>JAPPVO010000003.1:21218352-21824875 GCA_030407325.1 Camellia japonica
ATGGCTGTCGATGCCCGCGATCGCCAACAACTTGGCGAGAGAGGGGTCTGGGGGGGCTGGCCTGTCGGGGCGACCACTGGAAGTAGGAGTGAAGAAGAAGTCCAAAGCTTCCAGCGGTCGGACTTCTACAACACGAGATGGCTGAGTTTTGGGACAGCGGCTGGAAGATGTTTAAACGCAAACAGAAGAGCTGTTCCCAGACTTGGACTTCAGCAGTGTAAAGATTGACGAAGACGACGTGGCCCAGACCCCCTTAGATGAGGGTGTTGAAGAAGAAGACCTCGTCTCAAGTGAAGAGGATGATTGGTGCAAACAAAATTTGTACTTAGAGTTTTGGTTGTTTTTTTTTTTTTTTTTTTGGAATTTCTGTAATAAACTTATGTATAAGTTTGTGAATGAATAAAATTATGAGTTGTGTTTGTGTTTTTAGGCTATTGTCTGTATTGTTTGAGGATCTGTAAAGAATGAAAGTGGTGACTTACACAGGGCTTGCGTATAAATTATTGTAAAGTTTAAAATGTAAGAAAACCTCAATGTAGGAAAACATTAATGCAGAGTGAAGTTTAAAATGTAAGAAAACCTCAATGCAGAGTGAAGTTTAAAATGTAGGAAAACCTCAATGCAGAGTGAAGTTTAAAATGTAAGAAAACCTCAATGCAAAGTGAAGTTTAAAATGTAAGAATGTTAAAAACGTGAAGTTATGAATCACGACCCAGCAAGGAGCCAGTCCGACTTGGAAAACGTTAAAATGGAATTTGACTAAGTATGGCAACTATGCCACAATCATGAAGTTGCAAGAATGGCCTTGGCCGAGCGCTTCGTTCGTGTTCAGTTCGGGTTGAGCCATGATTAACTCGGTCGGGCTGTCTCTCCAAGTAACCCAGTTTGGCTGGGCTCTTCATGCTCAATCTGGCTGAGTCTTTAAGTGACTCAGGTTGGCTGAGCTCTTCATGCTCAGTCTGGCTGAGACTTTAAGTGACTCAGTCTGGCTGAGCTCTTCATGCTCAGTCTGGCTGAGGCTTGTCATGCTCAGTCTGGCTGAGGTTGTTCACGCTCAGTCTGGCTGAGGCTTTAAGTGACTCAGTCTGGCTGAGCTCTTCATGCTCAGTCTGGCTGAGGCTTGTTATGCTCAGTCTGGCTGAGGTTGTTCACACTCAGTCTAGCTGAGGCTGTAAGTGACTCAGTCTGGCTGAGCTCTTCATGCTCAGTCTGGCTGAGGCTTGTCATGCTCAGTCTGGTTGAGGTTGTTCACGCTTAGTCTGGCTGAGGCTTTAAGAGACTCAGTCTGGCTGAGCTCTTCATGCTCAGTCTGGCTGAGGCTTGTCGTGCTCAGTCTGGCTGAGGCTTTAAGTGACTCAGGCCTCGTTTAGGAACCAGCCCATTTAGCCAAAAAGTTACTAAAAAAGCCAAAAAGCCAATAACCCATACCACAAAGTCAAAGATTCTCTTTTCTCTCTACTTTTTGCACATCTTTTCGTAAAAAGCCAAAAAGTCATCACAAACATACTAGTTTTTTTTAGCTCATATTTTAGCCAAATAGCCAAAAAGTTACTAAATTAGCCTGTTCCCAAACGAGGCCTCAGTCTGGCTGAGGCTGCAAGTGACTCAGTCTGGCTGAGGCTTGTAACTGAGTGCTGCAATCAAAACGTTATTGAGGTACCACACAGATAATTGAGATATAAGATTTTTTTCATGTAAAGTGTAGCCCATTTGATCAGAAATTTACATCATATGAGAGAAAAAGAAGAGCATCCAAGTGTGTAGATTGCCAAAAAAGAAAATGCAATAACTGATCAATACAAAAATAGGGATTTATTGAAAATAATGCTTCAAGTGTTCGGCGTTCCACGGATGTGGGAGGTCTCGGCCTTCTATGTCCTGAAGTCGGTAAGTGCCTGGACGAGGTCTGGCTTTGACAACGTAAGGTCCTTCCCACTTGGCTGCCAATTTGCCTTCAGCCGGATTTTTGGTGGCAAGGGTTACTTCACGCAAAACAAGGTCCCCCACGGCGAATTCCCTCGGTCGAACTTTACGGTTGTAATGCGTTCTCATTTTCTGTTGGTATGAGGCTCGTCTGACAGCAGTGGTTTCTCAGAGCTCTTCAATTAGGTCTAGGTCTGCCCGACGCAGCTCCTCAGTTAGTTCTGGATTCGGATGTAGAATTCTTGGGGTAGGCAGACCGATTTCCACTGGGATGACCGCCTCAACGCCGTATATTAAACGAAATGGGGTCTCCCCAGTGGAGGTTCGAGCGGTAGTGCGGTAGGCCCAGAGTACATTCGGTAATTTTCTCAACCCCGAGTCCCTTAGCAGCTTCCAGCTTAGTCTTGATGATCTTGAGAAGAGAACGGTTGGTAACCTCAACTTGGCCATTGGCTTGGGGATGACCTGGGGAAGAGAAACATGGCTGAATTTGAAGTTCTGCACAGAATTTCCTGAACTTAGCATTGTCAAATTGTTTGCCGTTGTCGGAGACGATGGCTTGAGGGATGCCAAATCTGCATACGATCGACTGCCAGATGAATCTGGTTGTGTTCCGCTCGGTAATTGTGGCAAGGGGTTCTACCTCCACCCATTTAGTGAAGTAATCAATGGCGACAATGGCGAATTTGGTTTGGCCTCGGCCAGTGGGCAATGGGCCAACTAGGTCGATCCCCCATTTGGCGAATGGGTAGGGACTGCAAAGTGTGATCAATTCTGTAGGAGGAGCATGGGGGATGTTGGCAAAACATTGGCACTTATCCCATTTGAGCACGAAGTCTGTCATGACCCGAACCCGTCCCTATGGGTTAAGAACATAACCGGCCAGTAATCCTGAGATTACCTACGGCCTCAAACCAAAACAGATGTAACTCAACAGAGTAAAGGGGCCAAACGGAAGCAGTAATTAAAAACTTTGTCCGTAGAGCCGTGCTTATATGCACTCCAAGTGAACCATACACATATGCGTTAATAACCCACATCAAAAGTACAGTTCCAAAAATTCTTTACACACACAGAATCATCCAAAACGAGTCAACCCACGACAGACTATCTACAAATATACATAGAGTCCTTGCCAACAAGACAAAGTGTAAATACATAACAAAATGGCAAGGATGGGTCTCGTGCGTGAGACGCAAGGTTGACTCCCCAAAACTCATGTTGTTCCTGGCAAACTTCACTGAGGCTGGGTTTGTGCGTCTCTTGGCTCACCTACAAGCACATGAATGAGCGTGAGCGATAGCCCAGTGAATAATATCAAATACAACATTTACATAACATTGTAGAACAACATATTCCAAACGGCCTTGGGTCCAATTCATATTTCTATTTAACATATATATATACAACTAAATACAAATCAAGTGACTGCAATTCCAAACATTCCGGCCTTTGGTCCATTCAGATTCCCATTCTTGTCAAAACGGCCTTCGGCCCATTCCATTATGTCAGAACGGCCTTTGGCCCAATCATGTATATCAAAACGGCCTTTGGCCCAATCATGTATGTCAAAACGGCCTTTGGCCCACACATTCGTATCAAAACGGCCTTCGGCCCATTCATTCGTATCAAAACGGCCTTTGTGTAGACACCCCATTTTGACCGGCCCTAAGACTTGGGCATTTTATTTTGACCACCCTCACCAAAAAAATCAAATTGACATTTTAATTTCAAACCTCACCCATTTTGGCCATCAGTCGTATTTTTGTTAATTTGTAGTGTTTATGTGTGTACATGTTAAATTAGGTGTGTGCATATCTTTTAAGTGTGTTTTATATTAATTGATAACTAAATTAAAAACAACAAAAAAAAATATATATATATATATATATATATAGATCATAAAAAATAAAAAAAGGAGAAAATAATAAAACACAAAAAAAATAGAAAAAAATAAAATAAAAAAATTGATGGGGCGGTGGCTTTAGTAAAAGAAAGAAAAAAAAAAAAAGGGATGGTGGTTTGCAAAAGAGAGATATTTTTAAAAAAGAAATGGAGTGGGTTTCAACAAGTGGTGGAAGAATAAAAAAAGAAGTGGAGTTGGTGTGGGTTTCTGGTGGAGGAATAATGTGAGAGTGGGTGGAGAGGATATATTTTTAAAAGAGGGGAGAGGGGTTACTTGGGAGGGTGTCGGGTTTGAGTGTTAAAAAAGAAGAAGGGGGGTGCTTTACAGCAAAAAAGACACGCACTGATCAAGAGAGGAGAAGGGCTCGGCAGAGAAAGGGAGAAGGAAAGAAAATCAAAAAAAGAGAAGTGGGTAGGCTAGTGGGTGAAGGAGATAAGGGGGAGGAAACACTCACATATGCACACACTCATACACACACCCAACACTGCTACACACCACGGCAAAAACCCATGCACCCAGCACACCATCTCGGCATAACACCATCACATCACACCATGGACACTCACCCACTCAACACATATATCACACAACACACCCATGCATGAGACCACACACTCACCACCAACTTCATCCTCTCACACACGGCAGACCACCATGGCAGCAACACCAAACCCAGCTCTCTTCTCTCTCTAGACATTCCTAGGCTCCTCTCTCTCTCTACAAAACAGAGGCACACCCACACACCCACGGCACTCTCTCTCTAGAGACCCATGCACACACACACATGCAGGAAACTCACACCCACACACCACGACTCAACCCTCGGCAGCTTCACGGCTTCACCCATGCACCACCTCCATCTTCATGCACAACACACCACCACCTTCATCTTCATGCACAACCCATTATGATCAGCACTACCACCGTGGTCATCACACACTCACCACACCACACCCACGGCCATTCTCACCCACGGCCCATCACTCACAAACACATGCACACACATCCACCTCTCTCTCTCTCTCTATATATATATATATATATATATTTCCTGTTCTGTTCTTAGATAGATAGAATGTGAAGGTTGTGTTTGCTTTAAAAACAAAAAAAAAAAAGAGTTGTGTTGTGCTTATGCCTCATGGATCTGTCTAAAGTTTTTTGGGTTTTATTTTCTGTTGTTACGATGATTTTCAACTATTGATGATCTTGTCACCTGGAGGAAATTTGCACATCATCCAATAGTGATTTCCCGCCATGCTAGTCAAATTTCAAATCCGTTCCTTGGTTTGCCGCTTGAATCCAGAAAATGTAATCATGCGATGTTGCGGAACCCGGGACATGCGAAAAGGAGTGACCTGTGCCAGTGATGAAGTTGTTTATTTTATTTTTATTTTGAGTGTTGTGAGGTTTTATTTTATTTTATTTTGTTTCTCCTCTCTCCCTTATTCGGATCTGTAATAATTCAAGTATTGTAATAATTCCCCCACCCCGCTTCTTTCTATCCCATTCTTTTATCGCTTTCCCTAACTGTGTGTATGTATATATCTTGACATACCATGCATATCCCTGCTTTACATCCATGATCCATGCATAAGATTTGGCTAAATTTGCATCTTTATGCTTCAATTGATTATCCCATGTTTTGTGCGCTATTTAAGATGATTCACATGCCATATTCTAGAAGCCAAATCTTTAGTGCATCTCATGAGTGAATTGCATTAGGATTTTGTATATAAGATCATGCATATTTTACTAACTTTGTTTTGTAGCTGTTCGAGGGACTCGGTCAATCTGTGAGTTTTTATGCTTTAGCATCCCATTTGTGTGTGATTTTCTTATTATGTTTAGCATCCTACCATGTGGCTACTTGCTTAAGTGATATAACTGTATGAATGCCTGTGGATGAAGGCTTGTTGTTTGAATTGGAATAATTCAATAAATGTACGTTTTAAGCCCACTTTGTCAAGTGGCAAATTCAAACCCTTTTCGGAAAACAAACATGAAATTGAATTGTTCCAATTTGAGCAAACTAGTCTATACTTGTATGCTTCACATAGTAAATTTTAGGATTTACTAAAATAATCAGAACATAAACATATAAGGAAAATAAAAGTCATATCATGGTTTAGTAGAGGCCGATCTTTTGATCGGGTGAGTGGGGGTGCTCATTATTGACCTTCCCCTCTCATACCTAAGGTTCCGAGCCAAGCATCCTTGGTTACGACGAACAGTGGCCTTTGGCACCGAGTCATGGGTTTCCTAATTTCCCAAAATATTAGGTGGCGACTCTGAGATCTGATGACGCAGTCCATTTTTGACAAAATTGCAATAAAATGGATTTTCAATAAAAGTTGCCAAATCTGGACTCTCATCTACGTTTCACATTGCACTCGTGAAACATTGAGATCAAAGAGATCTCGGGAGTCCGAACTGTTTAACGCGCGCGGGTACCCTCCCGGGCATGTTACAGTTTCTGGCGACTCTGCTGGGGATTTTATGAAACCTTGACTCGAACTCCATGATATGACTTTTATTTTCAATTATATGTTTATTGCATTGCATGCATTGGTGCACTTAAAGTTCCTGTGTTGCCCAGATACTGGTGGGAGCACAGGCAAGCTTTTTGTGACACTACACCTATTTTTACGATACTTTAGAGGCCTTGTGTTATAACCTTTTGAGATTTGTCAAAAGGGTAGCTTTGCTATGTAGCCCTGCTATCTAGCTTTGCTATCTAAGGTTCTCAGACTCCGAAGAGAGGCTATTTGACTCTTCTGATTTCCTGGGATCTTTATTGGTTATGACGCAAAGGATTCTTTGGTAACGTCACCTTGACTTCAACCCCTAGAGTAAAGCCAACCTTGTACATATAGTGAGCTATAGTACCTTTCAAATTAGGCCAGGATGCTTTCCCATTTCTAGGATGTATGATACCGCTTGTTTGAATAGTGAACCCTAGATCATTTCAAAATCTAGGACAGGATAACCCTACCCTCCATAGGGGTGTTTGTTCTCTTTCCTGCTATGTGTTATGTGCAATGTATTGGATCTATACAGGGGTTCTCAAATTCGAATAAGTGGTTCAGGTTGTTCAGTTTAGCACCATTACTTCAAAAACAAAAAAAAATAACAAAAACATAAAATCAAAAAAAAAAATTTTAAAAAAAAAAGAAAGGCCGATATCCCACAAAGTCGACCATCTCTGTGATTGGGGAGTGACCACCTGTTGATTGAGCTGGCTTTATTTTGAATGTTGTGGCTGGCGCACACTTTGACTAGCAAAATTGAGAATGGTTTTATTCTGAGTTCTAAATTGAGTATTGAGTCTAAGTTTGATTCCACCAAGTTTGTAGAGTTGGGATCAGACTCGAGTCATTCTAGTGAGTCAGAGTTTGTTGATTTCAAGAGTGCTAACCTAGACATTTCTGTCATGTCTAGGTCGTCTTTGTCATTTTCTTTTGAGTCTGTTGTCATTACTGAGTCATAGTCTCTTTTCAATAAACAAAAAAAAAAAAATGCCATGGAGTCTGCTTACTTTTCTGTGCCTTTAAATCATTGCATTGACCAAAGTTTTTTAAAAACTTTTCCAAAACTCTGATAAAAACAAGAGGAAGAATTTCCTCGGGATTTGCAAATTTTGATCAACTGAGAGGAAGAGAGGTGTGCTAAACCCTTGATGAATGAGATCATTTTTGTTAATGTGGGTACTGAGAAGGATCCTGGCTTGGTCCAAATTGGTTCTATCTTGTCTTCGTAAGAGTACGAGTGATTAGTCACTTTGTGAAAAGATTTCAAAAACTGTTTTTGCGTGGTCCTACGAAAACATGCCTGGAATTGGTTATACAACATAGGATCCCTCTTGACTCGTGGTCCGACCTCTTTCGCTCCTTAGCTTTCAAACCTTGATCATTCAAAGTGTAAGGCTTGCATAGCCGAATTGGAAATTTCCCTTGAACTAGGGGCCATGATGTGATTCAAATGGAGGCAGCCCTTCAACTAGGGGCAATAAGGTCGAATATGATTTAGATTGGAAATAGCCCTTGAACTAGGGGCAATGATGTGATCCAGATTGGAAACAGACCTTGAACTCAGGGCAGAGAATGTAATTTCAATTTGAAACCACCCTTGAACTAGGGGCAAAAGTGTGAGGCTTGCATAGCTGAAATGGAGGTAGCCCTTGAACTAGGGGCAATAAAGTATCACCCTTGAGAGGCTCGCTGGGCCGAAAACCCGGAAGGGCGACCCAGGCAAAAGTTAGAGCACAAAAAAAAAATAAATAAAATAAAAAGAAAAATGAAAAGCTCGCAAGGTTGAAAACCCGAAAGGGCGGCTTTGGCAAAAGTTAGAGCACAAAAGGAGAGTGTCAATACCCGAAGTCAGTCACATCTTGATTGAGAGTAGGCCAGAATAACCAGTGCGAAATATTTTGTGGGCTAGGGACCGGGCGCCCGAATGATTACCACAGATACCCTCATGGATTTCCCTCATCACGTAGGTTGCTTGAGCAGGATTGAGGCATCTGAGGTATGGGCATGAAAAACCACGTTTGTACAAGAGACCGCTGACAAGGATGTAGTTGGACGACCGGGCCCTGATTTTGGCGGCCTGCTGTTTGTCGGCTGGCAGTTCCCCTGTTGTCAGATATAGAGAGATGTCAGCCGCCAAGGAATAGGTTCGTTTTGGAGGAAGTAGACTTGTTGCTGGTTTGGGGAAATAGCAGGGTGGGCCAAGTACTCGAGGCGAACACCGTGGCTGAGGTCTGACTGGTCTGCCGAAGCCAACTGAGCCATTTCATCTGCCTTGGAGTTTTCCGTCCGAAGGATGTGCTTGATGTGGAAATTATTGAAGAGACGAGCAGAGGGAGTGCAATATCCCTATAAGCCGCATTGTGTCTTCCTTGGCATCGAATTCCCCGTGATCTGTCCGACAATGAGTTGGGAATCGCTGAACACTTGGATATGGCTGACACCAATGTCTCTGGTGAGGCGAAGACCTGCAATCAATGCTCATATTCAGCTTCATTATTGCTTGCGTTGAACAAGAAGCGGAGAGCACATTTGAAATAACCCCCCTCTGGGGCGGTGAGGATGAGACCAGCCCCATTGCCTTCTTTGCGGGATGATCCGTCAACGTTGAGGGTCCAAAAGTGGGGGTCTTCCGACTCGGTAGGGAGTGGCAAGGGCGGAGGAGCTGTGGTCGAAGTGGGATTAGTGAATTTTAGGATGAAATCGGCAACAGCCTGCCCTTTAATCGTCGTTCAAGGCCGGTAGGAGATATCAAATTGGTTGAGCTCGACCGACCATTGCATAAGTCTGCCGAAAGTTCTGGTTGTTGCATTATCTTCTATCTTCTTCAATGGTTGGTCAGTGAGGACCACTATGGAATGGGCTTGGAAGTAAGGACGGAGTCGTCTGGAGGCGGTGACCAAGGCCAAGGACATTTTTTCTAACAACGGGTAGTTCTGTTACGCTCCCCTGAGAGCCCGACTGACGTAGTAGACCGGTCGCTGGACAAAGCTGTCTTCCCTGATGAGTGCTGCACTGACTGCGGTGTTTGACACGGCTAAATAGAGGAAGAGAGGTTCGCCCGTGATTGCCTTAGAAAGTAAGGGGAGTTGGCCATGCACTGTTTCAACTGCTGAAAGGCCTCTTCGGACTCTGCCGTCCACTCAAAAGTTTGCCGAAGAACTTTGAAGAAGGGGAGGCACTTGTTCGTTGCGCGGGAAATGAAGCGGTTGAAGGCGGCAACTCTCGCCAGTAAGCCTCTGAACCTCCTTAACCGTTCTGGGTGACTGCATTTCAATTAAGGCCTTAATCTTTTCGGGGTTAGCTTCGATGCCCCGCTGACTGACCATAAAACCCAACAACTTTCCAGATCCTACGCCGAAGGCGTATTTCTCCGGATTGAGCTTCATTTGATGCTTTCATAGGGTTATGAAGGTCTCTCGCAGGTCGGCCAGATGATCAGTGGAGAGCTTGCTCTTGACTAGCATGTCGTCGACGTATACTTCCATGTTCCGGCCTATCTGGTGATGAAAGACGGCATTGACCAACCGTTGGTAAGTGGTTCCAGCATTTTTTCAACCCAAATGGCATCATACGGTAATGGTAGGTGCCTCGGTCGATGATGAAAGGAGGTGTGTTCCTGGTCAGACGGGTGCATCAGAATTTGGTTGTATCTAGAGAAGGCATCCATGAAACTGAGCATTTGGTGGCCGGCTGTGGCGTCAACCAGCAGATCTATGCGAGAAAGAAGATAGCTGTCTTTGGGGCAAGCTCGGTTGAGGTCGGAGTAGTCGACATAGAGTCGCCATTTACCATTGTTTTTACGAACCAGAACCACATTCGACCAACCACTGTGCCTCAAGGAGCTTATCTACTTCAGAAGCAATAAGGTTATTGCACTCTGGGTGAAAGATGCGTTGCTTCTGGCGGATGGGTTGGAAATGGGGCTCAATGCTGAGACGGTGGGTGATGAAGGAGGGGTCAATACCTGGCATGTCGGAGTGGGTCCAGGCAAATGCGTCGTTGTGCTCAATCAGAGGGTGGTGAGGTCGGCCTTGGCCTGTGAGGATAGTTAGCTGCCGATCTTGGCATTTTTTGCCGGGTTGGTGGGATCGATGAGGACCTTGACGAGCTCTTCCACTGGTTCCCCTCTTACCAGCTCGTCCTCGTCTCTGACGTCGAGTCCTTTAATGATCATAGCCTCCTTAAGCTTAACTTCTTTAAGCGAGGCGACATAACACTCTCTGGCCAGGGTCTGCTCTCCCCTCACTGTGCCGACTCCAAGATCGGTGGGGAACTTGATGGCAAAATGGAAAGTGGATGTGATAGCTTGGAAGGCATTTAGGGCGATGTGGCCAAGGATGATATTGTAAGCAGAGGGGCAGTCGACAACAAGGAAGGTGAGTAACTTTGTGGTCTGCCGTGGGTATTCGCCGATTGTGATGGGAAGATCGATGGAGCTGATGGAGGTCACCCGGTCTCCAGTGAAACCGACCAACGGGGTTTGGAGAGGAGACAGACTTTCTTCCCCGATCTTAGCTGGCGGAAGATTTAGGAAGATGATGTCTGAAGAACTGCCATTGTCGACGAGGACCCGTCTGACTTTGTAATTGGAGAGGAGGGCAGAAATGACGAGGGGTTTGTCATGGGGGTAACGGATGCCTGTGCAGTCGGCTTCCGTAAAGGTGATGGGCTCCATCCACTGCTTGGGCTGTTTGGGAGGGCGGTCTAATGTGGCAACTTCTTTGTTTGAACCCTGTTTATTTTTCTGAGTTCTGCCCGCTGAGCCGAGGGAATGGACCTCCACAAGCAAGCCCGTCGGCTATGACTCTGAATTTCTCCGACAGGGGGGGGGGGGGTTACCTTGTGCTCGGGGTTGCTGTGGAGGGCGATCATGGCCAGGGTTAGGTTGTGCTGGTTGTCGGGGGGAGTGCGCCGACGGTTGTTTCTGATGGGTTCGGTCCTTTGCCTTTGCTGAGGGCGGGTTTCCGTGAACCGACTAAGACATTCCTGATGTATCAAGCCCTCGACCTGATCTTTGAGGTTAACACACTCCTCGGTATTATGACCGTGGTCTTGGTGAAAACGGCAATATTTGGACTGGTCTCGCCGATTGGAAGGAGACCGTGATGGTTGGGGCCATTTCAGGGGCTAGTCTCGTTGGATCTGATTGAGAACTTGTTCCATAGGGGAATTAAAGGGTGTGTACCGTTTGAACCGGCAGGGCGGTCGGGTTAGTGCCGATCGGTCGGACTGGTGCCGACCGGTCGGCTCGGGGGGGTCGGTCGGTATACTGAGGTGTTTGGTTATTGTACTGGGTGTTTCTGGTTTCTGAGTCCTTTCTCTTCTCTCTGGGGGTCGGGTTTTTGGCTCTAGGGTCTTGGCGAGCGGCTAGGGAATCTTCTGCGTTCATGTATTTTTGGGCTTTGGGAAGAAGGGTTGCCATGGAGGTCAGGGGGTTTTTGAGAGGGAGAAAAGGAAATCAGATGATCGTAGGCCAGCCATGAATGCCGTGAGGATGACCTTGTCATCGTTTTTCGCCAGCTGCAGGGCTTCGGTGTTGAAGCAGGTGACAAAGCTACGCAGCGACTCCCCCTCAATCTGACAGATGTTGAGGAGCTGGGTTGCCGGACGCCGCTGGCGCTGGGCTCCAATGAAATGGCTGAGAAAGGAGTCACTGAGGCGCTAGAAAGTGGAGACAGAGTCTGCTGGCAGTTGACTAAACCAGACGAGCCGACCCCTTGAGTGTCACGGGGAAAGCCCGACAGATGATTTCATCGGGGAATGCATGGAGGATCATGAGAGTTCTATAGGTCTCTAAGTGATCGACTGGGTCCGTTGTACCATCAAAAGAGTCGATCATGGGCATTTTGAACTTAGGAGGTAGAGGTTTGTCCTAATGGAGGCAACAAATGGGGAGTTGGCTGTGGTAGATGGTTTATGCTGTATGTTCTGCATGACCCCTTGGAGTTGGAGCTTCATGGCTCGGAGTTTTGCGTCCCAGAGAGGAATGTTGTCACCACCAGAAGGCAGCGGGGGCTGGACGTTGCTGGCCTCTCCTTCAGGGGTTGGTGCTGGGATCGATGGATGTGGGCCTTGGGTGGCAGGTTTATACCGGGGGAGGGGGTTGCAAGCCTTCCAAGTTGGTGGATTAGGCTGCTGGATAGTATGGCTCGGGGCTCGTTCTTGGTTGGGTGGGATATCTGGAGGTGGTGGAGGAGGCATAGGAAGATTTCTTTGGAGTAGAGCATTAATCAGGGCTTGGTTTTGCCCGGCCAGGCGGTTAATGCTGTTGGTGAGCTCGGTGAAATACTGTGGTGGGTTATTTGGATTGGGAGGGTCGGCTTGGTGATCGACAACATTGGGGTGAGAAGCCATGGATCTAGTTGTGACCATCCGCCTTCACAGGTGGAAGGAGGGGGTTATGGGGAGAGGGTCTCCGGCGACAATGAGCACAACTGGCGCGCGGAACAAAAACTTTCCCACAGACGGCCCAACTGATGATACTGCGGGTCCCAGATGGAACGGGTCGAACTGATCCACGCTTCCCAAACCGGTGTCCGGGCGACCAAGCCCATCGGAAGACCTGCACAAGAGTTCAACGGGGAACGGGGAGTCCCCTAGCGAACCCTCCGACGAGCAAGTTAGAGAGAGAAGTAGAATGTAGAGACGAATTAGAGATAGAAAAGCTTAACCTTTTTCTTGTCTTCGACGTCTGCTTAATCCTCTGGTAATCATTTCGTTGTCCCTTCCTGTCACCTTGGCCGAAAGTCTATGCTTTAGCTTACCTTGTTCATGGTGAAGGCGTTCTGTCCCGACAGAGAGGGGTTATCGCAATAAATGCTATAAGGGGCTTCATTAATGGCGATGTGCAGTGGCAATAACTTTGCAGATCTTTGTCTGCTTATGTGGCTTGCCCTTCTCTTGCCATGTGTCTTGATGTCATTGGTTCTTATTGTTACGTAAGGCTTCAGCAATGCTGGGCTTTAGTATTTGAGTTATGTACTGGGCCCTAAATGGTGGGCTATAATCCTTATGGGCTTACCCATGTTAATTAACATTTTTATTAAATTGAAAATTGTATCTATTTGTCTTTCCGAAAAATTAAAAACATTTGTTTGGAAATATTTATTTTAATTTTCACATATACAAATTAATTAAAATTTGGTTTGGTTTAGTGAATTTGTGAAAAAAAAAATGTAAATCACTTTCTATCTCCTATATACATCATTCAACCACTTTTTCTCACTCCTCTCTTCTTCTCAATCACTTTTTCTTTTCACACACATCTATTCAACTACAACAAAATTATTTTCACAACTCCTGTACTCCAAAATTAGTTTGAAATATACAACCAAACAAACCAAATAAATTTCTAAACTCTTTCCCCAAAATTTAATTTAAAAAATTATCTCTCAAAACCAAACCAAACAAGTCCTAAGTTTTTATTCGAATATTTGTTTGTTCCAAAATATTTGTATCGTTTTTAAAATTAATGAAAAAAATACTACGAATTTTCTATTTTGATTTATCTTTGAAATGCATTACTACTACAAATATACAATGACGACAATTGCTATTTAAAAAAAAAAAAAAAAAAGAATGAAAGGGGGAACGGTGAATTTCAGATGATTTAGTTAAGTAAGAAAAGAAAATTTTACATAAATATACAAATGTGGTTACCAAATTTGGCGTTAACTTATACAAACAATTAATAAAAAAAATTACAAAAGCAATCTACATTTAAATAGTAAATGATAACATGTAGTACTTAAAAAAAAATTAAATGGTACCAACACACGGGTATTGGCTTTACACGAATTACAAATTTAAATAATTTTCATACTCACATTGCAATGCGGAAATAGAAATTACAAATTACACAAACATACAAATTACATAACAAGTATTTCACAATAGTCCTTGATTCCGTATGTGAAACAAATGGTCACGGATGCGCACGCGAACTCTGGCCATATCTACATCCGTATCTCCAACCATGAGGCCATCATCCATATTTTGTCCTCCTTCCGCGACGGGCATGTCATCTGGAACTGAGGAACAGTTGACATGTTCATTGTGTGCATTAACAGCTATCTTGTGCCTACAAATGAAATTGTGTAAGGCCATTGACGCACCAACCAATGGCACTTGCACCGTCGCAAAATCATAGTCGGGCATGTCGTTTAGGAACTTCCAGCGCGATTTCCACACTCCAAATGTTCTTTCCACCACCCTCCTCAATGATGCGTGCGCGTCGTTAAACAATTCTCTTGGGTTATCGGGTCGTCCATGATCCCGGAACTGCGCTTGGTGATACCGAGACCTTTTGTATGGTGCCAAATACCCCTTTTTGTTTGGATATCCCGCATCCACAAGGTAATATTTACCTACATTTGCTCAATCAATTTAAGATTTTCAACAAAATTAATAATGAGTACTTAATTTCAAATGTGTTACCTTCTTGAGGGTGCGGGAACGATGCATGTTCATTCTCAATTATTTCGTTGAAGATGCAACTGTCATGCATGCTTCCTTCCCAACCACAAGATATGAAAATGAAGCACACGTCGAAGTCGCATACTGCTAGTATGTTTTGGGTTGGATATCCTTTGTGACCGTAATATGTGCCGGCATCATGGGCAGGCAACACGGCTTCTACATGAGTACCGTCCAACGCTCCAATACAATGTTGCACCAATAATGTACAACACATGAGGTTTACATACATCACATAAAATGAAAAGTAACTGATAACACCAACTAATATGCTAACCTCGAAAGGCACGTATTTCCCTCCGAATCGCAAATATGGATGCCTATTATTTTGATCTCTAGTGGGCTTACAATGCACTTCTGTGAACAACTCCATTGCTTCCAACACTGCATGGAAATGTTGCGACACAGTTTCTCCTGAGTGTTGGAATCGTTCCTGAATTTTCGGTTAGTGCAGCCGTCCAATGTATGGATGAACATTGCAACACTTTCTTTAATATGTAATCCATGGGGTCTTGTAGGTACCCGTAAACCGAAGTTGCTTTGCAATGTGTCACACAATGCTTGAAACACATACAGCGACATATGCAAATTTTGTTCACCCCTGCCTACGTGCCCATCAAATAATTCTTGAATCCAGGCACGATCGGTCAGAATAGAAGTTCGGCATGGGATCTTCTCCATGTACTTCAGGTAATATTCCATTGCATGCTGCACAGCGTCACCGATTACGCTGTTTTGTAGGTTTTCTTCTTCTTCAGCGAGTTCGATGATTACATCATCGTAATTTCCATAGTTGCTACTTTCACCTTTCTACATTATTTGTTGATGACTCCTACAATACACACAACATACACATCAATTATCCACTTGTAAACTAAGCACATTTGAACCATTAAAGTTAAACCATTGAAGTTGAACACGTCAACTATCCATTACATTACATTCAACCATTAAAATGAACAATGCCAAAAAAGTAAAGGTTACACCATGATCCCATATTGCGTAACACAAAAGTAGGTAGCGTTCACAA
This sequence comes from Camellia japonica, assembly GCA_030407325.1. NCBI lineage: Eukaryota > Viridiplantae > Streptophyta > Magnoliopsida > Ericales > Theaceae > Camellia > Camellia japonica. Next base: position 21,234,215 of record JAPPVO010000003.1, read on the forward strand.
AAGTAAAGTAACAGTAACTACAACACAGTGCAACCACACAAAAAAAAAAAAAAAACAAATAAAAAAAGATACCCACAGGACTAGTCCACAAAAACCACACTACAACAAACCATTTCCCGACCCATTTTTGCGTAAAAGACCAAACCCAAGTACTCACAGCCCTTTTGAAGCCTGTAATGCCGTAAGCCAACCGACTACATTCTCATTATCTGGCATGCACTTCAATATTTCTTGATAATCCGCGTTCTCTAAAGCAATGCAGGCGAAATGGAACAGAGGAGTATTGATGAAGTCCGGGATAGCCATAAGCCACTGCATACATGGCTCAATGCCATACTTCTGCGACGCACCAGTTCCGTGCCTGACTGTCAGGTGCTTCTGTGCTTGAATTGCCTTAGACAGATGGTTGAAACTATCCGTAAGCACCGATGCTCCATTAGAGATCTTCTTTGACTTTCCACTAGTGCTACCTCCCTTTTTCCTCTCTGTCCTGGGGTCTGTTTCTTCAAGATGGACGGTGGGGGAGTTTGGAGGTGGGTTAACGAGCGGTCTGTATGGCTCGGTAAATGGTACTAACCTAGGAGAGTCCACTGAGTCGGATTCACCTTCGCCAACATCCACAGCCTTCTCCCCCGGCGTCCAATGGTGTTTGCCAGTCACAGTTGCACCGGTGAATACTTCGCACATCAACTCTTCATGCTCCAATGGTTTCGTCTTGAATTTGTAAACAATCTTGTTTGTCTGCAAATGAAAAATCAAATTAGAATTTAATTTTTTCGTCACAGTGACATGGGACAATCAACGAACAAGTTACTTTCTATTACATGTCAAACCCAAAATTAAAGGGGCCAGTTTCATATAAGTTAAATGTAGTTACTTTTTTATGTTGTACAGTGTTCAATATTGTAGTTATTTTGGATTGAAAGGTTTTGAAATGAACATAACTTACATATGTGAAAAGTTTACGACCAATAATGAATAATAACAAGTAAACGTTGCCATTAAACTTTCAAGACGTATTACATAAAATTAAATATATGTTGGTACATACGGATTTAAGATTTTCCCACCATTCTTCTGACGCTGTGAACAACCCGATTTCCCTGTCAAACCCAATGCCTGTCACACCCTTACTGCTATCCATCAACTTGTTCCAAGCCTGCCATTCCTTTTTCAAATTACTGTACTTGTTCTTTAGTTGTGTAATTTCATAATGTCTACCCGTGCGCTTAACGAATTTCAATGCAATTTCAATATACCCTATTCGAGTTATGGTTGTACCTACCCGCTAGCCCGCTAATATTGCATCCCTAACACACTGTAGGAAGATTTCTGTCGCTGCACTGTCCCAGTTCGCCTTATGTGCATGATCCAAGTCATCATCAATTCCTTCAGTACTTGATGGGCCAACCCCTTTATTCTTAGACGGGGTGCGAGGGGACGACCGTGTTGCAGCCATTCGACTAATGTGAGAGGACGTATTGTATACATTAGAACCCAGTTGATGAATACATTTCAGACAATAAACTATGAACCATATGGAAAAGACAACTTCCACAAAGTTTATCAAAAGTAGTACGATAATTACTAACAACATATAGCGTTTACATACAAACGATCACAATGCAGTTACTTGTTCAAAATAGTACTTATGTACAAGGGTAATGATTTACGGGGTTTACATTCGCAATAATAAGATGATGACCATGATGCACAACACACAAATCACCGTTTTCATTACACGCAACGTATTAATAATGTGCACGACATCAGCTCGTAACTGCATGACACCGGTTGACCCACAGTCATGGTCGGGGCTCCGTCTCCCTGATTCGTCACATCAACCAATCCAATTAACACATTGCTGATGAGTAAGAAACGTAAAACATTTATTAGTTATGGGAATTACAGATTGCAAACATATGGAGTGACGAATAATCATTTGTTACAACTCACCACGAGCCGGGGGCAAACATAATATGCACGGCTAGGATTTTTGTGAGATCTAGATACCTTCACAAAACAATGGCCATAGCCACAAGCACACATGCGCTATGGCCATGTCGAAGTGGCAGCGGAAAAAGATGAAGCCATATTACTACACACAGACCAAACACATAACTAAAACAACAGCACAGATTGGGGTTATAATTACAATACACGTATATTCGATGAAATGTAACAGTTAATTTATAACAGCATACGCCATTGAAAGAATAGCAATCTACATTTATAACAACAGTTGATTGTTAACAGCATAACAGATTGAGTGAATAGGTAATTAAGCTAAGTCCAACATTTGTGTCCATTAGTTTTAAAAATTTGTGTGCACTGCAAAAAGGGTAAATGAAAGCAGAATTTTTTTTAAAATCAATTAATTACTAATTCATCAAATCTATTTAAACTGAAAATCAAATTAGATAATCGGAAAAAAAAAAAATTTATCCAGGAAAGTGGGAGATGCTCCCAGAAATTAAATGTTCGTTTAAGTTTTTATTTAGATGGAAGAAATACATACAAACAAATTTACAATCAAATCGGCAGAAATGAAACAGGTAATTTATAACGGCATACTCACAGATTGAGGAATAGGTGTTTAAGTTATAAATTTTACTTCTTTTGATTATCAAATAAGGGAAAAATAAATAAATAAATAAAAACCTTGTGTACGACCGTGGGTTCTAGGTAAGATTTTGCATGAACTGAATAAAAATTGTAGCTCCGCCGTGAACACAATCAAAGCTCAACAAATCAATACTAAGGCTACTTTCATGAAAGAGACTTGAGATAATAGTTGTGGGTTGCTGTCTTTCTTCTGTTGAATAACACAAGTTTGTTATCTGTACATATCAATACAGCTACCTGATTGTATAAAAAATATTGCAATTTTGGCTTATTATATTGACAAGCTTTGTAATGCATTCTATGCTTTTGTTTATCTTGTAGATTTGTTTTTGAAACCTTGGTTAACTCGATTGGTTCAAGTTTGACAATAGATCACTGTGACCAACCACTAGGTCATTACAAATTTAACTCGATTGATTTTGCCCAGTTCATTAGAAATTTTATGGCACTTTCTCTTTGATCTGGTATGAGATGGTTGACATTCCTTGAACATTTGAATTAAAGAAAAAATAGCAAGTGCACATACAATTCATAGAATGAGACCCACTAGGTCTCTGCTCTGTTTTTTGTTTTCATTTTGCAAAAATCACAAACTTGTTTGACAAACTAATTATGAAAACAGTGGAGAAAAAAATTCAAAAAACAACTAATTTTTCAGGAAACACTAAAAATGTAGTTGCCGACAAATCTCAGTAGGGAAATTCGCTTGTCACAATAGAGAAACACTGAAAACATAAATACTAAGGCTCACTTTGACACTAAAGCTCAACAAATCAACCCACAACTATTTTAGTTACAAAATTAAAATAGAATTTTAGAAAGTAGCATATTACAAAATTCCAATATATCAGAAAATGGGCATGAGAAACAGTAAATTTGGAAGATATGGTGATGACTCGTGACATCAAAATAATGTACAAGGCGTGTAGAATTGAAAGCCCAAACCTATTTAAACTGAAAATCAAATTAGATTAAAAAAGAAAATGTTGATGAAAACTGAGAGATGCTCTAAAAGTAGATAATTATAAAGTATAAACTGAAAAAAAAAAAAAAAAAAAAAAAAAACTGAATCTAGTTTGCAAGATGCTCTCAGTTTCATCAAAAATAGAGATGCTCTAAAAACTGAGAAAAGGTAATTAATTCATTGTTTAAGTGTCCGTATCTATCAGTTTCAGATAATTTTTGTACACTGAAAAACAGGTTAAATGAAAGAAGATTTATTTATTTTTTTTCAAATTATTAATTCATCAAATTTAAATTACAAATTTTATTACATTTTGATGAAAGCCAATTTTTAATATATGAGAATAATTTTGAAGAAGATTTTTACAAAAAATTACATTACGATGTGAAATAATTGTTATTTTCTTCAAGTTTTTTTATTTAAATTGAAAATCAAATTAGAAAAAAAAAATTTGATGAAGATTGAGAGATGCTCTTTCAGCCCGTAAATGGTCGTTTTAGTTTTTATTTAGATGGAAGAAAGGGAAAAAAAATTGCTCTTGAAATCTCCCCAAAACCCAAAATGAAGAAAGAGCCAAAATCAGAAAAATGGTTTGCTGAGCAAAGCAGAAACAAGTTATTTGTATCTATTTTTTGTTGGACACGACATGAATCACAGAATTATGAAGATCGGTGACTGAACCACTGAAGTTGAAGTAAGAAAAAATATTTGAAGGGGAGTACATCATCATCGGTGCAGATCGATGAAGAAAAAGCACAGAAAAGGTGTTTGGCAACCGTACCTTTGCATCTCCTCGACGATCGGCTACTTTGTCTTTCCGTAACAGTTCCGCCGGAGTGAGCCGTCGGAGAGAGGTAGTCCACGGTTTAGTGCAAGCCTCCAAGTAGAGCCAAAGATGAGAGATATGAGCATGTCTCCAAACAGGTAACGGAGGGTAAATATGTCTTTTTACCAATGTAATGCCATACAGCTGGACTGAGTGCCTGAACTTAGCTACAGTGCGAGGTTTTGAAATTTTTTCCGTTAGAGCGTAAAATAGGCAGCAAACTAGGTTGCCAAACACCGCCATAGTCACGAGACCTTTAATAAAAATATTAATAAATTTTTTAAAATTTCTAATATTTTTTTTAAAAAGATTATCATTCTTTTTACGCAACTTATTTATTTTTTCTCCAATATGTAATGTGTACTACTCTTTTCTACTTTTTTTTTTAGTGTATAATTTTTTATTTTTCATTATTAAAATTTGGAAATTGTTGTTACCTTTTTATATATATATAAAAAAAAAATCAACATTTTTTTAAAGAAATTAATAACAAAAATTTGTTTACTATTTTTTTTATTATTATTATAAAAACTTAATCCATTTTAAAATTTCAAACACTAATTAATACTTGAGTTAACCCACCAACCTCTAATTATAGAGTGCACTGTTTGTTTGTTTGTTTGTTTGTTTTTTTTCCCCACCTATACATTCTATCTTCAAGATCTGCTGCTGAGAGTTAATAGTAAAAATCGTCTCCATTATATGGTTCATTTTCCCATTGGTTATCTTCTTCTTCCATTACTAGTGAATCATGAGAGACACTATGCTGATAGTTGGGGTATTGACTTTCATTTACAAATGTTTCTTTGCTAAAGGGAAAACCTGGAATGGCTAAATTGCAGTATATCTTCTGATTTCTATATTCACAGACGAGACTACCATAACTTCCATTATATGCTAATAGAGTACTACTAGCAAATTTCCTTCATTTATTGAGCTGATCTCTGAATGAAAATTTTCTGCATGGCCAGGGTCTCCGATTGAGAAGTCCTGGGTATCTTGGAAATGTTGAAGTTCCTCTAAAGTACATTTTATGTTTAGCTGGAATGCACCTTATTCCTTTCCATTCTAGTAGCTTGCTATCAATCAATACTTCTACAAACGGATGATGCTCTTCCATTACACAAAGTACTGAATGAGCAAGTTTATTTCCAAAATTATCTATCTGATCCGGATCTGAAAAAATTATTCTAGAAACAAAGCCGAAATTTAACAATTGGGCAGTTGTTAGATGACGAGTTTTGCCTTTAATTTCTATCTCCTGTGGCTCAAAAGTTGCTAGATTTATCTAGCAAAGGCAAATACTGAAATCCAGATTACACTAGCATCTATCAAAATATTCTGGCCTATTTATACATCTTTCTTCTTGTGAACAGGGCTGTTCTTTATCCTCGTAGAGATAAATCCACTGATACGCCATACTAGGGCACTGAACTCCTGCTATGGAGAGGTCTTGAAGAAATTGCTGTATAGTGACTAATTCATTATTTCTGCTATCTTCGGCTAAGGTGTATATATAGGGTTTAAGGTATAAATTTAAAAATAATCTATTAATTTAAATTTAAAATTGGCACAATATAAATTTATTTAAATTTAAAATTATAATAATCTATTCCATGATTTATAAGTTTTAAATACAAATTTAAAATTATCATAATTAACTCATAATTTTTTGTATTAAAGAGCAATAAAGGTAACGTTAAAGTTATTTATATATTTTAAAAAAAAAAAATGCTTTTAAGAAGAGATATTATGAGAGTTTTAAAACCTCATACAAAATCTACATACTATTATAATTGCAAAACGTTATTATCTTATTAAAACCGAAAGTTGCAATTCTTTTTTTTATTTTATGATTTTGATCTTGTTTAATCTTTGTTAATATGTGACACAATATGATTGGTCTGTAAAATAATTTTATATTCTTAAAATAAAATTTGAAATTTAGATTCTTCCTTAAATTATATTACCAAAATAAGATTAATATTTTCCTTAATTTATGTATTTTTTATTAAATTATAAAATAAAATTTTAAATTTAAATTCTTTTAAAAATTATGTTACTATGATTAGAATGAGATCAATATGCACATGTGTTATAACGATGTGTCATAATATTATTGATCTAAACATAATATGTTATTAAATATATGTATTCAAATTATTAATCGTTATTAAAAGTTTATATTTTTATTTTCGTCATTTTTGGTTTTAAATTTTATAATTTTTTTTATATCCTTTTAAATTACAAGGACTTAAACAATAAATTTTTTTAATACAAACAATTTTTTTAACAAAAGACAAAATAAATAAATAAATAAATAAAAAGCTTTTTAACAATTGCCCATAATGTATTCTGTTAATTTTTTTTTTTAATCTCAATTGCCAATTAAACAAATTAAAATAGAAAACAAATTTTTGGCTTAAATAGTTAAGAAGTGACTTTTGCTAAAATCAAATAGAAATGAATATTTTTTTTCTATTAAAAATGATAGTTGATGAAATTTATTTTTTTACATAATAAAAAAATACACGTGATGATTTATTATTTCAGCAATGCTACAGATCCACACTTTCACCCACAATGATAGGGTAAGGGAGTTGGGCCCTATGTCACTGAGTGTATAGAAAAATCAGGAGTGTTAACATATGATACCATATCACTGAGGGTACAATTGTGGGTATTTTTTTTTATGAGTTTCAAACATTTTTTTTTATTGTTCATCTAGAATTTTTAGCACTTCCGAAATATGGTGAACTCTGTTAATTTTGTTTTAATCTAAAATAAAAAAATGAAAAAAATTTGGTTCAAATTGCTAAAAAGTGACTTTTACTAAAACAAATAGAAATAAATGTTATTTCTTTAATAAAAGTGATGATTCGAGAAATAGCTTTTTTATTAAAAAAACTAAGGGCTCTAGATGATAATTTATTGGTCATTTAGAATTATTTTCAGATCAAATGATAATACCATTCTAAATTTAATTTTTTTTTTCTTCTTTTTTTTTTAATCCAAATACTTTTATTTTGAAAGAAATTTAATTTTATTATATTTAAATATTTTATTGTAATTTTTAAATTAAAAATATTTTTTGAAAAATCATATTTAAATTATTTTATACCATTATAAAATGTAATTTTTTAATATCAACTTATTCGATGAGCCATTTTTAAAAGGTGTATTTGCTTTTATTCATTGATATTAATTTTTTTATTAATCTTATATATTATTAAAAAATAAATTAGCGAATAATTTTATATATTTATATATACAATTTTGTTTTGATTGCTCAGGTTATTTGGTATTTCTGCCGAAGTCTATTTAAATTTATTCGAATTTTGAAATTTTACATAGATTCTCATCGAATTAAAAATTACGTTGCCTAATGTTTAAAAATTTGCAGACTTTACTCGAGTTACTTGGGTTTAACTCACCCAAATTTACAACTCTGACAAGGGGGTTCAAAGTTACATTATTAAAGTTGTGACAAATTAAAAATTGATACATAAATTGTGATAAATTTTTGAAACTGAAATTGTAAGTTTCAATATTTTTTTTGTTTTCATAATTTACATACAAAAATTTAACTATTTATATTATTTTAAATAAACATATTTTATTAATTTTTTCACATCCCATGCATAGCACGGGTTTTCACTAGTATCTATACTATATATATAAACAGATGTAGTGGAGTATGAGAATTCTTCAAATTCTTAATACTAAATTCTTATGGATTATCTCTCCTATATGTTACCTCTCAAGTCTCTCTCCCCCCCCCCCCCCGCGCGCGCCCCACTTTTCCTAATTTTTAATCATTGTTAATTATCTAAATCTCAAAAACTAAAAGGATTATATATATTTAAATAAAATGATAAATATTTAGATATGAACAAAGAGATAGAGATAAAAAAAAATAAAATAAAATGATAACTATTTAAATTTCAATCACAAAATAATATAAAGAGTCAAATAAAAGATTAAAAAATAACTAAATAAAAAATATTATGAGTCAATTAATTTTAAAAATAAAAATTTAACTATTTATATATGAACAATTAAAAATATTTAAATAAAAAAAATTACGAGTCAAATAAATTTTAAAATAAAAAGATAATTATTTATATATGAAAAAAAAAGATAAAAATATATAATTTTATAATGAATGTTTCAAGTGACAAATTTATGGAAAAAAATGAATGTATGAACTTAGGTATGAGATAGTTATCATATTCAAAATATTTGTTGGTTATAACTCCCTCTTATATTTTAAATTCATAAGAATTTTTTATTTTATAATACAAAAATGACTATAATAAATTATTTAAATTATGTATTCTCATGCATAGCACAGATTGTCGCTAGTATTATATAAGAAAAATGAGATTTCTAACCCATAAGGTCTCTAATAGCTCTGTCCAAGTTATCAATTTAAATTTCATAATTTTTTGATTTTTTAAAGTTAAAAAAAAATTCTATTGGGTAGCTCCTATTGAAGCAAAAGAAATAAAAATTAATATCTCTTGATTTATGATTTTCAAATGGAAAGTATATCAAATCTAAAAAAAATAGAAATTATATTAATCAATTTCAAAATTCAAATTTGTGGGTGATTAAATATGGAAAACAATATATTAACTGAAATTTAAAATTGACAGAATATAAATTTAAAATTATAATGATCTATATTGGTGATAATTTAGTGGTCATATATGAGAATACCATTCTAAATTTTGTTTTTACCTTTTTCTTTTATCCAGATATTTTTATTTTGTAAGAAGTTTAATTTTATTACATTTAAATATTTTATTGTAGTTTTTAAACTAAAGATAATTTTTGAAAAATCATATTTAAATTATTTTATGCCATTATAATTTTTTTTAATATTAACTTATTCGATGATCCCTTTCTAAAATGTGTATTTGTTTTTGTTCATTAATATTAAACTTTTAATTAATCTTATATAATATTAAAAAAACAAATTAGCAAATAATTTTATATATTTATATATACAATTTTGTTTTGATCGCTCAGGTTATTTGATATCTCTACCCAAGTCCATTCAAATTATTGAATTTTACATAGGTTTTCACCGAATTAAAAATTATGTTGCTCAATCTTTAAAAATTTATAGAATTGACTCGATTTGCTAGGGTTTAACTCGCCCAAATTTACAACTTTAGCAAGTGAGTTGAAAGTTACATGATTAAAATTGTGACAAATTAAAAATTGATACGTAAATTGTGATAAAATTGTGAAACTTAAATTATAGGTTTCAATATTTTTTTATTTTCATAATTTACATATAAAAATCTAACTATTTATATTATTTTATATAAATATATTTTATTAATTTTTTCATATCCTGTACACAGTACGAATTTTCACTAATTATTAAATAATCCAAAGAAAATTTTTCTATCACCACAGAAAAAGCACACCTAGATTTTGAATATCATGTCAACTTTTTGTAAAACAAATATACACATGCTATTATAAAGAATAAAATTAAGAAATAAACTATCAAATAAAATTATAAAAAATTAAAAAGTTCTCTAATATAATGTGTGACACTCCAAATATTAGTTATTATGTTTAATAAAATAAATAAACAATATATATATATATATGTAACTTTATAATTACATGGGCCATTGTATAATTAGATCATTAATTTAGATAAGTATTATCTAATAGTTAAGGGATAAAGAGCATGACATACGGCAATTAAGTTGTCACATGTCACTCTGGTGCTTGATGTCCAAGACAACACCTATATAAATAGGTGAACCTTGAGTAGAACTGAAGCAACAAACAACTGTTGGTGAGGCTGAAGCATCCGGAGGGAAAAACTAGAATTATAGCGATTCCGGTTTTTCCCCGTCATTTATTGTATTCCGGACTCGGGTCTATTGGTTGTATGTTGTTGTCTTTATCTTGTTTCATCCTTTAATTCCTTGTATTTGAGTTGTGGGATGAGTTGGTTAAATTTGGAACAAGTTGGTTGTGAGTTAGAGCAAAAGGTTGCTGCCCAGGATTTGGCTTCTTCGCTCGAGCGAGGCTTGGGTGTTTGCTTCTTCGCTCGAGCGAGGGTTTGTGCGCTCGAGCAAGTGTTGTGGGTCTTCAGGTTTCTTTTTCAGACGCAGCTTCCACTCGAGCGAGCTTTCTTGCGCTCGAGCGAGCCTTGTGTTTTGTGTCTCTTCGCTCAAGCAAGCGGTCTTGCGCTCGAGCGTGTGTTTGCATCTCTTTTGGACCTGAAGGTTGGTATTCTTCGCTCGAACGACGATTCTTGCGCTCGAGCGAGCGAGCCCTATGTTTTGTGTTTTTTCGCTCAAGCGAGGACTCTTGCGCTCGAGCGTGTGTTTGGGTTGCAGACCTGAAACTTCGCATTGTTCGCTCGAGCGACGACTCTTGCGCTCGAGCGAGGTTCTTTTGTTTCTGGTCGCTCGAGCCTCCACTCCTTCGCTCGAGTGAGCCTCGATTATATCAGTTAGCAGCATCGTGATATTCATCACTTTTTCATCATCTTTTTCATTCAAAAACCCTAATTCGGCTGCCTCTCTCTCTAAAGTACCCCTTCTCTCTACAAATACTTTTGATCTAGAGTTCTTCTACACTACTCCCTTTGTTAAAAAGTTGGAGCTTTGAGTGAGCTATCTTTTGATCCGAAAAAGTTTGGGATTGAAGCACTTTCAAATTTCTCTTCTCCTCATTTGAGCTTCTTCATTTGAGGTAGGGATAATCTACTCATTTTTTTAGGCTTTAACATAGACATTGGTCATTTTGTATAAATAGTGAGATTTGGTAATTTTGGAAAGTTAGGGTTTTGAGATTTGAAATGTTTGAAAGAGGGGTTTTCTATCTTTGGATTTCATTGTATGTGTGAGGTCTTGAGAATGGGGATATTTGGGTAGAATGGATAAAATTTGGTCTTAGGATCAATGTTTGAGAAAAAAGGGGAAAATGCCCTAATCGAATTTAAATAATTAATTTAGTAAATTGTGGGAATATGAAATTGGGTTGAGAATCTTGAAATTGGGGGAAATTATGATTGAATGGTGTAGTTGGATTGATAAATCACTCACCGATGGAAAATGTAATAAATTATCTGTTTGATAGATTTATTTATCTATTTAGAAATAACTGTTTTGGGTTATCGGTGGAGGATAGTCTTGATTGTTGTAGACACTGCATGATGATTAGGGAAATTGAAACTAATCAACTGGATTATGTCATTGAATGTGACGGTGGAATTAACACATTGAATATGTGAATTGTAGGGTCATTGTATATGACTATATGTTTAAATACATTGTATATGTATATTGTGTGGGAGGAGATAGGGGATGTACTCTATTTGTTTGGGAGGACATAGGGGATGGACTCCATTGATAATTAAGTTGGCCGGAGTGTCCAGGGTGAAAGTCCTGAAATCTTTCGTATATTTGGGTGCCGGTTCCCTCGGACGTAGTTTTGTAAAATGGCAAGAAAATGGAAGTGTTGAATGTTGTTGATTATTGAAGTGTTGATATATGAGTTGTAGTCTCATTTTAAATTATTTGGATAATATTGAATGATGTAAGTTGGCTTATAAGTGTTAAACATTTATCAAATGTTAATGTTTTAGTTAATTCTCATATTCTGTTTAGCATATCTCTACTGGGCCTTGGCTCACCCTACTTGGGACACCATTTTCAGGTACATGTGATATGCCGCCTCCAAGGATAGCTTGGGAGGTTTAGGGACTGAAGGCTTCTTTTCGTTGTTACTTTTTTGTATTATGTGTAATTCAAGCCAAGGGCTTTATATGTAAAAAAGTTAGAACTCTTCTTTTGTATAACCAAGTATTGACTTAGGAGGTTGTAAGCCATTGGGCATCTATTTTGTTGACAAGCATGTAACATCTTTTGTAAAGAACACTCTGATGTATGGAATATAATACTTATTCTATGTTTTATGGAGCTTATGAATGAATGAGTTATGTCTTATTTTTGAGGGCGTTACAAGAATTAAGGAATTCGGAAGAAGTTTCTGAAGGATAAAGTAAAGTTAGGAATTAATATTTAGGTGAGTTATATTATATCTTGAGTCACCATAATATATTTTACGTATATTTTAAGTTGCCATATATGCAATTTGTATTTTATAAATTATATTAATATTTCAATTACGTTGATTATTTTCTGAACTCTATTTGCTTAAATTGAAACACATAGATATGTTTGTTTAAATTTTAGGAATTATTTGACAATGATTTTAACAATTATTTTTTATAAATACCACCACGGGAGTCACATGCCTTGGAGGATTTAAATAAACCATTGGCTTCTGATTGGTCACCTTGTGACCCTCTGTTTGTCATGGATCTATTGACCTCTATTCTGACTGTCACTCCTGTGACCTCTATTATGTTCTGTTTCGTACCGTAATTATGGTTATTTATTTCTGCACTTAAATAATTTGTTTATTCAAATTAAGTTATGTTAATGCTTTAGCTTAAATAACTATTCGTGATTATTTTGTGTTCCTTATACTCTTGACATAATATTCTTCACCCTGCTATGTGCTTAGAGTTGTTGCCCTTTTAGGTGATGAGATGTAACGAAGACTTGTAACCTCGTGTAGTGGGACCCGCACAAGAATTTGATGCAGTTCTGTTATTTTGTTTTTCTAATCTTTCTCTCCTTTTTTTTTCTGATAGTTTGCCACTGAATAATAAAATAATAAAAGCTCTATTGATGTATTTTGTTTTATCAAAATAGTAGAATGAAGTTAATTTTTTGTTTCATTATTTTCTTACCATCACTTTGCCTTCTCATGCGCCACTTAATTTGTTAAGATTAAGAATTAATTAATAAGTCGCGATTCCAACCCTAAGCCCTAGGGTTGGGTCGTGACAAATGTGGTATTAAAGCAATGGTTAGAAGTAATAAATAAAATAAAATAAATAAATCTTTTACCTTCAATGTTAGTCCTTGTATGAATCTCACGTTTGTATTATGGCTAATTTTAGTGATGTAGGAATGTCCAAGTTGAATCTTAATAAGGCATTCTGGGAGGAGCTCGTGGTTATAAATTTGGAGGACATCTTAGCAGAGCACCACGCCCCCGTCTCACTGTAAGGATGGGGAGACTTAGAAGACATAGTTAAGCGACTACATTCAAGCCTTGCCCAATTGAAGGGTGATATAGCATACTTATCGTGGAGGCAGAACCGTGCCTACACACGCGGACGATATCTTGGACCTACCCACATACTCGGCCTTGCCCCATGATTTGACCGCCCTCACTACATAGTGACTCTTTTGCCCCCAAATTTTGCTAAAAGAAAGGGAAATTTTTACCCCGAAGACTACATATTCACCGCCATCCCTAATCCTTTGGAAACTATTAATATTTAGAATGTTGATTTTAGTCATGACTTAACATGCGTTGAGACACCCGGCAGGATTATTGATCGAGCGTTCTGGGGATACCAACAGTCTTTCCCATTTATACAATCCAGGTAGCGTGGGTTTGTTTTAGTGGGGTACAGTTAGGATGGGTATTTGAGCTTTCTATGCAACACTACTTCCCGGGGTTATCTGACCCACCAATCTAGATTTTGTAGAAAAAAATTCTTTTCTAAGCTGACCATGATCGGTTCTGATCCCTCTTTTGTTTTTGTACCAAAGAGATTAGACACTAACATCACTTCTAACTTTGGGATAAGGATGTAATGCCAATACTATATTATATTACTAGAATTATATACATACATATATATATATATATATATATATGATGCTTTATAATGCTTTATAATGTGATGCCACGTTTATTAAATTATTTCCACGAAACTGTACTGTGTAGAATGGCCAATAATAGTAACGGAAGCGAATCTTCAGTCAATGGCACTAAGTCGATGGAAAGAATCATGGAAAGAGCGGTTACCAGCTTTTTGCAAGCCTTGCAGACCAACATAAACAATGGGATGCCAGAACGGCGAGAAGAGCCGATTACCATAAAATAGTTCCAGGATCTGAAACCCACCACATTTACCAGCGGTGCAGACCTAATGGTAGCAGACACTTGGGTTAAAGACATGGAAAAGATTTTTTGCACCTTACCCTGCACCGAAAGACAGAAGGTAACTTTCGCCACTTTCACTTTCAAAGATAATGCGCATGAATGGTGGCTTCTTACCCTAGAAAAAGAAGAAATCGTGACTTTGGTAAGATTCTTGGAAGTATTTTATGAAAAATACTTTCCAGATTCGTTGTGGAAACAAAAGGCGTCAAAATTCATACATCTAAAGCAAAAAACTATAACGGTGGCCGAATATGAGAGCAAGCTCACACAACTCACTCGATTTGCGGCATATGTCATTCCCACCGAAGCTCAAAAAGCAATAAAATTCAAAGCAGGATTGCATGTTGAAATCAAAGATAGGCTTGAGGTTTTGAAACTACCAACCTATGCAGAAGTGGTAGACTGAGCGTACATTGCGGAAAAAGGAATTAAAGCCTCGCACTCCAGAGAACCAAGCCAAAAAAAACGGTTTTGGGAAAGAGACAACAGAAGATCTGGTGTTGCACCTCCCAAAAGGATAAATACGGGCACAACCATTTCAGGCAATCAAGGTCCTCTTAACTCCAGAGGTGGCACTATTCCAACTTGTCCTACGTATGGAAAGGCTCATTGGGGACAATGCCATCGAGACACGGGAGCATACTTTAAATGTAGTCAAGTTGGCAACTTGCTGAGAGATTGTCCAAAGCTTACCAATCCTACAGCCGGCCTCTATGGACCAGTCAGAAAACCTACAGGACCTGGAGGAGAGAGGAATGACCGAAAACCCCCAGGAAGGGCTTTTGCCTTGGTACGTGGAAAACAGGAAGTTACCGAAAACATTGTGTTAGGTACACTTTTTGTCTGTGGTCATTTAGCTCATGTTCTCATTGACTATGGTTCAACTCATTTTTTTGTTGCATCGCACTTTGCTGCCAAGTTGGCATCAACACTCGAACCCTTAAAATATATATTGTCTATGTCTTTTCCTTCTGGCAATTTCGCCCTTAGTGCTGATGTGTACAAATCTTGTGCTATATCCCTAAAAGGCAAAACCTTATACGTGGACTTGATTCGCCTCCACATTGGTAACTTTGATATACTCCTAGGAATGGATTGGCTAGTTGCAAACCACACCTCTATTGATTGCAAAGCCAAAAAGGGCTCCCTCCAGTTACCAAACCAACTTGAACTTATCTTTGATGGGACTGGAGTTTCCACTCCTTCCTATCTTATATCCTCCATAACAGCCCAATGACTTCTAAGAAAGGCTTATTGTAGTTATATATGTTATGTGATCGATACTCAAAAAGAGGCCCCCACCGTCGATGCAATCCCCGTGGTTAGAGAATTCCCAGATGTCTTTCCTGGTACCCCGGTTGATAGGGAAATTGAATTCACCATTGAAACTCAACCTGGTACCCAACCAATCTCAAAAGCCCCTTATCACATGTCAAAGACGTAATTGAAAGAACTGGATACTTAAATCCAGGAACTCCTGAACAAAGGTTTCATTAGACCTAGTACCTCACCTTGGGGAGCTCCAGTACTATTCATAAAGAAAAAGAATGGCACGGTGAGGTTATGCATTGATTACCGGGAGCTGAACAAAGTCACCATCAAGAATCGATACCCTCTGCCACGAATCGATGACTTGTTCGATCAACTTCAAGGTGCCCAAGTATTCTAAAAAATCGACTTGTGTTCCGGCTACCATCAACTAAAATTCAAAACGGAAAGCATCGAAAAGACTGGCTTTAGAACCCGTTACGGGCACTACGAGTTTCTCGTCATACCATTTGGCGTCACAAATGCTCCAGCAGCCTTCATGGACCTCATGAATCGGGTGTTCAAACCCTATCTTGATGATTTTGTCATTGTCTTCATCGACAACATCCTCATATACTCCAAGTCACTGGAGGACCATGAACGACACTTGCGAACAGTCCTACAAACACTACGTGATCACAAACTTTATGCCAAATTGAAGAAATGCGAATTCTGGATCACTAATGTACACTTTCTCGGTCACGTCATTAACAAGGATGGTATCTTGGTCAACCCCCAAAAGGTGGCAGCAATCGTGGATTGGCCACGACCCACTAACGTGTCAAAAATACGAAGCTTCTTGGGACTAACTGGTTATTACCAATGCTTTGTTCAAGATTTCTCAAAGATAACATCACCCTTAACTCAACTAACTCAGAAGAACGTAACTTTTGAATGGACAAACAAACAAGAACATTGCTTTCAAGAGTTAAAAAGCAGAATTCTGTTAGCTCCTATACTAGCACTCCCTACGGGAACAAATGGGTTCGTCATTTATAGTGATGCCTCATATAATGGTTTGGGTTATGTTTTTACGCAAAACGAAAAAGTCATTGCTTATGCCTCGCGATAACTAAAGACTCACGAGAAGAATTACCCAACTCATGATCTAGAGTTGGCTGCGGTGAATTTCGCCCACAAGATCTGACGCCATTATCTCTATGATGCAACCTGCGAGATTTACACTGATCACAAGAGTCTTAAATATCTGTTTACACAGAAGGAACTGAATATGAGGCAATGGTGGTGGCTAGAATTTATAAAAGACTACGATGTAAAGATACATCACCATCCAGGCAAAGCTAATATGGTAGCAGACGCACTGAGCCGAAAAACGACCAGAAGTTTGGTGTGCACTCTCGTTTCCCGCCATGGTTTGCTTGCTAATATAACCATGGAATCCACTTTGATTGAAGAAATTAAAACATGCCAATGTGAAGATAAACTTTTAAAGAAAAAGAACGAGGAGCAAAGAAGTACGCTCGATCCTGACTTCACTGTAAAACAATGAGATGCTTAAATTTCGAAATCGATTTTGCATACCCAACATTCCGGAACTCAAGAAGAAGATATTGGTAGAAACTCATAGCTCGAGGTTTGCGATCTACCCTAGCAATACGAAGATGTATCACGACCTGAAGGAACACTACTGGTGGACATGAATGAAAAGAGACATAGCAAGCCACGTCTCCAAATGCCTGCATTGTCAACGGGTTAAAACAAAACATCAGAGACCTGCAGAAATACTGCAACCACTTCCTATACCTGAGTGGAAATGGGAATACATTACTATGGACATCGTGGTCGGGCTGCCATAGTCAGTCTCGAAGAACGATACAATATAGGTTGTAGTAGACCGATTGATGAAGTCGGCGCATTTCTACCAGTCAAAATCACGTACTCCCTTAATAAGTTTGCCACTTTATACATCAAGGAAATTATTCGATTGCATGGTACCCCAGTTTCAATCATATTTGACCAAGACCCCTGCTTTGTGTCTCACTTTTGGAACACATTGCAAGAGGCCTTGGGAACCACACTGAAGTTTAGCACTGCTTATCACCTGCAAACTGATGAACAATCCAAAAAAACAATCCAAACTTTGGAAGATATGTTACGTGTCTGCATGCTAGACCTCAAGGATACTTGGGATGAGCACCTATCGTTAGTGGAATCCGCCTATAACAACAGTTACCAAGTAAGCATTGGAATGACATCGTACAAAGCATTGTATGGAAGGAGATGTCAATCACCTTTGTGTTGGACGAAAGTCAGAGACAGAAAACTGTTAGGTCCCGAGATCATGCAAATGACAAGTGATAAAATCCAACTCATCCAATAGCGAATTCGCACTACTCAGAGTCGCTAGAAAAGCTATGCAGATACACGAAGACCGGAATTGGAATTCCAAGTAAAAGACCATGTGTTCCTAATGATCTCACCAATAAAAGGGGTTATTCGATTTGGAAGGCGAAGAAAGTTAAACCCACATTATATCAGGCTATTCGAGATAGTAGAAATGATTGGTCATGTGGCATATCGCCTTGCACTACCATCTGAACTATCCCCATGTTCACAATGTGTTTCACGTTTCGATGCTTCAGCGGTATCTTCGAGATCCAAAGCATGTCGTGGATTATGAGGACCTAAAAGTTCAAGAAGATCTCTCGTATGAAGAACAACCAGTGCAGATTCTCGACCGTCGTAATTAGGTTCTTCGAAACAAGACTATACCTCTTGTAAAAGTCTTGTGGAGAAATCATCGTGTCGAAGAAGCAACATAAGAAATGAAAAATTAAATGTGGGTCAAATACCCACACCTCTTCGAAAATCAAGGTACATCAAGTTTGGGGATAAACTTCTAATTAGAAGGAGAGAATTGTGGCACTCCAAATATTAGTTATTATGTTTTAAAATAAATAAATAAATAAAATATATACATATTTAATTTTATAATTACATGGGCCATTATATAATTATATCATTAATTTGGATAAGCATTATTAATAGTTAAGGGATAAGGAGCATGACACATATGGCAATTAAGTTGCCACATGCCACTCTGGTGCTTGATGCCCAAGGCAACATCTATATAAATAGGTGAACCTTGAGTAGAACTAAAGCAACAAACAACTGTTGGTGAGGCTAAAGCACCATGAGGGAAAAACTAGAATCAAGGAGTTCGGAAGAAGTTTCGGAAGGAGAAAGTAAAGTTAGGAATTAATATTTAGGTCAGTTATATTATACCTTGAGTCACCATAATATATTTTACGTATATTTTGAGTTACCATATACACAATTTGTGTTTTATAAATTATACTAATATTTCAATTACCTTGATTATTTTCTGAACTCTATTTGCTTAAATGGAAACCCATGGATATGTTTGTTTAAATTTTAGAAATTATTTGACAATAATTTTATAAACAATTATTTTCTGTAAGTACCACTACGGGAGTCCCATGCCTTTGGGGACTTAAATAAACCATTGGTTTTTGATTGGTCACCTTGTGGCCCTCTGTTTGTCATGGATCCATTGACCTCTGTTTTGACTGTCACTTTTGTGACGTCTGTTCTGTTCTGTTCAGTACCGTGGTTATGTTTACTTATTTCTGTATTTCAGTTTCTACCACTTAAATAATTTGTTTATTCAAATTAAGTTATGTTAATGTTTTAGCTTAAATAACTATCCATGGTTATTTTGTGTCCCCTATACTCTTGGCATAATATTCCTCACCCTACTGTGTGCTTATAACTGTTTCCCTTTCAAGTGATGAGATGTAATGAAGACTTGTAACCTCGTGTAGTGGGATCTGCACAAGAATTTGATGCAGCTCTGTTATTTTGTTTTTCTTTTCTTTATCTCCCTTTTGTTTTTTTGTTTTTTGTTTTTTCTAATAGTCTGCCACTGAATAATAAAATAATAAAAGCTCTATGGATGTATTTTCTTTTATCAAAATAATAGAATGGAGTTAATTTTCTGTTTCATTATTTTCTTACTACCACCCTTCCTCTACATGCGCCACTTAATTTGTTAAGATTAAGAATTAATTAGTAAGTCACGATTCCAGCCCTAAGTCCTGGGGTTGGGTCGTGACATAATGAATAAAAGGTCACGAGCAAAAAAGTATGCTGCAAACTAAACAATATAAAGATGGTAGAACCATCATCTCAAAAAGTGAAGATACGTGTTCACTGAAATTAAAAATAAAAATAAAAATCAACTACTAGTGATTATTTTTTCTTCGTTTTCTTTCCTTGCTCAGTGTAGTGCTTCTTTTTCTTCTCTTGCATGATGGGTAGTTTTGCTTTTTGGGGGGACTTGAGACAATTGGGGAAGTTCTTTTAAGGCCCTAAGTACTTCAAAAAAATAAAAAAGAAGTAAGGAAATGAAGAAGAGAGTTAATGGATGCAACGCTTTGATTGACTACTATTTCAGTTTGTTTAGAATTCTTGATAATGGTAGGAAATCTATCTGGGTCTTGAATCTCGTCGGGTTCTGCCAGTAGATAAGGCGGTGGAGGGAACGTATGTTGGTGCTCTCATTCTTCAATATCAATATTGCATTCTAAATAATCAACTCCTGCCATGGCCAAAGCTTCTAATGAAAACTCCCTTACTCATCCTTTTTTTCTTTCTTTCTTTTTTTTTTTTCTTTTTCTTGAGAGAGAAAGAGATTAAAGAAAGAAGAACAAAGTTATCAAACTACAATCGTTCAATAGATATTTATAATTTTTTTTTTTGAAGTTTAAACAAAATAAGACTTGTGGTTTATTCCTATTCTAATCACATAGACAGGACTTCTATGACTCAATAGAAACTACTTGAACTAATTACCAGGCCTACCAAAAAAGAAAGGACTCAAAGAAAAAAGGAAAATAAATAAAAAGAATCCACTGTCTTGATAGTTTTAAGTGGAGAATTTTTTTTTTTGGGAGGGGGGGCGAGGGAAGGATTTTTTCTTTTTTGATTGTTTAAATTGTGTTTGTTTTTTAGTTTATAATTAATGGACAAATAGTTAGAATTGATAAAATTTCGAGAACGAAATTTCTTTAAGGTGGGTAGGTTGTAATGACTCAATTTTTTATTTTATTTTTAAATAATCAGTGCATAATTTAATTGAGTAATATTTGAATTTGACTACTATGTAAAATTCTGTGTAAAAATAGTTCTGTTTTGTTTTTTTTTTAAAAAAATAGTTCCCGTTCTTAGAAAACTTTTAAATTTTTATATGTTGTTCCCATATTAGTCAAGCACGTTGGATAAAAATTTCAGAATTTATTGATTAGTATTTATTTTATGAAAATTCACGAACTGATTGGTGTTCAGCTTAATTTATAGCAAAAATTTTAAATGAGTTTTGGGTGTTTAGATCATGACTTGAGATAAAGTTTGTTGGGTCTACTTTGCTATATAATTGGGTGATGTTTGGTTTATGAGTGAGAATTTAATTCAAGACCCATGATTTAGATTTAATGTAATTTGAGTTTGTTTAATTACTCATATTTAACTGTTTGGTCCTTTTTTACTATATAATTGGTATTGACCACTATGAGAGTTGTTATTATTTATTATATATGATTGTAATATATATTTGAAAGTTGAATTTATGGTGTGTCATATGGTGAAAAATTATATATTTTTGTAGTGAATGAAAATGAGTATATATTTCGTCATGCGCAAAATATTATATTTTATGGTATACAAAAATGTTATATTTTGTGGTGAGAAAAAATTATATCACTTTATAATTTATATTATAAAATTTTGAGGTATTATTATAAAAATTATATTTTGGGGGGGAGGGGGGGAAACCAATCATTGGGAAGGTAACCCACGTGTGGGCTGCCCCCCCTCTCTCTCTCTCCTTGTCCCTTCTCTTCTTTCCTTCTTCATTTTGCTTTTCTTTTTTTTCCTTTTTTTTTAGTAGAGAGCTCAGCTCTCTCTCTCTCTGTCTCTCTCTCTCTGTGTGTTCTCTATTATTGTTCAATCTTTGAGCTTCAAATGGGAGTCCTTAGAGTGAGATTTTGCAAAAGTTTTGTGAATGAAAGTCAGAGAGCTCTCGTCGTGATCTTCACAATGGTAGTCTCGGATTCATGATCGGGCGAGGTTTCCTTTTCGGATTTGCTCCTCTTCATTATATAAGATAGGGACTTTCTTCATATTATTACTTTAAAGCTATGTTAGGGTTATTTTGAGAAAATATATCGTTATAAAAGGTATTGTATATATATATTTTTCAGATTTTTGTTTGGTAAATGTTTGGAAGAAAAATTATGTTGAAATGTTAATTGGTATTTTGAGATTGATTTGGGAAAGTCATCTTGTGTTGATAATTTTGTTAAAAATTCAAAAATAAAATTAATAGTTGTATGGGTTGTATCTACATCATATTATGATTAGATAATTTATTTTCAGAAATATAAAGTTGATATATTTTTCATCTTTGATTTTGGAATTTCTTTTTGAGAACAAGAAATTAATGTTGATAAATATTGTGTAAATTGTTAAGTAAGAATTATAGAGTGGTTTTGGGATTAAAAACTCTAAAAGTGTTATATTCATGATATTTTACGAATGACAATATCTATTGATGATTAAGTTTTGTTCGTTTTTGTGAAAATGAAAAGATGAAATGTGGATTTTCGAACTCCTAACCCCAAAAAGTTTACTCTTGGATAATTTCTTGATTTTTTTTATGTAAATATCATGTGATTAATTAATTTTAGAAAAGTTGTGAAAATTATTATTTGTAAAGAGTTGGGAAAGATTGGCTATTTGAGTAGCTTGGCATGAAATATGGTTGTGTTTGAAAGATGAGACATGTTAAGTTATGTTTGGTATTGTTTCTTTTGAGAAATGTGAATATAATAAACTTACTAATTTAGTGGATTAAATTCGTTTGGTTAAAGGTTTATATCCGTTATGGTTAAAACTGTGTTATTGAGATTATACCATAACTTTTAATATAATAGGATGAAAGTAGTAATATTCAATAAGTATGAGATATTGGTGAAAATTATTTTGGTTATCTTAGTTGAGGTGGAACAAAGTTGATTGTAAGTTTTGTGTGAGTCAAAAAAAAAAAATTGGGAAATTGATTATTGGTTTTAATAGTTGGAGTATGCTAATATGCTATTTTTGTACATTAAATTCATATATGAGATATTTGAATTGCAAATTGAGGGTTTGGTTAAATTGGGAGATTGATTACCTATAATCTTGCTCTTTAATTTATTTTTTGCATATAAAATTGCATGTGGGTATTTGAAAGTGAGGAAGTCCCAAATTGTGAAAAAAAAATCCTAAATGTTAATGTTTTGGGAGTTGTTGGATTATTAAGGAAAGATTTTGTTTGGTCTTAAAATTGAGGATTTGATTGGAAAACACTTATGAAACTTTTGGAATGTCGAGTATTGGTTACTCCTTTGAAATGTTGAGTTTAATGGAAAGTTATATAAGAATTGAAAATTTGTCTTTAATAAATGTTTCCAAATGTTGGGAATCATGGGGGAATTCCAAGTTATGGTTGCATGTTGGATTATATATCCATGTTGTTATCCTTTTAGTTCATACATTAGAGATAACTATTTTGATTATCGGTGGAAGATTACCATGTTTGCATTTAGTGAGGGATTTCTTGGAAGGATGAGAAATGTTGAAAGTTTGATATATAGTATGTTATAGATTTTTCTTGAGATGACTAAATTGGAAATGTTGATTAATATGTGGAGACTATAAGAATGTGGATATTGTTGTATTATCTCTTGGGATTGTATTATGATATTACATTAATAGAGATATGGAATTTGACCACAATGGAGCATTGTGTGGTGGAATTGAAATTGGAACTATTCTAATGCATTGTTACATATTGCATTGCCATTCCATTTCATTGTTATCATGGATTTCGAATTGCAATTGAAAACTATTGTTTTGAGAAAAGAATTGTTTTTGTGAAACAAGATCATTTTGATTTGTTTTGGGTCAATACGTTGGCAAGTCCAGATAAGGGGTGTAGTTTGATATTGGTTAAGTTGGCCTGAGTGTCCATGGTAAAAGACTGAAAACACGCGCGGATGATGTATCACATGCCTTCCGGTGAGAGACCGGTAACGTAGGGATTTGGTAGTGCTTGATATGCCTACTTGCAAACACCAGCTTAGAGATTACTTGAGTCGTATTTACAACCTTGAAATTATATTGAAATTATTAGATTAATATGTTTTTCAAATTGGCATTGTGCACAAGATTTTCAAAAGATGACAAAAATATTTTGAGCATGACATGGCATATGCATTCATATCATAAGATTGTACAAAATGTATTTGATGCTTTGCTAGATGTCATTATGAATTGTTTAATTATTTGATTTAATTGACAATGGGTAATTGAATAAATTGAAAAGTATATCATGTTACTATTGAAGCATGTTTATTTATTTAAGTTAACTAGTTGTGGTTAATTAAATAAATTGAATTTAAGTCTGAAGGCATTTCTTTTATTTGTATGTAAATGACATTGCTGTATAACGAAAGGAAACATGTATATTTAATTATTCATCATTTCATTGAAGGATGAATCATCATTGTAAATGGACTTAATTAATGAATATTGGTAATGTTATCCGAGGAATAAAATACAGGACGTGACAAAATCTAAAAAAAAATAGAAATTATATTAATCCATTTCAAAATTCAAATTTGTGGGTGATTAAATATGGAAAACAATATATTAATATAAATTTAAAATTGACGCAATATAAATTTAAAATTATAATGATCTATGTAGGTGATAATTTATTGGTCATATATGAGAATACCATTCTAAATTTTGTTCTTACCTTTTTCTTTTATTAAGATATTTTTATTTTGTAAGAAGTTTAATTTTATTATATTTAAATATTTTATTGTAAATTTTAAATTAAAAATAATTTTTGAAAAATCATATTTAAATTATTTTATGCCATTATAATTTCTTTTTAATATTAACTTATTCGATGATCCCTTTCTAAAACGTGTACTTGCTTTTGTTCATTAATATTAAATTTTTAATTAATTTTACATATTATTAAAAAAAACAAATTACCAAATAATTTTATATATTTATATATACAATTTAGTTTCGATTGCTTAGGTTATTTGGTATCTTTACCCAAATCCATTCAAATTTTTCAAATTTTTAAATTTTACACAAGTTCTCACAGTATTAAAAATTATGTTACACAATCTTTAAAAATTTATAAGCTTGACTCGAGTTGCTTAGGTTTGACTTGCCCAAATTTATAACTTTGGCAAGGGAGTTGAAAGTTGCATGATTAAAATTGTGTCAAATTAAAAATTGATACATATATTGTGAAACTTAAATTATAGGTTTCAATATTTTTTTATTTTCATAATTTACATACAAAAATTTAATTGTTTATATTATTTTATATAAATATATTTTATTAATTTTTTCATATCCTGTACATAGTACGAATTTTCACTAATTATAAAATAATCCAAAGAAAATTTTTCTAACATTACAGAAAAAGCACACCTAGATTTTGAATATCATGTCAACTTTTTGTAAAACATAAATACACATGCTATTATAAAGAATAAAATTAAGAAAAAACTATCAAATAAAATTATAAAAAATTAAAAAGTTCTCTAATATAATATGTGACACTCCAAATATTAGTTATTATGTTTAAAATAAATAAATAAATAAAATAATATATATATATATATATGTAATTTTATAATTACATGAGCCATTGCATAATTAGATCATTAATTTGGATAAGTATTATCTAATAGTTAAGGGATAAGGAGCATGACATATGGCAATTAAGTTGCCACATGTCACTTTGGTGCTTGATGCCCAAGACAACACCTATTATAAATAGGTGAACCTTGAGTAGAACTCAAGCAACAAACAATTGTTGGTGAGGCTGAAGCACCCGGAGGGAAAAACTAGAATTAAGGAGTTCGAAAGGATAAAGTAAAGTTAAGAATTAATATTTAGGTGAGTTATGTTATACCTTGAGTCACCATAATATACTTTACGTATATTTTGAGTTACCATATACGCAATTTGTGTTTTATAAATTATATTAATATTTCAATTACGTTGATTATTTTCTGAACTCTGTTTGCTTAAATTGAAACTCATGGATATGTTTGTTTGAATTTTAAAAATTATTTGACAATGATTTTATAAACAATTATTTTCTATAAGTACCACCATGGGAGTCCCATGCCTTGGAGGACTTAAATAAACCATTGGCTTTTGATTGGTCATCTTATGGCCCTCTATTTGTCATGGATCCATTGACCTCTGTTCTGACTGTCACTTCTGTGACCTCTGTTCTATTATGTTCTGTACCGTGGTTGTGGTTATTTATTTCTGTATTTCAGTTTCTGCCACTTAAATAATTTGTTTATTCAAATTAAGTTATGTTAATGTTTTAGCTTAAATAACTATCCATGGTTATTTTGTATGCCCTATATTCTTAGCATAATATTCCTCACTCTGCTGTGTGCTTAAAGCTGTTACCCTTTCAGGTGATGAGATGTAATGAAGACCTGTAACCTCATATAGTGGGACCCGAACAAAAATTTAATCCAGCTCTATTATTTTGTTTTTCTTTTCTTTCTCTCCCTTTTGCTTTTTTTTCCTGATAGTTTGCCACTGATTAATAAAATAATAAAAACTCCATGGATTTATTTTGTTTTATCAAAATAGTAGAATGAAGTTAATTTTCTGTTTCATTATTTTCTTACTACCACTTTGCCTCCGCATACACCACTTAATTTGTTAAGATTAAGAATTAAGTAGTAAGTCGCGATTCCAGCCCTAAGCCTTGGGGTTGGGTCGTGACAAAGGTGGTATCAAAGCAATGGTTAGAAATAATAAATAAAATAAAATAAAGAAATAAATCTTTTGTTTGCAATGTTAGTCCTTGTATGAATCTCACATTTGTACTATGGCTAATTCTAGTGATGTAGGAATGTCCAATTTAAATCTTAATGAGGCATTCTAGGAGGAGCCCGGGGTTATAAATTTAAAATTTGGAAGACATCTTAGCAGAGCACCACGACCTCGCCTCACCGAAAGGATTGGGAGATTTGAAAGACATAGTTAGGCGACTGTATCCAGGCTTTGCCCAATTGATGGTCGGCCAATATATATACAGGCCGATCCTAATGGTGTAACATACTTATCGTGGAGGCAAAACCATGCCTACATGTGCAGACAATATCTTGGACCTACCCGCATACTCGGCCTTGCCCCAGGATTTGACTGCCCTCACTACATAGTGGGCCCTTTGCCCCCAGATTTTGCTGAAAGAAGGGGAAATGTTTACCTCAAAGACTACATATTCACTGCCATCCCTAACCCTTTGGAAACTATTAATATTTAGAATGTTGATTTTAGCAATGACTTAACATGCGTCGAGACACTCGACTGGATCGTTGATCAAGCGTCTGGGGATATCTACAATCTATCTCCATTTATACAGTCTAGGTAGTGTGAGTTTGTTTTGGTGTGGTACAGTTAGGATGAGAATTTGAGCTTTTTATAAAACACAACTTCCTAGCATTGTTTGACCCACCAATCTAGATTTTGTAGAAGAAAATTCTTTTGTAAACTGACTATGATCGGTTTTGATCCCTTTTTTGTTTTTGTACCAAAGGAATTAGACACTAACATCACTTCTAACTTTTGGGATAAGGATGTAATGCCAATACTATATTATACTGCTAGAATTTTATATATATATGATGCTTTATAATGTCACGTTTATTAAATTATTTCCACAAACTGTACTTTTTAGAATGGCCAATAATGGTAACGGAAGCGAGTCATCAGTCAGTGGCACTGAGTTGATAGAAAGAATCATGAAAAGAGCGTTTACCAGCTTTTTGCAAGCCTTGCAGACCAACATAAACAATGGGATGCCAAAACAGCGAGAAGAACTGGTTACCATAAAACAGTTCTAGGATCTAAAACCCACCACATTTACCGGCGGTCCAAACGCAATGGTAGCAGACGCTTGGGTTAAAGACATGAAAAAGATTTTTCGCACCTTACCCTGCACCGAAAGACAGAAGGTAACTTTCACCACTTTCACTTTCAAAGATAATGCGTAGGAATGGTGGCTTCTTACCCTAAAAAAAGAAGAAATCGTGACTTAGGTAAGATTCTTGGAAGTTTTTTATGAAAAATACTTTCCAAATTCACTGTGGGAACAAAAGGCGTCGGAATTTATACATCTAAAGTAAGGAACCATGACGGTAGCCGAATACGACAGCAAGTTCACACAACTTGCTCGATTTGCGACATATGTTATCTCTACCGAAGCTCGAAAAACAAGGAAATTCGAAGCATGATTAAATGCTGAAATCAAAGATAGGCTTGAGGTTTTGAAACTACCAACCTATGCGGAAGTGGTAGATTGAGCGTACATTGCAGAAAAAGGGATTAAAGCCTTGCGCTCTGAAGAACCAAGCCAAAAGAAACGGTTTTGGGAAAGAGACAACAGAAGATCTGGTGTTGCACCTCCCAAGAGAGTAAATACGGGCACAACCAGTTCAAGCAATCAAGGTCCTACTAACTCCAAAGGTGGCACTATTCCAACTTGTCCTACGTGTGGGAAGGCTCATTGGGGACAATGCCATTGAGACACGGGAGCATGCTTTAAACGCGGTCAAGTTGGCAAATTGCTGAGAGATTGTCCAAAACTTACCAATCCTATAGCCGGTCTCTATGGACCAATTAGAAAACCAGCAAGACCTGGTGGAGAGAAGAAGGACCAAAAACGCCAAGGAAAGGCTTTTGCCTTGGTACCTGGAAAACCGGAAGTTACCAAAAACGTTGTGTCGGGTACACTTTGTCTATGATTAGCTCATGTTCTCATTGACTATGGTTCAACTCATTCTTTTGTTGCACCACACTTTGCTGTCAAGTTAGCATCAACACCCGAACCCTTAGAATATATATTGCCAGTGTCTTTTCCTTCTGGTAATTCCGCTCTTAGTGCTGATGTGTACAAATCTTGTGCTATATCCTTAAAAGGCAAAACTTTATACGTGGACTTGATTCCCTTCCACATTGGTAACTTTGATATAATCCTAGGAATGGATTGGCTGGTTGCCAACCACGCCTCTATTGATTGCAAAGCCAAAAAGGTCTCCCTCCGATTACCAAACCAACTTGAACTTGTCTTTAATGGAACTGGAGTTTCCACCCCTCCCTGTCTTATATCCTCCATAACAGCCCAATGACTTCTAAGAAAGGGTTGTTGTAGTTATATATGTTATGTGATCGATACTCAAAAAGATGTCCCTACTGTTGATGCAATCCCCGTGGTTAGAGAATTCCTGAATGTCTTTCCTGAAGATTTACCTGGTACCCTGGTTGACTGGGAAATCGAATTCACCATTGAAACTCAACCTGGTACCCATCTAATATCAAAAGCCCCTTACCGTATGTCAATAACGGAATTGAAAGAACTGAAGACTTAACTCTAGGAACTCCTAGACAAAGGTTTTATTTGTCCTAGTACCTCACCCTTGGGAGCTGTAGTACTATTCGTAAAGAAAAAAGATGGCACGATAAGGTTATGCATTGATTACCAAGAGCTGCACAAAGTCACCATCAAGAATCGGTACCCTCTGCCACAAATCGATGACTTGTTCGATCAATTTCAAAATGCCCAAGTATTTGTAAAAACCGACTTGCGTTCCAGTTACCACCAACTAAAAGTCAAAATGGAAAGCATAAAAAAGAATGCCTTCAGAACCCGTTACAGGCATTACGAGTTTCTCGTTATGTCATTTGGCGTCACAAATGCTCCAGCAGCCTTCATAGACCTCATGAATCAGGTGTTCAAACCTTATCTTGATGAGTTCGCCATCGTCTTCATTGACGACATCATCATATCCTCCAAGTCACCGGAAAACCATGAGCGACACTTACGAATAGTCCTACAAACACTACGTGATCACAAACTTTATGCCAAATTGAAGAAATGCGAATTCTAGATCACTAGTGTACATTTCCTTGGTCATGTCATTAACAAGGATGGCATCTTTGTCGACCCTCAAAAGGTGGCAGCAATCGTGGATTGGCCACAACCCACTAACATGTCAGAAATACGAAGCTTCTTAGGTCTAGCTGGTTATTACCAATGCTTTGTTCAAGATTTCTCGAAGATAGCATCACCTTTAACTCAACTAACTCAGAAGAACGTACCTTTTGAATGGACAAACAAACAAGACCGTTGCTTTTAAGAGTTAAAAAGCAGACTTGTGTCAGCTCCTATACTAGCACTCCTTACGGGAACAGATGGGTTCGTCATTTATAATGATGCCTCATATAATGGTTTGGGTTACGTTTTTATGCAAAACGGAAAAGTCATTGCTTATGCCTCGCAACAACTAAAGACTCACGAGAAGAACTACCCAACTCATGATCTAGAGTTGGCTGCAGTGATTTTCGTGCTCAAGATCTGGCGCCATTATCTCTATGGTGTAACCTGCGAGATTTACACTGATCACAAGCGTCTTAAATATCTGTTTACACAGAAAGAAACTGAATTTGTGGCAACGACGGTGGCTAGAATTTATGAAAGACTACGATATAGAGATCCATCACCATCCAGGCAAAGATAATGTGGTAGTAGACGTACTGAACCGAAAGACGACAAGAAGTTTGGCGTGCACTCTCGTCTCTGTAACAACCCCGACCCATGATTAATGTTAATCCATGATTTCATATGTTTAATAAGTTATTAAGATCAAATTCTGAATTAATTACATGTGTGTTATATTATTTGTGTTTATATCTATTTAACGTAGGAAAGATATGTTCATGTTTTCATTTCGGTGTACGAATTGAAGGCTTCGTCATAATCCGATTAAGAAACTGACTTGATTTATGTGTTAATTAGAATTTTTAGAATATTATGGTAGGTTCAATTGAAATTCGATTCGGAACGATTTAATTAGAATAATTTAATGTCTAATTGAGTATTTTGACCAACTACTTAATTAAACCATTACTTTAGCCTATATAAGGCATTGATAGACCCTCATTCATACCTTTATACTCTCATATCTTCATTCTAGTGATAAAAACGTGAGAGAAGGAAAGAAAATAGGAGACTTAAGCTCAACTAGGGTGATTGCTAGAGAATTTGGAGGAATTGACTTGAACTTAGCTAGAATTTGAGTCATTGAGAAGAATCACTCGAGAACTCAAAGAATTGAGACTTGTAGGTAAGGAATTCGACCTTTAAATTGTGTAATTGACTCATTTAAGTTGTGAGTTCGGAGGAAATGAAAGATTAGTACATGAAATGAACTAAGGAAGTGAGAAAGAGGAAGAGTAGAGATTGCATGTGCATTTCATGGTGATTTTTTTAAGTTGCTTCAAGTAAATTCTCCATGCATGTCGTATTCTCAACTTAATTATGAAACCTCATCTTGTTTTCCATCAATTTGCCTCAATTGATCATGTTTTGGAAGCTTTGAAGTCAAGAAAGTGCTTGTATGTAAGTCCATGTGTTGTTTTATAAGTTTCAAGTTTGATTTTACTCAATAGACTTACTCTTAGGCCTTGATTTTGTGACATGATCTTTAATTCTTAATGTTTTCAAAGTTTAAATTTGTTTTCTCAAGTTTTGGGGGCCAAGAGTTGTGTTTTGATGGGTTAGATTTGAGTTTTGAGCAAGGAAAAGCAATTTGGAAATTCCAGAATTTTGCTCTTCGCTCGAGCGTAAGATTCGGTGCTCGAGTGGCCACCTTTGTTTTTCCATCTCCGCTTGAGCGACCAGAAGTTCGCTCGAGTGTGAAATGCAAGCTCCTAGAAGTTTTATGTTTTTGCAGACTGCTCGAGCGGCGAGAGTTACGCTCTAGCGGAGGCATGAGTCTCACGCTCGAGTGACTAAAGAGCGTTCGTCGAGCGTAAAAATCACATAACCAGTACTTTTTCAAAGTTTGCAGAACGCTCGAGCGGAGGAAGTTGCGCTTGAGTGTCCCCTCACACATTGCATGTCCAATCGAGCGAAGAAAGCTACGCTCGAGCGAGGACCCTGTTTTCAGAAAATTCAATCAAGTGTTTTCAAATGCATTTATGCATCCTCATTCCATCCTAGACATTCCTAGGCCAAGATTAAGGCATAATAATGAGGGTAAAATGTAGAAACACACTTTGAATAGAACGTAATGAGTTAGATATATTCCAATGTGTGTTTCAAATGTGTATTTCTTATGTGTTAATGTAGGTCACGTGCCGTAAACCGTTTGATTAGTCTACTCTGTCTGTCTGCACCCGAAGCTAACTGTGAGTAATAACTTAGTAAAGTTATGTTCAACTTTATTTGTTTTCTGTATGATAAAATAAGATTTGTTTTCTGAAATGCCATATTTTGTACAATGAATGATTGTCCAATTTCTGACATGTATTCGTGGCATCCTTAGCATCATGTGATATCTGTTAGTTGTTACCCGGTATCGGAGGTTTCATTATGGGACTTATTATGTCTGTCATCTGTTACCCGTACCGGAGGCTCCATCATGGAGCTCAGCATGTATAATCTCTGCTACCCGGTGGAACTGGTTACTTATAACCACCATATATTCTGTATTTGTTCTGTATCTACTCTATTAGCGCTAATAGATGTACCACATATAATTAAGCATGAACTCTGACTTCTATGTATGAGTTAAACAAGGATATGAATATGAATCTGTTTATGAATCTAAATTATGATTTCTGAATCTGGTATGGACTTCATTCATTAAATCCTTTACTCCGTTATTATTCACTGGGCTTCCGCTCACTATTTATATTATGTATGTAGGTGATCAGGCACGTGACCAAGCTCTGAGTTAAGGACCTGGCGTCTCTATTTTTGTCAACCAACCTTTGTGCCTCCCCGGGAGGTTCCGGATTAAGTCAAGTTTAGTGGTTGTTTTTGTGAATGTACTAGACTTTGTTTCTTTTCATTTTTGGGCAAGACTTCTGATAATATGTTCTTGGAGTGATGTGTAAATACTGTACCTTTTGACGTCACTCTTAAGTTTATAAAAAATTTTAAATTATCTGTCCCATGTATGTTTTCACAACTCAATTGACTACGTATATTTTGTATATTTGCTTCCTCAGCCCCCAACTATATGTTATTCTGTTAAGAGGCCTTTGGTAATCCAAGGATTACTGGCCGGTTACGACGCTAAACCTATAGGGGCGGATTTGGGTCGTGACAGTTTCCTACCAGATCAATGGCTTGCTCACCAATATAACCGTGGAACCCACTTTGATTAAAGAAATTAAAACACGCCAATGTGAAGATAAACTTTTAAAGAAAAAGTACGAGGAGTAAAGAAGTACGCCCGATCCTAACTTCACTATTAGCAATGGGATGCTAAAATTTTGAAATGGAATTTGCATACCCAACATTCCGGAGCTTAAGAATAAGATATTGGTAGAAGCTCATAGCTCGAGGTTTGCGATCCACCCTGGCAATACGAAGATGTATCACGACCTGAAGGAACACAACTTGTGGACAGGAATGAAAAGAGACATAGCAAACCATGTCTCCAAATGCTTGCATTGTCAACGGGTTAAAGCAGAACATCAGAGACCTGAAAGAATGCTATAACCACTTCCTGTATGTGAGTGGAAATGGGAACACATTACTATGGACTTCGTGGTCAGACTTCGTGGTCAGGTTGCCACAGTCAGTCTCGAAGAACGATGCAATATGGGTTATAGTAAACCAATTGACGAAGTTGGTGCATTTTCTACTAGTCAAAATCACGTACTCCCTTAATAAGTTTACCACTTTATACATCATAGAAATCATTCGATTGCATGGTACCCAGTTTCAATCGTGTCTGACCGAGACCCCCGCTTCATGTCTCACTTTTGGAACAAATTGCAAGAGGCCTTGGGAACTACACTGAAGTTTAGCACTGCTTATCATCCACAAGTTGATGGACAATTCAAAAGAACAATCCAGACTTTGGAAGATATGTTACGTGTCTACATGCTAGACCTCAAGGGTATTTGGGATGAGCACCTACCGTTAGTGGAATTCGCCTATAACAATAGTTACCAAGCAAGCATTGGAATAACACCGTATGAAGCACTGTATGAAAGAAGATGTCGATCACCTTTGCGTTTGACGCAAGTCGGAAATAGGAAACTATTAGGTCCCGAGATCTTGCAAATGACAAGTGATAAAATCCAACTCATCTAACAGCGAATTTGCACTGCTCAGAGTCGCTAGAAAAGCTATGCAGATACACGAAGACGGGAATTGGAATTCCAAGTAAGAGACCATGTGTTCCTAAGGATCTTACCAATAAGAGGGGTTATCTGATTTGGAAGGTCAGGAAAGTTAAACCCATGTTACATCTGGCCATTAGAGATACTAGAAAGAATTGGTCCCGTGGCATATTGCCTTGCACTACCTCCTAAACTGTCCAATGTTGACAATGTGTTTCACGTTTCGATGCTTCGGCGGTATCTTCAAGATCCAGAACATGTCGTGGATTATAAGGACCTAAAGGTTCATGAAGATCTCTCATATAAAGAATAACCAGTACAGATTCTCGACCGTCGTAATCAAGTTCTTCGAAACAAGACTATACCTCTTGTAAAAGTCTTGTGGAGAAATCATCACATCGAAGAAGCAACATGGAACGGAAAATCAAATACGGGTCAAATACCCACACCTCTTCGAAAATCAAGGTACGTCAAGTTTGGGAACAATCTTCTAATTAGGAGAGGAGAATTGTGGCACTCTAAATATTAGTTATTATGTTTTAAAATAAATAAATAAAATAAATAAAAAAATATATATATATATATATGTAATTTTATAATTACATGGGTCATTGTATAATTAGATCATTAAATTGGATAAGCATTATCTAATAGTTAAGGGATACAGAGCATGACATATGGCAATTAAGTTGCCACATGTCACTCTGGTGCTTAATGCACAAGGCAGCACCTATATAAATAGGTGAACCTTGAGTAGAATTGAAGCAACAAACAACTGTTGGTGAGGTTGAAGCACCCGGAGGGAAAAACTAGAATCAAGGAGTTCGGAAGAAGTTTCGAAAGGATAAAGTAAAGTTAGGAATTAATATTTAGGTGAGTTATATTATATCTTTAGTCACCATAATATATTTTACATATATTTTGAGTTACCATATACACAATTTGTGTTTTATAAATTATATTAATATTTCAATTACGTTGATTATTTTCTGAACTCTATTTGCTTAAATTGAAACTCATGGATATGTTTGTTTAAATTTTAGAAATTATTTGACAATGATTTTATAAACAATTATTTTCTGTAAGTACCACCACGGGAGTCTTATGCCTTGGAAGACTTAAATAAACCATTGGCTTCTGATTGGTCACCTTGTGGCCCTTTATTTGTCATGGATCCATTGACCTCTATTTTGACTGTTACTCATGTGACCTCCGTTCTGTTATGTTCTGTACCGTGGTTATGGTTATTTATTTCTGTATTTCAATTTCTACCACTTAAATAATTTGTTTATTCAAATTAAGTTATGTTAATGTTTTAGCTTAAATAACTATTGTATTCCCTATACTTTCCCTATACTCTTGGCATAATATTCCTCACCTTGCTGTGTGCTTATAACTATTACCCTTTAAGGTGATGAGATGTAACGAAGACTTGTAACCTCGTGTAGTGGAACCCTGCACAAGAATTTGATGCAACTTTGTTATTTTGTTTTTCTTTTCTTTCTCTCCCTTTTGTTTTGTTTTTTGTTTTTTGTTTTTTTTTTTCTGATAGTTTGCCACTGAATAATAAAATAATAAAAGCTCTATGAATGTATTCTTTTTTTTATCAAAATAGTAGAATGAAGTTAATTTTTTGTTTCATTATTTTCTTACTACCACTTTGTCTCCTCATGCTCCACTTAATCTGTTAAGATTAAGAATTAATTAGTAAATCGCGATTCCAGCCCTAAACCCTGGGGTTGGGTCGTGACATAATGAATAAAAGGTCGCAAGCAAAAAAGTATGCTGCAAACTAAGCAATATAAAGATGGTAAAACCATCATCTCTAAAAGCGAAGAAACGTGTTCACTGAAATTAAAAATAAAAATAAAAATAAAAATCAACTATTAGTGATTATTTTTTCTTCGTTTTCTTTCCTTGCTCAGTATAGTGCTTCTTTTTCTTCTCTTGCATGATGGGTAGTTTTACTTTTTGGGGAGGCTTGAGACAGTTGGGGAAGTTCTTTCAAAGGCCCTAAGCACTGCAAAAAAATAAAAAGAAGTAAGGGAATGAAGAAGAGAGTTGATGGGTGCAAAGCTTTGGTTGGCTACTTTTTCAGTTAGTTTAGAATTCTTGATTGTGGTAGGAAATCTCTCTGGGTCTTGAATCTTGTCGGGTTCTGCCAGTAAATAAGGTAGTGGAGGGAATGTATGTTGGCACTCCCATTCTTCAATATCAATATTGAATTCTAAATAATCGACTCCTGCCATGGCCAAAGCTTCCAGTGAAACTCCCCTACTCAACCTCTTTTTTTTTTTTTTTGAAAGAGAGAGAGAGCGAGAAAGAGATTAAAGAAAGAAGAACAAAGTTATCAAACTACAATCGTTCAATGGATATTCATAATTTTTTTTGTAAAAACAAAATTAGGACTTGTGGTTTATTCCTATTCTAATCCCAGAGACAGGACTTCTATGACTCAATAGAAACTACTTGAACTAATTACCAGGCCTACCAAAAAAGAAAGGACTCCAAGAAAAAAGGAAAATAAATAAAAAAGAATCCATTATCTTGAATTATAGTTTTAAGTGGAGATTTTTTTTTTTTTTTTTTTTTTTTGGACGGGGGAAGGATTTTTTCTTTTTTGATTGTCTGAACTGTGTTTGTTCTTTAGTTTATAATTAATGGACAAATAGTTAGAACTGATACAATTTTAAAAGTTTAGAATTTTAATTGAAACAATTAAAAAGGTTTGATTTATTACTATAGTTTTTTTTTTATTAATAATATAGCATCTTAAACTTTCAATGAATTTGAAGAGTTTTACTAAATTTTAGTTTCTTATTTTTTTCTAAGATTACACCAAAATGATTATTCGTTTCGCATATTAAATTTGAAAATTATACATCGTACTTAAACAAAATTATAATCTATCAAATTTTAAATTAAACTTAAATAATTTACTACTATATATTGAATTTAGATTTATTTACCAATCTCATGTATGTGCATAGTTTCACATTTATATATCAAATCCAGTATTTTGTAATGTATGTTTTGAATTTTTTTTTTGTTTTTTTGTTTGAATCTTCTTTTTATACAATTTTGTAATAAAAACTAATTGAAGTAATGTTTTTGAAAATATAATTTCAAAAAAAAAAACCATTTTGAAAAATAAGTTCAAATTATTTAAATTTATGAAATATTAAAAAAAATAGATTTGATTATAAAAAAAAGAAAAAGAAAAAAGAAGCTAAATAGTTTACAACCTCGCATGTGTCAGTTAAGCCCAAAACGTTCACTGGGCCAGCAGCGCCAAGCCCAGGCCCTGAAGCATTGTTCGGAATTGGTAAACACACATACGACGCCGTATCGTAGTATGGAGTAGACAACCACATACCTTCGTGCCCTAAACCCCGTCTTCTCTAGAGACTCTGCTGTTTTTGGTCGTAAAGCCTTAGCGTTCTTCTTCTTCATCCTGTTAACGATAAAGCTCGTTAGGTCCATCATTTTTTTTTATTTCTTTTATTTTTGTTATTATTCTGCTTTAATATGCTGGTAATTCCATTGTTAATCTTGTTTTTTTTTAGGGTAAATTACATTGACACCCCCTGAGGTTTATGTTTATTACAGTTCTCCCCTCACCTTTTGGAAATTACATCTCCCTCCTTGAGGTTTAAAGTTTCATTACAGATTGCTCCCTTAGTTAGTTGATTGTTAAGTCAACTAACAGATTTTGCTAATGTCAATAATTTAATTTTTTTTAAATACCAATTTTGCCCTCACTAGGTAAATTACATTGACACTTCTCACATTTTAGAAATTACAATCCCCTTCTCAAGGTTTAAAGTAGCATTGCTAATTGCCCCCTTGGTTAGTATTAGTTGAAAAAAAAATTCCTTGCAAAAAAAAAATTAAGTGGAAAAAAAATTATTTGAAAAAAATTTTTGTTAGTCAAATTTTTAAATTTCTATTTAAAAACCAACGTAAACTCATTTTTTGAATTTACGTTTTTTCCTCAAATTTACAAAATGAGATAACCATTTATAAACCAAAAAAATTATCAAACAAGTTTTTATGACAGTTTTTAAAATTTTTATAAATATAAATTGAAAACTGAAAACAAAATGGTTACCAAACAGGCCTCAGATGGTAAAAATGTCGTAAAATTAACAAATAATTAAATAAGTTATCAACGTAACAAATTACTTATCAAAAGATTCTTAGGCTATATATGGTTTGATTTTTAGAATTTTTTTAAAAAAATTAAAAACTAATTTGGTTAAGAAATAAAAAATAAAAAATAATTATCATTTTTATATAATTTTTATCTTTTGAGTGGTTAGAAATAATTTTTTACAAATTAAATATATTTCTTCATAATTATTTTTATTAAATTAGTTTTTTTTTTTTAAATATCAGGGGGGATTCGTATTAAATTGAAACCTCGTGGGGTGTCAATGTAATTTACCCTTTAAAGTATATGTAAAAGTTAAGGGTAAATATGTCATTTTAACTTAAAAGTTAACACTGTCAAATAATAACACTGACAATGGGGGTTAGTGTAATTTTTCAAATGTGAGGGGGGGAACTGTAATAAACATAAACCTCAAAAGGTGTCAGTGTAATTTACCCTTTTATATATATATATATATATATATTTTTAACATAAATACTTTGTTTGTGGTCTTTGATTTTGTACGAGCAAGTTTTTGATGAAGTTGAACAACGAGATCGTGTCGATTGAGCTCAAGAACGAAACCGTTGTTCACAGCACCATCACAGGTCTGTCTTTCT
The DNA here is from genome assembly GCA_030407325.1 of Camellia japonica. Taxonomy (NCBI): domain Eukaryota; kingdom Viridiplantae; phylum Streptophyta; class Magnoliopsida; order Ericales; family Theaceae; genus Camellia; species Camellia japonica. The sequence goes on from JAPPVO010000003.1 coordinate 21,273,067, forward strand.
CTCTGTTTGGCTAACGAGAAACTAAAGAGTGAAGAAGAAATTATAAAATAAAATTTTAAATTTAAATTCTTTTTAAAATTATGTTACTATGATTAGAATGGGAAAATGCTATGTACCCCAAATAATCTATCAAATTTTTTATCAAATTTCTCACATGGGTGTGGAACCCACACAAATCTACATGTGTGTGGGTTCCACATCATGTGAGAGGTTTAGTAGAAAATTTGATAGATTATTTGGAGTTTCTAGCATAACTCATTAGAATGAGATCAATATTCATGTGTGTTATAATAATGTGTCATAATGTTATGGGATAATTACATTTTACCCTCCTGTGGTTTAACGTTTTTTCGCATTCAAAAATGTTTCTGACCCCCACATAAACCGACCCTTACGACCCCCAACTGAGCTGGACAGGCACGTGATCGGTCACGTGATAGACAGGGGCCACGCACCTCCTCTTTCAGAATTCAAAATGAAAAATACATTCAAATGAGATTATATCTCTCATCTCTATCACAAGAGAGAGCCCGACAGCTCCGCTCTTCCTCGGACGACAGCTCCTTCCCTTTACTCCGACGGCCGACTCCCTCAGCTTCCTTTCATTCCAACGTCCTTGACTCTGATGTCTGACTCTTGACTCTCTCTCTCTCTCTCTCTTCCCATCTCATTCGACGAAGGAGGACTCCTTCCCTTCACACCGACGACAGGTCCTGCCCTTCAGTTCGACGCCCTACTCTGACCTCCCGACGCCCGACTCTCTCTATTTCCATCCCATTAATAACGAGGTAATATGGTGTATATATATATATATATATATGTATCTTGTATATTAGGGCAAAATTCCTCAATCTGATACATATTGTAAAATTCCTCAACCAAATGTTGGAATTAGGGCTTTTGACAATATTAGGGCAATTATTAGGCGGATTTTGGGCTTTTAACAAATCCAAACAGTGATAAACAATCTGACAAATCCAAACACTCTTACTCTCTATTTGGGAATTGAAAAGGACATTGTGGACGTTCAATCTCAAATCAACGTTAGTAAGAGTGATTCCTGTAAAACAAATAAAAAGGCAGAATGTGGTAATTTAAAAGGAATCACTCCATTCCCAAATAAAAAGGCAGTTTGACAAATCACTCAATTCCTGCCTAGTTGATTTGTTAAACTGCCTAATTGAACGTTGATTTGTCAAATTCCTTTTGAATGTGGTAATTAGTAAGAGTGATTCCTGTAAAACAAACTACCTTTTTATTTGGGAATTGAGTATGGTAATTAGTTGTTGCCCTTTTGAATGTAGTGATTAGTTCAGTATGGTAATTAGTTGTTGGCCTTTTGAATTGAGTATGGGAATTGAGTATGGCCTTTTGAATGTTAGATTATTGTAATACTGTTTTTGGAATTGAGTATAACCATACTGTTCCATTTACTCTAACACATCATTCACTGTAAAATACTGTTTTGATTAGTTATATTTTTTGTGATTGTGAACTTATTATGAGCTTATTATGAGCTGAAATTATTTTTCAGTTTCAAAAATGTAGAATAATTATTATGAACTTTTTAACAGACTTTAATATGTGTTCTATGATATACCATGACTATGTGATGAATTGAAGTTGCTATAATTTAGTTATACCATAAATTTAAATTATCACAATGTAAATTTGAACATAACAGTTTCAAAGTTTAAATTTAAATTTATGAGACTAAACATGTAATAGTGTTTGAACATGTCAAATAATTTGAACATAACAGTTATAGGTTGAACATAACAGTTGTAGTGTTTGAACATGTCATAACAGTTATAGTTTGAAATCATTATATTTGAATTTCATTTTGGATTCTCATATTGTCATCGGTGTTTTTGCATATGTCAAGTTCAACTGTCAACGTAGCTCAAATCAGTTGACGTACTTGAAAAAAAATTGTCCTAGATGTAATAAAAAGGCCACTATTTGAATTTCTGAGACCGATTGAAACAAAAACAAGTTATTCTACTCTTGTAATGATTGTGGTAGTTTTATTGGATGGTGTGTGTCTATGAATTCACAATGTAGAGGTCATGAAATTCCAAGACAAGTAGAAGGAGAACTGCTAACTGGAGCTGAACAACTTCGATATATGACCGAACAACGCTATAACCGAACAACAAAGATCTATGGCGGAACAACTTCGAATTCAGAGCGCAAAGATGCAAAAAATAGAATTTGTGGTGTTTGTGTTGCTTGTAATTGGTGCCTTATTACTTATGAAAATGTGATGCTAGTTAGAAGTAGAAGTAGATTGAACTATGTTTTGTTGCAAAATGGAATATGTATTAGTGGGAAACAGTTTGTTATTTTAGAGTAGAATGGAATATCTATTTTACTGTTTGTTATTATACAGTGAATAATGTGTTGTTGTGGAATGAAACAGTATGATGTTTTGTTGTGGAATGGAATATCTATTTTACAGTGAATTATGTTTTGTTGTGGAATAGAACACTATGAAGTGTTAAAGTGGAATGGAATATCTATTAGTAGGGTAACAATTTGTTATTTTATGTTGGAATGGAATGTCCTATTGATTGTTTTAGATTATTGAGTGCATGGAACAGTGATTGTGGAATGGAACACCTATTGACTGAATGGAACACTGATTGTTTTGTTGTGGAATGGAACATTGATTGTTTTAGATTGTTGAGTGAATGGAACACTTATTTAGTGAATGGAACACTGTCTTCCTTTTTTTTGACAGTGTTTTATTGCAGGTTCAGTACATCATTCTTCAAGTAGAAATAGCAAACTCGAAGACAGATTTAAGCAAAAAATCATGCTCAAGCCCTGATCTTTTGGTAGTTTTTTATTGCATTTTCACAGCGTTTTATTGCATTTTGACAGTTTCATTTTGACAATTTAGTACATTATTCTTCAAGTAGAAATAGTAAACTTAAAGACAGATTTCAGCGATAAATCATTCTCAAGCCCTGATTCTTTGACAATGTTTTATTGCATTTTCACAGTGTTTTTTTCATTTTGACAGTTCAGTACATCATTCTTCAAGTAGAAATAGCAAACTCAAAGATAGATTTTAGCGATAAATCATGCTCAAACATTGTCAAAATGCACCGTCAAAAAATGCTCAAAAAATAATGATTTAAAGACAGATTTTTTGAACTGTCAAAATGAATTGTCAAAAAATCATGCTCAAACACTAATAATAAATGGCTACAGAACACAGGATCAAATAATAACATAACTTGATCTCCAAAATGAACTTCATTACATAACCAATAATAATAATAATAATAACAAACTGTAAAAGTGGGACTTAATAATAACTAATCTTGCAAATTAACACACAATATGTGTTACACATCTAACGTGGGACTTAACATAATAAGTTTCAATCTCAAAAACAAATTGTCAACGTTCAATAAACTAGTCAAACATGTCTACAATGTCCATCAATCATTCCTAGTGTGTATGCATTAGAACCCCATGGGGTTAGAGATCCAAAACCAAAAATTTGAGTTGGAGCACTTATCAAACTTCTCGGTGTGCCGCTTACAAAGTCCGATGAGATAAGAGATGTGCCTTTAATAGCATTTACCACCTGTGATAATTGAAGTAAAAAAACACATGTTACAAAATATTTGTAAATGAAAACAAACAATGGATGTAAAGTCATCTTATTAACACATACCGGTGCATACATATTATTTTGCATGCCAACCATATAAGGATAATACAATGTATAAGCTTGAGCTTCAGCTTGAGTTTGAACTTGAGCTTAAGCTTCAAATTGAAGCACCTTAGCAGCCTATATTTGTTCAAAAGTTTGTAAAAATGTACTTGAAAAGAGTTTGTTAAAAAAATAAAAAACAAGTTCAATTCAATATACAATTTACCTTTGCTTTTGTTTGTTTTTTTGTCGTTGCCTTGAACCGATTCACTATTTGATCTACTTTGGCAACCTTTCGTTTCGTAACTCGACGGCCTCTTCGCCAAACAACCAAATGACTAATCATCTTCCTAGTACTAGCTCCTTCTGTACAACTGGTGGCAATCAGACTTTTTGTAGAAGATGGTATCATATTAGTAGAAGGTGGTAAATTACTCCCATCACCTGATTCATCGTGCATGACTCTATCCTTCATTTCATCCAACCCAAGGTCTATAATTTTAATTTTCCCCTCCGAATTACCAGCAAGTTGTACAATGGCAATCAATTTCTTGTTCATCCTCTCATAGCAACTTGTATTGAAATCATCCCTAAAGCCAGTGTACGTGGTTTTGATACATGTGTACTCTCGAACCAAATCTTTCCTCCAACGTGGCAGAATGTATTTACTCGACACCTCATTTATGCACCTTCTCACAAGCATCGCGAGTGAGTGAGCACACATAATGCCTCTAAACTCAAACAACCAACACATACATTGAACTTCACATTCAATTGAATTAAAATAGACAACAAAGTCCACATGCTTCATCTTGTCACAAACTGCCATCGCTTCTTGGACATTATATGTACAAATTGCTCCCTCCTCTTTGACAATCAAGGCCTAACAATAAACTAATCTCTTCAACTCTCTTTGAACTTCTTTGAATTTTGCATTAGTGTAGGCTTGCTGAAATTGCTTCTCAAAGCCATATATTGTTAGACAATCAAACAATTTGTGTTGAGACTTAAAGTCTAATTTCTTCTCTTTCTCTACCTTACTTCTCAATGCATTGTCATATTGTTCAACAAATTGTTTTAATGTAGTCTTCGGGTTAATATATCCATCAAAAAATGCATTCATGCTTTCACTTCGTTGTGTAGTTGACATGACAGCCCAAAAAATGTCTTTAACATATACAGGAACCCATCGATGCCGCTTATCATATAGTACCCCCAATCACTCATTATCATAAAGATTGAATTTAGTAAGCATCTTTTCCCATTTTTCCTCAAATTCATCTCTTGTCAAACAATCATAAACTGCATTTTGCATAGCCAACTTTATGGGTTCATACTGAGCATATCCTTTCAACTTCTCCAGTATTTTCTTCATTATATACCATAAGCACCATCAATGAAGGGCCTATAGAAAGACAATTTCTATAGCATTTTGCATAGCTCTGCACTGATCAGTTGTGATAGCTTTTGGAGGATGATTTGACATGCAACTTAACCACGACTTGAATAGCCAAACAAATGTGTCAGTGTCTTCACTAGATAACAATCCACAACCAAGCAGAATAGACTGTCCATAGTGATTAACTCCTACAAATAGAGCAAATGGCATGTCATATTTGTTCGTCAAATAAGTTGTGTTAAATAAAACAACATCTCCAAATGATTCATAAGTAACCCGACTCCTTGCATTAACCCAAAACAAGTTTCTAATATGAAACTCCTCATCAACATCAATCACATAAAAGAATCTCTCATTATGTGCTTGCATCCTCATAAAATAACTTTGAAGTGATTCGGCATCACCTTCACCAAGCCTTAATCTTCTAGCTCTATTAATGTAATTCCTTGCATCTCGCTCATCAAATGTCAATGACTCGTATCCTCCCGCTTCAACAACCATTGAATGATAGTTCCTAGACACCCCAATCCCTGCTTTATCATTGATTTCTAATCTTCTCTTCACAGGAGTACGAATTTTCTTATTTATTGCAAAACGACGAGAGTCGGTGGGAATCAAATCATGATTATGCTCAAGGTTAACTGTGGTTAACATATGTCTCCCATTTTTTTGTAGACTGCCTCGTACCCTTGTTTTGCAACCAATTTTTGTGGACAAAGATGGCTTCAAAGGGTTCACTTCTGATTTCTTTTTTCTCTCTCCCACTCTAGAACATTCAATTGCAAAGTTTTTTAATTGGCCATCATCTCCAAAATGTTGTGCTCTATGAGCTATAGAAAAGCCAACATGCTTACCATATTTGGCATAAAATGTGTACACTCCTTCCCTCGAGCTAAAACGCATACCCTTCTTAGGTTCTTCAACTTGTTCACCCTCATTGGCTGAAGGATTGTCACTATCATTTGAATCAACCTCCATTCTTTCACTTTCAAAAATGAAATTCAAATAGAATGATTTCATAATGATTATTTTATAAGATTATTGGACTTGTGTTTAGTGGGTAAGTCTTAGTTTTCAAACACTAATAAATTATAGCAACTTCATCTAATAAATTATTCCAACAATATTTCATTTCAGTTATTGCCTTCATACACTATAATTGTTATGTTCAAACTATAACATGTTCAAACACTATAACTGTTATATGCAAATTATTTGACATGTTCAAACACTATTACATGTTCAATCTCATAAATTTAAATTTAAACTTTGAAACTGTTATGTTCAAATTTACATTATGATAATTTAAATTTATGGTATAACTAAATTATAGCAACTTCAATTCCTCACATAGTCATGGTATATCATAGAACACATATTAAGTCTGTTAAAAAGTTCATAATAATTATTCTACATTTATGAAACTAAAAAATAATTTCAGCTCTTCTGAAACTAAAAAATAATTTTAGCTGAAAAATTTTCTGGGGAAATTATTTTTAGCCATCTGCCACCATAAATTTGAGTGAAGAGTTAAAAATAACAAAAATGATTCCGACCCCCACATATTTATAAGATTATATACAGACATTTCACAGAGATTGATTTGTGTATGTAGATAGAGAGAGGGGGAGAATAAGAGGTTTTGGAGTAACATTACCTAAGAAAATGCAATCGAAATGCAATCGAAGATCAGTAGAGCGAGAGACAGAGAGTTATGGCTGTTGACGGAGGAGAGCTATAGCGGACGGACGATGGAAGATGGAAGATGGAAGAGGGAAGAGGGAAGAAAGAAGAGGGACAAGGGCAGGAAAAAAGGAAATATCAAGTTTAGGGCTTCCCGCTTATTTTTTGTCTTTGTTTTCAGCCTTTTTTTTTTTTATTTTTTTGTCTCACAGGTGCGCGTATCACACCTTCTTCACAGTGCAATTGTTCTTCACATGGCTTCAAGCAGGTGTCACCTTAGAGGAGGTCCTGGGGGTGGTTTTGAGTGGGAGTTCGTATCACTTTTGTTTCACATTACCCCCCTAACATCTATAAATATACTCATAAACACCCTGTAGTTTTGACTAAAGTGCAAAAGTGACGGGAACCGGCACAGTTAACAGCGCGTGTGGAACACGCACCAGAAAAGCGTGTCTTCACTGGTTTTAAGTGTTTTGGCGCCAAAATGCAAGTGTGAAATGACCAATCTGCCCCCAATTTATATAAACATGAAGCAACCAAACAGATTTTTCCAACCAAAAAAAATTCCAAACCGACTTTTCTAGCCAAAAAATTCCAAACCCACTTTTTCCAACCAAAAAATTTCTAGGACCACTTCCATTATTAAAGATGTCATCCTCTCAAGGTTCCCACTATAGTGGACAAAGTTTAGCTCGTATATGCTGCTATGGCCAAAGATCTCATGTTAGAACAGCTTGGACAAATGCAAATATAGGAAGAAGATTTATAGGATGTGCAAATTATGGGGTAATCACTTTCAATATTTAATAATTAATTAATTAATTAATTTGTTATGTTAGATAATATTGAAAAAAAAATCTAAACTTATTTATTAAAAATTTCAGATTCATGCCACTTGTGAATATTTTGAGTGGATTGACCCACCATTGTGCCGCCGCTCACGTGATCTACTACCAAGACTCGTGCAACGAATAAATCATATGGAGTTAGAAGTGGAAAAGGCTCCAAAAACAAGAAAAGTTGTATCAAAGAATGTTACTAGGAAGCTGGATACTATTTTTATGCTATATTGCAAGTATTCTCAAATAAAAGCAAAAAATTATATAACCTGATATGAGGAAGGAAGATATGTAATATTGAAGACTGTTTTTGCTATAAATGAAATATATTTTTGAAGCATTATGCTGTTTGACTGTCTAAGACCAACAGTTCAACAATTCAATGACAAAACCTGTATAACATTCCAACATGTGAAGCATGTTTATTAAGCATCAATTTATCAACATATGTTTACAAAACTTGCTTCCTAAGACCAACATGTCAACAATTGAATTACAAAACCTGTTTTAATGTCAACAACATTCCAACATATCAATTACAAAAACTTGTGCATTCCAACATAAGATAACAATCTAAACCCTAAACAAAAAGAACAGGTGCTGTGAGTACAATTCAATAACATGTCAACAACATTTCAATTACAAAAAAACTTCTTCTGTTTCAATTCATTCCAGTTGCTGCAAATCCACTTCCACTTGCACTTGCTCCATAAGGCATTGTTGGTTGTGATGGAGTAGTGATAACTGGTTAAGATGAAGATGGATAAGTACTAGCAGCTTGTTAGGATAAAATAGGATAAGTGACAGATGGTTGGGATGAAGATGTGTGTCTTGTAACTTGTTGAGATGAAGTATTTGAGAACTGCAATAACAATTCAATTCAAATTGAAATGCATCAAATGAAATTACGGAAATTAAAATGAATTTAGTTTGTATACAAATGAAATTACTAAAATTGAAATGAATTTACCTTGCTTGGTTGACTTGCAGATTTTCTGGAACTGGTGATTGGTCCACCCCTCCTCTTGAACATTGTGGATTTCTTGTGCACTGGACCTTTGCATGATCTTCTGTTGTGTCCAAAACCCATACACTTTGCACATTGCACTGTTTTGTACTTCCTTGACACCCTCTGTACATTCTTGGCCTCATCAGCAGCTTTCTTTCTCTTTTTTTCTAGGCCTCCCTGCTGGTTTTCTGTAGTAAGGAGGGGTTATGGCATCATATCCAGTATCAATCCAGTCATGTTCCTCTGGCACAGGGTTTATCATGAAAGAATATGTCATCAAGTATGTCTCCTTGCTAAAGTAATTCTGCACATAAGCTTCAGGTTTCTCCCTAGTAAGGTATATACAACTTATGGCATGTTTACAAGGTATACCTATTAGATCCCAATCCCTACACCCACATATTCTTGCCCTCAAGTCCACTACGTGAGTTATATCATAACAATCCACCTCAAACTTTAACTCACCAGCAAAGCTAGCAAAGCAATTCCTAGTATCCTCTTTGTTTGACTCTAATTTCTGTTGCACAGTTGGACAAATAGAGCCACCATGTTTTTTATTCCATTTTTCTTCACTTGTATTCTGTTCATTAGTTTTCTCCTAATCCACTCCACTATTGAGATGATTGGTTTATCCCTTGCTGGCAAAATGTACTTGTTGAAAGACTCACTAAGATTATTCACTTGAATATCACACTTGGAGCTTGTGCTGAAGTAAGACCTGGCCCATCTTTCAAGATTCTCTTGTATCAACCACTCATTTGGCTTGTTTTCTTTGTCCAATTCCCCCAACTTCTTCATGTGATAATCAAACTCCCCTTTTTGTCCCAGACTTTGCAGCTTTCCACATCACTTCCTTAAACTCTTTGCCCCTGAACTTCTGTTTGAAGTTAGTGTAGAAGTGCCTCAAGCAATACCTATACTCAACATTAGGCAAAATTTGTTGTTTGTCTGAAATGAATGTCCACAAAATGTCACTGCCAGCTCCTATGTCCTCTACTAATTGGGTCAGAAACCATACCCATGAATCCTTGCATTCAGCCTCCACTGCAACAAAGGCAATGGGAAACATGTTGCCATTCTCATCAACACCAATGGATGCTAAAAGTTGGCCCCCATATATGCCCTTCAAAAAACAACCATCTAACCCAACAACAAGCCTGCAACCTTGTATAAAACCTTGCTTCTATGCATCTAGTCTAATATACAACCTCTTAAAAACATGTGTAAGTTGTCTGTTAGGCCTTTCTACTTCATCATCATCTTCATCTTCATCAACTATAGGTCTGTCCAATTTAATCACTAAACAACTATTTGGATTATGCTGTTTGACTGTCTCATAGTAATCCCATAGTCTAGCATACTGCTTCTTCAAATCCCCTTCAATTGTTTCCTTTGCTTTTCTTTTTGCTCTATTGTAACAACCCTCATGTTGACTTAGTCATACTTGCATACATTCATGTATGATCTTGTCTTATTATGTTGTTTGTAAGTTTTGTCTTGTCTTGTTTTGCTTAAGGGATTGCTTGCTCGATTTTGTTCCTTGCTTGGTGTGTAGCCGAGGTCATCTTGAGCTTAGTTCACCTTTGAACCTTTGTACTTAGAATTTATTTTGGAACCGTATGGTTGACCTCCATCTTCACCCCGGGCATGTTTGCCGAGATGTCACTATCTGGGCCGAGGTGTTCGGAACCAAGGCCGAGTAGTGTATCATCTAGGCCGAGATGTTTTGGCACTTGATGATCTTTGTTCTTGGGCAGGTATGGCTTAGACCGAGGTGTGGCACACCCAGGCCAAGGTGTAGCACAGCTTAGTCAAGGGTCGTCCTCCCTAGCTGATGTTTTTGTTACCCTGTTGCCGAGCTTTGACCTTAGCCGATGTCATTACTTACTGATGTATCTTGCCTTTTAGCTTGTTGTATACACTTTGTCATAGACTTGTCTTATCAATCAGTCACCTTTTTTAGCTGAACCAACCTGGTAGTGCCACGTGTCCGAGCTGTGTGTTAAGACAGCCGGCAGGCCTTGAACCAAATCATTTTGTCTCAAATCTTTGTCTATGGAGAGAGAAGCTCTAGAAGAAGAAGGAGGGAGTTTTAGAGGGAGAGAGTAGAGTTCCGAGCTTGATCTTCGAGGATCGAACCGTTAGATTTGAGTTTTGAGGTTAGATTCTTGCTCTACTCTAGTTAATCTTATTGGCTGTCAAGCTGCATTGCATGATTGAATTCGTTTTGTATGCCATGCATTGATTTGAAGATGGTTCTTGAAAAGAAAATGGTGTTCTTGAGTTCTTGAAGAAAAAGCCTCGTTTTGATCCGAAAGTTTGGAACTAGAACCATGTTTTTGTGTTTGTTCTTGCATGATCTTCTTGTATGGGTACCCAGGTCCATGTTTTTGAACTCATGGCATGAAACCTCAGATTTTGTAACAAGTGTGATCTTGCATTCATCTTCTTCATGATCATGTTCTTCATGTTCTTCACGTTCTTCAAAGGGAAACCCAGGTTTTCCCGACTTTGCTATTGATGTGGCCATCGGACCACACCTCGGCAAGGAAGTGTGGGACCTCGGCAAAAGGCCTGGTTGGGACCCAGTGTGTTTTCATGAGACGAAAAATAGTGTTTAGAACCCCAGCATGTTTTGCTTTGTTTTGACTGGAATCTGGTGAGAATGCCAGGATCATTGCATGCATGTAAAGCTTGTTTTGAGAATGTATTTGCCGTGTGATTGTAGGACCTTGATCTTTGCTTTGAGCCTACACCCGAGAAGAACTAGGTGAGTGGTATTTCTAATAAAGCTATGTTATACCGTTTTGATAAATCTTGCTTTGTTTTGTTTTGATGAAAGTATTTGTTAAGCATGAATGATTAGCTCTATTTTGATGTATCAAGTGTAAGCTTCGTTTTGATGTCATCTTGAAAAGTCCCTTGTGCTGGAGGACTCTAAACTTTCGCAGTACTAAGTATAAAAGGATACGGTCCTTTTTCTTGGAAAGATCTGGTGTTAAAGCAGGCTACGGGCCTAAGTAACACAAGACCATCGTGTTAAAAAGAGCTACGGGCTTAAGTAACACAAGTCCCTTGTGCTGGAGGACTATAAACTTTCACAGTACCTTTGACTAATCGATTACGGATCGCACAGACTTTGTTTTGCCACTGACGGTTTACCGCGTGGATTTGTTTGTTCGGAAAGCTTGGTTTGTATTCTTGCCGATGCCAGTAAGCATCCCTTGAGACTTGTAAGACTTGATAGATGAATACGGTTCATCTCTTGATTTGATAAGGTTTTGATGTGTTTTGCTTTGAAAGAATCTCGGCTAATACTCGTATGGTTTTGGCATGTTTTGTTTTGAAAAGACTTCGGCTATATTCATGCAAAACCTTTATTATTTGTACCATTCACTGAGTATCCAAGCTCACCCTCTCTATATATATGTAGGTGATGAGCAGGACGGCGGCGACGCCTAGATGTGTTTTGCACGGCTTGTTTTGGATTCATGATTATGTCGGCCTTGTTTTGTATTCATGTCGGCCATGTTGTAATTACTTCGGCCAATCTTGAAAATCATGCTTCTTGACTTGTATTCCTTGTATTTTGTACATGTCGGCTCGAGAAGCCTTTTGATCAAGATGTAACTTGTATTTTGTCGTTTCGAACTGGTTGTAAAGCTATATCTTGTATGTCATTCCATTTGATTTATGCACGGCTCTTATGGACTACTTGTATTTTGATTTATTGCTTCCGCATTGTGAGCCCCATATGTGTATTATACTCTGATTGTGTGTGATCTTTGTAAGTTGGCCTTCGGTAATCACGGATTACTGGCCATCACGGCACCATCCTACTAGGGGCGGTTTGGGATCGTGACATCTATACACTTGACTCTTACTTACATCAACCATTAGTTCTCTATGAATGTCTTTTTGCATGGTTGAGATCTCTATGTTAGGAGAATTCCTCAATCTTTCAAGGTATTTTTGTGATAAACACCTTAAGGTAACTAGATAGTTGTCATAAGTCCTACCACATGAATGAAGTGGTTTTAAACTTTTGATATGAAATGTGCATTCATTTTGCATTGGAGATGCATGAATTTTAAACCCACACTCTTGTTTACACACTGCAGTAATCCTCTTATTTTCATTTCTAACCCACTTCAAATCATATCCCTGTTGCACTTGCCATTCCTTCAATGCATTCCTAAAAACTTGTGCATTCTTAAATCTCATCCCCACTTTGAGTTCAAGTTTCACCATATCCACATCCTCATTAAATTCTGCAAACCTATCATCCATTTCCCTCTCATCTGATGATCCATACAAAGTATGCATCTCAAAATCTTAATCTGAATACCATTCATTAGAACCTGAAGCATTTGGTTCATTTCCTACATTTGTCTCAACACCCACATTTGATTCTACCCCCACATCTTTATCAACATATGCAAATATATCTTCATCTTCACTACCCTCTAACCCATCATTCATCTACTTTGGATTTGTGCTATCACCTCTATCATAATCATTCATTTCCTTATCACCCCCCCTCTTCTTCTTTAATTTCAGTCCCATTTCCCCATTCATCTTGTTCCATTTCAGGCCCATTTATCCCTTCTTCATCCAATTCTATTTGTGTTTCTATTTGTGGAATTTGTGGCCCTTTTATGACTTCCCCATTTGGACCTAAGACCTGAAGTGCCTCATGACCTTTCTCCACATACAAGGCAACCACATTCAGACCCATATAATGGAATAACATATCAATTACATCCTTATTTGAATTCATCTCCCTAAGACCAATGTCCAATATTTCCCCAAGAACTCTGTAATACAGTTGGCTAGTATAGGGATAACCTAGGCTCAAATACAACTTCTGAAAATCAAAAAACCCAATCCTATCTGGATCAAAGTATCGAAAGTAATTAACTTTTCCTCCCTTATACACTCTATTTGGAGGCTTAGTAAAGTAACCTCCATGATGTAACTCAATACTAAACTCTGTTGCCATCACTTCACCCTAATTAATCATCCAAGACACAAAAGATAAAAATAATACATAAACAAATCAATGCCTCAACATTACAACACACAAAAGAAAAAAAAGGAAAAAAGGAAAAAATAAAAAAAGAATAAATAAAAAAATAAAAAAACTAACACTAAACAGAAATATTGTCTCCCAATACACAAAAAACAGTTAGGGGACCACAAAAATCATAGTCATGCATCAAAATCAACAAAACCCCAAATCTGTGGCCATTGTTGCATCAAAAATAAATAAAAAAAAATCCCAATTTATTATTCCAGATATACACAACAAACAGTTAGGGGACCACTATGAACCCCACCTCCATGCACAAATATCATAGTCATGCATCAAAATACAAACTCTACCAAAAAAGCCAACAATCAGACAACAACCTTAACAAAAAGGTAACAAAAAGCCAACACACACATCGTAAAGCAAAAACCCTACCAATAAAGTCTTTTTTTAAAATTTTTGAAAACCTCAACCATCAAACAAGTCATTTTCCAAACATATTATACAATAAATTTACAAAATCGCAATCAAACCAGCAAATAGTCTCACAAAATAGATTTTTTGTAGGGTTTGTTGATTGTTACCTGGAATAAAATTTTGAAAAGAAGATTCTTTGTAAATCCTTTGAAACCCTAACCCAGATTTTTTGTAAATCCTTTGAAGTCCTTCGATTGTTACTGATTCGATTTGCGAATCCTTTGAAACCTTAACCCATGTGTATCTCTCTCTCTCTTTTTGAAAATCGTAGTCAAACAACTGAAGGGACTGTACATGTAAGCAATATAAATATCTAGGGGTATTCTAGTCTTTGCTATCATTTTGTCACACCTCGTCACTTTTGCACTTTAGTCAAAACCATAGGGTGTTTATGAGTATATTTATAGACGTCAAGGGGTAATGTGAAAAAGCATTAAACCACAGGGGGTAAAATGTAATTACCCCTAATATTATTGGTCTAAACATAATATGTTATTATATATACGTGTTCGAATTATTAATCGCTATTAAAAGTTTATATTTTTATTTTTTTCATTTTTTGTTTTAAATTTTATAATTTTTTTTTATATCCTTTTAAATTACAAGGACTTAAACAATAAATTTTTTTTAATACAAACATTTTTTTTAACAAAAGAAAAAAATAAATAAATAACTTTTTTAACAATTGCCAAACATGATGGATTCTGTTAATTTTTTTTTTTTATCTCAATTGTCAATTAAACAAATTAAAATAGAAAACAAATTTTTTGCTTAAATAGTTAAGAAGTGACTTTTGCTAAAATCAAATAGAAATAAATATTTTTTTTCCTATTAAAAGTGATAGTTGATGAAATTTATTTTTTTACATAATAAAAAAATACACGTGATGATTTATTATTTCAGCAATACTACAAATCCACGTTTTAACCCACAATAATATGACAAGTGAGTTGGGCCCTATGTTATTGAGTGCATAGAAAATCAAGAGTTAACACATATGATACCATATCACTGTGGGTACAATTGTAGGTATTTTTTTATGAGTTTCAAACATTTTTTTTATTGTTCATCTAGACTTTTTAGCACTTGCAAAATATGGTGAATTTTGTTTTAATCTCAACTGTCAATTAAACAAACTAAAATAATAAAAAAAATTAAAAATTTTGGTTCAAATTGCTAAAAAGTGACTTTTGCTAAAACAAATATAAATAAATGTTATTTCTTTAATAAAAATGATGATTCGTGAAATAACTTTTTTATTAAAAAAATGTGGATTCTAGTTGATAATTTATTGGTTATCTAGAATTATTTTCAGATTAAATGAGAATATCATTCTAAATTTTATTCTTGTCTTTTCTTCTTCTTCTTCTTCTTTTTTTTTATTTTTTATTTTTATATCTAAATACTTTTATTTTGTAAGAAATTTAATTTTATTATATTTAAATATATTATTGTAATTTTTAAATTAAAAATAATTTTTGAAAAATCATATTTAAATTATTTTATACCATTATAAAATGTAATTTTTTTAATATCAACTTATTCGATGATCCATTTTTAAAAGGTGTATTTGCTTTTATTCATTGATATTAAATTTTTGATTAATCTCATATATTATTAAAAAAATAAATTAGCAAATAATTTTATATATTTATATATATAATTTTGTTTCGATTGCTCAGGTTATTTGGTATTTCTGCCGAAGTCTATTTAAATTTATTCGAATTTTTGAATTTTACATAGGTTCTCATCGAATTAAAAATTATGTTGCCTAATCTTTAAAAATTTGCAGGCTTTACTCAAGTTGCTTGGGTTTAACTCGCCTTACTTGGGTTTAATTCGCCCAAATTTACAACTCTAACAAGGGGGTTGAAAGTTACATTATTAAAGTTGTGACAAATTAAAAATTGATATATAAATTGTGATAAATTTGTGAAACTGAAATTGTAAGTTTCAATATTTTTTTGTCTTCATAATTTACATAAAAAAATCTAACTAATTGTATTATTTTATATAAACATATTTTATTAATTTTTTCACATCCCGTGCATAGCACGGGTTTTCACTAGTATATTATATAAGCAAAAGGAAATTTCTAACCCATAAGGTCTCTGAGAGTTCTGCCCAAGTTCTCAATTTAAATTTCATAATTTTTTGATTTTTAAAAGTTAAAAAAATCTTCTATTGGGTAGCTCTTATTGAAGCAAAAGAAATAAAAATTAATATCTCTTGATTTATGATTTTCAAATGAAAAGTATATCAAATCTAAAAAAAATAGAAATTATATTAATCCATTTCAAAATTCAAATTTGTGGGTGATTAAATATGGAAAACAATATATTGATTTAAATTTAAAATTGACACAATATAAATTTAAAATTATAATGATGTGATAATTTATTGGTCATATATGAGAATACCATTCTAAATTTTGTCCTTACCTTTTTCTTTTATCCAAATATTTTTATTTTGTGAGAAGTTTAATTTTATTATATTTAAATATTTTATTGTAATTTTTAAATTAAAAATAATTTTTGAAAAATCATATTGAAATTATTTTATGCCATTATAATTTTTTTTAATATTAACTTGTTCGATGATCCATTTCTAAAATGTGTATTTACTTTTGTTCATTAATTTTAAATTTTTAATTAATTTATATATTATTAAAAAAACAAATTAGCAAATAATTTTATATATTTATATATACAATTTCGTTTCGATTGCTCAAGTTATTTGGTGTTTCTACCCAAGTCCATTCAAATTTATCTAAATTTTTAAATTTTACATAGGTTCTCACCGAATTAAAAATTATGTTGCCCAATCTTTAAAAATTTACAAATTTGACTCGAGTTGTTTGGGTTTAACTCGCCCAAATTTACAACTCTAGCAAGGGAGTTGAAAGTTACATGATTAAAATTGTGACAAATTAAAAATTGATACATAAATTGTGATAAAATTGTGAAACTTAAATTATAGGTTTTAATATTTTTTTATTTTCATAATTTACATATAAAAATCTAACTATTTATATTATTTTATATAAATATATTTTATTATTATTTTTTACCTCGTATGAATTTTCACTAATTATTAAATAATTCAAAGAAAATTTTTCTAACACCACAGAAAAAACCACACCTAGATTTTGAATATCATGTCAACTTTTTGTAAAACATATACACACATGCTATTATAAAAAATAAAATTAAGAAATAAACTGTCAAATAAAATTATAAAAAATTAAAAAGTTCTCTAATATAATGAATAAAAGGTCACTAGTAAAAAAGTAAATTGTTTCTTAAAGAATGTTAAAAAGTGAAATTGGCCACAAAAGATCAATTGGAGCAAATTGTCCTCCGAATTTAATTTAATTATAACAATGTTACACGTTGAACTAAAAGGTCAATTAAACTAACTGATCTTACACATTACAAAATAGGAATTTTACTTTTGAACAACTTTGAGGCAATGAATTGTATTTTTGAACATTTTTTAGTGAACAATTTGATTGAAAAATATTTTACAAGATCAATTGCACCTTTGAACATCTGTCAATGACAATTAGCTCAAATTGATCTTTTAAGAAACCCTTGCACTTTTAAACATCTTTGAAAGAGTAAATTATTAAAATTCCAATTTTTAATACAAGATATATTGGTAAATTACATTCACTCCCCTTGAAAATTGGAAAAAAATATATATCAAGCCTTACCAGTTTAATATAATTACACTCTCAAAAAGCAAAGAAACGTGTTCACTAAAATTAAAATTAAAAATAAAAATCAATTACTAGTGATTATTTTTTCTTCGTTTTCTTTTCTTGCTCGGTGTAGTGCTTCTTTTTCTTCTCTTGCATGATGGATAGTTTTACTTTTTGGGGGGACTTGAGACAGTTGGGGAAGTTCTTTTGAAGGACCTAAGCTTATGAAGCACAGGTATGGGTGCGAGTACTGGTACTGGTACGATACGGATACGTCGATACGGTAAAATTAAAAAAAAAAAATAGGGTACGGGTACGGCTTGGTACGCTTGTAAAAAAATATTTATTTTTAATTTAGAGTAATGCAAAAAATAATTAAATGGTTTAATTTGTTAAGGTCCAACCTATAATTAACATTTAATGCCAAAAGGAAAAATATAAATTAAAATTAAATGTCAATATATTAAACAACTTACAAACCATAGTTTAATTTTAAAATCATGCTAAGCATAAAACAAAAACTAAAAAAGAAATCTAGTGAAATGAGTTTTATCTCTGTAGTAGAAGGAAAATATTGTTTCAACAGAGGTACAGTACGACTTAGATATATACTAGGTACGTCTGGGTACGTCAAAAATTAAGAAGAAAAAACTTGGGTATGTGTTTTATGTACCCGGTACGTATGCAGAAGTACCATACAAGGTACGGTACGCTAGTAAGTACCCGGTACGGGTACGGCATGTTTTTCGGAGTACCCATGCTTCATAGCCCTAAGCCCTGCAAAAAATAAAAAGTAAGGGAATGAAGAAGAGAGTTGATGGATGCAAAGTTTTGATTGACTACTTTTTCAGTTGGTTTAGAATTCTTGATAATGGTAGGAAATTTATCTGGGTCTTGAATCTCGTCTATGTTGGCGCTCCCATTCTTCAATATCAATATTGCATTCTAGATAATCAGCTCCTACCATGGCCAAAGCTTCCAGTGAAACTCCCCTACTCATCCTCTTTTTCTTTCTTTCTTTTTTTTTTTTTCTTTTTCTTAAGAGAGAAAGAGATTAAAGAAAGAAGAACAAAGTTATCAAACTACAATCATTCACTGGATATTTATAACCAAAAAAAAAAAAAATTTAAGTTTAAACAAAATAGGACTTGTGATTTATTCCTATTCTAATCCCTTAGACAAAACTTCTATGACTCAATAAAAACTGCTTGAACTAATTACCAGGCCTACCAAAAAAGAAAGGATTCCAAGAAAAAAGGTAAATAAATAAAAAGAATCCACTACCTTGAATTATAGTTTTAAGCGGAGATTTTTTTTTTTTTTTGGGGGGGGGGGGAGGATTTTTTCTTTTTTGATTGTCTAAACTGTGTTTGTTCTTTAGTTTATAATTAATGGACAAATAGTTAGAATTGATACAATTTTAAAAGTTTAGAATTTTAATTGAAACAATTAAAAAGGTTTGATTTATTACTATAGTTTTTTTTTTATTAAAAATATAGCATCTTAAACTTTCAATGAATTTGAAGAGTTTTACTAAATTTTAGTTTCTTATTTTTTTCTAAGATTACACCAAAATGAATATTCGTTTCTCATATTAAATTTGAAAATTATAAATCGTACTTAAACAAAATTATAATCTATCAAATTTTAAATTAAACTTAAATAATTTACTACAATATATTGAATTTAGATTTATTTACCAATCTCATGTATGTGCATAGTTTCACATTTTTATATCAAATCCGGTATTTTTTAATGTGTTTAGAATTTTTTTTGTTTTTTTGTTTGAATCTTCATTTTATACAATTTTGTAATAAAAACTAATTGAAGTAATGTTTTTGAAAATATAATTTCAAAAAAAAAAAACCATTTTGTAAAATAAGTTCAAATTATTTAAATTTATGAAATATTAAAAAAAATAGATTTGATTATAAAAAAAGAAAAGAAAAAAGAAGCTAAATTCGTTTACAACCTCGCATGTGTCGGTTAAGCCCAAAACGTTCACTGGGCCGCCAGCGCCAAGCCCAGGCCCTGAAGCGTTGTTCGGAATTGGTAAACACACATACGACGCCGTATCGTAGTGTGGAGTAGACAACTACTTGCCTTCGTGCCCTAAACCCCGTCTTCTCCAGAGACTCTGCGGCTTGTGGTCGTAAAGCCCTAGCGTTCTTCTTCTTCTTCGTCCTGTTAACGATGAAGCTCGTTAGGTCCGTAATGTTTTTTTATCTCTTTTATTTTTTTTTTATTATTCTGCTTTAATATGCTGGTAATTCCATTGTTAATCTGCTTTTTTTTTAAAAAAAATAAATAAATACTTTGTTTGTGGTCTTTGATTTTGTACGAGCAGGTTTTTGATGAAGTTGAACAACGAGACCGTGTCGATTGAGCTCAAGAACGGAACCGTTGTTCACGGCACCATCACAGGTCTGTCTTTTTCTCTCTTCTTTCTGTTTGGCTAATGAGAAACTAAAGAATGAAGAAGAAATTTAAAAAAAAAAAAAAAAAAAAATTTCTTATATTTATATGGAGATCTGTTAGCTGGCGCGTTCTTTTTTTTAGTTCTCGAACGATGAATATTTTGGAATCAGTTTTTTTTTTTGGCTCAAATTTTACCAGTAATGAAACAATGGATTAGGGTTTTGTTGGACTAAGCTCGTGTATATATGTATTCAATTGCTAAACACTTGAAACGCATACACACACAAACACATAAACACTCGTTTGTACCTTTGATCGTGACTATTGTGATTCAGATTTTTCTTTATCGGAATCACATGCCCTGTCTTTGACATTTTGAAATCACATAAACACTCGTTTGTATGCAAGGAAATTGTAAGCCAGGATTTATGCCTTTTGGATGTACGGTTCTTCTATTTTGCGTGGCATCACTGGCATGAATAGAAATTTGAGAAACCACCATTGGTAGACAGACATGTTGTAGATGAAATTTTATTCTGTAACAAGTTAAATTATTAATTACACTGCCCATCAAGCTTCTTTGAAGTCCCATCCACTTTCCCAATCATGAAATCTGAGCATTGGAACCGTCTTCAAAACGCAATTGGTAGTATACAGGCTGACAATTTTCATTTAACCTCACAACCCAAGCCATTGAGGAAGTGTTAGTCATGTATTTGTTATTAGTTTTCCTTCTGTTTGTGATTCTTGAGCTGAAATATTGTTTTCTCTCAATAGCATTGTCAAGAGAACAGTACTAACTGAACACCACTCATGTTGTGTGACTGAAGTTAGATTTGCACAAAGCGTGATTATCTTTTAGTGAACTTTCCATTGCATCAAATAACCACAAGTGCCGCGATTTCCATTAGGTATCAAATATGTGCATTTGTGTGTAAGATTTACCTCTCAATCCAGAATCACATATATCGTTATTTTCGGTTATCAAGTTGGTTTGTATATTTCAGAACAATCAAGACATGGTTCCAAACTGCAGCCAATTAAATTAATAAAATGTTTTTAAAATCATCCCCATTAGAAAAGTTTTGGTTTATATCCAATAAAATGGGGCTAAACTACACAATTAGCTAACAAGGACATATGTTGTTTAATGGTCATGTTTCTCTATCTTAACTCAAAAAGACTTGTACAACTTTTTTAGAATACTATTTTTTATTTACAAACATGAAAGTTAGATCCTGGGATTAGTTCGAGAAATTGTTTCATTTTGTAACCATATCAGATTCTTTCAATAGGATTTTGTAGAGCATTTATACTTGTGGTGTGAGCAGAATGTTGCAGTTTGGCATAGCAGGAGCATTAGTATCATGGCATACCTTCGTATGCTCAAAAGGCTTCGCACCTTGAATGAAAAACATGAACAATTTGCCTGTGTATAGTGTAGATACCACACATATTTGTGAACGTATATGGATGTATGGTAGAAGTTTGGGGCAGGGTTTTGGCTCGGGGGGTCATTGTGCTCCCAAGATTTCTGAGCAGAAGCTAACCAACCTACTAGATTTTTTTGGAGGTCAGGGAGGGCCATGGCGCCCCTCTGTTGCCACTGGTAACATTTCCTTGAATTTTAGGATTTATCCAGGTTGAATATATCTTTTTGCCATAGTTGTGCCCAATTTAGCTGGATAACTACTGGCAGGTGGTTGCCTGTGAGGTATTTCTTCCATTTTTAATTGTCACTCTTTCCTTTGTGGAAGTTTTTTTTATGTCTGAAACTTTCTCATTTGAATTTTGGTTTTTGAGCTTCAAATAGTATGGTATTGAGGCCCCATTAGTAGCACTTATTAATCAACTTATTTAGCTTATTCAATTAAAATAAGTTGACTAATGGTGTTTGGTTGGAATTTTAGATTATAGCTTATTTGACATTTTCAACTTATTTGGCTTTTAAGGCCTCGTTTGGGAACCCTCTCTTTAGCCAAAAAGTCAAAAAGTTACTAAATTAGCCAAAAAGCCAACAACCCATACCAAAAAGTCAAAGATTCTCTTTTCTCTCTACTTTTTGCACATCTTTTCGTAAAAAGTCAAAAAGTCATCCCAAACATACTAGTTTTTTTTAGCTCATATTTTAGCCAAATAGCCAAAAAGTTACTAAATTAGCCTGTTCCCAAACGGGGCCTAAGCCACAATCTGTAGCTTTTTTAGCTTATTTGAAACCCATAAGTACATATGGACAAAAGAGCCTCGTCTTTTGTCTTAATTATAACTCCCAAGGGTATCTTGGATATTTGCACAACAAAAAAAAAACTACGTGACAACTTAATTAACCAAACAGGTTCAACTCTTTCTTTTCTTTTCTTTTCTTTTCTTTTATTTTTTTATTTTTAAATTTATAATGAAAAGTTGTACCAAACAGATTTAGAACCTATTTTAAATCTTTTAAACTAATAATGTAAAAAGCTATAATCCTGAAAGCTGACTTATAGGGATACCAAACAGTGCCTTAGTACCCTTCTACGTTTTTTCTCCCCTACTATTACAACGTAGATTCTGCTATTGTGTATTTGTGGAATGGTGTTTTTGCCCACTCTCCATGCCCATGAAAAGTTTGACTTATACAACATGACCTTACCTTATAGTTGAAGGTTCTTTTTGTTAAGATTGCAAGTTTTTTGTTTTTTTTGTTTGTTTGTTTGTTTGTTTGTTTGTTTGTTTGTTTTTTTTTTTTTTGGGAGTCAAACTAACTGGATGACTTTCCATGTTATTAATGCATATGACATACAGTTGGAGAGAGTTATCTGATGGGTTTTGTTTTCCAATTAAAAATCTGATTGTTGACTTGAAACACGTGGTTGCATGTTACATGTTCAGCTGAATGTACCCCACTTTTTGATTGCTCGCTTTGTTGGCTTGATATAGGTGTGGATATTAGTATGAACACACATTTGAAGACAGTGAAACTTACACTGAAGGGTAAAAATCCAGTGACAATGGATCACCTGAGTGTGAGGGGTAACAATATTCGCTACTATATCCTTCCTGACAGCTTGAATCTCGAGACTTTGTTGGTAGAAGAGACACCTCGGGTCAAACCCAAGAAGCCAACTGCAGGTATTGCATTATTGTTATGGCTGCAATTCATTGCATTTCGTTGTCAATTTCTTTTTCTTCTATGTTCCACTATTTTAATCTCACGTGCATTTTCTCTTTCTAATAATTCAGGGAAGCCTTTGGGACGTGGCAGAGGCCGTGGCCGCGGGCGCGGACGTGGCAGAGGCCGTTAGCTATGTTGCAGTCATTGCAATTTTTGGGGCATTTGGTTTTGTAAAGCATCTGCATTGTGGAAGTTCCTGTTTCCTATCTAGTCTTGCAATAGCTGAATCTTTTTTCCTGTTGGTTATAAGTTTGAGCACCATTTTCATATAGTCTGTAACTGTGGGTTAGTTTAGACTTTCTAATGAGAAAGGAATGGATGTGTTTTGAATGACTCCATAACTGTGATTCTTCTCGCATTTTCAGACATGAAAAGCCTTCTTGGTAAGCAGGGTTTGCCCATCATTGACAGTTGGCACGTTCTGAAGTTCCTGCTCAGTTCATACCAGACATTTTATTTATCAAAAAAAAAAAAAAATGTAACTAATTTCTTTTTGTAGGGTTTCATTCTAATAGAACTAGGTAATCTTCCAGTGGTTTGTTGTCAGGTCTAACTATGAATTGGGAATCTGAATCCTCTGCTTGCTTCTTGCCTGCAATGATCTTGTTGTGTTTCCACCCACTGCATAATAGTCTATGGGTTCGTTTGGGAACTAGGTTGACTTTTTAACTATTTTAGTCTGGGATTAAAAAGTCTTGTTTGAGAAGGATTTTTTTGACTTTTTTGACTTTTTATGAGAGAAAAAATATAATAATTATAGGTTAGATGTGATATTTTGTCTTATTGAGTTAAAAAGTTTATTTTGTCTTTTTGTGACTAAAATAGTTCTAACCCTACTTCCCAGACAAAGCCTATAAAGGCCCTGTTTGGTAGAGCTGTGGGAAAGTACTTATAACTTATGCCTAAACAGCTTATAGCTTATAACTATGAACATAAGCTGATTTTTGACTTATAAATTAAGTATCTCTTGTCCCACTCAAAGAATAAGCTGATTTCTGACTTCCAAAAAGCTATAAGCTATAAGCTAAACAAAACACATCAAAATAGCTTAAATTAAGCTGAAAGCTGAAATAAGCAGCTTTTAAACTGCATCAAACAGGCACAAAGTTTAGGATTGTAGACATTTTCACTCTATTTATTCTTGATATGAAATTCTTTTTATAAAGCCTCCAAATCTGTGTGATACTTAGGCCAAGTTTGACATTTACTAAATAATACAAAAAGTCAAAAAGTCACTATCCTATTTAAGTCACATCATCTTATTTAAATCACATCACCTCTCTAACACATCAAACCCAACCCATATAAGCCAATAAGTTAAAAGTACACTTTTTAGAACATCCCAAACCAACCCCACATTTCTTATTTCATTTTTTCACTATTAGATACAGAATTCACATTAATTAATGTACATGTGATTTATTCACCTATTTTTCAATAAATAATGGGATTAGAATCTATAGAATCTAATCCCAACTTGAATATTAATTAGGTATAAAATTCAACTCAATCCAATTTTATGAGAAAAATATGTTTTTTTAAATATTAAAATATTGTATTGAACAATGGTCACTCCTAGATTAGATGTATCATTTTAATATGCTAATGACTACAAAACCATGAGCTAAAACAATGATATTCCTTATCACAAGACTATGATCTAAAACAACGTTGTTCCTCACCACAAACCCATAATCTAAAACAATTGTTTGGTTGTTTTTTTATTATTCTGGTTCAAGGGTTTTGTTAATAACGCAGGTCGCTTCGGACCGCGATTGAATACCCGTCAATGCAACCCTAACCCGTAGTTCATGGGCCTTTTTGTTAACCCGTTGGCCAAGTCACGCCCTGTCGTCTAGTCCACGCAAAGCAACTCTACATGTACTCGTTTGACCTAAGAATTGAATAGATATATACATCGTTACAGTTACATTGATGTTCAATACAAGCTTGCTTGCATAGGAAGGAAGAAGAAGAAGAAGAAGAAGAAGAAGAAGAAGAATCTTCAATGGCGAGATCAGGGAACGCGAACGCACTGAAATCGACTGCTATCGTTGCCGGAGCCCTAGCTTTTGGGTGGCTAGCCATTGAACTCGCGTTCAAGCCATGGCTTGACAAGGCCCGTGCCGCCTTGACCAAGTCTGACCCGACTCGAGACCCCGACGATGCCGATGACGACAGCACAACTAAGAAATCTCCGACGGCCGACGACGAAGGCCTCTGAACTCTGAAGCCCCAAATTAAAAACCCTAGGTGTTATGTGTCGTATATCTCTCCTGTGTTTTTGTTTTTTGATGAATAATTATTAGGGTTTTGTACTGTGAGACAGTTTTGAAGTCAAGTGATTAATCAATAAATAGCTCTGTTCTTTCAATTTCCATTTACTAACTTTCACAAACATGAATTTGACAGATCTATATATATATAGAGAGAGAGAGAGTTTTTGCCTTGAAGTGATAAAATCAATACTATCATATGGTTGTGTCTTGATTTTCTCCCTTATCTTCTGTTTTGCATTATTTAGGTGGACAAAATTAAAATCCAAAAAGATGTACATTTATCTTGTGAGTTATGCAGAAAATATCATGAAGTGTACTTTTTTGTGTTTTAATTATGTGCATTTAATAGTTATGTTACTTCAATTGTTTTTGTGTAATTTGCTTCTTTGCATGTTTGCTAAGACAACAAAACTGCTACTCAAAAATTTTCATGTGCATTTCAAATTTAAGAAATAGTGTCAAAGATAAACTTATCCTTGAATTACAATTTGAAGCATTTCGCAGCTCGCATGTTGATGGAAAATTAATTTTTAAAATCAAATTTTCAATTTAAAGTGGTAAGTGCTTGTGTATTATATAGAAGATTGACTAAAGTGTGTGTTTACAAGTTATTTCAAATTATCTTTTGTTTTTAAAACTTAGGTCCAAGTTTGGGAAGACTAAATAAGTGTACTTTTTGACTTTTTATGAAATATGAGTTGGATTTGGGTTGGGTTTGAAGTGATGTGTTAGAGAGGTGATGTGACTTAAATAAATGATGTGACTTAAATAGGATAGTAACTTTTTGACTTTTGGATTTTTTTGAGAATGCCAAACTTTTACAAGTCCGATACAAGTATCTACCTTAATGCTGTGTTTGGTTGGAGGATTTAGAGAGGAATTTGGAAAGGGAAATGGAAAAATTAGGTGAAATGTGAATAAAACATGCCTATATTTCACATAATTTCACACACCTTTTCCCTTTTCCTTTCTAAATCCCTTCCCAAATCCTCTAACCAAGCATAAGGATTGTTAATTGGCTTTGGCCAAAACCTTTCATGTGAGTTTCTTCACTTCTTAGGCAAGACTGAACTATTATTGGTACATTTCTTAACACTATATTTCTAAGGTGTTTAGCTAGTCACATGGTTGTTACATGGGCTCTCTCTAGCCAATTAAAATATATTTTATGATTGTTTGAATCTTGTGTTGCAGCTAGCCAGGGGAAAGCAGGAGAAGACAAGCCCTTTTGCAGGATACCTTAGCAGAATCAGACTCTGTTTTGTAGTTTCTTTTGTTTTGCGATTCTGTGTTTTTTGTGGGCTTTGGTTGATGACTATTTGGTTGTGTTTTAGTTTTTTAACTTTCAAGTCTGTAAAAATAATGGGTGAATTACACTTACATCCTTGAGATTTGGGTTTAATACATATCACCTCCTGACATTTGGAAAATTACACTAACCCCCTGTCATTGTAATTATTTAGACAGAATGAAAACATTGAACTCATGCACTCTCTTTTTTTTGCTTTCTTTTACTTTTTCTTTTTTTTTCGCCTTTCCTTTACTTTTTTTTAAAATGTAATTTCCTCTGTTTTTCTACTAAGAGTTGTTACATTTTATATAAGGAAGGGGTTTGTGAAATAAAACTATTAACTACAGGGTAAAAATGTAATTTCCAAAACGTTAGGGGTGGGTAGTAATTGAACCAAACCTCAAGGGGTGTCAATGTAATTTATTCAAAAATAAAAGTAACCAAAAGTTCAGAAACATCCATCGTTTTTATTTTGTGCAGAAACAATTTTTGGTGTTTCTAAAGGTGGTTTGTTTTCATAATTGCTTTTGAAAACAGTTCTTTAAACAAAAAACACAAAATGAAAGCCAAAAGCACAACCAACCAAACAAGCTTTGTATAAGAATTACTCTGTTCTGTCTTGTAGGCCAAGCCCCAAGGCCTTCTATGTTTCTACACTATTATTTGTCTTGTTTCCTTTCTTCATTTTTTTATTTTATTTTGTTGTTTTAGGTACCAAGGAAACAAAAAAACTAAACAAAAAGACTACGTCTTATGAAGGGAATACTAGTGGCATTAACCAACTGGCTAAAACACTCTTGTTTTGTCATGAAGCCCTTACAGAAATTTCGTTTCCCTAGGATGTAGGCAAGTAGTAGTTTTATCTTGTTTCTAGTAATGTTCGTTCTATGTGTGACCATATAAAATATCACTAAGGTGAGATATGACGAGTCCAACCATATTATGCTTGTCCCTTTCATCCCCATTAGGTCACCTATACATTTGATTTTAAATTAAACCCTAGCCAAAATAAATGCATCTCATCAACCCACTGAGCATAAATTAAACTTAAAGTTGGTCTGTATATTGTCTTCATTGATTACTCTATCTACTACGGTTCACATATTAACATCAAGTGAGTCAAATGGAAAATGAGTCTTTCTGTATGATTTGGTTTCTTGTACTCATCCGATTGGGCATGGAATTTTATAAACTTTTTACAATTGCATTGGAATTGATTATGGCAGGGACATGACGAAACAGGTGGCTGGGTTGGTCACACATCCAAATCATGAATACACATGTAAAGTTTTTTTTTTTTTTTTGGGTGAAGTGAAGCCCAAGAAAGTCGAGCAATGATCCAATCTAGGTATGCCCTTATCCCAAGCACTTGTATAGTCTCTCTGTATCTGCACAATACACTGCCATTATGGTTCATTCATTGTTAAATAGTATGATATTTGTGAGGACCTCATTTTCGACCAATTTTTTTTATTATTATATATTACTTATATGATCATGTATCCGGATTAGTTTACACGTATTTTAATCAATCTCGAGACTCATGCAAAGTGCCCTTCCATGTGGATTGAACAAATTTTAGACAAAGTTCGGAGATATAATCCCAAAAAATTTATATTTATAATGCCTAATGAGAATTAAACTTGAAACCTAAATGAATCACACCCTTATACTCTAAGGTGCACTATTAAGCCAACCCCTAGATTCCTCATTTTAGACTTTGTAGGTTGCAACTTGCTCATTATTTTTTTGTTTATTGGTGTGGGTCAAGATGTGTTGGCCATGCTCTAAATTGTGCGTTCTCAATTATGATTCACATCTTCGAAGTTTCAACCAATTGATTAGCTCTTCAAAAACATCTTGTACATTGAGATCATGGTTCAGTTCTTTCCATTGATATGTGTATCTTTTTCCCTGCATTAGTTTGGAGTGTTTTAATAGCTACCCTTTTACGGAAAGAATTTTACCTAATAAGGTATAGATGTGATTTACAATGTTTGTATTTATAATTGTAAATAAGATGTTTTTATATTTATAATTATGATTTTTTTGTCTTACATACATGTATTTTGCGTGTAGTATCTTCTGTATATATACTCTCCGTTTAGTAAGGAGGTTTGGGGCTATTTTAGCTACAAAAGACAAAATAGACTATTTTAGCCACAACAAATAAAACATCACGTCCAACCCATAATCATTACACTCTTCTCTCACCAAAAAGTCAAAAAAGCCAAAAAGTCAAAAAGTTCTTCCAAATCAAACTTTTTAGCCCAGACTAAAATAATCAAAAAAGCTAAAAAGCCAAAAAAACCAACCCATTTATGTTTATTGAATTGTTTGTACGTTTATGGCTGTGTTAAATTTTTCTCCCCATTTTTTTGTTGGACTATGTGTTTTTATTTATTTATTTGGACTTTATGTGATAGTTAAATGTCTATTTTAATGCAATTATCTCTCATTAGTGAAGAAAAGAAGTAAGAATTGTGTCCCAAGTCACTTGCACCTTATTTGAGAATAAGATATTTTAATAATTTTTAATTTTTTAACTTAAATATGAGATAAAAAAATTAATATATTTAGGATGATTTTTTACGAAAAGATAGGTAAAAGGTAAAAATAAAATAGAATTTTTAATTTTTTTATATAATTTGTTGATTTTTGACCTTTTAATAACTTTCTTGATTTTTATGCTAAAATCAAGAGTGGCACATTTCGTTAATTTGTTGCTAGTTTTTAAAACAAATTATTTGGTGAAAATAATAGGAAAAAAAAAAAACACCTTTTTTATGTACATTTTCGTTTTCCGGGCAAAAATATTTTTTTGTCAAATTAATTTGAAATTTTTTTTTTATTTTTTTTATAAAAAAAATTTAGAAAGCTGAGTGAAAATGAAACCAAACATTTCTCTCCAAGAAGTCAAACAGGAGGCCGAAATCGAGTGCATGCAATACCACATAGCGAGACTCATAGGTCCTACTCTTCACTCTGATGAATCAAAATATATATGATATAAGAGTAATGATTCAGATCTCTACAAAACATCATCTTCACAATTCTCACTCACTTGTAATTGACAGTAATGATTCAGATCTCTACAAAACATCATCTTCACAATTCCACTCACTTGTAATTAGTCCAAGTAAAAGAAAAAAAAAAAAGAAAAAAAAAGATAAATTACACTGACATCCCTGAAGTATATTATTACAGTTTTATATTAAAAAATTCATGACTCTCTATTAATTTATTTTTAAATATGATGACTGCTCTATTTAGGATGATTTGTTATGATGATGACTTTAACGGAGGGAAATTGACTTGAAATCTAAAAAGTAAAGTAATTTAATAAATAATTTCTCAAAAAGAGAATGTAATTTCTAAAAAGTGAAAAGAATTGTAATAAATATAAATTTCAGTAATGTCAATATAATTTATTCAAAAAAATAATACAAATACATCATTGATCCAAAGGTCTCCCAAAAAAAAAAGGTCTCAATTATTTTTCTATCATATAATAAAGTAGTATTCAGTGACAAGAATGACGAACACACACACACAATTATCTACTCTCTCTCTCTCTCTCTCTCTCAACATTTCATCGGAGATAAAGCCCAAATCACGAGAAAGCTTCACAATTTCATCAATGGATTCCTTTAGAAATTTCCCAATTGCAATGGGAAAGTGACCCGTAAACTGATTCTCGTGAAAGCAGAACTCTCTCGACTCTCTAATTCCTTCAGATCAGCTGTCAATTTCGCCTAATTCACTTCCTCAATTTCTGTTACCCATTCTCTGAGGTCTGTCAACAATCTCTCTCTCTCTTTCTCTCTGATTCTTAGTTCTGAAATCTTGATCTTTTTTGTGAAATTTTCACATATGAGCTTTGCTGTGGTTCTTCAAGAATCAAGAAGTTGTGTGATGATAGTTTTTTGCTAAATGTGGTTAATATTTGGGTTGCTGTTGTTATTTTGTGCTTTGTTTCTGTTAGTGTTAATAGTATATACATTATACATAAAGGGGATGTTTGGCAATTCTCTAAAATAGCAACCAAAAAAAAAAAAAAAGAGTCAATCTATGCCCTCTATTTTTTTCATGTCTTTTTGTAAAATATCAAAAAAAATTCTAAAAAACTCAATTCCAAAACAAACCCAACCAGATGCTCTCTATATTTTACATTTGGGGTACTCGTGTTTCTATAGGCATACAGTTTATAGATTTCCTAGCTCTTTCTATTGCCTGTAAATTCTTGGGTACTAATGAATTTGTGACTTATCATGAACTCCACAGGCATTAACTGTATTTTGATTTTTGAGTTTGCAACGAATTATAAATTGGTGGGGACTTCAGTTTGTTCGTTAGAAATATAATTACTTTCATTTTTTTTGATAAATAATTTTCGTATTATTTTCTTATACCTTTCCTGGCATCAAAGATTTTCTTATATTTTCTTTTGAATGAGAATAATGAAATACATACACCTCTCTACTGTCTAAGACAATCATGATATAATTGTGAGTCATGAAAATTTTATACACACATTTTTTTCCCCCCTTTATTGGTTCAACTCTTGGCTGTCGTCGTTTGTTCTTGAAATCTCCAGATTACTTTTGGGCTTTATTTGGTTACAGCTTACAAGTCTAGAAGATGACCTCTTGCCGCTATCAGCATAGAACTGCATGAGGGGTGTGTGACATAGTAAGCTTATAGGAATTACTATACTTCCCTTAGATTCTATCTTCATTTTTCTCACTCTATTTGGCATGTCTTTGGGTAGTTTCAACTTTTTAGCTTTTCCTATCGCTTCTTTTATAAGTTCAAATAGTAGGAATGGCCTCTAGGAGTTGATTTTTGTCAGCTGACTCTCCGAGTGAGATGCAATGGTGGTTCAGATGGTTGGCAGGCAGTCTGCTAGCCTATTTTTGTTTGCTGAATTGGGCCAGTAACATTTTTTGTACTTTACTTAAGTTGTACTGCCAATACATTAATTGGCAGTCACTTCTACTAGATAAGGTACTAAAAAAACCTTGTTCAGGTACCACCCCACTTAAATAACAAAGTTGAAAGATCTCCAAATTCTTTATTTAATTATAACCCATTTGTTGGAATCGGCCTCTCCGCTAATAAATGGGGGAAAGGTTGTCTATCTATACTTCTCCCAGGTCCTGCTGTAAGCCAGTGCTTCATGCACTGGGTATATTTTTGTTTATTTAAATTATAGCCTATTTATTCTTAAGGCTTTTTGTTTCTTATATTTGTTATCAAGGGCCAGACTATGTGGAATTTTGTGATCTACTATCCCCAGATTCAAACTTATTCTCTTCTCAATTGAAATTCATTTTGGTTTGCCATCCAACTCAACAAAGCCCTAACTCCCACATATTGAATTCAGCTATGGCCTATGCAGATATACTTTTGCCTTTGATATCCTTTCCTTACTATCCAGTAGAAATGCAAGCATTTTTTAGGCCCAATCATATATTTAACTCATGAGTATCTTCCACTACTGTCCATTGTCAAAAGTTTGGGAAACAATTTGTTCTCATTCTTTTGAATGTTGATTAACAGAACCTTCAAAGCTTTGGTAGATTCTTTGAATGAGGAAAACTTTTTTTGAATGGCCTCTTTGCTAGTTTCACATGTGCATGAGTACGCATGATAATTTTTTTCCATTGATCTCATCTTTTTTCGTAGTGTTTTAACATAAGGTATTGTGGGCATGTTTACAACTTAGATTTGAGATGACAATTTCTACTGGAACTTGAGGGATCCTAAATAAATGAATATGATAAATTGATAATACTGATTTTTAGAGAAATCTGTGTTTATCTGCTGCGGATGGTGTTTCCAAGTGGCTCTATGTAGCCTCTTAGCAGGTATCAGATTCTGATTGCAGCTCCAGAAACAAGATAGCAGTGATTGTGATTGGGTTTCATTACTTGAAAGTGAACTTAAAACTGACTCTCTATGATTCTGAAAAATATATAAACTTTAGTTGCCTCCCAATAGCAGTTATTACTCAATTTTTGTGGTCCTAATTCCTGAGTACTACATCTTAGGAAAAAAAAGAGAGGCTATTTCTACTCCATGTCATGGTATATTTACTTGAAATGGCTATAACCGAACCGAACCAAACCAAACCAAACCAAGCCAAGCCTTAAGTCCCATCAAATGGGGTCGGCTACATGAATCCTTCTCCATGCGGCCCTATCAAAGGCCATTTACTTGAAATGGCTATAGGAAGAAATAAAAAATGATATTAGAGAAGATTATATCATTGGGCATTCGGCCCAAGGACCAAGTTGTAAACAACAATTATTTTGCAAGGATCAAAGATCTTCTAGTATGTTTTCTAATTTGAAAATAAAACTGGGAACTGTATGGCCAGCCATTATTATATTATGTTTGGTGCCAAGTATTCAACATATTGTACAACTTGGAAGTTGGAATATACTGTGATTGCAAGATACTTCTTGTTGGACAGTAGTGCACATTTGTATGTTTCTTCATATTTTTCTTGTGATTGTCAATATATTTCTTGTTGCACATTTGTACATTTCCTTAATACTTTTCTTGTGATTTTTTTTTTTAGATTATCGAAGGACCATGGCATTAGTTGCACAAGTTGAAAGTATGTCATCATTGAGCAGTGATCTCTTCTACGACATACTGAGGCGTCTTGATGGTGCAACTTTGGCTAGTGCAGCATGTACTTGTGCAGCACTCCGTTCTATCTCAAAAGAAGAAAGATTATGGGAAAATGTGTGTTCTTCTATGTGGCCTTCAACCAACAGGGAAGATGTCAAAAGTCTAATATCATCAATTGGCGGGTTTGAAAAGTTCTATGCAGATTGCTTCCCCTTATTGTAAACAAGGAAGTTCCTGAGTTTAGATGGAATGACTATCTTGAATACCCCGAAGAATGGACTGAGGCTGAATACTATGGTGACATGGATGAGTTTGAAAGCATTTCACCATCAGATTTTGTTTCTATCGTCGATATCAGATACAAAGACAGAACAATTTGCTCAAAAGTCCTCTGGGGCATCCCAAATGCAAATGGATTCAATGGTTGGTTTTCCAACTGTCCTTTTCGGATTGATCTTCTTACCTATGCTAGAGACGATGACCATGACGGTGAAGTTACCCTTTCAGTTTCCGATGGTCTGCCACGAATTGCATCCATGGAAAGAGAGAGGAAAGATGGGAAGCTCTGGCAAGATCTCCGAAATGGACTCAGGCTTAGTTGGATTGTAGTGAATAGAAAAATAAATCAGGCTGCCAATCTTTCAAGCTGGAGCCCTCTTGGTGGACAAAGACATTGGCCAACAGACGAGGATTTCTTGATTCGCTTTGGGTCGATTCTTCCTGCAAAAGACATTCTTCCATGTCAGGTTGTAGAATGCATCCTTCTTATGAAGTTCAGGGTGGTCCATACAGAAGGTGAGGACGTTCAGACGAGTCTCAGATTGACAGAGCTAAGCATGCAGTTGGGAGACATGGAAGGTGCTCATGTTAATGGAAGAAACAGCTTGCTTGTCCTCAAAGAAGCACTGAGCTGCCGGAGGAGCAAGAATTACAGCGAAGCCCTTGAATCGTGCCATCTGTACTCGAAAGTGCAGAGCGAGTTGAAGGAAGAGAAGATGAGGAATGAAAGCAGGTTAGACCGACTTTGCATTCTAAGTGGCATTGCTGCATTTGTCAGTTTTTGTTACTACTTTTTGTGAAGTTCACTTAATTCTGAATGGTTTTTGCTTTCTTGTCTGATAAACTTTCAATGGCTGTAGTCTTTGTTGATGTAAAATTCAATTTTGGTTAGAGCTAATATTATTAAAATTTTGTTTCTAAATTTAGTTTGAGAAGGAAAGTTTCTTTGATGAAAATCATCTATCAAGATTATGCTATTGTATGAGCAGCAAAACATCATAATATTAATGACAGATCAATTTGATTAAGTGAATCTGATACTAATTAATATATGACTATGACCTATGTTGGTTGTATGTTCACTCGAAATAAATTGTGAGTTGAAATCTAGGGGATGCTAACCCCTATATTCATATTCTAAACACTACCATTAAGGGAAGATTATTAGATATTTATCATGTGGTATTGTTTATATGATATTTTATTTTGGTTGATGAGAAATTGTAACACATTGGGGGAGTTATTTTTATTTCTTAACTATATGACAAAAATAAACCCCAAAGGGTTGACCGAGTGGTAAAAACTTTAAAATAAGATCTAAGGTTTCAAGTATAAGTCATTTAAGGGGCGACTCGAGGTTTGTTCAGTCGTTAACTTTAAGGTTCTAGGATTAGTTGAGGTGTGCACAAGTTTATCCGAACACTTAGTTATCAAATATATATTTAATAAAATGAGTTAACATGTTGTTGGCCTTTTTGACTTTCGAAGGTTAATAATGTAAATTTAAGTATGCCAGCAAAGATCAATTAGTCCTTACAGAATTTATAATTACCAATCAATTATTAAGCGATTGTGTTGAAGTTCTTTCAGCCTCAATGAAGAAGATTTTTACTAGTGGCTTGTTTAGGAGAAAATTATAAATAGTAACAAGTAAATATAATTCAGAAATCGAATTTCATTAAACAAATGAAAACTTACAATGAAGTTACAATGATCTAGCCTCGACGAGGTTCACAACAACAAACTACTGAAAAACTACTCTTAGGAAATGAAGGACAATATAGGAATTGAAGTGCTGAAAATGTAAAAAATTGAAAATGTAAAACTGAAAAGAAAATGAAGTAAATAAATTGGTTTCTGGATGTGAGTCTGTGTCCTTCATTCTGGGGCTTTCTTTACTATTTATACTTCCCAGTGGTAACCGTCGAAGTGGGCTTCCAACAGTCGAAGCGTCCTCCTATGATTGCTGAACATGCTTTCTCATAGTCAGTCCCACTACGCCACTATTGCAGTTAGGTTTTCCTCCTGATTTTGAATTTAAATTTATGAGTAACTGTTAGGCCACGTCATCTTGTGTTTATCGACTGTTCCAATGCTACACAAATCCATTATTACCAATACGAACTGCTACATGTCTGACTTTGATTGGCAACTTATATTAACTCCCCAAATTGCCCTCCTCATGTCATGTGTTAAGTTGTAATTGGCTTATACAAAATATGTAGCCAACATTACCCCCGCAGTAATATACTCAATACTTAGTGATATTAGTAGACCAATGTACTTTGTCCACATCTTAGGACGTGCATGAACTTGGCTGAAGTATAACCATCTTCTTAGAAACGAAGCACTGACCTTCATTAAATCGTTCCCCACACTTTAAATATTCCCTCTATATTCTGCGAATACGAAAAGACTGATACATCTCTGATAGCCAAACCAACATTTTCTTACATTGATCGAGCATACGAGGAAGCATTTGACAATGATGACCACCCTCGAAAGAATCTCCATGCATTTATTGGCCACATTTATTCGCCCCCATTCATATAAGTTAGGGAGGCTTTTGCAAATTATCAACATTTGGACCAAGAATCTACTAATTACAATTCTCTAGACCAAGAACTTGCAAAAATGGATATTGGAAGTTGCTCCTCCGCCCCAAAACTTTTTGCATGGGATGAAGCTGCTTCATCATCTTCTAAAAATACTGGCTGGGACTCTTGGCCCACGCCAACTCAACCTCAAACAAGAGAACGAATACACCATTGATTTCCTGAGTTTGATGATCCCACTACAATTCACCCCACCATGTACAGTTCTATAGTATATTCATACGTTCCCTTCGACCGTCTTCACAGCCTTGAAGACAACTTGCTTCAGCATGGTATATTTCTACCTTGCCATCTAGAATAGTGCGAAGGACTCTACACCCTACTGAAGCCTTGGGAATCAATCCTACACTCTTAGCCAAAAAAGCAAAACTTTGCTATTCTAATTGGCTAGAATGCGTGAATAGGCCTGAATTCCCACCTTCATTTGGAGGGAACCCAATTGCTCCTCCCTTGCCCTCCAATCCTAACTGGATTGAGAAACTAAAACTCACTCTTTTCGAGAGCCAGCATTTCGCTCCCTACCAGGCTCCAGTTCCTCCTACTCCTTACCAACAATACAGAGCTCAGACTCTGCTTGCCGCTTTCTCCCATTTATCCTTCGAAGTCCTTCAAGATGACATCCCTCTCAAGAACTTATTATGGTTTTGTGATATTGTTTCTCGAAGTCACATCCTCAATCCTGTGGTCCAAGCTGAACTTCATACTTTCTTAGATCAACTTCCCCTTCTACTCAACTAGTACACAAATGCTTCTATTACCAGTGAGTTATTGAAGAATACTTTTGCTACTCGCATTCAAATTCAGTATGAAGCAGAGAATCTTCTCGAAGAATATGAAGACTTTAAAAACCAAGATCCAGAGTATGAGGAAGATGCCACTATGGGTGATACACCTGAAGATGGAGAAATAAACAAGATAGAGAAGGCACTTAAACAAACAGAATTTGAAATGAAGGCCCAGCAACTCTTTTTCTAACTAAGGGCTCATTAATTAGATAAACCGAATTTAGATAGGATAGAAGATAGGTTAGAAAAAGAATATGTGTTTATTGAATTTTGTTAGACAAAGTTCCATGATCTTGTGACTTTGTTCATTCCTTATTTTTACGAAATTAAGAATGTAGCCAAGTAGGTTTCCCCAATGTAAATATTACTTACCAATAAAACTGAGCTTCTCAAATTTCATTTCTTATGGTCTGGTGTTATGTTCCAATTGTATAGTTAACATAATCTGTGTGAATAACAGCTTTGAACTCACCAATCTTGCTTCGAAACCCAGTTTAAGTGCTTTGAAGTATGGAATTTTTCCTTAAAAATTACACTGCTTACGCTTAAAGAGCTCTCTCAGATAGAAAATTCAAGGATGAAATTTTCATTTAAAGGTAAGTCTTTTGGGTTTCTTTACTACTTGACCAAGAATTGGTTTTGTAGTGCTTACTTATTTCAGAACCCAAAACTTTAAACAAGATAAGTATTCCAGAGACTCCTTCAAAGGATATTTTCTTATAAAGATGTCCTAGGAGTATGCTTATAAAACCTTCAGAGAGAACAAGCCGTAACTAATGTCTTTCTAAGGCATAAGCTTCAAAGATCTTGGAAGGAAACTGGTTTCGAATCCAACTACAGGTTTTCGAAGCCAAGTTGAACGTTTAAAATATATTTCACTCCCAAAACTTACTCTTGAAAGAGACTCTCTATGATGTGGTTTTGAAACCTCTTGTGTTTTAAAACTAGAGTTTTAATTCCACATGAGTCAAAACCATCAAATAATTTATTTCAGGTCTATTTGACCCATTGGGTCGACTTGGTAATTTTTGGACGGAAAGGTTTAAAACCTGTTTTCTTCACGCTTTACCTATTCAACCCTTACTGCTCTTGTCTACAACTTTTTACTCCTCATCCACCTTCTTCTTTCAACTCTTCGATAATGGCTTCTTCTTCTCTAAAAGTACCAGTCGTTGAGCATGTGAACCCATCTGTGGCTTTGAGAAGACTCATTAATGAGGAATGTGATAAATACAGAGCCAATAAACAGTGTGCTGTCGATGGACGCATCCTTATTTCCCGTCACCATGCTCAAGGAGAATACGTGCTTGGACCTATTTCCTAGAAAGCCCCTGCTCAGCTCCCTACCTTATACCTGCGTCTAGAGGATCATTGCCTCTTTTACAAGGATGGCCTTGACTAGGGGAGCTACAGGTTGAACCGACCCCACCGCTGTTGGCCCATCCTGAGGCTTGAATGGGAGGAATAGTATGATTGAGTTGTTCCTACTAGAATGTTGGACCTTCAAGAACTCTGTCTCCTCGACTCCCTTCGACTAGCCAGGTTTTCTATTTTTGAAGACCATTTCTTCATACCTACTGCACTCTGTTTTTGGAATCTATCTTTTAATTTTTTCTAATTTCGATGTGGTATGATGGCTCCTACTGTTCTTGATATATGTCATCTCTTAGGGTTATTCCCCATTAGCACTCATTTTGGTCCTTTTTACCCCGATCTTAATGTGCCTTTTTTCATTCCCCCTCTTAACTCCTCCTTTAGTGATTTCGCAAATTCTGAAAACCAAAGGGATGGCCTTGTAACAGACCGAGAGTTCTTCTCTTTTCTTTTATACTAGCTTTGCAAATATTTATTTTGCACTTCTTCTCAGAGGATTATGCTTGAGTTTACCCCTCTTGCCAAGGCCCTTGCTTTGGGGAAGAAGATAGCCCTAGCTCCATATTTTTTAGGCCACGTATATAGAGTCTGCTCCCAGTTTTGTAAAAAACCTTTGGATACCAACCAAGGGGGGCCACTCTGAATATTGCAACTTTGGCTCTTTGCCTACTTCACTGATTTACACTCCAAATGTCTTAAGATTTTTGGTACCAAACCCTACTACTTATGGAGTAAAATACGCTAGAGCTTCACTCTACCCTTCCAATTTTGCTTACTAATTCACTTTGTTCCACCAACTTCCATCTTCCCCTCCTTCTCACACCTTTTTCTGTCCCTTCAAAGCCGATGTTGGCCTAGCATGGTTGAGGACTTTCTTAGCTGACAGAAACTGCTCCCAACTTCAACACAGGGACATGTGGGCTTCTATCTTAACTCTAAGGGAGCTTTTTATTGGTACTTTACACCTTCGAGCTTACAAATGCATAACAGAAGCCTACTGCGCTGCTCAATTTGCTAGGCAATTTGGGCTTATCCAGGGGATCCTTATTCCTCTATGCAGCCAAACTGACCCCAATCTTGCTACTAGAGAGTTGAAAGTGCAAAGAACCAGGCTGGAGAAAGCAACCTCCAAATTGATTCAAGACTTGATCGAATTTCAATTCACTCCCTTCATCCCACAAGGCATTGCATTGAAAAGATACCAGAATTTGTGGACAGCCAACATGGAGGTGCTCTTGGCCATTTCCCCTGAAGATTTGTCAATAGGGTTAGATGTGCCCTCTCAAGCTAAACCCAAGGAGACTGGGATTTCTGCTACTGCTTCCATTTCACATGCTATCCCAGCTCCTACTCTTGCTATGTCAGCTCCTCTTCCTAGAGTCACCAGGGCTACTTCGAAGAAAGGTTCTCATTTTCTTTTTCCCTTCTCCTTTCCTTTTATGATATTCCGTTTATTTGTTTATGGCTTTTATTTGATGCAAAAACTTCTCAGGAAGACTCTCCTCAGAGAGCTCAAGCCTTAACCATTCTCAGGAGCAAGCAACAACAGCAAAAGAAGAGAAAACTCCTGCTTGACCTTGAAGAAGAAAAAGTATTTGCAGCTCATACAGACAAGGAGGAGGTAGATGAGGAGAAAGAATTGCCATTAAAAAGAAAAAAGAAAAAGGTGACAGTCTTCCTTTTTGATTTTACTGAGGACCCTACTCACAAGGTAGCTGCTAAGGCAATGCAGAGAGCACAATCCAAGGAAATAATTGTCTTCTAGAGGTCTGAGAAGAGGAGACAGTAGTAGATACTAAGGGATGAAACTGCTGCTGCTAATGCACTTTAAAAGAAAACTGCAAAGAGGCAACAAACTGCCGAGCACTATATTCTTCGTAGTTCTCCAACCATCACCACCACTTCTAAGGCTAGTAATTTATCTTAATCCCTATGGTAATTTCCTTTCCCAAGATTTCAACATAAAAACTCACCATTGCTTCTTATTTTCTGATTCGCAACAACAGTTATTCCACCTCCTCATCCTTTGACACTGGCTTTTTCTGTTTTGCTTGAAAATGAAAGGTCATTAGAGGCAGCCTCAAAAAGGAGAAAGAAGAACAACACCGAAGTGCCTTTAAGTGTAGAGCCCATCCAGACAGTAATTCCACTTCCCAGTACTACACGTTTCATACCTTCTTTGAGGCCAAGCATCCCTCTTTCTTTATGCCCGGGCTTAACTCCATATCTGTCTCATCTAACCTTTGCCTCAGCCCAATTTACTCTTCTTATAGTCTTGGCTGCTCTTTCATCACCTGAGAGGGCCCCAGTTGTCACCTCATCCTCAGTGATAGCTGAAACTCCCAGATAAGATACTAGTAGCTCACCAATTTCTTGTCCACCATCCAGCACCAGCCCCTCTTCCCTTGACCTGCTGGTGGCCAGGACTATAGACACTGCTGGGAAACCTCACACTCCTTCTCCAATCCCCGTGCAACCATCTCTTCCTTCCACTAGTGATTCCTCTGTACTTTCAACGTCAGAATAGGAGATGGATACTTTTGAAGCCCGGCTAGCTAGCTTATTTGATATGCCTTCCTCAGTTCAATCAACCAGCAATGAAGCTAAACCATTGGTCCTTACTGACTCCCTCATGGAAATTTGTTAGAGTTCCTCTACTATTAGCAGAGTTCATTCGCCTCCAGTGGACTTGGGCACTTGTTTGGAATTGTTGACATTATTCTCAAGGATTCCATTCGAAGCCTTACAAAGACCTATCATTAAGAATGATTTTCTCCAATGCTGCAAAGTTATTGAGCAATCCAACATGGCTATTTCAAGCCACTTATACTAGGCAGCAGCTACCATGGATTTCCATGTCAATATCTGACATATTGCTAAAGCTGTAGAAGAGAAGCTATTGAAGGAAAAGGAATTTGTTTCCCATAAACATACCGAGATATCTAAATTAAAGGGACAACATTCCTCTGCTTCTCAGTCTCGAACTCAACTCTTGGAGAAAAAGGCCCAATTAGAGGAAGAGTTAGCAGCAGTTAACCTAGCCTTAGATCGTACTGCTAAAAAGCTGCAAATTACCAATCAAGGGCTAGCTGATCGTAGACATGACATGGCTACAGCCATTCAGTTTTTCACATCCCTTAGGAGTAGAGAATCAATTGTAAGGGAACAATTGAAGTATTGTACTAATTTCTGGGCCAATTTATGGCTACATGTACTTAATTCTTTATGAAATGAAAACCTTTTATTATCTATCTGAGTGTCTCATGCTCTCTCATTATTTTATTTAGCACTCTCTACACTCCTTGTGTCTCCCACACAGTTGGATCATAAGGCTTTAGGTACCTGCTATTAATTTTCTTGGAATGCACATAACCATTCAGGTTCCTTAGATGGTAGGCTCCTCCAAACAAGACTCTATGAACCTGATATGGTCCTTCCCAATTAGATGACTATTTGCCAAATTTATGGCTCTTAATGCCTATTGGAAGTATTGTCTTCCATATTTAGTCACCTTCATCAAAACTGATATGCTTGACTTTCTTGTTATAACTTCTGGTTGCCTTTTTTTTTTGGAAAAGGATATTGTTCAATGCCAAGATTCTAGCCTCATCCATATGTTCTATTTCCAAGAATATGCTTTGATGATATTGCTCAGAAGTTAACTGGTCTTGGCCTTTCATCCTTAAAGACTTAATGTTAACTTCCACAGACAAAACTGTATCATGCCCGTACACTAAGGCATAAAGAGTGACTCTTGTATTTGACCTTGGAGAAGTTCAATAAGCCCATAATACATCTAACAACAAGTTATATCAATCCCTAGGATTGTCTTTTACAACTCTTTGTATTCCTTTTTTTAAGTACTTATTGGATGATTCTACCTAACCATTTACTTGTGCATAATAAAGGGTGGAATTAATAAGGCTAATTCCAAATTCTGCTGTGGAAGATTTTACGATCTTTCCATCAAATACAGTCCCATTATCTATAGTTATGGTCCGTGAGATGCCAAATCTGTGAATCTGATCTTTAATAAATCCAATAACTTTAGTTTGATCCACAGCCTTATATGGTTTAGTTTCAACCCACTTAGTGAAGTAATCTGTGACCACTAGGATGAAACAATGGTGCTTCGAGGAGGGTGAATGTATTTTTCCTATCATAACCATAGTCCAACCTTTAAATGGCCAAGGCTTCACAACTGCATGCAAATTAGTTATTGACACATGTCTTATCATGCCATGCTTTTGGCATGTCTGACAACCTCTAGCATATTCTATACAGTCTTTAAAGATGGTTGGCCAATAATAGGAATGCCTTCAAAGCAGCCATCTCATCTTCACACCAGGCTGATGGGTACCACAAATGCCTTCATGTACTTCAGTCATAGCCGTCAATGCCTCATTTGGCCCTAGACATTCCAATAATAATCCATCTGCTTCCTTTTTATACAGAGCATTACCATACACTATATATTGCATGGACTGTAATTTAATCTTTCTGCTGGCCTTCGAAGATGGGCCAATCAAGTACTTCATCATTGGATATCTCTAATCTTGATCTTGGAAGTCATTATGACTGACTTCCAACATAATGCCTCTTTTAACTAAAGGTGGTATTAATTTTTGATACGTTGCTTGACTTATGTTCAATTGAGTGTCATCCCTTCTTCTGAAATTTGAAACCTTCTGAGCTACATCATTGGCTTTGTTATTCATGAACCTTGGGATATAAGTCACATTTGCTATCTGAAACTGAGAAAGCAAATGTAATGCAGCAACATAATATGACAACATGCTTTCACTTTGACATTTGAAAATTCCTTTTACTTGGTTGACTACCAATTGAAAGTCTCCTAATATGTCAACTGTATGAGCTTGTAATCCAATAAATATTTCAAGTCCCATTATTAAAGTTTCATATTCAGCTTGGTTATTGGAACAAATGATTTCATCAACTCTAAAATCATGTGTGGTTTCTACCCCCTGTGATTATTTAATTACAACACCGATTCCAATCAGACCATTGGCCTTTGATCCATCAAACCACATTTGCCAGAGCTGAACATTGACCATGCTAAGATCCATTGTCTCTTGGCCTTCTGTTTGATACGGATGATCCGTTAAAAAGTTAGCCAAGACTTACCATTTTACTGTCTTTTAGGGGATATATTCTAGATGAAACTCTAAAAGAGCCAACATCCATTTGTCAATTCTTCCTCTTAGCATAGGTCTAGATAATAGGTATTTAACCAAGTTTGTGGTTGCAATTACCAAGACGACGGTAGGCAGAAGATAATATCTTAATTTCATTACTGCAAAGTACAATGTGAGACACAGATTTTCTACAGCTGAGTATTTACATTCACAAGAATTTAAAAACCTACTAAGGTAATAAACTACTTGCTCTTTATCTTCTTCATTGTCCTGAGTTACGAAAACTCCCAATGAATCTTCTGCTGCAGCAATGTATAACTTCAAGGGTTTATCTTTCCTTGGTGGCATCAACACTGGAGGTTTGGCCAAGTAGGCTTTAAGTCCTTCAAAAGTAGCTTGATGCTTAGCTGTCCACACAAATTTTTCTTCATTTCTCAGCTTCAACAAAGAAGAAAATACTTTAGTTTTTCCTGTAGTGTTAAAAATAAATCTTCGAAAGAAATTAATCTGACTAAGGAACTTTTGTAATTCTTTCTTGCTTGATGGAGGTTTGGCTTCAATGATGGCTTTGACTTTATTCTGATCAATTTGTATTCCCTTCTTGTGCACTACATACTCCAAGAAGTTTCCAGCTGATACACCAAAAGCACATTTGAGAGGATTAAGTTTCAACTTGAACTTTCTCATTCCCTCGAAAGCTGCTGTCAAGTGAGTCAGGTGCTTCTCCATAAACTAAGACTTCACAACAATATCATCAATGTAATACTTTAGGTATGCTCCAATGAGATCATGGAAGATAGTATTCATTGCCCTCTGATATGTTGCCCCAGCATTCTTTAAACCAAATAGTATTTTAACCCATTCAAAGGTGTCAATATTCCCAGAACACCTAAATGCTGTCTTATGGACATCTTCCTCTATAATGCAGATCTGGTTGTAACCAGAATATCCA
Source organism: Camellia japonica (assembly GCA_030407325.1). Taxonomy (NCBI): domain Eukaryota; kingdom Viridiplantae; phylum Streptophyta; class Magnoliopsida; order Ericales; family Theaceae; genus Camellia; species Camellia japonica. Next base: position 21,317,824 of record JAPPVO010000003.1, read on the forward strand.
TCCATCATAAACAAAATCTTGTGTCCTACTGAACTGTCCACCAGTAAATCTACTATGGGCATAGGGTACTTATCTTTTGGGGTTGCTAAATTCAGATTTCTAAAATTTATGCATACCTTCATTTTACCATTTTTTTTTACCGCAAGCACAATGTTGGACAGTCATTTAACATATTTCACTGTTCTAATGAAACCTGCGGTAAAGAGCCTAAGAATCTCCTCTTTCACCTTCTGAACCACTTCAGGACTCATCCGTCTTGGTTTCTGTTTGTATGACTTGAAATTAGACTTCATAAGGAGTCTATATTCCACTAATGACATATCCAATCCAGGCAGTTCATTGTACGACCAAGCAAAACAATCTTTATATTGTTTTAAGACCACCAATAACTGGTTCTTGTCATAAGGACTTAATTAAGCACTGATGTAAGTGGGTTGTTGTATTGAATCTTCGCCCAGGTTGACTTATTCTAAAGGGTCTTGTACTTGAACACTCACTAATGCTCTCTCTTTACCTTCTTCCACCCTTGAAGCAACCCTTCTATTTTGTTCTGCTCCCACCTTTTCTAGTTTAACATCTGTACTTTTTTCTTCATAGACAAAATATGTCCATAAAGCATCTTCTTGTATTTCCTAGACTTTATTTTCAATGTCCAATGCATAGTGTTTACCAAGAGCCAAAGGTTTGACCACTTGGTGCATCTGACCATAGCCAACTATTATGGCTTCTTGTTTTTTCCCCTGTACTTTCTAAACTATTGCCTTTATGTCCAATGCTGAAAATTCGATTAAAGCCAATGGATTGGCTTGTTGGTCTTGATCTTTCTGTCTACAATCAGGCATCATCATCATCTTTATTGACAAACTCTTCTCAACACTCTCCTGCACTAAGTGCTTCAGGTGTGCTACTTCCTCATCAGCCGTCACTTCGGCTGCTTCATCAGGCTTCCTCAGCACACTGAACGGTACAACCCCTTCAGTGTATAGCTTAGCCTCAGCAAAATCAGCACAAGCAATAAAAGGCTGGGGATCTGTATTGATTTCCTCTGTTTCCTCATTGCACAGAGCTATCATCATCTTCTAATGTAAAAGGAAGGCACACACTTGTTGGTGTGGATCCAGTCCCTGCCAAGTAAAGCATTATACTTAGCATTACTATCTATAACAAAGAATGCTGTCATGCAATCTCTGGTTCCCACACTCAGGTTGATGGATAAAATACCCTGAGGCATTTGCTTATCCCCAGCAAAACTAGCAACGGTTGTACTGGTGGGGATCAACCTAGGATTTCTCTTTCCTAGCTTCTTCAAAGAGGACTTTGGAAGCAGGTTTACTACTGCACCATTGTCCACTAACACCATGTTCATCTCTATCCTGTCAAAGTAAGCTCTGATATACAAGGACTTAACGTGCTGGGTCATAGATATTGTGGGATACTCGAAGGGATATGAGAGGTTAATGGTCACCTTTTCACCTTCTTCGTCAGTTTCCATTGGCTTGGCCACTTCTGACTCATCTTGAATCATGCTGACCTACGAATTTTCACTAGAAACTAGAATGGGGTCATTTTCCTGACGTTCCCGGTCTCCCTCTTCAGCTTGGAATTCCTGTGACAACACATATACCATGTTCACTGGTACTGAAGGGAATGAGTCAAACTGTACTATTGGCTGCAATTGCTCTTCTTCCATTTGGGCCTGTTCTGAAGCTTGGGAGGCATCATCCATGCTACACTCTGGTACCTCAGTACTGGTGGTTTTCTTTGAATTAACTCACTTGTGATCTGTTTCTGTTGGCTTTTCGACCAAAAAGGTCTGTTCAGCCATGAAGGTTTCAAACATCTCATCTTCAGTCAATTCTTTCCTTTAGCCTAGTTCAACTTCTCCTTCTGTCTCACTGTCGCTTTCCATCAAGGCCTTTTTAAGATCTACTAAGCTGGACCTTTCCTTGGCTTTCAGTTCAATGTGAACCTTAGCCAACTACTCTCTGCTGACGCTTCTTTTGATCTGAGGAGCCAGCTTTGGACTTTCTTTTTTCTCTGTCTGGCTTTTTGACTGGGTCAATGAAGAACTCTCTCCACTTTCCTTCAGATCCCTTTGGTACTGGGTGTACATTCGCCAGATCTTTCTCCTTTGAGACCTAGAAATTACTGGAACCATATTTGATTCCTTTGTTTTTTGGTGCTTGAGTAATATCCAATTATTTGGAGCCACCAAGGGAGGTTTAATCATCATTCCCTTATCTCCAAAAACATTTCTCTGGGTAGGTATTTCCTTAGGCTTGTTCTACATGAGAAACCAATCTGGAACCCCAGGTATCCATGAACTCACTAGTTCAGTTGCTGAACTTGCTTTCCCAGTCTTTGAAGCCCCTTCGAAGCTAACTATTGAGGCCAATCACTGGCATTGGCACCTTGTCTTGAACCTAATTTAGGCCTTCTCTTAGGGTATTTGCCTTGCATCTTATTCGAAGTTGACTTTGGAGGCCAATCACTGGCTCTGCTTCCCTGACTTGAGCCTAATTCAGGCATTCTCTCGAGATAATTGCCTTCCATCCTATAGTAATTGGGTGGTCTGAACTCATGTAGAGGTCTCTTACCCTTGGATTGCATTCTAGTGGCTGATGGTCCAACCAAAAATTGCTACTGTCTAGGACCAGTTGGGTATGGCCTTCTGTTGTAGGTGTTGGTTGGCTTAGGGTGTTTCTATACATCCTTGTAATGCTACTTCCCATCAATTGGGAGCCCTTTCAGCCATTTGTAACTTAACCTGCACCTGGGACACATCCTTTGCATGACAGCTGCCTCAAGAATCATCATCCAGTGCTTTCTCACTAGAGTCATCCTTTTGGTCTGCAAAGCTCTGTCCATTTGCTGGTGCACTTCTAGTAACTTTCTTGAAAGTAGTCTAGCTAGCAACACACATCTGCACATTAACCTACTCCAATTCCTTCAAGGATAGGTTTTGGAAATCTAGCATGCCAACATTGGCTGTAGCCTCCCCAATCTCTAGAAACGAATTGGTGTCAATTCCCATAACTTTCTCTGCATTGGCTGGAAACTTTAGCCTCCCTTTTCGAATCTGTTTTTGGATCATGTCCCGAAAAACAATACAGTTTTTAGTTGAATGAGACTAAGAATTGTGTCATTTATAGCACATTTTTCCTTTAAGTTCTTCTAAGGTAGGGATCTTAACTCCCTTTGGTAACTTTAGGAAATTTGCTGCAAGCAAATGATCAAAAATGTCATCTGCTTTTATTAAATCAAAAGAATGCTTCCTATGAAAATCTTTCTTTTTAAACTGCTGCTCTATTGTACTGTCTTTTTGAATTAATGCCTCACAGATCATAGGTTCTTTTCCTACGCTTTCTACTACATTAATTTCATAATTAGGATTCCTATAATAGGTCTTATATGATGCATTACTTCAATCCTGTTTTTCCTCAAATAAAGATTCATATCTAGACACCTTATAGGTTAATTCTACTAAGTTTCGAAACTCAGTTGAATCGAACTTCTTTCGAAGCCTAACCAAATCATTTTGAGCCAATCTCACAAATTCAGGCTCTGGTAGAATAACCCTACACTTGTTTCATGCTCTTTTGAATTTGGTAATGAATTGAGCAGCCTTCTCATTAGGCCTTTAACTCAGCCTTGCCAAATCTGTCATAGAAACCTCAGTCTCTGTTTGGAAGAATTGAGTATGAAATGCCTCTTCCATTTGCTAGCAAGTTTGGATAGAACCAGGTGTAAAGTTAATATACCATGCAAAGGCTGCCCCAGTTAAAGAATTTGGAAAGAGATTCAATTTCATATAATCATTATTGGTGAATTCACCACATTGGCCTGTAAATCTGGCAATATGTTCTACTGTTGACTGGTTTCCATTTCCATAAAAGAGAGCAAAATCTAGTATTCTAAACCCCCTTGGGTATTCATGTACCCTATCCATCCATTCTGGGTATGACTTTCTATATACAGGAGTTTGGACCCCCCAGGCCATGGGTCTACACATCTCTCTGACAATATCAGCAATTTGGTCCCTAGGAACCATATTTTGTACTTGTTGGACTACTACTGGAGGAGCAAACACAGGGTTTGGCAAAACTCCATGTGCTTGAGGTCCTCTTGGTCCATAGAGGTATATTTAGAAATGGTTGTCCTTGTGGTACTGGTTGTTGTTGAGGGTATGGTTGACCACTCTGGGCTTGTCCTGCGAAAGGTGCTGCAAGAGAAGGAACAGGTGTTGTTTCTCTCCCAGCCGCAGGAAACCCTTTCAACCCCCTAGGTGTGAATTGGAACAGAGGGTTAGTGAACCCCCTTGTGCCAAGCATGGTTTCGAACATGGGATTTAGAAACATTCTCATGCCATTTTCTTGTGTTGGCCCAGATCCACCAATTTGTATGGCTTTGCTGTTAGGTAATGGCATATTTTGATTTATCAAAGGCCTCGAAATAGGCTCATACCATGACTAAGGTACAGGTGATAGTCTTTCATAATTTTGGTTACTAGTCTAACCATTAGTATGTCCATTAATTTATATAGGTTGTTTATCTTTAACCAATTTTGCTAAAGAACATTTGAATTTTCCCCCATATGCCTTGTGACAATTGGTTGATGGGAATTCATTCAATCCATAAAGGATATTGTCAATCTTTCCATTGTATACATTAGCTGCAATCCCATGGCATCTACCAAGCCTTCCTACGGATTCATTGGCTGGGTAGACGGAATAGTAGATTGTCCAATTCCATGGCCTCGTCCAATATTCTGAACATGTGGTGCATGTTCCGAGGTGCTAGTCTGTTTGACCATAGATTCTGATAAGATAGGTGCTTCCACAAGATGTGTTATTACATTATTCTCTAGATTAGGTACTTCTACCTCTCCTTCCACACTTTCTTCCAGGCGTTCATTTTCTCCTTGTCTCATACATCTAGCCATTTCAGAGTCCCACTGGGCGTGCCAAAAATATATATTGGCTTTTTTGGCTTTCAAAGATTAATAATGTAAATTTAAGTGTGTCAACAAGGATCAATTAGTCGTTACAGAATTTATAATTACCAACCAATTATCAAGCGATTGTGTTGAAATTCTTTCAGCTTCAATGAAGAGGACTTTTATTGGTGGCTTGTTTAGGAGAAAATTATGAATAGTAACAAATAAATATAATTCAGAAATCGAATTTCGTTAAGCAAATGAAAACTTACGATGAAGTTACAATGACCCAGCCTCGACGAGGTTCACAACAACAAACTACTGAAAAACTACTCCTAGGAAATGAAGTACAATACAGGAATTGAAGTGCTGGAAATATAAAAAACTAAAAATGTAAAACTGGAAAGAAAATGAAGTAAATAAACTAGTTTCTGAATCTAAGTCTAGGTCCTTCATTCTGGGGCCTTCCTTGCTATTTATACTTCTCAGCCTGTGTTTGGCAAGTGAGTTTGTAGGCTTTTTTGGCTATTTTAGCCACAAAAAACAAAATAGGCTATTTTAGCCATAACAAACAAAACATCACATCCAACCCATAATCATTGCATTCTTCTCTCACAAAAAAACTCAAAAAAGCCAAAAAACCAAAAAGTCCTTCCCAAACCAAGCTTTTAAGCCCAGGCTAAAATAGCCAAAAAAGTCAAAAAGTCAAAAAGCCAACCCACTTCCCAAACCAAGCCTCAGTGGTAACCATCAAAGTGGGCTTCCAACCGTTGAAGCGTCCTCCTATGATTGCTGAACATCCTCTCTCATAGTCAGTCCCACTACGCCACTCTTGTAGTTAGGTTTTCCTCTTGATTTTAAATTTAAATTTAAATTTATGAGTAACCGTTAGGCCACATCATCTTGTGTTTCTCAACTGTTCCAGTGCTACGCAGATCCATTATTACCAATACGAATTGCCACGTGTCCGACTTTGATTGGCAACTTATATTAACTCTCTAAATTACCCTCCTCGTGCCACATGTTAAGTTGTGATTGGCTTATACAAAATATGTAGCCAGCAAATGTTTTACTCGTAAATTTTTTTATTACATTTGACATTGTCTACATGACATTTTCAAGAGCAATGAAATAATTACTTGACATTAATTAATCACCTTGTTTTGTTACAAAATATTTTCAAAGTTTCAAGAGAGATTTCCATCCCTGCCCTCCCCCTCAAAAAAAAAAAAATTATAAAAAAATATATATATTCTTTTTTTTTTTATTGTTTTAAAGAACAAAAAAATATATATATTTTTAAAAATAATAAAAATATATTTTTAAAATTTTAAACAATCAGGATGAATGTTCATATATAAATATGAACAAAATGTTAATATGGAAAGTGTTTGGGTATATAAAGTACACACCATATGTACTTGTGTAAATTTTTATAGATATACATAAATTATTTCACAAAATCGTATAAATTATCACAAATATACATAAATTACAATTTTTTAAATTTTTATGAATTAATTTATATATATTTGTAAAAATTTAAAAAAGTGTATATAATACACACTTATACACTTAAAAATTGCATAATCTATCTATCTATATCTATTTATTATTATATAAAGAAAAAGAGATTTTTAGTGAAAAGACTTGTGAGAGCTCCAAAATCTCATTCCATAATTACTAATTTTTGTGATTTAAAAATAGAATAATGCTTGGGACCCCCTTTTGGGGGTCACCCCCTCACCCCCCTTTGCCACGTGGCGGGTGGTGATTGGAGGAGCAGGAAAAAAAAGAAAAAGAAAAAGAAAAGGGGACCAATGAGAGAGAGAGAGGGGGTCAAAGGGGGTGGGGGGAAAAGGGGAGATGAATCATTGTTGTTAAAAATATTTAAAAATAATTTTATTGGCTAACAAAGTAATTATAAATTAAAAAAATAATAAAAATTCACTTAAAATTTTGAATTACAAGTTCGTAAAATCCCTCCCCCTCAATATTTTTCCCTTTCTAAAATCTCATCTCATAACAAATTAACTATATATTAAAAAAACATTATATATTAAAAAAAACACACACATAAATCTCATCTCATAACAAAATAATTATATATTTTACAAAAAAAAAATTATAAATTAAAAAAACAACGTAAAACTACAATTGTTAATTTTTGTAATTTTAAAAATAGTATTATTGGCTAACAAAGTAACTATAGATTAAAAAAAAAAAAAAAACTAAAATTGCTAATTTTTGTAATTTTAAAAATATTTAAAAATCATATTATTAGCTAATAAAGTAACTATAGATTTAAAAAAATAATTGAATTATAAGCTCCAAAAATCTCTCCTTTAATATTTATCTCTTTCTTAAAGCTTATAATCTATTTATCTATGCTATATATTATACCAAATTGACTTGTCATCTTAGAGGCCCTAAGTGTTTCAAAATCTTAAATCTAATTTTTTGAATATTTGAATTTTATAAAAAAAAAAATTAAAACATCTATTGGCTATTCCAATGACATAAATATTAACCTTCAAAATTATTTAATGCAAATATATTGCCGATAAAAAGAGAAAAAAAAAGAAAAAAAACACACAATTCTGAACCTTCCACTCATTCTCAAAATAATTCAAGCTTTTATTTAAAAATAATATAAATCTCATATAATCTTTTTCTTTCACAACTAGTCTAATCTATATAAACATAAAATTAAACCTAACATAAAATAAAAATTAAACATTATATCTAGATTCTCTCTATTCCATAATTAAACACAATTTTATTCCAAAATAAATTTAAGCATATCTATACCATATATAATTTTTTTTAAAAATCTCATAATTTATTATTTTTTATAATGATTCCATGATTTATAATTTAGAAAAGGAAAGATGACAAAAATTATTCTTGTGTACTCTTTCTCTAAGCTTTCATTTGGGATATGGGTTGGCTTTTTAGTTTTTTGCCTATTTTAACCTGAGACTAAAAAGTTTCGTTTGGGATGGACTTTTTGACTTTTTTGATTTTTGTAAGAGAAAAAATAAAATGATTATGGTTTTGATATGATATTTTGTCTTATTGAGTTAAAAAGTCTATTTTGTCTTTTTGTGACTAAAATAACCCCAACCCCACCCAAACCTTCATGCCTAACGAACCCTAACCAATTCTTTCTTCTATCTAAAAATCTCAGTCATGATCATTATACTTTTTCCAAGCCATTCATGTCTTCCTCGCTCTATAAATATTACATTCATGAAACGATGAAACTCATTGTTTTTTAACTTTCTTTTTATAAGACAATTTGGAGATTAGTTTATGTTTAATTTATTGTATTCTTTAAACATACTATTTTATCTTTTAGGTACACTATTTTTTCTTCTTTGTTTTATTTTTATTTTTATTTTTATTTTTTTTTTATCTATGACCATTTTTTTGTTTTTGTATTTTATATTTTGTGTATCATTGCTCCCTCCTTTCTACCAATAATTATCTGGTTTTTGTTAATAATTATTTTTTGTTAGTTAAGGGTTGTTTAGGGTGTCCTAAATAAGTATACTTTTTATCTTTTTGGACTAAAAAGATGAGAAAAAAATATATGGATGTTTGAGTCTTTTTATATTTTTACGAAAAAATGTGTAATAAAAAATTATATAAATAAGTGTATAGGAGAAGTAAGTGTAATAGGCTGTACGACACCTTTTTCCGGACAGATTGTAGGAGATAAGAACATGATTGCCTCATTCGCGAGCAACCATTTAGACTGTGCTGTTCGGCTCGTGGGGCCATCACGAGTCCCATTTTGATAATCTGAACCGTTCAATATGTAAAACTCGTCGAGTACTATGTAATTTAAAAAATCACAATGATCGGATATCGAAATCACATTGATCGGATTAGTTTTTGTTCACTAGTTAACTATAACACCATCCTTTTTTTTTATACAAAACTGATTTGATCATATAATTAGCGATATCCAATCAACGTGATTTTTTACAGGCATATAGTACTCAACGATTTCTATATATTGAACGGTTCAGATTATCAAAATGTGACTCGTGGTGGCCCCCACGGGCCGAACAGTACAGTCTAAATGGTTGCTCGCGAATGAGGCAATCATTTCTAAGACCAGTACAGCAGACCAATCACGCGGATAGCCCATCACTTCAGCAAAAGGTTGAGTTATATTTTTTTATGTGTAAATTTATTTATTTTTGTATTTTTTTTGTGAATAGTGATAACTTTTTAGCTTTTTAAATAATTTTTTGACTTTTTGTCTTAGTTTTTGTTCACTAGTTAACTATAACACCATCTTTTTTTTTATACAAAACTGATTTGATCATATAATTAGCGATATCCGATCAACGTGATTGTTACAGGCATATAGTACTCAACGATTTCTATATATTGAACGATTCAGATTATCAAAATGTGACTCGTGGCGGCCTCCATGGGCCGAACAGTACAGTCTAAATGGTTGCCCGCGAGGGAGGCAATCATTTCTAAGACCAGTACAGCAGACCAATCACGCAGATAGCCCATCACTTCAGCAAAAGGTTGAGTTATATTTTTTTATGTGTAAATTTATTTATTTTCGTATTTTTTTTGTGAATAATGATAACTTTTTAACTTTTTAAGTAACTTTTTGACTTTTTATCTTTTTCAAGACATGCCAAACCAGGCTTTAATATTGTTTTACTAGAATTTTTATACTAAAATGGCGTAATAGGATTATTTGTATAATAAAAAACATGTCAATCATTATAAAGTGATAGATCAAAATTCAAACAAAATCATTAATAAGTTTTTTGTATTGATTTTATGTTTGTATATCATTTTTTTTTAAAATTACTTTAATATTTTTTTTTTGATATCATGATATGTGTTAATTGACAGTTGGTACACAACATTACTTTAAATGCATATAATAGTTTTTTAAAGTTATAAAAAGAAAATATTAATTTTAATCAATTTTTTCAAAATTTTTAAAAGTATTAGTCAATTATTTAATTATTCATCTTTAATATGTGCACAGCTCATCTCTTCCTTTATAGTACTTCTCTCTCTACTCCATTGTGAGTTCATATATTTTTAGAAAAAAATTATATGTAATTTGAAATTTTGAATCTTTTTATATAAGAAGTTAAAAAATAAATTTTAGAATTTAAAATATAGCTATATAAAACCATATCTTTTTAAATATAGCTATTTTTATAATTAATTTTAATCTATCTATTACACATCCTTATTTATATTATTATATAAATAAAAATGTTGTACGATAATTGAAATTCAAAATCCTAATCTATTTTTTTTCAAAATTTAAATTGTTAAAATGCATATGTTGCAATATCATTAATTTCTTCCTATTATAAATTTTATTTTAAATCTTATAAGATTTGTTCAATGGCTAATATTCAATTTTTGTAAAAAAATTCCAATATATTCTTTCCAAAAGTTAATAAAGCAAGTCTACAAAATCATATTTTAAAATTCAAAATTATTGATATTTTTATTTTTGTCTTAAATAAGCATGTTAAAATATAAATAGATATCTAAATAAAATTATACTTATTATGACATTAATTTTAATTGTAATCACATTTTTTTAAAGTCTTTATTCATTTTTAATTTTTTTTAATATTTTAAATTACATGTTACGATAATTCTTTCTTACTTATTAAGTTTTTAAAATTTCTTTAATTACTCCCTTCTCAAAAACCAATATAACAATTTTTTAAAATTCATATATTTTTATTTTAAAATTGTGTAGTTTTAGAACTATATCATTTTTTTTTATATAACAAATCATAATTTTAATTGTTAATTGTCAATACAATAATTTTAATTTATCTATAGTATATATTATAGTAAAGAAAAATTTAAAACTAAATTCTTAAACTTGTATATATAATTTCTTTTATAAAAAAATAAAATATAAAAATTAAAATAATTATTTAAAAAATATATTATTTTATTCCGCACTTAACACGTCACATCACATGTTAATATATATAAATATGGGCAATGAAGTTTTTGAGATCATTATTATGGGGTGCGAAAGAAAGTACCAAAGAAAGTGTGAATGTTTGATTATGTGTCACGGACGAGATTCCTGACATTATTTTGTCGGGCAAAAGCACATTTTTTTATGCGATAAAATGAAGAAAAAATATTTTATTTATAATTTTCTATTTTATTAAGGAAATTTCAATATTTTTTTGGGGTTAATATTAGAAATAATTATTAAAATCATATAATTTTTTTTCCAAAGTTGTAATGGCGATTCAACTTTAATATTTTGAATAAAATAAGGGTAAATTACACTGACACCCTTTAAGATTTGGTCTAATTATATCTCATTTTCTGATATTTTAGAAATTACATTCCTACGCATGTGATTAATAGTTTTATTTCACAAACCATTTACTTATATAAAAGACAATAATTCCTAGTAGAAAATAAATGAAATTACATTGAAAAAACAAAGTAAAGGAAATGGAGAAAAAAAAAAAAAAAAAATCAAAGAAAGTAAAGCCAAGCAAGAAAAGAGAAAGTGTATAAGTTCAATATATTCATTCCATATAAATAATTACAATGACAAGAAGATTAGTGTAATTTTTCAAACGTCAGAAGGTGATATTTATTAAACTCATACCTCTGGAAGTATAAGTGTTATTTACCCATAAATAATAATAATAATTATTGAATTAAAAAAAAAAACTTGAGTATTAAATTTTGAGACTAAAAGCTCTATTCTCATCTCCTTCTTATTGTTATAGATTATTTTTATATTATATAATTAAAGTAAAAACTTATCATGTGACACAACAATTTAAAAATGAAATAAAATCAGAAATAGATAGAAGAGACCTAATTTTAGATATGATATGATATGTCCCAATTTTAGATATGATATGATATGTCAATAAAATTAGAAATATTTACACACAAGTCCTAATTTATTATACTCCATTAAGTCCTAACTAAGATTTTTTAGACCTTCAAGTCCCATTAAATTTTTAATAGTTTAAATTATCCTACAAATAATGATGCTTTATCATTTATAATAATCTATAAAGGAACATGATAATTTGACATTTATTTTGATTTTCAAAATTTTAAAACATTACTTTCAAATTGAAAAATAATGTTCAAAATTTTAAAACTAAAAAAACTTATAACGTTCTCGATTTTATTGAATAGTTAAATCAAACCTCAAATCTCAGGAGGTATAAGTGTAATTTACCCATAAAATAATAATAATAATTATTATTGAATTAAAAAAACTTGAGTATTAAATTTTGAGACTAAAAGCTCTATTCTCATCTCCTTCTTATTGTTATAGATTATTTTTATATTATATAATTAAAGTAAAAAACTTATCATGTGACACAACAATTTAAAAATAAAATAAAATCGGAAATAGATAGAAGAGACCTAATTTTAGATATGATATGATATGTCAATAAAATTAGGGATATTTACACATAAGTTCTAATTTATTATACTCCATTAAATCCTAACTAAAATTTTTTAAACCTTCAAGTCCCATTAAATTTTTAATAATTGAAATTACCCTTCAAATAATGATGGTTTATCATTTATAATAATCTATAAAGGAACATGATAATTTGACATTTATTTTGATTTTTAAAATTTTAAAACATTAACTTTCAAATTGAAAAATAATGTTCAAAATTTTAAAACTGGAAAAAACTTATAACGTTCTCGATTTTATTGAATAGTTGAATCAAACCAATTAATATAATGACAAAAACGTTTAATCTCATGCTTTGTTTTTTTATATCAATTAGTGAAATAATTATTTAAAACACTACTATGCAAAAGTGATAATATTCTTAGTTTTAAAAATTGAGAAAAAATAATAATATTCTCACTTTTACTAAATAGGACTTATTGATTCAAAAAAATCTTAGATAAGACTTGAGTTATCATAACATTTGTAAATAGAACTTTTAAGTAATTAATTCATAAAATTACAAAGATGAATATAAAAGACATCATTTTTGGGGAGAAAAATGAATTCTATATTTTATGTTTCATAAAATTATATTAATATGCCATTAAATAATTTTAAATTTTACTATCTAAGGCCAAGTTTGGCAAGTTGAAAAAAAGTCAAAAAGCTAAAAAGTTACTCAAAAAGTTAAAAAGTTATCACTATTCACCAAAAGTCAAAAATTACGGCTGCACAACTCTCAATCCTAATTTTTCCCGACACACTAATTTATACAATTTTTTAATACATATTTTTCCATAAAAAGTCAAAAAGTTAACCCAAACATCCATATTTTTTTCCTTAATTTTTTAATCTAAAAAGACAAAAAGTAAACTTATTTAGGACATCTCAAACAACCCCTAAAAATTTGGACTTCAAATTCTGTGGACCAAAAAAGTGAATGTCTTTTTGTACTATAGATAAATAAGAAAATCAAAACTTAGATGAACAAATATTTTTGAAAATATAGGAGTTGTGATTGGGGGTCCGAAAACGGGCGCCCCGAATGCTCCTAATCGACGAAACGACGTCGTTTCGTCAATTTTTTTTTTTTTTTTCCCATTTCAGAAGAAGAGAAACAGAAGGAGGAGGAAGAAGAAGAGAAGAAGAAGAGAAGGGGAGGGGAGGAAGAGAAGGGGAGGGGGGAGGGGGCCAACAAACTAGGGCTGGAGGCCGAGGCGGGGCGGAGACGAGGCGACGCTGCTGCGAGGCGACGCCGGACGACGAGTTTCGAGCTGCTGCGAGGCGACGCCGGGCGACGAGCTTCTTTCCCTCTCTTCTCATCCTCCTCTTCCCTGCTCTCTCTCTCTCTCTCTCTCTCTCGGGGCATTCGGGGCGGGGAGATTCGGGCACAAAAACATTATTCTTTCTAAAATAACTATATTTTGATTAAATGTTCAAAAAAATTTTTTTTTTACTAATAAAGCTGACAATATTAAATAAATAAATAAACCCGGATACACTCAACTTTCCACTAACAAAAACTTTTGTGCATTTATTAAACGAATTAGGCTGCGTTTGGTTTGTCTTGAATTTATGATTTTAAAGGTAAGATTTTTAAATTACTTTTCAAAATTTATAACTAAATATATAATAAAACTATTCAAAACTCAATTTCAAAATTAATTTTAAAACTTATAATTAGTGGTGTTTTGGAAAGTTGGTAAAAAATTGACTTTTTAATTTTTTGACTTTTTTGATAAAAAAACTGGATTGTTTTGGATAAAAAAGTTAAAAAGTCAAAAAATTGACTTTTTACCATTGTTCCCAAAATGGCCCTTAAACACACAACTCAAAACTTAAATTTAAAACTCTTTTGATGATTGAAGATAGTTAGTGATAAGATTATTAAATTATTTTTATAAAAAATCTAAACAAAATAATTTCTATATTTAAAAATATCTAAAACAATATATATATATATATATATATGACAATATAACTTTAATTTTTGTTTTTTGTTAAGTGTTTACACTTTTTTTTACTGCCTTTTATATTTTGATATACAATATAACTTTAAATCTTATATGTTTGTTTCTTAATTTACATTGAGATTAAGGGGGAATTGTTATTTTATTTGAGTTTTGTAGAGTGTTGTAATACAAGCAAAATTGTTATAAATTTTTTAAGAAAAAAAATATTTCAATATATTTTTTCAGTATCTTTATCAAAAAATAACACAAACTTAAAAAATTTCAACATAATGTGCCGTTTTGGCAAGTGAACAAAAAGCCAGCGTTTTTCAGTACCTTCCCAAAACGCCAACCTTCCCAAAACGCTAATATTCCCATTTGGGAAGAGAAAAGAAAGCCACTTAAAAATTTACCAAATTATCCTTTGGGACATTATAATTAATTAATTTTAAAAAGTGTTTTTAATTAAAAAAGTAAGGATATTTTGGTCATTTTAGACTGATGTGACACTTTTAAAAAATATTAAATCAAAAATTAAAAAAATCAGTTTTTTACTAACTTTCCAAATCACTTCCAAAAAAGTCAAAAAGCTTGGTAAAAAGCCAAAAGTCAACTAATACGTATAAATTATAACTGTATTTTAATCTTAAAATTATTTACATCGTGCCTTTAGGCACAAGCATACGCTAGTACATATATATTTCAAATAACAAGTTGCAATTGTAAAAAAAATAATAAAATAAAAAATTGCACTATTCCGGTCAATCAGCCGGACGTCACGGAAGGATGTCTAGACGGATGACCGGATAGACCCAATCCGCTCTTTTCAAATTTAAAATGCAAAAATTATTTTCAAAATTCATAATCAAACAAATTTTCCTTTTTCAAAATTTCATACTCAAATCACAACTCCAAAACAAAAAATTATAATTTCAAAACTAAACCAAACACAACCTTAACTTTTCTTAATAATTTTATTTAAATTAAAATAAAAAACTACTGATGTTCGGCAGGCGATCCCCGATTTATTTGTGGGTCCTCTTCCATTCCAAATTATAGCAGTACTGATCCCAAAATTATGGTCAACTTTGACTTGCTCATTTATTAATTCAGTTTGATTTGATGACTCTCTTTATTTTTATTATTATTATTTTAAATTTATAAATAGATTTAGCTTGTTATACATTGGCCCTGTTTGGTAAGATTTATTTCTAACTTATTTCAATTTTTAATTTAATTTAAGTTATTTTGATGTGTTTAGTTTAACTTAATAATACAATTTATAGTTTTTTGTAAGTAAAAAATTAACTTATTCTTTGAATGAGGAGGAGAAACTTAATTTATAAGTCAAAAATCAACTTATTTTCACAGTTATAAGCTATAAGCTGTTAAGGTATAAACTATAATCACTTTCCCACAGTTCTACCAAACGGGGTGTCAATACTCACTTGTGTGGGACACGTGGAATGGCCACCTCCCCTCTTGTTCTTATCTAAATTATTAAATTTTATAATTTTTTAATCTAATACTATTATTATTTTTTATTGTTTTATAGACTTATACATAAATTTTCACTGTTTTTAATCAAAATTAAAAATTAAAAGTTAAATAAAAATGTCAAGGTAACTCGTAAAAAAAAAAAAAATCTGTTTGTTAAAACTTATAGGCTTATTTTTGCTTATTATTCAACCATAATAATAAATAATTTTTTATTTGATTCTTTATCATACCTTAATTAAACTTAAACTTAGCACATCTAATCATGTATATACATAAATAATATCATATATTATCTGATGACAATCTATACTCTTTAATTTTGGCTACAATATTATACATTCAATAACCTAATTTAGAAATCTAAGACTAGAGTTATTGATAAATGATATTTGTTATCGATATCTCCAACGTTTATTCAAATTTTTTATTAACTTTGAGTAAAAATTTGATATGATATGATGCGTTTCAATCGTTTCATTAAATTTGACTAGTCATCTGGTTAGTCATCGAGCCTAGTGTAAATTTTCATCAAATCTTTCTCAATCTGGTTGTCTGGCCGGTCGTCCACCAATAATTACCAGCAAAATTTGATGAAATGTTAAATACTCTCTTAATTTGATTAAAAAAAAGTATGATTTTCTTTATTTGATACTAATTTAGTGAAACGGTTAGAATGTCATTTTTACCAAATTTTTATTAAATTTAAATTTGATAAAAGATATGAATCTAAATTAAAGATAGCCTTATATCATTGATTTGTTAGAATAACAATTACTTTATGATAAAAAAAAACATGGCGAGAAAGAGTTTTTCATCTTTCTTCCCCTTTTTACTCTATCCGGATTATATATATTAAACATATTTACGTATATAATATATAATTTATTTATTTTTAAATATGAGTTGTGATTTGGACCTCGAATTCGTCCGCCCCGAGTGCCCCGAAACCATGAAACGACGTCGTTTCATGGTTTTAAATTTTATTTTATTTTTTTTCCAGCAGAAGGAAGACGAAGACGGGGGAGGGGGAGGGGGAGGGGGAGAAGGAGGGGGAGGGGAGGGGAGGGGGCCAACAAACTCGGGGATGAGGCAGGGGCGGAGGCCGGGGCGGCGAGGCAGGGGCGGAGGCCGGGGAGGCAGAGCCGGAGCTGCGACGAGCAACGAGCTGGAGCTGCGACGAGCGACGGCAGGCGACGATCGGGCGGCTGCGATGAGCGTCGGCGGGCGACGATCGGGCGGCGAGACGACGCCTCTCTCCCCCTCTCTCTCTCTCTCTCTCCCTCTCCCTCTCCCTCTCCCTCTCCCTCTCCCTCTCCCTCTCCTTCCTCTGCGTCGAAAATGGCAGAAAAAAAGGAAAAAAAAAAAAAAAAGCCTAAGCCCAAAACGACGTCGTTTTGAGCTTTAGGAGCATTCGGGCCATTCAGATTCGAGGACCAAATCATTTTTGTTTAAATATTAGAGCAACTTTAAGGGAAGAGGCAAAATAACTATACGAGATATTTTTAACTCTCCACAAATAGCTAGAGTCTATCGTTAGGCAAAGAGCTTCATGCAATTTTGTCTATATTTACTTCATGTTTTTTCTTTGTTCCAGTACATTTGATTGTTTATGAAAATAATACCGTTAAAAAATATGATCGTCTAAAAATATAATCATGAAAAAATATTATTTTAAAAAATAAATTAATAATATATTTTTTAAGAAATATCTTTAAGGGGTGGTTTGGCATAATCTATTTTAGTCTATCTTTTTATCTTTTTTAGGTCACATCAATCAATATTTCCTCTCTATTTTTCTACACATCTTTTTATAAAAAGTCAAAAAATACACTTATTTAAGACATCCCAAACCACTCCTAAGGCCTAGTTTGGGAAGACTAAATAAGTGCACTTTTTGACTTTTTATGAAATATGAGTTGGGTTTGAGTTGAGTTTGAAATGATGTGTTAGAGAGGTGATGTAACTTAAATAAAATAATGTGACTTAAATAAGATAGTGACTTTTTAATTTTTTGCCTTTTTTCAATCTTCATGTCAGTAACCATGCCTGTTACTCTTACCTCGCATTTTGCCCAACAGCTCGGAGTAGTTCTTATAAAGCTAAAACACTAACACCATTTTGGATTAAATGATTTAGAGAAAATAAAAAAAAATAGGGGATATATATTTCTCTTATTTATTTAGATAATTTAAGTAGAGAGAAATGTGGAGAAATAGAGAGAAATTAATTTCTCTTATAACTCTTATTTTTAATCTTTCTAAGGCTCCGTTTGGCAAGGACTTTTGTGGTTATTTTAGCTACAAAAGACAAAATAGGTTATTTTAGCTACAATAAACAAAATATCACATCCAACACATAATCATTACACTATGCTCTTACAAAAAAAGTTAAAAAGCCAAAAAGTCCTTCCCAAACCAAGCTTTTTAGCTTAGGCTAAAATAGTCAAAAAAGTCAAAAAGTCAAAAAGTCAACCTACTTCCCAAACGGAGGCTAAAAGTGAAAAGATTGAGAGAGAAAAGAAATTAACACATCTTTGGATTAAATGATTTAGAGAGAAAAAAAAAAAATAGAGGGATATGTATTTCTCTTATTTATTTAGATAATTTAAATAGAGAGAAATGTAGAGAAATAGAGAGAAATTAATTTCTCTTATAACCCTTATTTTTAATCTTTCTAAAAGTGAAGAGATTGAGAGAGAAAAAAAATTAATAAATTCTTATATTTTCATAATATTAATTTTGTCCCTCTAATAAAAGAAATAAAATGATCGACAAAATATAAAAAAGTTATTTTGATAATATAACATAAAATAGTTTCTTTTTTTTTTCTCTTATGAAATCTAACCAAACAGGAAAAAGAAAAATTACAATCATTTATTTTATTTTATTTTTTACTTATCCAAATAAAAAAGAGAAAAATCATAATCATAATTTTTTTCTCATAATTTAAGTAATTATTATTTTTTTAAATTATCATTTTTTTTTTACTTTTAAATTTCCAAACAGTGTAAAAAATAAAAAAACCCACGAATGGTTTATAGTTTGTCAATTAGAGTGTAATTCTTGTCGGATCCCCCCCCCCCCCCGAGGATCAGTCCACACAGAGCTCGCTCTCTCTCTCTCGCTCTGCTTGATCTCTCTTTTAATCTCTCTCTCTCTCTGCTTTCACATTGGCTGGCTCATTGAAGATAAAGCATTTTGGTTTCAGATTGTTCATCTAATAAATTAATTACCTACATTTATCCCCCCTTCAATTCTTCACCCACCAACACCCAAGCTGTTTGTTTCCTCTCTCTCTCTCTCTCTCTGCAACTGATCTCTGAGCTCAACTTTCGTATGCTTTTTTCTGGGTTGCTTCTTTTCTTCAAAACAACCAACTTTACATCTGTCAAGCGTTTCATCAATCAGTTTCAATACTAATACCAAAGAATTATACTCACAAATTCACCGTTCATCAACCAGTTTTCCAATCAGTGTTTCCCTTCTCTTCCCACAGAGACCCCACACTCTTCTTCCCTCTATATAATTTTTGACTCAAAAGAGGCCTCTAAACCATGACCAACTTGTACTTCTCAGCTTCTTCTCTTCTCTTGTAAAACCCATTTCTGTCTCTGTAAACCCATCTCCCAAGAGACCCTTTTGGGAAAATCCCCCATTGATCTCTACCCCGAGCTCTGAGTGAGTGAACACAATGACCCATTTAGACTTCTTCAAGAAATTCAAGCGATTGACCCCTCCAGAACCCTCACCTAGCATTCTTGGCTTCTTCTTTGTCTCTGTTTTCTTCATCCTTTGCTTCTTTTACTTGGATTTCCGAATTGTGACCAGAGGGTTTCGCTCTCTTGGGTACCCCAACTCAGTGACATGGTTTGGCTTGAATCAGTCAGTGGGGGAGTATCCACTGCCGGGGTTTCTTGAAGAGGATGGTGGTGATTGTGACGTGTTTGATGGTAATTGGATTTATGATATTAGTTATCCACTGTATAGGTCAGAGGATTGCTTGTTCTTAGACGAAGGATTTCGATGCTCTGAGAATGGCAGACCAGATAATTTCTACACTAAGTGGCGCTGGCAACCTAGAAATTGCAATTTGCCCAGGTTTATTTTGATCTTTTTCTTGAAGTTTAGTCTAAATATAGATAGATTAATGACATTTATGTAAGCTTTTGCTGAAAATTTTTGAGCTAATTTACATTAATGACTCTTTGAATTTTAGTTAATCTAATTTTTAATCATAGAATATTCCTTTTTTGTATGTGTATGTGTATTCATTGAGCAATACCAAAAAAAAAAAAAAAAAATCAAGAAAAGTGCCAAGAATATAGCACTTTTGGTATCCATTCATTTGTTTATGATATGCACATGCAAGCATGTAGTTAGTATTAAGAGCCAATAGTCTTTTGCCACTTAAGTTATTTACGATCAGCTTAACAATGTTTTGAAACAACTAAAATTTTGTCTTTGCTAGTTCCATTTTGTTTTTTATGACTCCGGCTGAAGAAAGTTTGAATTTTTGTGTTTTTTCAATTGGAAATTCATATTGCTGTTGTTGACAAGTTCTAACAACCTTTCTTAATTCCAATTTCACTATCCATGTTTTTTTTGTTTTGTTTTTAGTTCTTCTAGTTCAGTTTAGTTGAATTTTGATTGTTATTATTTCTGTGTTTCCTGCCAAAACATTCAAATATATGCATTTAGCGTTCTTTCTTTTAAATATAACTGAAGTTGCCTTTAATCGGCTTTGGGAGATAATTCGGTATGTGGTGAGTATAGTCAGCAACTTGTGCATAATGGAACTTTTCAACATTTTTATAATTTAAGCTCGACTTTGTCTAAATGATTGGAGAGATATATAAGTTTGTTATTTGGGTCATCTACTACTTTTTTTGAAAGCAGATTTGATCCAAAGAACATGCTGGAAAAGCTGCGGAACCGCCGGCTTGTGTTTGTTGGCGACTCTATTGGAAGAAATCAATGGGAGTCCCTTCTCTGCATGCTGTCTCCTGCAGTTCCTAATAAGACTTCAATATTTGAAGTCAACGGGAGTCCAATCACAAAGCACTCTGGTTTTTTGGTGTTCAAGTTTGGGGATTTCAACTGCACCATTGAGTACTACAGAGCTCCATTTCTAGTGCCACAAGGTAGGGCTCCGGCTGGAGCTCCAGAAAAGGTGAAGTCTACTTTGAGAGTGGATCGGTTGGATTGGAGCTCCTCACAATGGAAAGGTGCAGATGTGCTGGTTTTCAATGCTGGACATTGGTGGAATTTTGAGAAAACTATAAGAGGGTAAATATAGTCTCTGAAATTCTGTATCTGGGCTTAGATTATTCATATATATATATATATATTGTTTTTACTTTATTATTTTTCTGTCAAAGAGGAGACCGTTTTACTGAGGGAAACTTGTGAATTCAGATTTGTTTGCGTAGGAAGATGGAATTATTATCATTTCAAATTACAAGTTTAAATTAGGAAAAAAGTATTATTTGGGGTACAAATTAGTAACTGAAAAATTAGATGTTGATAAGACCAAGTTTACCAAATATGAGGATCTTGAGGTCCATAAGTATGTAAAGTAATTCTTCTGTTACTACCATTTGCTTACCCTAAACTAATAAACATTGTGCCTCACCTTTGGATTCATATAATTGTTAGGGGTTGTTACTTTCAAGAAGGGGAAGAAGTGAAGATGGAGATGAGTGTAGAAAGCGCCTTTCAGAGGTCAATTAAGACGTTGGTGGAGTGGATAGATAATGAAGTAGATTTGAACAAGACCAAGGTCTTCTTTCGAACTTATGCTCCTGTACACTTCAGGTTTGTCTCTTCACTAAATATTTTTTTACTGCTCCCAACAATTGTTGTTACACCCCACAAAGATTGGCTGCATTGGGAAGCCAAAAGTTTAAGGAGATGTAACTAATGCATCCACATCTCAACTAAAAATGATTTGTGCCTCGAATGCCCCTAATGCCCAAAACGACGTCGTTTTGGGCATTAGGTTTTTTTTTTTTTCTTTCTTCTTCCGCCATTGTCGACCTGCAGAGGAGAGAAGAGGGAGAGGGAGAGGGAGAGGTCGCCGTCGCCGTCGTCTCCGATCCGTCGCCGATCGCCGCCTCTGCCATCGCCAACTCTGCTCCTCCTCCTCCCCCTCCCCTCCCCACGCCATTTTTTAGGCCCCCTCCCCCTCCCCCTCCCCCTCCTCCCCCTCCTCCCCCTCCTCTGCTTCGTCTTCTTCGTTCTTCTGTCTGGAAAAAAAAAAAAAAAAACACGACGAAAACGACGTCGTTTTCGTTTCGGGGCAGATTCGGGGCAGCTCATTCGAGCTCCGAATCACGACTCTTAAGTTTATTATTCCAAAATAATCCTACCTTTATTTGATGCTAGAATTTTGGAAAGAGTTCCTTGATCTTTTATAGGAGGTAACTGGGAAAGAGAATAAAATATAGAAAGTATAGTAAAAAAAAGTCCAGCATGACCACTTTGAAATGAATGATCATAATGGAAATGGCCAGTATTACAGAATGGAGAAAGTGTTCCTTTTTAATGGCTGATTCATGTAGCCGACACCAATTAACAGGGACAATTCTTGTTGAGTTGAATTGATTTTTTTCCATAAGTACTCTTCAGACCTGATGTTATGTAATTTATTTAGTTCTGAAGTATTTCAACTGCCTTAAAATTATCAATTGCATTTTTGGTTCTGTGTAATATTTATTTTTACAGATTGTAGTGAAATCTATCCTATTTAGATAAAATACGATGAATTCCACATTTTCCATTTTTCCTTGATAACTGCAGCAACAAGAATCCTTCTAGTTAAGCCTATCACTTTTCTGAAATAGTACTAGCTATTTGGAAAATGCAGTTAAGAAATATTGAACTTGTTAATTACTGTTACCTTGTTTTATTGTCAATAAATTACTTGTGCTGTTAATACGGTCATTTGCTCATGCAATTGTCTTGTTCTGTTAGTATACCATGCACCAATTGATAAATTCACCGGATTTGACAGTGGTGGTGACTGGAAAACTGGCGGTAGCTGTCACCTGGAGACATTGCCTGAATTTGGTTCACTGCCTGTTTCGTCCCAAACATGGGTTCACTTAAAGATTGTCATTGATGTGTTATCAGAATGCTCAGATAAGTCACAAGAGAAGAAAGTGGATTTATTGAACATAACATACATGACATCACAGAGAAAAGATGGCCACTTGTCTTTGTATTATTCAGGGCTCGGGCCGGCCCCTCTCCACCGTCAAGACTGCAGCCACTGGTGCCTGCCTGGTGTCCCCGATTCATGGAATGAGCTTCTCTATGCACTCTTCCTCAAATGGGAGTACAATCGCACACAGAATTCAATGAAGGCTGCTCAAGCTCCAGTGTGATCAAGTGTGAAGTTATGCATATCTCTACAATTAACAACATTGATTTCTTAAACAGTCACTACATTTATGGGTACTTGGATAAGGTTTCGACCTTCAATCAACTGCCAAGGCATAATTATTCACAATAGAATGAGTTAGGTGCGGCTCTTCTTTGATCAATGCATCTCTAGTTCCTCGATGGACCAATATTGTTTGGCACATCATATTCAAGCTTTCGCTAAACAGGGAAAGAGAGAACTTGTGCTGCTTACTTGGCGAAATAATGGTTTTGCCTCTTTATACAATGATGCACCCTGCTGTGATTATTTAAAAAAAGATTCAGAGATGCAATAATGAGTGATGGTGGAGAAATTCTTGGAGGCAGATGCCAAGAATTGATTTTGTACAAATTAAGTTTTGAATAGGCATGGTTTTC
The DNA here is from genome assembly GCA_030407325.1 of Camellia japonica. Lineage (NCBI taxonomy): Eukaryota > Viridiplantae > Streptophyta > Magnoliopsida > Ericales > Theaceae > Camellia > Camellia japonica. Next base: position 21,341,491 of record JAPPVO010000003.1, read on the forward strand.
TGGAGCAATTTCCACAGTGGATGCAATATACTAAAATGTACTTGATTCTTGTTATCACATATTGCCATTTATATAGGGAATAGAAATTGAATACAAAGTAGTCTTTCACATTGTCTACTGTAATTTTTTTTTTTTGGGTACATTGGAGGGGAGGGGGAAGTCTAACCCCAATGGTTATCTACTGTATTTTATATATATGAAGAACATTGGAATGTCATTGCCATTTGTTGTTTTTGTTTATAATCACAACTATGGGAAGGAGACAATATTACCATTATTATTATTGGTGTGTGTGGGTGAGGATGTTCTATGACACCATGTAAGTTGCATGAACAGTAGCTGAATTTTCTATCCTTTGCCCATTTATGCATTGGAAATCTTCTTCTGGTCCTAATGCTCTTTACAAATATTATTAGTTAAGGGAGTTACTGAGGTAGGCTTTTTACATTATTGGCATTGTGTCCTACAATGGTAACCTTGACAGGGACTAAGCACATTTTCTGGCAACATTCGTGATTTTATTCTGTTATGCAAAGTTCTATGTGGGGAGTGGCTTGCAAATGTGTATACTATCTCAATATTTTTTCCTTAGTGTTATAGTAGTTTTTTTTTTCCAATTTTCATAATTGAGTGTTGGTGAGGAGCCCTCATTAAAGTCTGAGATGGTAGTAAACATGAAAAACTCATCCAATCAAATCCTCTCTGCCCTAGATCTCACGCAGCTGCAATAAGGATTGCAGGAGAATTACGTGCCCTGTTCTCTGTACACTTCTTGTCTGGCAGTGCTAGAAAGTCAACCCGGTTTTGTATATTGCAGGTATGTGTGGAGGTGCAAGATTTAATTATTCTTTCTCCGGTTTTAATTTCCTTAATGGAGTTGATATTTCAATTTTGCAATTGCAGGTTTATTACCGATTTCTGTCCAGTAGCTGAAATGGAGCTTTGGACCCTGTGAGATTACTGATAAATGATAGATAAGGTATGTATAGGAAAGAAAATATTATATTGGATGAGGTTGCTTACATTGACATGGTAGTTTTATAAACTCTATTGAATTATATTATTGTATATATCAAATCCCAGACTTAGCATCATTCTAACAGGAATAGAGTAGTCATTTTTTTCTTTTTCACATCATCATCTCCCCTCCACTAACCCAATCCTCCTCCCCCCCTCCCTCTTCATTTTGATACATATATTTATATTTATGATGCCAAAAAATGGCTCTGATGCGTTAAATACAGCACCAAATGCTCTTATGTTAAAACATCAATCTATTTAGTTTGAAAAACCTGCTAGTGCCCCTAGTTCTTCAACCTCTTCTACTAATACTTCAACCTTTTCTACCATCTTTATCAATAGGAACACAAAGCTGGCCATAGCTAGTCCTTCACCATTCTCTGCTGCTCCTAATTTGGAATAAGTGACTAGGCTAAGCTCTTGTTTCATTGACTGCAATTGTGGTGCTATGAATGCCTTAGGCCTGCATCTTTCCATTTTCGTTATACTCTCTCCAATATCTCTCAGAGTCCACGCAAGTGATGACCCAACCACTTCGCATGGTTCTCTAATTGATTGTCTTAGAGCTGATGAGGGCTGATGATAGAATTTGAATAAAATGTCAATATATTATTATATTTTTAAATATGATTGATGAAATCTAGGGGATGAAAATTTCAGACCTGTCTATGAGATTGAAGACAATCTTTTAGTGATACAATGGTAGTAGCAAGCTCTCTAAGAACATCTCCAATTTGTAGGTATTTGTCCCAGGGATGAGAAAGCCCAAATTTTCCATGCCATGGTTCCCATCTTGCAAAATTTGCCTGAAACATACATTCTGATCCTCGTAAGCTACTAATTTTTCTGTCTTAGCTAATTAGAGAAGATTTAAATGGAAGACATAAAAAAAAAAAAGTGGTTAATTTTATGGGATTCTTTCATGCATCTAGGTGATACAGTTCAACCAGTAATGTCCAATTCACTGGAATCGCTTGTGCAATAACTCAATGGCTCAGATTCTTTATTAACGAGTTGGAATTTTGCTCATGAGAATCTTTAATTATTTATTTTTTCAAACATTTAGCTCTTCATTCTAACTCTGTGGTATAATAGTTTAATGAAAATATACCAGAGACTCGTCGCTGGACTTTGAGTGTAACATTGATTTGCAACTGGCAAAACTGGTGTTGGAATGGTTTTCCTTCTCATTGACTAGTCTGAAGTACTCCTCCAAGTATCCTACATTGATGACACAAAAGTACTCTCTATTTCAGAGATATATAGTGTTTGATGACTTCCAAGTTGTAAAATGGAGAAATATTACAGATTTCTCAGAACTATTCAAACTAAAGTTAAGAAAAGAAAGAAAAAAAAGAAAAGAAAAGAGAGTTTACTGTAGTACTGATAAGCTTAATTTAATTCCTGTATTTTATGGTTGAGTTTCTAGAATATTTCTATCGTATGATTAAAGCTAAGAATTTGAGATGGTTATTATTGTTTTTGTTAGATTAATTAATGACTTACCTTCAATATAGCAGGCAAGTGTTTCAAACTTGGAGGCTATGGAGTAATGAAGTTCATCACTAGCCCAGATGGGAAAGATGAGCAAGTTTGTGAAAACGCAGACGGCAAACCCCATGCTGATGTTTGACAGGCGTTCACGTGCTAGTTCCATGACCTTATCAGTGCGCAAACCAGATACCACTACCAGATTGAAGGTAAGGATGAAAATCATGGCTCCATAGTCATATCTCCTTTTAATGCTTGGAATCAATCGAAAGTATGTTGCTGCTGCGCCTATCCATTATCACAATCATGTTCTTTAGATTAATTTTAACCGTAACGATTCATGCCTTTAGATGATAGACACAGTGAGAGATGCGTATTTAGTTTTCAAGGAAGCTATGTTAAGCACTGAATTGTTGGTGGTTTTAAACCATTTTTCTTATTTATATTCATCAACAAATTTATGCTTGTCATTGCCTATTCATGACTATGCGGTGCCACGTGTAAAGAATTATCATAGAAGAAAATTATGACGACATTGACGTATGCTTATCCTTACCAAAAACAAAAACAGAAGTGCCCACAATAATGGCATTGCCAATTCCACCAATTTCATCAGCCAAAATTGCCGCCAAACATCCCAGTCCACCACCTAATATCGTTCCAATTCCGCGATTCAAACCCTTGCCAAGTGTAGCACCTGACATATATATTATCAAACAAATATTAAATTAACACGCAACACAAAAGAAATTCCATAAGGCCAAACTGTTTCAGTAATTGTGTATAATAGCAACAAACCTGCGGAGAACTCGAAGATCACCACAACAGTCATGATAGCCCAAATGGCATTTTCCCCAACTTTTTTGTATAGTGGATCGAGGAGATAGAGTAATGAAACCAAAACAAAAGCTATTCCAACTTTGAAACTGTGAATGACTTTTCTCATGTCATGCTTACTTTGCTTTGCTACAAGAGAATAAACATTAGAAAGAAGTGCAAATTGAGATTTCCTCTTCTGGGTAGGAGTAATCTCGTCTTCATTTGAAATAGTTATTACAGTTGAACTCATGGTTAATTGTTTCTTTCAACTCTTTCCCCCCTTCTTGGATTGAGTACTAGCACTTTCTTGTGGGGAAGTTGAGTTGGAGGTCAACCCATTTTATACACATGGGATGTGGGTAGATAACAGTTACATCCAATCCTTCTAATCTCCAATCCATCGGTTTGGCTAGAAAAAGATGAGAGTGAAAAACAATTTTGTTGTGTGTATTTATCTCAACATGAATTCATTTGTGAGCGCTTAGATGACCCTAGTGGTAGTGGAACACATTTGTTAGGGATAAGTGCACCTTTGCATAATGTGGAGAATTGTCATATCGCAACACCTCAAATGCAAATCTCATTGTTGAATCAACATTTATTGTGGATTGATGTAAAGCCAAGGTACTACAGTGCAGTTTATCTCACCTTCACATACGATCAACTAGAGTAGTGTTATGGTTTAAGATAATCCTACCATACGAATGTAATCAAGCAACTTAATTCCCAGTGAAGAGACCTAAGTCCAACACGACTTCATTTCCTTTCACTATTCTCATCTATCTTGTTATGGATGCATAAAATGGTTTCAATGTCATGTTGTGACATGGTTCGATGTCATCCATTTGAGACTGTTTTATGGTGCCTCTTTTTTGTGCTTTTACACAGTTATATTTGCTGTATGCTGATTATGTACGGTTACAGGATATTACAAATTTGGCATGCACATACTTTTCGAGAATTGACGTCAGGCAGCTGCAATCAATCGTAAAGGAAGATATTCAAGTGAAGTCTAATAAGATAAAAAGGTTGAAAATAATGATGATTAATAGAAAGTGACACCACCTCCCTCTGTTAGTGTGGTCTATCGCTTATTAACCCCATTACAAGTTGTCTATTACATGAGCATGATGTCTTCTCCTTATAGTTTTGTGATGATTCTTTGAAATTCCTGATTCTGATTTTGCCAAATGTTTTATAGCTTTTGTGCCATCTTAATTTTTTTTTTTTTATTCTTCCATGTGAATAATTAATTCACTATATCATGCAAATGCATTGTCAAGTCTAGAGTCATCACAAAAATCCGAGATCTTTCGGCTGCAATTTGTTTTCCATATAGTAAATTAGGGAAAATGTATTGGAAGGCCTCCATATTTTTGTGATTGGGTTAAAGGACATGCAAAGCGCTCTTTTTTTCTTCTTCATTATAACAGTTAGTTAATTGTCACGATTGCCACAAAAGTGAGTTTCTTTGGCACCGTTGCTGTTTCATTAACAGAATCGAGATAGAAAACTTGTAAAATCATGATAGATATGTTTGTGTATACAACTGCTGATGATCTACATACCTAAATTTGTTTTCTCTATCATAGTCGGAGAACATGAATATCCTTTTACACCAAACTTACGGTTTTTTCAATCTTTGAATTTCAGAAGTGGATCCATCACTTCCGGCACATGATGTGTCTGATCCAAAAACACGAATCAAGTTGCCTTGTTTTCTATGAAACCTCCCTTAATATCTGCTAACTTACAACATCTTGCAGAAGGCCAGGATATGCATATGATTATTTGCCATTTTTGCATGCCAAAAAGAAGAAAGACATAAAAGATGAGAATGAATGCGACTGCAAAATTGGTAAGTTTTTCCTCTTGATGTTTTATTTTTCATTTTTCACACCATATTTCTTTACATGGTGAGATATAGTTCACCTTGGGAGATTGACAGGCTGTTTGGTATGATGTTAAAACCTCCTTTATATTGCTAACACGCTTTGCTTGTCTCATTCCTTGGATTGTCTCATTCATTGGAGAATGAATGTGCTTATGGTTAGTCTAACTAATCAGTAGAATTTTGGTTTTTTTTTTTTTTTTTGCCCCACTCCCTCTCTCCAAAAAACAAAAAGAACAAACCAATTAGGAACAATATTTTGGAACTTTGATCATCTTAATGAGTTGTGGAGGCTCCTATTCTGTTGTGAAGTTGACATGAGAAAATTTGGCGTACCTGTCTATGGGGGAATTTTTTTTTAAAAAAATATGGAAGAAATAAAGATAAGTGCTACTTCATATATATATCTATATATATATATATATATTAATACTTGAAACTGTACTTGTCCATGCCTGCTGGTTTGCTTGACAAAAGTCAATTACAATTTGTAATGTAATTGCAGTATCTTAGGAACGTTTTGGACACACAAACAATTCCTCTCACTCACTGCAAAAGAGATTGAAAGAAATAGGTGAGTTACCATGCACCAGCTATTTGTCAATTTGTAATCAAACTTACCAATAAATATAGGGGTACTTTTTTATAAATTCGTTTTTACTTATGTTTTATTTAGTCAATATTTTTTTTATATTTTAATAAGTCCTATGGATGGCATAGTTATCAAAGTACTTCTAATAATATTTACATTTACAGTATGAATGTTCCGTAATGTGAATGTTTACATCGTCAATGTGAATTTTCGCACCGTCGATATGAATGTTAACATGTCAATGTAAATGTTCATACTGTCAATATAAACATTCACACATCAATATTAATATTCACATTGTAAAATATGAATGTTTATATCACCAAATTATTAATATTTGTAAAGGTAGAAATATTCATAAATACTTTAAATATGAAAATTAAGATTTGGTAGATCAAATATTTAAATAATTAGATTTATTGAAACATAAGACTATCTTATGAACTAATTAGGATATAAATAGTTAAAAAAAAATTCTAATAAATCTCCTTTAAATGTATCAATTTGCTTCTTGTTTAGTCCTTTTTACAATGAGTGCTTGTTGTGCCCACTAGATTTACTCAGCATTTTATTTTTGGACATAGCACTGTTGAAAATGGAAGTACTTGAAATATTTAAATGGTTTTCACGAGGTCTTAGGCTTCTTTGAACTTACGCGCTATTGCTTTCACAACTCTGGTCAATACCATTACCAAATTTTTGAAAATAATTATCCCACGTATACGGAGGAGTCTGTCCCGTTCAGATTCTGAACGGGAAGGTTGTTGGATCCGTAAGGTCTATCATAATTCTATTTTGATAATGTGAATCGTTTATTTTATCGGGTATTCTTTTGTATTTTATACATATAAAAATTTAGATCGATCCAATAATTAGAACTTGTTCAATTTATTGCTTGTCATAAAATAATGTATGGCTTATTTTTTAAAAATACAATTGTCGTCTAATTTTTTTAATGAAAGACACGATAAATTGATCAAGTTATAATTATTGAATTGATCTAATTTTTTATTTTTTATTTTTGTATATGAAATACACAAAGTGCTTAACAAAATGAACAATTTATATAATTGAAACGGGGCTCGCAATAGGACCCATGGGCCTAAACAGCTCCCTCAAGTCCAGATTTTGGACCGGAGGGAATTATCCTCCTATTTTAGAATCTTTCTTTTGATAAATAAAGAAATCTATCTAATCATTAGAGAATGTGGTTAATTAGTGGTTTAATTTCTTGGATTTGCATTTATTTGACTAGTCTTAGCTTAAAAGAGTTGGTGATGGACAACTCTTTTTTTTATTATTTTTTTCATGGTTCATAGGGGTACGGTAAAAAAATGTTAAAAAACATGAGCTCAGCCTTCACACTAGTATTTATTTATAGGGTCATGGTAATCTAAAAACGACGTCGTTTCGACGTTTGAAATTTTTTTTTTTTTTTGCAGATTAGAAGAAGGGAGAAGAAGAAGAAGAAGAAGAAGAAGAAGAAGAAGGAGGAGGGAGGAGGAGGAGGAGGAGGAGGAGGAGGAGGGGGAGGAGGAGGGACTGGAGGGGGCCCAACAAATGGGGCTGGAGGCGGAGGCGGAGGCGGAGGCGGGGGGCGGGGGGCGGAGGCGAGGAGTTGACGATCGGCGGAGGCGACGAGCTGCTGCTGCTGCGACGATCGGCGGCGGTGAGCTGACGATCAGCGGAGGCCGATCATCGGCGGCGGAGGCACAGGCGACGATCGGCGAGCTTTCTCCCTCTCTCCTCCTCTTCCCCTCTCTTCTCTTTCTCTCCCTCTGTAGACTCGAAGGAAAATGGAAGGAAGAAGACTCGAAAATGGAGGAAAAAAAGAAAACAAGAAAAAAAAAAAAAAGGCTAATGCCCAAAACGACGTCATTTTGGGCATTAGGGGGATTCGGGGGGGCAATCTCTCGAGCTACCAGACATTATTCTTATTTATAATCTTTTGTTTGTGTTCTTGTGGCTGTGATTTTGCTTTGTGTAAAATTAAAATCTGTTGTCGCTAATGCATTTATTAGGTGATGAAACAGTAAAAATCCCAAGATCTCACTTTTCACTATGTTTGAGATGAAATGATTAAATTTGGAAGCTACAATTTTTGTTTCATGAGGTTGTGTAATGTTATGGATTTGGATGCTGATCAAATACATTATAGTCTCCTATGTTAAAAAAAAAATAAAAAAATACATTATAGTCTCCTAATTTCAGAATGGTTCATCCTTGATATAAAGAGATTGACAATTATTTAAATAATTATCTTGCTAATGACAAATGATTCCTTCAGCTCATATCCAAAACTATTAGACATTTTGCCTAATCAAAGACGTAACAAATTCAGAAGATCCAAGGGAGCCCAAAAAAAGTGTTCAACAAAAGAAAAGGGAGCCTCAAAAAAAAAAAAATTTACCATGTTTATTTTGGGTTGCCACTTTTTTATTTATTCTTGTTAAGAATTATTTGGGGGAATAACTTATAGGTAGAAGTCAGGAAAAGTAATTACAAAAAGATGAGAAATATTATAAATTTTAATAAATATAATTATAATTTTTTTCATTAATATATAATTAATTTACACTGACACTAATCTTTCAGATTAAAAAAAGAAAAATGCTATACGCTTCAAATTTTGTACCAAATGAATGATCAAAGGTCTCACATGAGTGTCGGATTTATAGAAAATTTTGTATCTCAAACATTATTCTTAAAAAAAAAAAAAAAAATACTGTTGGATCTGCTGCGTGACGGTGCATCAACCGAGAAATGGACAATCATACATGCGCTCCAAAACAAAATGACAAACAAAAGTCAAAAAGGGGGAACTCAATCGTTAATCTCCTCCGTCTGTTTGCCTTGTGAAAAATGGTGTATGCTTTGATTGCTTACACAATAGTGAAGCACAGGTGGACTGCAAAATTTAAACAGTATTTACTTCAAATTCATTAAAAAAAATGTAAACAGTATTTAATTTAATAATATGATATATAACAAGGCCAAAATTGTGGTTTTCCAGTAAAATTTAAACAGTATTTACTTCAAATTCATTTACATTAAATTTAAAATTTGATAAAATCAAACTGCGATCTGTTTGAATTTATTTAATCGATAAGTTTTGTCTGATGCTTAATTTTTTCTCAATTCCAACATAACTAAACTGATTATCAATACTTAGCTATTTCTTAATTCTGACCAAACCGAATCATGTTTCTTATCTCCATTGATTAGTTAGTGAAAATAAGAATTGAAAAGGCACTTAAAATTGGGTAGAGAAAAAGCATGGAAAAAAGGACGAGAAATATTGATGAAGTGGAAAGTCCACTAGACTTGCTTTTTATGCTGCAAAAGAAAATGGGAAGAAGTTGGTAAAGACTTTTGTCAACCAAATTAGTTAGGTTTGGGTAGTACTAGCAGTGGTAGTGTAGTATAGTAGTATTAGGCACTTGTTTTTGTTTCTCCAAACAGGGCAGTTGTTAGACAAAGAAGCCACATAACATAATCTTCTATGCCTATCATCATTAGATTTCAAAAATATCTAATATACGTATAACTATAAACAAACTGAACTATTTAGAAATTTGGTTAAATTTACATTGATAAAAGCTCAGATCAGCTTAGTTTGTTAAGTTAAAAAACAAACTCGAACCATACTTTTAGTTTCATTTATTAAACAAGCCGAGTTCGAGTTTAAATAAGCTCGGCTTGTTTATTTGAATAAGTTAGAACTTTGTAAAACTTTGCTCAACTCGATTTATTTATTGTCTTAAATGTTGTTGTTGAAATATTGTTTAATATTAAAAGCTATGTAAAAAGTATTTTGAAATTGGTGAAAATATTAATTTTTTTTTTAAATCAATAAAATGTGTTTTGAAATTAATAAAAAGTAATTCTTAGTTTTTTAAAAATCTATTTCTTATACCAAAAAACACTTGTTAGCCCATCACTTTTGAGTTTTGAGACATCATGGGCACCCTTGCAGAGAACCAGTCCTGATTAGCTCAATCTATTTAAATGGGCTATAGAGACCAGCCCAATAACAAGTTTACCAACTGGCAGCTGAAGGTTTTGGATGTTTACAACTTTAACCATTTCCCAATCCTCCATCGTTTGTATGACATGAGTTATATTTGGACCGTGAATTTATGAACAGTAAAGAATGAAAAAGAAAAGGAAAATGATTTGCAAATTGAACATTTAAACATCAATATGTTAATGACATTTTTGAAATTATGAGGATAATGGTGAGTGTTTTAATTGCAAATAAAGGGACTACAAAAAGTCACATATAATTCTATGTAAAAATTATGTTATATATTATTATTCAAAATAAAATGGTAAAGTCAAGACCAAAATGAAATGAAAGAAAAGTTTATTTATTTTATAAACATTTTCATTGATAAATTCAAAATCCAAACATAGGTTACAGATCGTGTAGACGATCAATAAGATTCCAATATGAACTAGATTTAGGGCTAGTTTGGCATGTTTGAAAAAGTTAAAAAGTTAAAAAGTCACTATCCGATTTAAGTTATATCATCTTATTTAAGTCACATCACCTCTCTAACACATCACTTTAAATCCAACCCAAACTCAACCCATATTTCATGAAAAGTCAAAAAGTGCACTTATTTAGATCATCCCAAACAACCCTTAGTGTTTACTTGTTGCAAAAATGCCATTGTCCCATTATTTTGAATGATTTTTTGTATAAAAATTTATATAGTTTCGCCAAAGAAGCAAAATTAAGAAAAAGAAACTAAAAAATGATGAGAATGGCTGGTAAGAAGGTTAGGAAGGAGTGGAGGGCTAGAAAATGGAAGTGAAATTTTAATTAGGTGCAAGTAACAATCCATGCATGCATCTACCAACTAGTATTTACCCATTCACCAGACCAACACGCAACAACCATTATGACAGTACACACACTGAAATGTTTTCGTATCATTTACCTTAAAACACATTTACATTAGAAAAAAAAAAAAAACTACCAGTGTATGGTACCAACATTCTATATATATATTTTTTTGATGACCGAATATTCGAGCCAGCTTACGCACATCTCGACTAATTTTAGGACTCACGCAAAGCATCTCTTTCACATAGATTGGGCAAGTCTTGGGCAGAGCTCGCGGGGCGTCATCCCAAGGAATTGATAACACCTATAGTGGGAGTTGAACTTAAATGGAACACATCTCTAAACCCCAAGTTGCATCCATTAGGTCAATCCCTTGAGTTTACCAACATTCTACATAAAAGAAGTAAGGGTGAGTCGATTTTGTTTTTACTACTTGACCAGGGTGGGTGAGGTATGTTACATTTATCATGTAATTACTGTTCTTATTGGTGCTTCAAAAATAAATTCGGTCTTTATCTAATTTTACACTTCAAAAAAATAAGTGATTTGATAATAATCTACTCATAGATTCCTGAATCCTAATAATGGTGTAGTCAGTGTGCTAGTAATGTGAAAAATTTTAAGTATATATAATTTAATCATAAAATCGGATACAATCATCTCACGTGGGAGAGAATTCACACATCTCACACCAATGTCACCCTATATGAGAAAGTTATATCTAATTTTGTATTTGAAATTATGAACAACTGTAATCAGTTTAGTTGGTTGGTCTATTTTCGATGTTAGGTTAGATTTTGTTCGAGAAAGCAATTCCTGTTTATTCATGGCAACAAGGAAATTGAAAAAACAATGGATCAACCCAACAAAGGCAAGCTACATTACACTATAATGGAAACCACAAAATGAGAGTTGATATTGATATTTTCGTTTTATAATCAAATATTTACACATAATATATACAAATAATAATAGTTGATATATATATATATATATATATGAGCGAATTACACTATTAGCTCTTATATTTTGGGATTTGTGTGATTTATATTCAAGTTTTATAACGTTAACAATTTAATAAACCAGACAGTGTGTCGTGAATTGAAATATAAAATTAAAAAAAAAAAATGAGACAAACAATTCTCCTTTAAAAAAAAAATCACGCAAATAGCGATTTTAAAAATTGCAATTAAGGTGAACCCTATTTTTACTTATTTCTAAACATTTTTATATATTTTTTTAAAAAAATTGCATGTACACCCCGTTATTAGTAGGGGTGAACATTTGACTAGAAAATATTTCAAAAATAAAGTAAATAAATAAATAAAAATTCGTGTGCCCAAATCAGCCCAAATTTGGGTCCAAAGAGTCTCATCTCAAGGCCCATCCTAAAATAATAATCTTAAGCTCACCCATCAAACTCAAATATTAATTAAAAATAAATATTACAAAATTAAAAATTAATTTCTTATAATTGAGTTGCACAAAAAGTTAATATTTAGCTATTACAATCTAAGTATAAACTTAGGTAAGTACATGGTGAGATTGGTTTTTCAAAAATTAGTCGAAATATGCACACATTAATCTGAATACCTTGAATTATCAAAAAAAGTAAAAGCTTAGGTAAGTGCATTTTCTATCCTAAAAGTGCATTTTTTTTATTTGAAAAAAAAAACTAAATAAATTATATGTAAACACATACTAGTATATATACATATGTATAATGTACAATTTATGTAAAATACATTTAGAATTGAGTTAGATTGAATTGTAAGAAATATTTTATAAGTTTGATCCATTTAAGCACTTGTTTGGGAAGAAGAGATGGTTTGGGTTTGGGATTATTTTAGTTACAAAAAGATAAAATAGATTTTTTAGTTCAATAAGACAAAACATCACATCTATTCTATAATCATTTTATTTTTTCTATCACAAAAATCAAAAAAGTCAAAAAATCTATCTCAAACGAGACTTTTTAGCCCTAAACTAAAATAATAAAAAAAACTAAAAAGTAAAAAAATTAAAGGCAAAACACCAGTAAATCCCAAATTTTAATTTGTTAAACCATTTGTTCTTGCCTTTTATTTTGTAGACTAATAAGTCCTATTTGAATGTTAAAAGCTCACTATAGACCTTTTTTAGATTTCCCTCTTTTCCGAACATCAGCAACATTAACTACACTAACAACATCAACTATATCATCAAACATCAACTACGTCATCAACAACATAAAACATCATCAACATCATAAAACATCATCAGTATCATCAACATCATCAAACATCAACTACATCATCAAACATTATCGTACATCATCAACATCAACTACATCTTCAACCTCATCTGTAGACACCCCATTTTTGACCGACCTTAAGACTCAGACGTCACCGATTGAGCGCTCGGTGACAGTGCATGTTGTGCTCGTTTCGAGTTTCCGGAGTTTCGGCTGAGAACCTTGCCTCCGGGCCTCTGAACTTTTTGTGCTTTGACTCGGTTTGCGGACCAAGTCTGGTTTTCCTTGCCTGAGGAAGGGAGAGGTCCTGTAGACCACTCTTTTGTGGTCGTAAACCACTTTTTGTGGTCGTAGGCCACTTTTGGTGCTCAACAGCTGGTTTTCGAGGCTCCCGGCTGCGTGCTTTGCCTCCCGAACTCTCGTTTTGCATTCGTGTTGGTTTGTTTTTGGTACAAACCTTATTTTCCTTGCTTGGAAGGTGGTACGAGGGTGGGAGACCAGTTTTTCCCCTTTGAGACCACTTTCCTTCCCGCCAGCCGGTTTTCTGGTCGGGAAACTGGTTTTCTTGGTCTTTGGGCCACCTTTTCTGGTCTCACACCCCACCATTGGCTTGCTTTCAGTGTGGAGACCACCAATTCCCCCTGTTGACCACTTTCCCTTCTGGTCGACCACTTAAAGTGGCTGGCCGACCATTTAAAGTAGCAAGCCGACCACTTTAGTTGGTCGGCAGCTTTCCCCCTGTTTTGGCAGACTGAGTGGATGCCAGCTGTGCCAACTAGAGGGCACAGACTGTATCCTCCATACACGTGTATGGAGGGATTGCATCCAAATCTTAGCTTCTCCAAGAAGCTTTAACCTTTGTTTTTCTATAAGAGATGGGCTCTCTCTCCTTGGCCAGGGTTCTAAAAATTTCCCTAAGGCACAAGTATATATTTCTCTCTATATCTATATATTTTGTGCCTAAAGAGTGTGTTGTTCTTCACTTTTGCACCACAACTCCTAACCATACACCCCCATCATTGAACTGAGGTTCTTGGAGGACTTTTTTGGAGGTTAAAAAGCAGGTTTTCGGCTGAGAAATCTGTTGGTTTTGCTGTGCTTCAAGGGTAATCTCTTTTCTCCCTTTTTTAGCCATACTTGCATGCTTATTTGAGCTTTGTTTTAAACTAAAAAAAAGCTTCATTTTTGAGTGCTTAACATGTTAGTTTAAGGCCTCTTGGGTGCTGAGGGTCTTCTATCCTCTTGCATGCTTTATTTGGCCTTATGTTGTGCCATACCTTAAGGCCTTTGAGCTAGTCATTGCTTGGCCTCCTAGCCATTGAAATCCAGTGGATTTTCAGTGGTAGGCATGTGGTTTTGAGGTCCTAAATCAGAGGGGGGTGATCCCCTCTCTTCTTGTTTTATTTGCTTGCATTTTTGGCCTATCAAAGGAGCATACATCTTCATACTTTCACGGCTTGGTTCAGGCACTTTTTGGTGACTTTTAGGGCCTTCCTAGACTCTGTCCATGGTTGGTTTGGTCACCCTTGGCATGCTTCTCATATGTGTAGTGTAATCTCATTTGTGGCTCATCAAAGTAGCATGTCAATCTAGCATGTATTAGCTCTATTTCAGTGGGTTTTTGGCCATCATTTGGCATGTCATGGCTCTTTTTATGGCTGGTTTAATAGCCTCTTGCATGCTTCATATGCTTGTAGTGTAAATCTTGTTCACTAGCTTTGAATGCATGATGTTTTGGCTCACCATTCTAGCATATTTTGGCCATGCTCCAACATGATTTTGTACATATTTTGGGCTATCTTAGCTCTGTTTTGAGGCTTCTTGGTCGATTGAGGCTTGTCATGCATGCTTGTAGTGTAATAATCTTGACTAGCTTTGAGTTTTGAAGTCCCTTACATGCTTAACTTGAGGTATTTACATGTTTTGGCATCATTGGGAATGTTATTTCAGAGCATGTAGGGCTGTTACACTTCCATATTTTCCACTTCTTAAGTGCTCTTGAGGGTTGTGCTTTTATGCCCTATTTATGAGCCATTGCATGAGCCTCATTTTAGTGCCTTTCAAGCCATCATCCCAACTCATTTTTGCTGCTATTTTGGCCTTCATAGGATCTGTTTAGAGTTGGTTTGGCCATTTGAGCATCGCCTTGCATACCTCTAGTGTAATATGCTTCACTAGCTTTTGATGCTTGAGCCTTTCAACATGCATTACATGAGTTGTTTTGCATGATTCTAAGTCATTTTGCATGCCATTTCAGTGCTGGAACATATGCCATTGTACTCCATGTTGCATCCTTTCAATACTTTTGGAAAGTTGTGTTTTGTGCCTTAGGCTTGGGCCCTTGCATTGTGCATGCTTGTATGTGTTTTATTGCCTTGGTTTCATCACCATTCGCCACTGATTTGGGCATGGCTGAGGCCTATCCATCTTGGTTTAGGTCCATTGTGCATTAAGTATGCCATGTGGTTCATAGCATTGAGTATGCAATGTTGTTGCATGATTGATCATTACACTTGTGCATGCCATTTTCATCGCATTATGTATGTTAGTTACCATGTGCATTGTGTATGCAAGCGTCATGAGCATTGTGTATGCCATGTAATTCATAGCATTGTGTATGCTAGTCGCATGTTTGCATGTCCATCCCTTGCATATTTGCATGTCTAAGTTGTATCGCATTAGGTTGCATACTTGAAGTCGCATTGTGCATGCCATGTTTGTTGTATTGTGTTTGGGATAGAAGTTAGCCCAAACACGCGAAACGAGGGGCGTTTCATACTCGAAGTGATGAAACGTGCTTCAATTCCCGGTCGCCGACACTTTTGACTATACATGATGGAGTTCTAGGCTTTACGTGTTCATATGTGCATTCATTCCATATTGAGTTGCGCAATTCGGCTCCTCGATCATCATGCATCGAGATGCGTGATTGATGGCCCAAGGATCGAGAACTATACTCCCTTGAGCTCATGTAATGATAGGGAGGATAGTTGTGCACACATGTGTTGCAAATACTTTGCCATGCCCCTCTCTTGCCCTCTGTTGCAGAAAACCAGAAACCAGCAGCAAAAACTGGCCGGCCGACCAGATAAAGTGGCTGGCCGACCACTTTTTCTGGTCTTCACCACAAAAAGTGGTCAGCAGGTGGTCCCCAGTAGCAATAATTGGTCGGCAGCATCCCTAGAGGTCTCCTAGGTGGAGTGGAAGGTTTGTGGAGCTTGGTGAAGTGTTCTGAAAACCAGAAACCAGCAGCAAAAACTGGCCGGCCGACCAGATAAAGTGGCTGGCCGACCACTTTTTCTGGTCTTCACCACAAAAAGTGGTCGGCAGGTGGTCCCCAGTAGCAATAATTGGTCGGCAGCATCCCTAGAGGTCTCCTAGGTGGAGTGGAAGCTTTGTGGAGCTTGGTGAAGTGTTCTGAAAACATTTGCAAACAGAGGCAAGTTGGGGCATCGCGATGGATTTCCGCGCAAGGCGATTCGAGCATGCATGCATCCTTCGTCATCCAAGGCAGAGCTAGGGCAGCCTACTTCATTTAGTTTATATGCTTATTTAAAATGCTTACTTAGTCAATTTGTTGATTAATTAGAGTTGTGTAATAATTAGTTGTAGCTTGTCATTCATTTTGTTGTGTAATAACTAGTTTAATTAAATTAGCTTAGATTAGCTAGTTAGCTTGTTATTCGGACCCTCCGTCGAGAGGGCGCAACTGTTGTAAGTAAGTGTGCATGTGTGTGATGCATGTCTTGCAACCCCCATTTCTTTCTCCCTTTTATTTACCAGCTCACGATGGTTAGTTTTAGGGCATGTTTCAATTAGCATCCTTATGCTCGCATGTTTGCATCCATTCATCTGTCTTGCATGCACCGGGCTCGGCGCATCATACTAACTGCATTGTATTTCGATTCCTGTTTGAATACATGTATCAAATTGCATTTCACATGATATTTTAAAATAGCCGAGCCTATTTTAGTTGCATTTTGTATGTGTTGCATTAGGCATTCTTGACATAGCTAGGATCATGCATTGATTTCTAACATAGCTTTTGTTTTGGCTCGGAGTACTCGGTAAGTGTTTATGCTTTAGCATCCTTGCATGTGTGTAAGTGACTGTCATGATAGCATGCTTGCCATGAGGCTAACTACTTATGTGATATAACTGCCTGAATGCCTGTGGGTGAAGGTTGAATTACTTGAATTTGAACAATTCATTGATTGCAAGTTTTAAGCCCACTTGAGAGTGGCAAATCACCATGTTTTCTAAGCCCACTTGAGGGTGACAAAATCCACATTTTAGCCTACTTGCGAGTAGCAAACCGCTTTCAAAAAACAAACATGAGATGTTTCGTTCCAACTTAGGCGATCCAGTCTATACTTGTATGCTGTGCGCATCACATAGTAATTCTAATTTAATAACCGGAATAAGGGCACATGTGTTTTCAAAAATAAGATATTATGTTAGTAAAGGCCGATCTTTAATCGGGCGAGCGGGGGTGCTTATTGCATGACCTTCCCCTCTCTTACCCAAGTTCCCGAGCCGAGGGAACTTTGGTGATGACGGACACGTGGCCTTAGGCACGAGTCAGGGTTTTCTAAATTTCTCAAAAACAAAATATTTAGGTGGCGGCTCTGTATCTGGCAAAGCAGTCCATGTTTGACACTTCTTTCTAAAAATCAATTTTTTCAAAACGATTTGCCGGATTTGGACTCTTTGGTGATTTATCAATCTCGCATTGCACTTTGCAAGATCAGATTAAGAACCGTGACATTGAGTCCGAACTGTAGTGAGCCCAATGAACAAAACGGGATTTTCCCGGGATGTTCGGGCGCGTCTACATCATCAAACATCAACTACATCTTCAACCTCATCAAACATCATCATACATCATCAACATCACCAAACATTGTGAACATCGAGTTGGAGCCACATGTTCTTGCCCTTGCGATAAGCAACGACGATAGCCTTGCCGAGGAGAGAGGATTCGAAATCAAAACGCGAGACTCCATCGATGACCTTGGAATCGTCAGCGATCAAGGATCGCTTGATCTTCTTGCTGATACAGTGGACGGCAGCGGAGCCGAGGAGGCGACGATTGGCTCTCGTGGCCGGACTTAACAAACGGTAAGAAGAGCGTCGTGAAGCTGTGGGATAGTCTAGGTTTAGGGTTTGAATTCGAAGAAGAAGACTCGTCGGAGAGAGTAGTGTCGATTTGGGATCTGAACAGAGATGTAAAAATCAACTCGCTTTCTGAGATGAGATGTCAGATTCTGGCGGTGGCTATGTCTTCTCCGACGGAGGTGATTTTGTCAGGATCAAATAACAAAGGCAATGTTTTGTTGGGTTTGTATGACACGAGGGTGGTGGGGCAGATTCCGGCGATTTACTCGGAGTGGTGGCCACGACGGAAGAGTTTTAGAGAGAGAGATGGGAAGAGACAGTAGGGATTGGGTATATATATACATTAACTACATCAGCAACATTAACTACACCAAAATCATCAACATCATCAAACATTAATGTTTTATTATATTGTATAAATATCAACGTTCTGTTATATTGAAATTGCTTGATGTTTATACAATATAATAAACAAAGATAGCATACCAAATATAAAAAGGACTAAATGGTTTACAAAAAAACACTCAGGACTAGATAGAGCAACATTTTTCAATATGAGATTTATGAATAATTTTTTCAAAAATTAACCCACTTCCCAAACCAACTCTAAATAACACTTAACTAAAATTTTAATTCACTCAAGTCAAATTCTAAGAATTTAAACATAAAAACGATATACTAATACCGAGGTATTGGAGCGCATGTGAAATCTTGCAAAAGGACAGCACCAACGAATAATAATGAATCGTTGTCACGAAACAAAAAAACAAAGACAAATTGCTTTGTCACGAGACTTCTGTGTTAAGCTTTGCTACAGTTATTAAGCTCTATTTTGGTTATTAAGATATTATTTAACATAAATTAAATAAATATATTTATTTAAGTCACTTTACCCCTCTATTTTTTTATATATCTTTTTATAAAAAGTTAAAAAGTAAACTTATTTAGATTATCTCAAATAATTCCTAAAAACAGAATAACTTATTAGTTTATTAACTTTTTTAAGTCACATCACATCTCTTTTATTTTTGTAATTTTTTTCAATCAAAAAAAAAAATCAAAAAAAAGTTAAAAAGTGGACTTTTTTTTTTTTTACTCCCCAATAAAGGCCTAAATGAGCAATGCTAAGCACATCCGTATCAGACTCATTTTGAATTAAATTATAATTATTATTATTATTTTTTATTTTATCTAACATTTTTTTTATGTACACATATCAAGATCTTTATTCTAAAATTTAATTTTATAAATTATTTATTTATATTTATTTATTTTCTATTTAAATAATTTATTAAAAAAAATTAATAGGCAACAAAGCTGCAAAAAAACATTGGGTGGTTTACCAGATGGATGACCGGATGGTCGACTACTTGGTGAAAATTGCCTAATTTGCCAAATAGAAGATATATTGGGTGGTCGACTGAGTGGATAACCAGGTGGTCGACCACTTGGTAAAAATTATCCAATTTTGCCATATGAAAAAGATATTTTCTCTAGAATAAATAACAAAATAATGTATAACTTGTGAACAGTACATTCTTATATCAATCAATGTATTGTAGCAATATCAAAATTGGTTTTACAATAACTAGCTTGATACAAGAGTGTTTTTGGACCTTGTCTAACCTAATATAATAAGGTTGATACTGATGCTTTAAAAATAAGTTTAAAATTTTATATAATATTCACATTTATAATATTATATCACATTTTTGATATATTTTTTAAAAACATTCTACCATTGCTACAAATTAAACTATCAATTATTTTATTAATGTGGAACCTACATATATGTGAATAGTTAGTAAAATAATTAATAATTTAATTTATATCTCTATTAGGTAAATTATAAATACAATCCCTGAGGTTTAATTAAAGTATAAATTGCCCCATGTGGTTTTAGAAAATACATTTCACCCCTGAAGTTTTTAATTTCATAACAAATGAGCTCTTTTATTAATAAACCATCAATTAACAGTTTTTAATGATATTAGAAATATATTTCAATTAATAATTTAAGTAATTTTATTATTGTATAGGAGAGTAATTACGAATTTCATTTTTTTTAGTTAATTCTATTAAATAAAAAATTCTAACAATGAGATATTTCTAATTTTTCAAATCACATGGAGCAATCTGTATTTTAAGTAAACATCAAGAGATGTATTTATAATTTACCCTTTTTAGTAATTTAAATAGTACAATTTGTAATTTTTAGGAGCAATTACATTGCACTCGTACTTTCAAAAATTCACTCCTAATTAAGGAAAAATTTTATGACTTTGCACTTTAACATATGTGAATTTTATCATTAATTTGAAAATATTTTTGTAAATTTACATTTAATTGATATTTTGCCTAATTTTAATAGTATAGTTTTGAGAGAATTATATTGGAAAAAATGGTTTTTTTGGTGACTTTAATTTACTATTAAAGTGTGGTGACTTTAATTAAATATTAAAGTGGGTCCCAACCATTTATTGTGTTGGGTCCAAGTGGGCCAAAAACCATTGAGAATTGAATGAGAAATTGCCCCATGAAGTTAGTTTCATGAAAGAGTTAATTGAGTTTGTAACTCCTGCCTTTATTGTAGAGTTTAATAGTGCATTAATGGGGTTTGTAACTCCTGCCTTTATTGCAGAGTTTAATAGTGCATTAATGGGGTTTGTAACTCCTGCCTTTATTGCAGAGCTTAATGGTGCATTAGCGACCAGCCATAAAGGCTGGAGGCTTCTCCTCTCTCCCCTATACATGTATAAATTAAGACCCTCTTGTCAAGTCTCATATACATAAATTGTTTCTTCCATTCTTTAGCCAGGTTGCCAGAAAGTTTTTACTGTGAGAGAGTGCTACCACTGTTTTTGTTCGCTAAGCTAGACATAGAGTGCTTCTGCCGTAGCTGGTTTTTGACCGTCGTATCCTGGGAGACAGACGCCGGGATTTCTCAAGCACTAGACCCGTGAGGCGGCGAAATCTGTTTTAAGGAAACTGCTACCGTGCAGGCTTCGGTTTGGTTTCTTTATCATTTTATTATTTTGTGTATTTCTGTTGAAATTTAGTTGTAATTATCAGCATATGTTCTTGGTATATATTTTTGATTTCTTCATAAATCTATTTAATTAATTTCACAATTTGAACAAGAAGCTTAAAACAGATTTATTTATGTATTTTCTATGAAATTGATCGAATAGATTTATATGGACAATTAGGTTAGCTTTGTATAATGTTACTAGGAACTGTTGCAGAATTGCTCACTATTTCAATGATTGTAAATTATGCAATGTTATTCTCTAATTGCTTAGTTTAATTAGAATGCTCTATCATAATTTGCATACTTAATTATATTAGTACGATCTTATTTTATACGTATGGTTCATCATTCCCTTACCATGTTTCGCATGAATTTTAAAGTTATAAAATATAATTTCTAGATGTTGCAAGTTTTGACATGTTATTTAGTTTCTAGCTTTTAGTTTTCTTACATTATTTAATCTTTAGAATTTTTTGTATGTTAATTGCTAAATGGTTATTGGTTTCTAACAATTATTTATAATTCTTGCATATTAATTTTAGTTTAATGTATTTGGAGTTATAGAGGTTTTATGAATTGTGTACATGATTAATTTGAATTAATTGGGTGCATTAATCTGAATTATTTAACTGGGTGCATTAATCTAAATTATTTAATTGGGTGCATTAACTTTGAATTTAATTTATTTATTTGGAGTTATTAGTTTAAAATGGTTTCAATTATTTATTATATTTATTTTTTGCTTAGTTTATTTGTTTGTATTTTGTTGTGGTTTGCTACTGTGACAACCCTCGTCACTGTTTACCGATTAACTACCGAATATTGCTAAACTGCGACTGATTATGATAAGTAATGGAACTGATTGAAATACTGAACTGACTGACTGAAAACTGAAACCGAATTGATTGAGGGTATCTATTTGAATTGCATTTCTATCTGTTGCCTGTTTAAATTATCTGTTCATGTCTTTGTGTTTAAACTGCTAATTGAAGGCCTTATCGGCGGCCAAATCTGAAATTGACTGATGTTTTATGATCGTCGGAATTTATGTGATTTTATGGCATATTCAGTTAAAAAGTGATTTAGTATGATTAAACTATATTAAAATAAGTTAAATTGCATAGGTTGGACTAATTACCATGTTGCCATCCTTAGTGGCCCACTACCTCAACATAAGGAGCCTTGTACACAATTAGACAAACATTTCATCAGCCACATTTTGAGCACACCACCGAACTAGAGAGAGAGGAAGTGAGAGAATTGAATTGTTCTAGAGAATTGGCTTGAAAGACTTGAAGGAATTGTAGGAGATTTGCCTAATTGAACCTCTACACTTGTAATTGAAGATCTAGGTACGGGATTCAACCTCTCATTGTTGTGTTTAAGCTTGTTCTTGCATGATTCATGAGCCTCTAGTGATCTAAGTCAAGATTGAGTCAAATAATGTTGAATTGGAGCTCAATTCATGCATGCATGTTTACATCCTTGAGTTTTGATGTTGTTCTTTATGAAAGTGTCCATGCATGTTCATAATTTTACAATGGGCCATGATTTCACCATGTTTTTGAAGATATTGACTCATTAGAGCATGTATTGAAGCTTTGAATTGATTTAAAACTCATGCATGTTCATTTGAATTGTTGTCATGAAAATTGATTTGAAATTGGGTTTGAGAATGGGTTTAATTAAGCTACCCTTGGGCCTTGATTTTACAAATTGAGCTTTGAATCATGTTATTCTATGTGTTTACAAGTGTTTTCCAGGTTTTCAGCCCAAGAGAATCGATTTTAATGCATTGGAACTTGTTTGGAGCTTGGAAGTTCAAATCTGGAAATTCCAGATTTTGGACTCTCGCTCGAGCGGTGAAGTTGGCGCTCGAGCGGGAAATTCGTGCTCCCAGTACTTTGTACTGTTTTGAAGTCTGCTCGAACGGAGTAATTGACGCTCGAGCGGGACCTTGTGTCTTACGCTCGAGCGGATGTCGAGCGCCCAATCGGTCGTGATTTTCACACATCCAGTATTTTTGACTGTTTTACAGCCCGCTCGAGCGGGTAAAGTGACGCTCGAGTGGGAACCTTTGTCTGCATGTCCGCTCGAGCGGGGAAATCCACGCTCGAGCGGGACTCTGTTTTTCTGAAAATTCTGAAAATGTTTTCTGAGTGCATCTTTACATCCTCTTTCTATCCTAGGCATTCCTAGGGCATAATTAAGGCATCTTAAAGAGGATATAGATATAGAACACACCGAGGCAAATTAGGGATTAAATTATTACCTTTCCCAACTATGTAGCTTAGTATGTGTTCGTCCTGTATACTGTGTAGGGTTGGCTTCCGAGGAGACGCTCTAGCTTATTGTAGCCCAGAACTCTATGAGTAACAACTGTGTAAAGATATGTTCAAAAATGATTATCTCCTGAACAATTGAACTGTACTGTTTCTGAACTGCTACTGTTAACTAAATGAATGTATGTCCTATATTCTGAACTGTACTGTGGTATCCTTAGCAACTACTGTTACTGTTACAGAGATCTCTGTCGGTTCCCTTGTTAGAACCATTACTGTTTACTGATTGATGGCCATCATTTACTGTTCGGTCTTTTAAGACCTACTGTTTACTGTTATGCTAATGGATGTACCACATATAACTGTTACTGTACTGAACAACTGATATACTGATTGAAATGAACTGTTTTCATTACTGTAAGGACATTCATTCTAAACCCATTTACGCTTTATGTTATTCACTGGGCTTTAACTCACTGCTCATATATATATGTAGGTGTACAGGCACCAGACCGCGGCTAGGGGCGTCGGGGTAAACTCCAGTTTTGTCAAGCCAACTACTGTGCCTCACTGCGAGGTTCCGAACCTGCCAAGCTATGGCTTAGGGGTGTTTTTATTTCCCCCATCTGTCCCCGTAACTGTTTTGTAATCTGTATAGACTGTCACTGTACTGTTTAATAGGGATTAAGTCCTTGTTCTGGATGATTGTATATAATGTACATACTGTTTTGTCACTGACTGCATATATGTATGAAAATCTTTTTGCATACAGACTGTCACAGCTCATTGGACATTGTCTATTTACTGTATCGGCTTCCGCCATGTCCCTGTACTCTGTTTTACTGTCTTACTGTTAAGCAGGCCTTCGGTAATCTCGGATTACTGGCCGGTTACGGTGCTAAACCCATAGGGGCGGGTTTGGGTCGTGACAGCTACTAACTTTCTTTGTCGGAATACTTATGCGAAAAGGAATGGAAAAACAAATACAAAACCAAATAAATAGTATTTGGGATGTAAAAACAAAAATGTTTGGACTACTAACTTTTGTGTTGAATAGGAATACCTAAGCGTGGAAAGGCTTTTGGACTAAATAAAATCCTTATGGATTGGCTATTTTTTTTAAATGTTTGAAGCATGTTTTGCTTGAGATTTAGTTGGTTTGTTTACCAATTTGTAGTAGCAAGTTTTATTTGCTTGTATTATTAGAAGCATTTTATATGCATGTATTTGGTTGTACCAATTTTTACATTGCTTGTAAGTTTGAAATTTGGTTTGGTTTTCTGTAATAGAAACCAAAGTGTTTAGCCTTGGCTAAAGAATAGTTCTTATTTGTTCAGAAATGACAACTAAGACGGATTTGGTTTCAAACCTTTGGGGTTTGAGGAAGTATTTGGGTTTAATCATTTTATTCCCAAAGGGTTAGAAAACCAAGTTTGGAGAAAATCTTTGATTATAATCTGATTATTTCCAAAGTGTTTTGATTTATAATCTGATTATTTCCAAAGTGTTGTGGTTTTGAGAAAAGAAATCAAATTTTAGCATTAGCTAAAATATCTCTGATTTTTATTCAGAAATTATGGGTTCAGTTCCGGGAGTACCGGTTAATTTTCATGGGCTCAGTTTCGGGAGTACCGGTTAACTTTTATGAGTGGTGTAATTCTGGTAGCAAATTTTATTTGCTTGGGAATTGGTTTGTTATAACCTGGTTTATCCACTGGAAATTGTTTCCCATGAACTAGGAGTTAACATGCTCTTGAGAGTTTTGTCAAAAGGTTAACTGGGTTTTAAGTGGGACCATTGTGACCCCTCCAGTCTTCCTGGGAACATTTCTGACCATGTTCGATTCTAGGTTAAATGGTGAGACTAGTTTTGAATTAAATTTCCATCTGAGAGATTTTCTAAGGGTTAAGTTTAATTTCTGGAATCACAGAAGTAAAATTCTGTTGTGATGTTTCAGAAATGGCTTCAAAATGTGACAAACAGAAATGTTATTCCACCTAATAGAAAGAAAGGAGGGAGTACCTTCTCAGTAAAGGCCAATGTCATTGAGCATGGCAAATCTGCAATGAAGAGGAAGAAGCCCCTCCCCCCATGAACAAGGGCTCTATGTTGGGCCAAGGGGTGGTGTTGCAAAGAAGCTGGCATACAAGCCGCGGGAACCTGGTTATCGGTTCTTTGGGAAATGCTACAACTGTGGTAGCAAGGGGTTTTAGTTTTACTAGGGCTACACACCACATCTGCTCCGAGAATGAGCTGTTTACAACTTTCGAACCAGTTACAAATGGTAAGAAGTTGTTTATGGGAAACTCTACTACCTGATTTGTTGAGGGAAAGGTGGTCCTGAAGTTAACCTCAGGAAAAGAGCTAACCTTGAACGAAGTCCTGTATGTTCCGGATATTCGTTAGAATCTTGTCTCAAGGTCTCTTCTCAGTAAACATGTTTTTCGCATGGTTTTTTTTGAGTCCGACAAGGTCTTTTTGACGAAACACAAGTGTGAAACTTGTGTTGAAGCGAAGTGGACAAGATCCTGTATGAGTTATGGAAGGCGTTAAGCCTTCTTATAAATTCTTACGAATGTGGGGGTGTCTTGCTATTGTGGCGATTCCTACATCCTAATGGGTTAGGATAGGCCCGAAATCCGCGAATTGTATATTCATTGGTTATGCACATAATAGTAGTGCATATCAGTTTCTTGTATATAAGTCTGAATGCATGTTTCTTCGAACCTAAGAAGGGGTTCCGAGGTTTTGGAGCAATTTGGTGAGCTTGCTAGTGATGATGATCATTTTGATGATCAAGTTGAGAATCAAGGTGATGATCAGCCTAGAAGGAGTAAAAGAGCTATGATGTCCAAGTCTTTTGATCCAGACTTCTTGACTTATATGGTTGAGAACGAACCTCAAACTTTTCATGAAGTTGTGACTTCTCCTGAGAGTCCTTTATGGAAAGAAGTGATCAAAAGTGAGATTGACTCCATCTTACAGAACCACACCTGGGAGTTGTTAGATTTACCTCCAGGTTGCAAGCCTTTAGGCTGCAAATGGATTTTTAAAAGAAAGATGAAGGCCGATGGGTCTTTTGACAAGTATAAGGCGAGGCTCATTATCAAAGGGTACAGGCAACGAGAAGGTCTAAATTACTTTGATACGTACTCACCTATAACTAGGATAACATCCATTCACATGGTGATTGCGTTAGCAGCTTTGTGCAATCTGGAGATACACCAGATGGATGTAAAGACAGCTTTCTTAAATGGGGATTTGAATGAAGAAATCTATATGGAGCAACCTATAGGGTTTTCAGCTCCAGGGCAAAGCAAGAAAGTCTGTAAACTTATCAAAGCAAGCGCCTAAACAATGGCATGAGAAGTTTGACAACATAATGTTGTCAAATGGGTTTAGAATCAACGAACGTGACAAGTGTGTTTATGTCAAAAACACTGACAGAGATTATGTCATTTTGTGTCTATATGTTGATGATATGCTCATTATAGGTAGTAATGATGAAATGATCAAAACTACTAAGAAGTTGTTAAACTCTAAGTTTGACATGAAAGATATGGGCATTGCAGATGTTATTCTGGGAATTAAGATTACCAGAATATCTGGCGAAATTGTACTTTCTCAGTCTCATTATGTTGATAAGATACTTGAGAAGTTTAGTGGATCAGATATGAGTGTGTCATCGACACCTGTAGACTTAAGTCTACATTTTACCAAGAATAATAAAGAAAGTGTCTCTCAGTTAGAATATTCTCGGGTAATTGGAAGTTTAATGTATCTGATGAGTTGTACTAGGCCGGATATAGCTTACTCGGTTAGCAGGCTTAGTAGATACACAAGTAATCCTGATGCTTCTCATTGGAAGGGTATTGTGCGGGTGTTAAGGTATTTGCGCTACACTCAGGATTATGGGTTGCATTATACTCGATATCCAGCGGTGCTAGAAGGCTATAGTGACGCGATTTGGATATCAGATATAAAAGATTCAAAGTCCACTAGTGGATTTGTGTTCACTCTTGGTGAGGCAGCCGTGTCTTGGAAATCTTCCAAGCAAACGTGTATATCTAGATCAACGATGGAATCAGAGTTTATTGCTTTGGATAAAGCAACGGAAGAAGCTGATTGGCTTCGCCATTTCATTGAAGATATTCCACGTTGGTCTAAACCTGTGCTAGCTATTTGTATTCATTGTGATAGTCAATCTGCAATTAGTAGGGCACAGTGTAATATATATAATGGAAAGTCTAGACATATTCGTCGTAGACATAATTCCATATGACAACTACTCTTGAATGGAGTTGTCTCTATAGACTATGTAAAGTCTAAGGACAACATTGCGGATCCGCTAACCAAAGGGTTAAATCGAGTGTTAGTCGAAATGTCGTCAAAAGGAATGAGGTTAAGGCCTTTGGAAGTTACCGAAATGGAAAGCCAACCTAGTTGACTGGAGATCCCAAGATCTAGGTTCAATGGGACAACCTAATTGCGTGTAACGGTGGTATGTCACTGAGGAGGTTAAACCTCCAGCCATTCTTTCTATCAGTGATACCTGCAAGTGTCTGAGCTTTTAATGACTCTTGTGTGTTAAGCTGTTGAGCTAAGTATAGCAGGATACTAAAGTAGAGTCACCTATGTGAGTTTGAAGTGGGGCCGCTTCTAGAAGAATTGGGCAGGCCAAGTTTCTTTGAAACCACTCGCTGAACCAGGCTAGTGCCCAGGGCCATACAGGGCACATCAGTGAGAACAGAATGGTGGTAGGAGTAATTCCCGTGTGAGATCTATTGTCTCAGTTTACATAAACGGCAGAGCAGTTTAAGATGTCATATTCACTGGTTAGCCAGTAAACTCGATAGGTTTTCACTGGGAGAGGTTCAAAGCCAAAAGCTACATTCTCTGATGTCGGGGTTAGTTCGTTCATTATTGTTGAACGGTGTCCGTTTGTTGAGTCATTCGGTCAATTTTTATTCATGTGGGAAATTGTTGGAAAAAATGGTTTTTTTGGTGACTTTAATTTAATATTAAAGTGTGGTGACTTTAATTAAATATTAAATCGGGTCTCAACCATTTATTGTGTTGGGTCCAAGTGGGCCAAAAACCATTGAGAATTGAATGAGAAATTGCCCCATGAAGTTAACTTCATGAAAGAGTTAATGGGGTTTGTAACTTCTGCCTTTATTGCAGAGTTTAATAGTGCATTAATGGGGTTTGTAACTCCTGCCTTTATTGTAGAGTTTAATAGTGCATTAATGGGGTTTGTAACTCCTGCCTTTATTGTAGAGGTTAATGGTGCATTAGTGACCAGCCATAAAAGCTGGAGGCTTCTCCTCTCTCCCCTATACATGTATAAATTAAGACCCTCCTGGCAAGTCTCATATACAGAAATTGTTTCTTCCACTCTTTAGTCAGTTTGCCAGAAAGTTCCTACTGTGAGAGAGTGCTGCCATTGTTTTTGTTCGCTAAGCTAGACAGAGAGTGCTTCTACCGTAGCTGGTTTTTGACCGTCGTATCATGGGAGACAGACGCCGGGATTCCTCAAGCACTCGACCCGTGAGGCGGCGAAATCTGTTTTAAGGAAACTGCTACCATGCAAGCTTCGGTTTGGTTTCTTTACCATTTTATTGTTGTGTATTGAAATTTAGTTGTAATTATCAGCATATGTTCTTGGTATATATTTTTGATTTCTTCATAAATCTATTTAATTAATTTCACAATTTGAACAACAAATTATTGGCAAGCCCATTCCTAAATTTTTTTTTTAGGGTTATTCCAGTATTATTGTTTTATAAATTAATTATTATTTTTCTTTTAAAATATAATAATAATATCACAGTATATCTGTATTTAAGGATAAAGATTCTTGTAGTTTAAAATTTGGATTATCGAGCGCTGTTTGGACTTATGAAGCTTATCACAAGTCCAATTTCAATAATCTAAATAATTTATTTTATCAGACACTTCTTATATTTCATTTTTAAAAAAATTAAGTTAATCTGATAATTATTATTTATTTAATTTATTATTTTTGTCATCGAAAAAATAAATAACAATTATATTTTTTAAAATAAATTATTAATTTTTTTGATAAAAAAATATAATAAATTAAATAGATTACTATTATCCAATCCAATTAATTTTTATAAATGTAATATACAAAATATTTAATAAAATAAATTATAATAAAACTCGTAATAAACCTACGGTCCAAAAAACACATTCCCGTCCAGGTTTTTGACCGAGGAATCCAGCTCGGTAATGTTAGAGACGTTAATACTGTGTTTAATTGGGGGATTTGACCAAAAAAAATAATAATAATAATAATAATAATAATAATAATAAATAAAAAAAATAAAAAGTGTGTAAAATTAAATAAAATATAAGTATATTTTATTTATTTTTTTCATTTATTTTTTCAAATCCTTCTTTAAATCTTCCAATCAAACATAGCGTAAAAGTTTTATTAAATTTTTTATCGAATTTTTTATATAAGTGTGGGACTTACATTATGTGAGTTTCATGTGCATCTTATATTTATATGAGACATTTAATAAAAATTTTGATAAAATTTTTAAGATCTTTAACATTTTTGTTCAATAAAGAATCTAATGAGAAATGCTATAGATTTCAAAAATTTTACTAAAAGTTTTACCAAATGTCTCATATGGATATGAGACACATATGTGAGTCTCATGTGAATTCTATACTATATAAGATATTTAATATTTTTGTAATTTAATCCCTCAGTATAAACACACGTGACGGCCTGAGTGGGAGAGAGAAAGGGTACACACAACTAACAAAATGCGACGGCGCACAAGATTGGAACACCCCAACATGAAACTGTCTGGTAAACCAACCAGTCAAAACACCCCGTCCTCTCTTCTTTTCCTTACATTTTTCACTCCCAACTGTATATCCTCCTCCTTCCCCCTCAAACCCTAACTACTCTTTCTCTCTCTCTCTCTCTCTCTTAAATTATACTACACAGCTGATCCCAAAGCTAACAACCCTTCTTCGATCATTTCTCTCTAATTACTACAATCTCTCTCGAACCTCTAAACATCCCCTCATCTCCTCCTCCTCTCCCTCCTCAAAGTCATCATCATCATATCTACCTTTTACTCTTCCTTCTCACCTGCAAGTCCTGCTTCACCCAGTACACCTTCTCTTCTCTTCTCTCATCTCCTCAAAGTCATCTACCTTTATTCCCTCTCTCTCTCTCTTTCTCCCCCTCTAACTCTTTAGTTGATTAAAGGATTTAATTTTTGCCTCACATGTTACTACTCCATTTGATGTTGTCCATTCACATATATTCCATCTCTGCAAAAGATACTCCTTTTTTCGTTTCCAACTTCTTTGGAATTCTTTAATTTTTTAATTAAAAAAAATTCGACAGAAATAAGAATTGTTCGGAGAAGATCAAGGAAATTCCGGTGGTGGTGACGGCTAGCTTGGAGGCACAAATGGCCGCTCCACCTAGTACCCGGCTGCAAAGTATGTTACAGACGGCGGTGCAAACTGTTCAATGGACATATAGTCTCTTCTGGCAGTTGTGCCCTCAGCAAGGGTACGTAATTTGGAATAAGATTCTCTACAATATTATTCTAGTAATAATTTAATAATCAAAATTATTACTAGAATGATTGTGTTTTGGATTAAAATCACCTAATTAAACTACCATTGTAAGATTATTGTAAGAAGAATTATTACACAGAATCCACAGTCCACCTAATTATTGGGGTATAATTTTTCACTTCAAGATCAACTATCAAGAATTCAAGATCAACATAATTGTTCACTTCTACTATGAACATAGAGACCAAACACAAAATTAAACACATAATACATATATAATTTCACAAAATTTATTAGTGGGACCTACTTCTGAAATTTTGTATCCGATTCTATTACCGGTTTCTATGTTGCTAGATTTGTTGATAATTGTTTTGTTTGCATGGGTTTCATGGTGGCACAGGATCTTAGTATGGGGAGATGGGTACTACAATGGAGCAATCAAGACTAGGAAGACAGTACAGCCAATGGAGGTGAGTGCCGAGGAGGCGTCGCTCCAAAGAAGCCAGCAGTTGAGAGAGCTCTACGATTCACTCTCTGCCGGAGAGTCAAACCAGCAAACACGGCGGCCTTGTGCTGCCTTGTCACCGGAGGACTTGACGGAGTCCGAATGGTTCTACCTCATGTGTGTCTCCTTCTCTTTCCCTCCTGGTGTTGGGTAAGTGTTATTGCCAATTTAGCATGCTTTCTTTTGATTTAACAACAATATGTGAAATGTATAAATCAAATTTATTCCGAGTATAATTAACACTACATCAAATATGAATCTACATGTCACAGTTGCAAGATTTTTTGTAAATATTTTTTAGGGTACATAGCTTCTATAAATGGGTTTTATGAAGTTAATATGTCTAATTAGAATTGGTGAAATACAAAATAGTTACAAAAATAAAATAAGAATCAAAATCAAACATATAAAATACAAAAATCTACTTTAGTTCATCCCAATTAGAGTAACTAGACAAAACTATGAAATATCTAAAATATCCTTAGGGATTGTTTAGGAAGTGCTAGATTAATATACTTTTTAATTTTTTATGAAAAAACGTGAAATATGAGTTATATTTAAAATAATGTGATAAAGAGGTGATGTGACTCAAATAAGATAATTGTGACCCAAACACATGTCAAAAAAGCACTAGAGTACTTATCGGAGCGATATTGCCCAACATTGAGTTACATTTTCATCTAAAGTATTGACGATTTGGTCCACGTACTTAAACTCTATTTCCTATAATAGTGGAGCCAAATGTACAGAATTGAAAGTAGAAGTGGAAAATTTTACGGACAACTACTTTTATTTTTTGCACCGTTTGTAACCTAAAATTAATGACCACTGTGTATGTATTTGTTTGTTATGGAAATTCGATTAGCTTCTTAGCATAAGACAATTCATTGACGTCTGCAGACTCTGCACACAGAGTCCAATACTTTCCATACATATGAAGAGCCAATCCAAAAGGCCTGCTCTCTTTGTTTGTCTCTGTGAAAGGGAGTCTAAGAATGGAAAGGTAGTTGTGTGAATGAAATGCACTTAAAGAAATACAAATGATAATGAAAAATCTAGAAATCCTACATGTTAATTTGTGATTATGTATCAATAATAAGTAAAATATAACAATCCCAATCAAACAATCAAAAGAAAGAGACACAAAGATTTTACGTGGAAAAACCACAATTGGACACCTTCCAATTGTGATCAAAAAACCACGGGCAACTGCCACAAGAACAATCCACTAAGAAGATTTAAAGGAATTACACAGGTATACTCTCAATTATCTAGCGAATTCACAACGCCTAATTGAACCAACCTCTATGTGCCTCTTCCAACCCCATCTTCAGCACAGAATTGTCTTTCTGATGAGCCACTCCGGATTCCACCAAAGCTTCAGGCTCGAATTCTTCAGAATTCACAACTGAAGAACAACTCTCTCTTTTGTGTATAAATAACAAACCTTTGATGTACTCTCTTTAAATCATGAGTTGAATACTCAATAAAACATCAAAGAAAAAATAACAAAATATCCCTAGATATAAACCTTTAAGAACCAAAAAGAAGATCTGGAGGACTTCAATCAATTACTTAGTTTTGGGAGAAAACCAAGTATTTATAGAGAACCAAAAGTAATCCAAGATTGGGAAGAAAACAAACTCCTTGAGAAATCCGGATTCTGAGGCTCGCTCGAGCGAAGCTTTCCTGGCTCGAGCGAGGAGAGTAATTTTCATGATTTCTACTAGTGCCTTGGCTCGAGCGACGGATCCTTGGCTCGAGCGAGGAATACACTTCTTCAGGTTTTTGTATGGACGCAATCCTTGGCTCGAGCGAGAACTCCTTGGATCGAGCGAGAAAGTCTTAGCTCAAGCGAGCACTCCTTGGCTCGAGCGAGCAACGGCTGATATGCAATTTTGAATGCAATTTTGAATTTTGCTTCGGCCGCGAGCTGACCGGGCAGCTCGACCCCCGTAATAATCAGCGAAGTGGCAATCTTGAAAGCATTAACATCACAAGCTTCTCCGCAAAGCTCGATTCGGGTTGGATTCGCATCTAATAAACTCATAGCCTCACTGAAATAAAAATGCGAATAAAATTACAACTCAAAAGAGTTTTGTCAAACGGGATTGCCAAGAATAAAAACCTAACAGATAAGATTAGTAACTGAGAGTGAAATGACTCACTCTATACATGGTGGGTTTTGTGTGTGGTGTAGAGACCATACTATATTGTTCAAAGAAAAAAGGTTTGGTTTGTATGCTTTCCTAGTAGGGGTGAGCAGCGGATATACCGATCCGCCAAAACCGACCGAACCGAACCGATCCGCTGCATTTTGGACGGATGCGTGATGATGAGCGGACGGTTGCGGATTGATTTTCTCCAATCCGCCAATTTGGCGGACGGATGGCGGATTTGAAATTTCTTTGGCCGCAACCGAACCGCCAAACCGCCAAACCGCGAGCACCCCTAGTAATTTATAAGACTTTGTGTTTTCAATTTGTTTAAATATTATGTTTGTGTTTTTAATTGAAAAAAAGTTTAAATATTCTGTTGAAAAAAAGTTTTCAACTTGAATATATTTTTTGAATTGAAAAAAATAAACGTATTATTTATCTATATTTTTTTGTTTTTAAATCTAACTCTAAAAATAATAAATAGAAAATATGATATATGCTGGTTGGTTTTTGTTTTTACAAACATATATAGATGTAACAATACAGAAACATACAATTTCTACTACTGCTTTGTTCATGGTTTTTGTGGTTTCAATTGTTATTGTATTTTAAGAACCACAAATTGTAATACTTTATGTTGATGAGGCATACAGTGATCGTGATATTCTAAAGTTTTAAACTTTCTTTCTTTAGATAAGGCATACAGTGATTGTAATACTTTTTTAAGTCATTGACTGTAATATTTTCTTTCTTTTTTTATATTATTATTATTTTTTTTGAGGAAGTGCACAAGTTGAATTATGTTAAAAATTTATAAAATTTCACTACAAAAAAACACACCTTTGGCGACTAAATTTTTAGTCGCCAAAGGTCGATTTTTAGTCGCCAAAAGTGGCTGTTTAACCTTCCCCGACTAATTTTTTTGGTCGCCAGTTTTGTCGCCAATAAACGGTCGCAGAAGGTTTTGGCGACTAATCTGTCTTTTTGTCGGCAAAAGGCAGGTTTTTAGCGACTAAAGGTTTGGTCGCCAATGCTCAATTCCATTTTCGGAAATTATACCTTTGGCGACTAAAATGTTAGTCGCCAATAGTTAACTTTTTTTTTATTATTTATACAATTGCCACTCTTTTGGCGACCAAAGTATTTCGTCGCCAAAAGCATTTGTCAAAAAAAAAAAAAAATAACCCACAGTGCACTGTGCTGCCTCAGGAGCTCCCAAGGGTTTCGAACCTGCGACTTCAACCTTCCAAGCCTTAAACACAACACGCCACCCACTATGCCACTCAACCATCTCATGATTATATGTGCAATATATATTATTTATATAGTATAATTACCGCTATGAATACAAAATAATATTTTATAAATATAATTTTTTTAATTGAATTAATTTCTGTCAAAAAATAAATTATTTACTGAAAAAAAAATTTGGCCACTTTTGGCGACTAAAACAATTATTTAGTCGCTAATTGTATTATTTTGGGCTACTAATTATTTATTTGTCGCTAAAAAAAGAAGTTCCAATTAAAACTCAGCACTTTTGGCGACCAAACCTAATTTTAGTCGCCAAAAACGTCGCCTTTTGGCTACTAAACTGAATTTTAGTCGCCAATACTCAGTTTTTAGCTACTAATTTTTTTTTGGTAGCCAAAAAGCTTCACTTTCAGCGACCAATCTGTTTTTAGTCGCCAAAACACCTATATTCGGCGACTAAACTATTTTTTAGTCGCCAAAAGCTGTACTTTTGGCTACTAACTGTCTTTAGTCGCCAAAAACCGTCGCCTTTGGCTACTAAAATTGTTTTAGTCGCTAAAAACCCTGTATTCGGCGACTAAACTTACTTTTAGTCGCTAAAACACCTATATTTGGCGACTAAAGTCTTTTAGTCGCCAAAAGTGATCAAATTTGGCTACTAACTCACTTTTAGTCGCCCATTGGCCTACTTTCAGCGACGAATTTGTAATTTTTGGTCGCCAAAACTGCATTTTGTTGTAGTGTTTTAAACCGCCAAACCGATTCGCATTCATCCGCCAAACCGCCAATCCGCTCAATCAACATCCACCGGATTGGCGGACGGATGCGGATTGATTTTCTCCAATCCGCCAATTTGGCGGACGGATGGCGGATTAGAGGTTTCGTGGCCGCAACCGACCCGCGCCCACCCCTATTTCCTAGTAGTGAAGAAGCTGACTCAATCAAGCCTGTTGTTATGAAAGGCGCGCTTGACGTCTTCTTCGTTTTGAGTGCTTCTAGGATTCTTTTTGATAAACACTTGATTAAGTAAGTAGCCTTGTGTGCTGTCACTTGTGTTCTCGGAAAGATTGAACCTAACACCTTGGATATTAACACCCAAAATCATTCCACTGGACCAAACTCTTTGAGTTTATGTCAATCTAAGACTTTTAAGCTCTTGGTAGAGGAACAATTTAACAAAACTATCATGTTATTTCTTATTGGAAAGAGAGCTATGTCAAAGTTTACGAGGCCACCACTACATCAAACATTGCAAATCTTTCTAAATTTTCATATTTTAAAATTAGCACTACATTCTATATGTGGAGTGCGTTAAGGACAGAAAGACACGAATTTTAGGGAGAGGGATCCTTGACCCTATGTCCCATAACCTCCTTGTACCCCATTTTTCTTGTGTTTTTAATGCAGTCTATAATAATACCTTAGTATCATGCCGGGGATGGGCATTGCCTCATTGCATTGAATAAAAATGCTTCGGTAACAACAAGCACAACACTCATCATTTCACCAAGGTCTGAAAATCTTATGGCAATGATATAGAAGGTTGTCTCAGCAAAATGATGGGTTGAAACAGATTCAATTGAGACGAGTATCTGTTGGTTTATTTTTCCTACGAAGGAAAATATTATAAATGTGAGCGTGTCAGTAAGGATTGAAAAATCCTTACGGATTAAATTCAAGCCAATTATCAAGCGATTGTGTTGACGGTTCTTTTGCCTCAACAAAGAGGACTTCAAAATTGCCAAAGTGTAGAGAAAAGAAAAATTAAAAGAAGAAAGGGAGATGGAGAAAGACGATTGAGTGAACAATCAAAATAATAATTACTTACCTCTACTCCTATGCTTCGAAAAGGAAGTGCATGAAATGCTTCGAAATGAAAGTACTGAAAATAAATGCTTCGAAATATAAATCTATGTTAAACTACTCCTAAGATAAGGAAAATGACAAGAAATATTGAAATCAACTGTCTTTGATTTGAGTTCTGGATCTTTTTCAATGTAGCCATTAATGGCTATTTATAGAGGAAAAAATACAGCAATAACTACTTAGTAACTATCCATTTCTTCCATCTTCATTCTTGTCTTGCCATGTGTCCTTCCACTCATCCACTTTGTCCTTCATATTTTCCATCATCTCTATAACTTCTTTTAACTTCCAAATGAATAAGAGGATGCCACGTGTCCTGCAATTATATAAATAATAAAAAATTACAGATTTATGGTGCTAACATTACCCCCCGCGGCCCTTAAAAATGATATTTACTTGAATTTTTGAAGGGCCGAACCAAGCACATGACTAATCTAAGCAACAAAGTGCTTTGAATGATATAACAACACCAATAAGGTGCTTCAAATGAGTATGAAATTATAACTAGATGACCAATAACAAGCTTCGAAGATGGTATAAAAAACCAAATTCATCGTTCGAAGGTCTTGCGGCACAGTTTTGAAGGAACAACATCACCCCTCGAAGGTTGGAA
Organism: Camellia japonica; assembly: GCA_030407325.1. NCBI lineage: Eukaryota > Viridiplantae > Streptophyta > Magnoliopsida > Ericales > Theaceae > Camellia > Camellia japonica. The sequence goes on from JAPPVO010000003.1 coordinate 21,378,792, forward strand.
GCATTGATATAGGATGATGATACTTACAATGAAGTTTCAAGGTTAGGCTTGACGCTTCAAATGTTTCTTCGAAGCTTTATACAGTTTCGAAGGTGAAGTAATCAACCTTTGAAACAACTCTTGATGCTTCGAATGTATCTTCAAAGCTTTATACAGTTTCGAAGGTGAAGTAATCAACCTTCGAAACAACTCTTGATGCTTCGAATGTATCTTCAAAGCATTATTTTGTTTCAAAGGTGAAGTACTCAACCTTCGAAACAACTCTTGATGCTTCGAATGTATCTGCAAAGCTTTATACAGCTTCGAAAGCGAAGTAATCAACCTTCGAAACAACTCTTGATTCTTCGAATGTATCTTGACTGTGTACATACAAACAACTGGCCATCAATTTGAAAAGATAAGCCATTCTCAACCACTTATTTAAATGCATAGGCTTTTTTTAGCCAAATTCATGCATTTTAAATGGTCATCCCTTGTTCTTAGTGCTTCGAACTCATAAGAACAATTTGTTAATTTTATTAGCTACATCATTAGAATTATATTTTGATGTGAACCACAAATCCAAAAAGGATTTTGAACACCAAAAGTCATGGTATAGTGTGACCATGACATTTTGAAAAATGTCAAAAATTTTGAATTCATGAACAGTGGCTTGTTCATCATTCTTGACCATGTTTGTTTTAAAAACAAAACTTTCGCAGAATTGATTTTCATAATTATTTAGCAACGTGGGTTGTTTTTCCATGTTAGCCATTAATGGCCTATGAAAATCACCCATAAATATGCTATTTTCATGACTTGACTCTCTAAAATTTGGTTTTTGGACCCCTCGAGTCATACATGGAACGTCATTTTTAGCCAAATTTGGTTCAAGAACATGCTCTTTCGTTGTGTTAATTTCATAACTTGGCTCTTTAAAAACGGACTCTTGAACCCCCCGAGCCATTGATGAAATCAACTCTTTACTTTTGCTATTTTCAACCATGGAAAAATTCTGAAAAAATTCACTAATTCCGGCCATTAAAGCCTCAGTTAAAGACTTGGTAGTGAGAGTTGATAACTCATCATTCCATTGGCGAATTTCCATATCAAGTTGATGAATTTCTCCAAGTAAATGGTGTCTTTTTTCTTCCACCAAATAATATTGTAATGGATGAAAGTTTATTTCATCAAGAAAATAGATCTCTTCTTGAAGATCCAAAATTTTTCTTTCATGCCAATATATTTCAAATTGACAAGTTCGAATGACGAAATCCAAATTGTTTGTCATTTCTTACACTTGGCTGTCCCACCGGGCGTGCAAAAAATGTTGGCTTATTTTTCCTACGAAGGAAAATATTATAAATGCGAGCGTGCCAGCAAGGATTGAAAAATCCTTACGGATTAAATTCAAGCCAATTATCAAGCGATTGTGTTGACGGTTCTTTTGCCTCAACAAAGAGGACTTCAAAATTGCCAAAGTGTAGAGAAAAGAAAAATTAAAAGAAGAAAGGGAGATGGAGAAAGACGATTGAGTGAATAATCAAAATAATAATTACTTACCTCTACTCCTATGCTTCGAAAAGGAAGTGCATGAAATGCTTCGAAATGAAAGTACTGAAAATAAATGCTTCGAAATATAAATCTATGTTAAACTACTCCTAAGATAAGGAAAATGACAAGAAATATTGAAATCAACTGTCTTTGATTTGAGTTCTGGATCTTTTTCAATGTAGCCATTAATGGCTATTTATAGAGAAAAAAATACAGCAATAACTACTTAGTAACTATCCATTTCTTCCATCTTCATTCTTGTCTTGCCATGTGTCCTTCCACTCATCCACTTTGTCCTTCATATTTTTCATCATCTCTATAACTTCTTTTAACTTCCAAATGAATAAGAGGATGCCACGTGTCCTACAATTATATAAATAATAAAAAATTACAGATTTATGGTGCTAACAGTATCATTTACATATAATATGAGGATCAAGTTTGGGTAGTATGAAAAAAGCCAAAAAGCTAAAAAGTTACTCAAAAAGTTAAAAAGTTAACACTATTCACCAAAAGTCAACAATTACGGCTACACAACTCCCAATCTTAATTTTCCCTTACAAATCAATTTTTACAATTTTTTATTACACATTTTTCCATAAAAAGTTAAAAAGTTAACCTAAATATCCATATTTTTTCCCTCAACTTTTTAGTCCAAAAAGGCAAAAAGTGCACTTATTTAGGACACCCCAAATTATACACCCCCCTCCCAAAAAAAAAAAAAAAAGAAAAAGAAAAGAGAAAGAAGTGAATACAATTACAAATTGAAATATCATTTTCCTTACATTACTTTGGATTTCCTGAAGTATAGAGGATATTCAATAAAAAAAAAAGTGAAATTCAAGTGAAAAGAAATACGAGTAAAGAAAACTAGGTGGCGCAAGATTGAGAATGATATTTATACTAGAAATTATCAAGAATGTTAAAAAATCAATGTAAAATGTTAGAACTTAATTTCATAATCAATTAAAATACTAAAGGTGCACAATAATTATATAAACATATTAGAATTGTTTGATATTATTGTTAAAAATAAGATTTGCAAGTATGAAAAAGTGGTAAAAAGAATAAGAAATGATTTTCTATAGGGAGTGTTGTTCACAACTTCTTTCAAGAGTATCTAACAAGTTTTATTCATTTATTTATTTATAATTATGCTAGTGTTTTTTAAATATATTGAAAATGTTTCCTCGATGTTTCACTTAAAAATTTTCATTATAGTTTCGTCTCTGTTACTGAAATTTTATTATATTTCATTTAGAAACATGATTTACAAACATAATTTTTAATAGTCAGTGAGCGTTTTTGTTTGAAATGAAAATACAAAAATTATGAAATATGAACACCATTTATCTGCTGTGATGTGTAGGTTACCGGGAAAAGCTTATGCGAAGAGGCAACACGTATGGCTTACTGGGGCGAACGAGATTGATAGCAAAGTTTTTTCTAGAGCTATTCTCGCCAAGGTAGCTATAACCAAAATGTGGAAAATTTATTGAAATTATGTGCTAGTAATATTTTTTTTAATTAGTTGGTTTCTTCTCTTATGTTTCCTGAATTTCCATGTGGTCGCACCAGAGTGCTCGGGTTCAGGTAATTTCTGTCAACCATTTCATTGATAGTTTTGTACTTCTGTGAAAGTATGTGTTTTTATGCTATCTGTGTTTCTGATTAAGAAAATGATTTTGCTAATCATGTTGCAGACTGTAGTATGCATTCCTCTACTAGATGGTGTTGTTGAACTTGGCACAACTGAGAAGGTAATTATTATTATTATTTATCACAAAATCTCCTGACAAATATTTAAGAATGATCATAAATTTTGTACATTTTTTTTTTAAAGAATAGTGATAAAAAAAAAAAAAAAGAACAAATAGACATTAAGATGTCTTTAATTACACAAATGATATTATGAGATCATTCTTTTGCAAAATTCTGATGGAATAATATTTATTATGTTTGGTTTTAATTTTCTAAATTCAATTTTCTAGAAATTGAGTCTTTTGTTATTCGTATTTTTTATTTTTAGTGAAAATTTTTAATATTTTAAGCAATTGTTTTTACATTTTTAGATAAACCTTACTTAGATGTATTTAAAGAATAAAATATTTGTGAAAAATATTTTAAAAAATTAATAAATATCATGATTTGAAGTAACAAAATCATTTATATCTAATGAGAAATTTTACTGTATACACTTCTTAAAAAATTGTATATTATATGTATTTTATAATTAAAAAAAATAAAATAATTTTATATTTTTTAAGTCATAATTAAAAAAATAAAAATCATAATTAAACACTATATAAAGCATAAGAGGATGTGTGTATATCATAATATTTCCCTATAACTATAGAATAATATTAGATAATACGAATCGATATTCCACATTGATAATCTAGTAATACAATAGCCTAAACCTAAACCTATGTGGCATTTCAGGTTCAAGAAGACATAGGATTCGTACAACACGTGAAGAGTTTTTTCGTGGATCACCACCCTCCTCAACCTCCAAAGCCGGCTCTCTCCGAGCACTCCACTTCAAACCCCGCCACCTCATCTGATCACGCACGTTTCCACTCCCCTCCATTGCCAGCCGCCATGTACGCACCGGTTGATCCTCCAGCGATTGCCAACCAAATTGACGAGGAGGAGGAAGAAGAAGAGGAAGAGGAGGAGGAGGAAGAAGAAGAAGAAGGCGAGTCGGACTCGGAAGCTGGCACGGAGGCTCAGAACCCTCTCGCTCTCCCTCAGGGTGTAGCTGTGGCTCATCATGCAGCTGCCGAGCCAAGCGAGCTTATGCAGCTGGAGATGTCTGAGGATATCAGGCTTGGCTCGCCTGACGACGGCTCGAATAACTTGGACTCGGAATTTCAGTTGCTAGCCGCAAGCCAAGCCGGAAACCCGGCTGATCAACATCGCCGAGCTGACTCGTATAGGGCTGAGTCGATTCGGAGGTGGCCCGTGTTGCAGGATCCCTTGTGTAGTAGTCTTCAAGCTCCACCACCTTCAGGTACGATGATAATTTTTGATTTAATGATTAACTAAAACCAATCATAGTGGGGTGTTGTAGATGGGACCTACAATTGTGGGTCCCTTATGTCCACGTGTAACTGGTGAGAGTAGTGATGCTCTGCATGCATGTGTCTGTCAAAGTTAACCTTTCCGACCAATGCAGGTGTCTACCCACATGCATGCAAACCATTTACTAGGCACACGCTAGTGTCTAGCAGTAGTAGATACGCCTCAACTAATCTTAGCTGTTGATCAGTGGAATCAAATATGCTAATTTTACAACCAAAAAAATAAAAAATAAAAATATATAATTATTTTTTATTATTCTAATTTTTGTTAAAATATTTTATGAATAATTTAAATCACCAAAGTCAATTCTAAAATATACTCATTAAATCCGAACACTCTCCCAAGTTGGGTGGTTAATTTCAAAGAATTCAATCCCAACTTACAAATATCACAGTGTATTTGGTTTCAGTTTTTTAAATTTAATTTTCTATTTTTCGTGTGTTTTTTTATTTTTAGTAAATATTTTTTAAATTTTAAGTAATTTTTTTAATTTTTTAGATATACCTTACTTAAATGTATCTAAATATTAATATTTGTAAAAAAAATATTTAAAAATTAATAAATCCACAAAAATATGAAAAAATATATTGAATTTTTATATTTTTTGATATTTACTAAATTTTTTAAAGATTTTTTTCACAAATATTATTATAAGTGTATTTATGTAAGTGTGTCTGAAAATTTGAAAACTTGCTTAAAATATTTTAAAAATTCAGTGAAAGCAAAAAAATATAAAAAATAAAAAATAGAATTTTGTGAAAAGTGAATTTTAAAATTGGAAACAAACATGGTGATTATTGTTTTTTTTTATAAAAAAATTGGTAAAACAATTATTTTCACATTATTAATCTTTGATTAAAAATGTCTGACCAAATTAATTATCTTGAGTTAATCTTATGCCATCAAATGCAATATTAATTTATCTTAAAAATTATTTAATTTAATCCCTCATACGTGCATCAAAACTCTCATTTGAAAATTGATTAATTTAATTAATTTTTTACAAAATATATAAAAATAATGATATGACAATTTGAAATCCCAAATGGGGGAACTTCAGTTGAAAAATTAATTCTCATCTTTATTAGTAATAGTAGTAGTTTCTTTCTTCTTTTTTTTCTTTTTAAATATTATATTATTGTTCTAATAGAGTTGTCTCTATATATTTTCAAATTTTGGTCAGGAGGACCTGCATTGGAGGAATTGAATCAAGAGGACACACACTACTCTCAAACAGTCTCCACCATTCTCCAACACCAATCAAGCCGGTGGTCAGAGTCCTCTTCCGCCACCGGCTACCTCATGTACTCCTCTGAATCAGCATTCTCCAAGTGGATGCTCCGTCCGTCCGACCACCACCACCACCACCACGTCGCCGCCGTAGACGGAACCTCCCAGTGGCTCCTCAAATACATACTCCTCAGCGTCCCCTTCCTCCACACCAAATACCGCGACGAGAATTCCCCCAAATCTCGCGACGCCGCGGACTCCGCCTCCCGATTCCGCAAAGGAACGCCGCAGGACGAGCTCTCCGCCAACCACGTCCTCGCCGAGCGCCGCCGCAGAGAGAAGCTCAACGAGCGATTCATCATTCTCAGATCTCTGGTCCCTTTCGTCACCAAAATGGATAAGGCTTCGATTTTGGGGGACACCATCGAGTACGTGAAGCAATTGCGGAAAAAAATTCAAGATCTCGAGGCTAGGGCACGCCAGAACGAGAACGATCAACGGTCCAGATCATCTTCGGACCCACAGAGAACGAGTAGCTTGAGCTTGAAGGAGCAGAGGAGTGGGAGTGGGGTCACCGCTTTGACGGATCGGACTCGGGTCGGGTCGGATAAAAGGAAGCTGAGGATTGTGGAGGGGACTTCCGGTGCCAAGCTGAAGGCGGTGGATTCTCCTCCGCCGGCGGAGCTTCCGCCACCGCCGCCGCCGCCTCCACCGCCGCCGCAGCCGGTGGAGGGAGTGACGATGCAGGTACAAGTGTCGATAATAGAGAGTGATGCGTTGGTGGAGTTGCAGTGTCCGCATAGGGAAGGGTTGTTGTTGGATGTGATGGTGGTGCTCCGGGAGCTTCGGGTGGAGGTCACGGCTGTGCAGTCGTTGTTGACTAATGGGGTCTTTGTTGCTGAGATGAGGGCCAAGGTATTATCTTTTTCATCTGGACCGTTCATCTAATAATCAAATACTAGTATGCTAACTGACATTTCGATCAGAAAGTGTCAGTAATACTGGGCTATCGCACGTTTGATTGATTATGGGCTTAAGGCCCATTACTGAGATATGAGCCCGTTTTTGTTTAGGCTCCATAAATAGCCCAAAATACACAAAGTAACAACCTTCCTGCCTCTTTTTGGGCCCAGACTGTTGTAGCCCAATTCATGGGGCATTCTATTTGAACCCAAAAAATATCTTAGTACCCTCAATTTAAATTTATAAATTTTAATTCTTATTATATATTAATGTGAATTTACTAATAAAGACAATTCATATTAAACCCTAAAATAATTTCTTTTTTTCCTCATGGTACACCCTAATCTATTATTTCTATTCAAATCTCTACATCTTCTTCCCCAACAGATCAAAGTTAGTTTGTCTTCTTCTTCTTTCTCACTCCAAAACTCCAATCCACCTTATTGAAACTCACCATTATCATTAATATCATTGTTTTTTTTTTATTATTTTAAAACCCAAAACCCTAAACGAAAGTTTAAACAATCAAACAATAGAGGAAAGTGATAATCAAGAAAATATTTTGATTTTTATATGAATGCTTACCTTCTCTTTGAAGGATTGTTTCAAAATATTATCTTGATTATCACTTTCCTCCATTGTTTAATTGTTCAAACTTTCTTCTAAGGTTTATGATTTCAAAATAATAAAAAATAATGATGTTAATAATAATGGTGAGTTTCAATAAGGTGGATGGATTGGAGTTTTGGAGTGAGAAAGAAGAAGAAGAAGACAATCTAACTTTGATCTGTAGGGGAAGAAGATGTAGAGATTTGAATAGAAGTAATAGATTAGGGTGTACCATGAGAAAAAAAAGAAATTATTTTAGGGTTTAATATGGATTGTCCTTATTAGTAAATTCACATTAATATATAATAAGAATTAAAATTTATAAATTTAAATTGGGTGTAGTAAGATATTTTTTGGGTTCAAATAGAATGCCCCTTTCCTGCCTCTTCTTGGGCCCAGACTGTTGTAGCCCAATTCATAGGTGTCAATGAAATATTAAGTTCGAGTTAATGGAGTTATGTAAAAACAAAAAAAAACTTCAATTTTGACTTAAAATTACTTATCTATTTTAGCATCTAGGTTAAAAGGCAGCTTTTTTAACTCTTTTTTATTTTTTTAATTTTTTTAGGTTACATTATTTTTTTATATTTTTACACGCTTTTTTAAAAAAAAAAAATCTTTCTAAAAAAAAAAATTTTAAAATCAACCTTTTAACCTACTCAAGTACTTTTTTTTTTTTTTTAATTTTGTTTATAAAACTAAATAATTTGTAACCGCAGCCAAATAGTATTATCTATTTATTATTTTTCATTCATGTTTTTTTTTTTTCATGACATGGGATAATCAAAACATACAACTTTTTTCAAGTTTTTATTTTTATTTTTTGACCCTGAAATTTTCTATTCTTCCATTCCCTACAAATAGACTCAAACCCACATATATGCATTATCCAAATTACTTTGCACTTGCCTACACTATCTCTCCAAAAGCTAATACCATTAATTAGATGACATTCACTCTTCATTTTTCTTAATTTGATTGTTTTTATGTTGATTTTGTTTTTGTTTTTTTTTTAAAATTTAAGTTGTATATTCACTGATATTTTTCTTATTCTGTATTTTTAACTTGAATAATTCAGTATAATTCCGTTAAATTGCCAGTTTGAAACTACTAAAGCTTCCAAACAATTCATCAGTTTTAAATTCTTAGTCGGTTAAATTCCTAGTCATCAATTTATGCTAGTATGGTAATTGTGTTTAGTTCTGTTTAATGACATCTACAGGTGAAGGAAAATGTAAATGGGAAGAAACCAAGTATTGTGGAAGTAAAGAGGGCAATTCACCAAATCATACCCCAGTACTAATGAGACTCTCTCTCTCTCTCTCTCTCTCTCTCTCTCTCTCTCTCTGTGGCTATAGTATGTAGTTGCTCACCAGTTAATGATCTGATCTGACGGAGCAGTGATTATGTTGTTAATAAGATAAATTTAAGTAGGCATTCTTAAATGTAATCTTGTAGAATTTATGCCACAACTAAAAACTAAGTATCTACCGAGCAAAGCAATATGTATAAATTTGTTTCCTCTTATTGTTAAATTGATTGAATCTTAACTGTAGCAGAGTTATATGAGACCCAAGGTCAAAAAAATACTTTAAATTCAATAAACATAACTATTAAGATATTAAAGTGTCGCTTGAAAACATATTATTTTAGTAATTTTTGAATTTTTATTAAAAAATGTGCAAAAAAATAAAGAGAGTGATGTGACAATTTATAGTAAATTTTTAAATTTTTGACTAAAAAACTTAGTCCCAAACAAGGCCTAAGTCGTGCTTAAATTTTAAATTTGTAAAAAAAAATTATTTCATTTTATTTTATTTTATTTATAAATTCAAGATCCAAACACATTTTATATAAAATAAATAAATAAATAAGGAGAAGAAGAAGAAATGTTTATTATTCTTTGGATTTGCTTACAAGGTACAAATATTTGTCACCTTCAGTAATAAAAATTAATTAATTTCTCAACTCCGCTACATAGTTCGAATTATTAACGGCTCGAATAGCCCGAAATCCCAAAATAATATCATTTTGGGATTTTTTTTTTCTTTTTTCCTTCTTATTTATTTGTCAGCTTCAATAATAAAAATTAATTAATTTCTCGACTCCGCTACGTAGTTCGAATTATCAACGGCTCGAATGGCCCGAAATCCCAAAATAACGTCGTTTTGGGATTTTTTTATTTTTTATTTCTTTTTTCTTTTTTCCTTCTCATTTGTTTGAAGAAGAAGAAGAAGAAGAGGAGAGGAGAGGAGAGGAAGAAGAAAACAGATCATCTTTAACATCATCATCTTCATCACATCATCATCAGCCATTATTTCCCCCCCTTCATCTTCAGATCTGGATCTATTAGAAGAACAAAAAAATAAAAATAAAAATAAATTCAACAACAAAATCTTCATCAACACATCATCATCAATATCACCATCATCTTCAGAGCCAGAAAAAAAGAAAAAAAAAGGGAGATAAAACAAAGTCTGAAATCGCACCCTCCATCACCGTCCGCCGTCTCACCCTCCATCACCGTCGCCCCGCCCCGCCATCACCGTCGCCTCTCTCTCTCTCTGTTTCCGTCTCTCTTCTCTCCTCCTCTCTCTTTCTCCCTCTCTCTCTCTTGCCCTCCTCCCCCTGTGTGTTCAGATATAAACGAGAAAAAAAAAAAAAAAACATTGCCAAAACGGCGTCATTTGACATTCGGGATATTCGAGCTCTCACACATTCGAGCTCTCACGCATTCTCCTTAATTTCTCTACTATGGCACTGGTGCGAGATTTCATCCGCAGTTATAAACAAATTTCCAGTTTCTTTAATTAAAAAGTGAAACAACAAATATCAACAATTATGGGAGACTTGTGTCCAATTACTTGAGACAATAAAATGTCCAGAAAGGGAATATAAAAAATTGCTTAAAATTTTAAAAATATTCACTAAAAATAAAAAAAAATACGAAAAATAAAAAATATAATTTTCATAAAATTGAATTCAAAAAATTGAAACTAAGGCCTCGTTTGGGAACCCTTCATTTTAGCCAAAAAGTCAAAAAGTTACTAAATTAGCCAAAAAGCCAACAACCCATACCAAAAAGTCAAAGATTCTCTTTTTCTCTCTACTTTTTGCGCATCTTTTCGTAAAAAGTCAAAAAGTCATCCTAAATATACTAGTTTTTTTTAGCTCATATTTTAGCCAAATAGCTATAAAGTTACTAAATTAGCATGTTCCCAAACGAGGCCTAAGGCTAAGTTTGACATATTGCAAAAAAGTTAAAAAGCCAAAAAGTTACTAAAAAAGTTAAAAAGTTAACACTATTTACTAAAAGTCAACAATTACGGCTGCACAACTTTCAATCCTAATTTTTCCCTACAAATTAATTTTTACAATTTTTTATTACACATTTTTTCATAAAAAGTCAAAAAATTAACCCAAACATCCATATTTTCTTCTTCAATTTTTTAGACCAAAAAGACAAAATATATTTATTTAGGACACCCCAAACAACCCCTAAACACACTAATGGTTATTTTTTATAAATCTATTTACAAATCACGAGTTCCAAACAAAAAAAAGTCAACTCATTTTAAATATGGATAAGTTCACTTTTTATCATTGTAAGTCAATTTAAATTTTATTTTGATTCTTAAGTTCATAAGTAAAAAATTTCAAATTAAAAAATGGTATGTATAAAATTTGGATTAAAATTACAAAAAAGTGTAGTTCACCCAAAAGAGAATCATACCTTCCCTCCAATTTTTGGTGAACAGTTTGTTTCATAGTGTAATTCTCTGACCATTCTTTCTTTTGAAGGCAGAGAAACGAGAGAGTGAAATAATGGAGAAGGGTACACCAAACAAGTCGAGCACCAACTGTGAAAGCAACACAAGATCTGAAATATGTTTTTATATACAAAAATGCTAGGCTTCAGGAAAGCGCTTCAGGAAAAGCATCAGGAAAATTATCTTACCGGTAAGAGAATTCTCTTACCGGTAAGAGACCCATCACGTTTCATTTTTTTCCTTTGACGTGATGGGTTTCTTACCGGTAAGAGAATTCTCTTACCGGTAAGATAATTTTCCTGATGCTTTTCCTGAAACTCTTTTCCTGAAGCGTAGCATTACTGTTTTATATATTCATATGATTATATATATATATATTACTTTAAAGAAATTGGAATATATTCTGAGGAAGGTTCTACCATTTTTGCCCCCTCTTGTTAGTAGTATATACAAGACTATAGTTTCTGGATCAGATTCAGACTCTGTAATTCGATTTCAATTGCAAATAGGTTTTCTTCAGAGACATCATCTTCTTCTTCTTGTCCTTGTACATTCCATTCTCTTCCTCTCTTAGCAGGTCCAATCTCTAGGTAATCTCTCTCTCTCTCTCTGTTATATGTATGTGCGTGTGCTGTTTGTTCAATCTGGATCCCTTATATTGTTCAAGTATCAGTGAATTGGTATCTGTTTTGAGAATGGGTCTTTTTCTTGGGATAGAAATAGATATGGCAAGATCTGAACAAAATGATATGTATGAAGGGTTTGCATGATTATATACTGATTTATCTAGTATGATTTTCTTCTGGGTTTGGATTTGCATACTATGTTGCTTTGATCTTGGATCCAATCACATTTGGCAATATTTTTGAAGTCAATGAACCATGGATTGAGAAAAGCAGTGGAAACATTAGGGTTTTAGGGTTATTTGTATGACTGGAAATCTGCTGGAAATTGCTGAAAATGGTTGGTTCTGATTCTGATGTCTGAGACACACACACACACACACACACACACACACACACACACACACATGTTATCTTCTTGTTTCACAACTAATTTGAAGATACCAAGTATAATGAATCCTTTAGGTTAGATTAGAAATGATGTTGTAGAATGAAATTTCTAGTTGTCTGTTGATCAGGAAATAATGTGTTAGCACTTAGCATTTGTAAATTGCTCAGACAATTCTAATATCTTCCATTTGATGTTGTTGAATTGAATGGCCTAGATATGGCATATGAACAGATTTGTAGATTTCAGATCTGGATGTTCATGAGTGAGGGAAAGAATAAAGAAACAATCAAACTAAAGTACCTAGGTTAAACCTTTGACCAAGTGTAGTACTCTTCCTTTTACCTCATGATGTACAATCAACAGTGAGTGATTCTCGATGACTGCCTCTCAATTGACTCAAGAACATAGAGATTTTTATATAAGAACTTAGATGTTCATATGTGTAGCCTATTTGGGTCTTGTTCACTCTCTTCTATGGTAATTGATTAGATTTCCATCTTGAAACTAGCTCAGCTGAGTTACTACTAAATCATAAAACAGAGCCACAACTCTTTTCTTTAGCTTAACTGTACCTGAACCATGGTTTGCAAATGTCCTCAGAAAAGAGAGATCCATGTTCCAACATAGTGATGCACCATCTTTGCCCTCATCCATGAATCCCCAAAAGTTTACAATTCAAGCTCTTGATTCATTATTAAAAGCGGCAAAAGCACAAGACAAGAAAGCTGTTGTTGAAGGCTTTATGTTTTCCTAGGCCATCTGTTTCCCTTGAGAAAAAAGCGTAACTTGACATACATTTGCTATCAATGGCAAGAGGGTAGGTGATATACATGCTACTCTGCACATTGGCCCAAACCAATCAAACAATTTATGCTTGCTCTAAAATGGGATTTTTTTAATTATTTATTTATTTTTTGTAAATGATACAGTGAGAGGTTTGATTTTCCCATTGACTAGATCCTTTGGGAAAGAAAAATATAATTTTCTAAATGGCTTCCATTGGATGCAATGAACCCTCTTTGAACAAAAACTCTCCATCATTCTTTGTCTATAATTTTGTACTTGGTATGATCTTCACAGTATTAATCTCTTAACGATATACTTTGCTGCAGATGAGAAGCAAAATCTGCTTCAAGGGTTGAATAGTTATCGAGCATCCTTGAACCTGAGCGCCCTCACCGAAAACAGTAATGCAGATTGTTTTGCAGATGAACTAGTGAGCCAGTTCAAGAACCAACCATGTTCAAATACTACCGGTGCAGACACTGTTCCAGGCACTGAGCCTCAGTTGTCCAACTATCCAGACCTACTTGCCAAATGCCAACTAAACATAACTGATACCAGAGATGGGGCACTAATGCCTGTTTGCGTTCCCAACCTGGATCCAAACCTCGTGCTCACAAACTACACAGAGACTTACACACAGTATCTAAATGAGAGCACTTACATCGGAGCAGGGATTGGTGTAGAAGGTAACTGGATGGTTGTCGTTTTAAGCACAAACACGATGGGAGGGGCATTCACCACAGCTGTCAATGTGGCGAGTTTGTTTTTGGGGGATTTGGTCATAGTCCCCTCACTATCTAATTTCTCTTTCAAAAGGACAAGAATTATATAAGTACTTTCAAAACCCTCTGATATTTTAAAACTTGTTTCTTTTACTATATTACCCTCATATCTATCAGCTCTCCTATTAAGACATCTTCACTATGTATTTCAGAGTAAAATTTTACTCTGTATGAAAGTAAAATTTTATTTTGTATGAAAGTAAAATTTTACACTCTGAAACTAAAGTAAAATATTACTCTGTATAAAAGTAAAATTTTACTCTGAATAAAAGTAAAATTTTACTCTGAAAAATAAGTAAACTGTGAGACTCTGAAGCTAAAAGTAAAATTTTACTCTGTATAAAAGTAAAATTTTACTCTGGTTCTGTCAAATGAAAAAAACAGAGCAATAGAACCAGAGTAAAATTTTACTTTGGTTCTATCAAATGAAATTTGATGTTTATTTTGAAAAATCGATGGAACTTTGAGCTTTGAGCTTTGAATCAGGCCTATAATCCTTGAATCAATCGATGTTTACTCTGAAAAACATTGAATCATGCCTATAATCCTTGAATCAGGCCTATAATCTGAAAATTTCAAAGAAATCTCAATTTTTCATACCCCGGTTCTTCAGATTTTTCAGATTTTACAGATTTTTCAGATTTTTGAAACTTTGAGCTTTCAAAAATCTTGAGATTTTTCATACACACAGATTTTCAGATTTTACTTTAAATCCTTGAGCTTTTGAGTTCGAATCAAATGATCGCCGAGACCGATCTATGCAATCATTCAAATCTCCGATCTTAAAGACTCAAAACACACACACACACATATATATATATATATTACAGATCGGAATATGTAGATATATATATATTCGAATTCAAATCTCAAAACACACAAACACACACATATATATAGATATATATATATATATATGTATCAGCGCGATTTGCAAGTTCTCCACAGCTCCGGCCATGGAGGAAGCTAGGGTTAGAAGAGAGAGACGAGAGAGAAGATGAACAGCTGAAGGAGAGTTGAAGGAGGAGAGTTGAGAAGATACGGAGAGAGATCGTCGGAGCTTAGGAATGACACAGCTCTGGCCATGGAGGAAGCTTGGGTTAGAAGTGAGAAACCAGAGAGAAGATAAATTTTGTATCTGGATTGTGTATATGTGAGGGTATAATAGTCTGATAAAATATTTAAATAATAAATTTTGTCCTTTATGCAAGACTTTATAATTATGAGGGGGTTTAGAAAGTATAATTTTTTTCTTAATCCTTCTAACAATGAAAGGAAGGTAAAGGGGGTTTATAGCCAAATTTTCCATTGTTTTTTAATGTTGGTTTGGCACAAAACTTGATGCCATTGTTGTTGGTGTTCATTCTTGTTCTGCTGAGTTGAAATTGACTACATGTTCAAAACATTAATTTTTCCCCCTGATTTCTGATTATTATAAGTAGCTCGAATTCTCGCTTCCCCGATTCCCCCGAATTCAAAACAACGTCGTTTCGTCGTTTTGAATTTTTTTTTTTGAGTCCAATAACGCAGAAGAAGACGAAGAAAGAAGAAGAAGGAGGAGGAAGAGGAGAGTAGCAGAGAGAGAGAGAGAGAGACAACATCATCATCATCAACAACATTATCATCATCATCATCATCATCATCATCATCATCATCTTCAGATCTTCATCAACATCATCATCAACAACCATTCAGATCCAGAGAAGAAAAAAAAATTTCAGATCCATCATCAACATCAACATTAACATTTTCATCAACCATTCAACATCTTCATCAACATCACCATGATCAATACATTTTCAGATTAAAAAAAAAAAACCGCTTCGATCTGGAAAAAAAAAGAGGCTGAAAAAAAAAATGGAGGCGGAGGCGATCGACCCTCTCTCTCTCTCCATTCCCTCTTCCCCTCTCTTCTCTCTCTCCTCTCTCTTCCCCTCTCTTCTTTTCTCTTCTCTCCCTCTGTTTTCAGTTTCAGACTGCATAAAGGAGAAAAAAAAAAGAAAATAAATAAATAAACTGCCCAAAACGATATCGTTTTGGGCGGTCGGGAGATTCGGGCTAACCCAGATTCGAGCTACAAACCATTTTCCTATTACATATTTGGCTGATGACTTTTCTCAGACCTTTCAAAAAGTGGTTTGAGGGTTTTGCCAAAAAACCTAGCTCTGTGTTTTTGCACTCAGTGGGTTGCCGAATACTCCAAGGAAATTCCTGAATGTTTATTCCATCAAATAAATTCTTGAATGCTCATTCAATATATTCCACTCATGCTTGATGTACAGTTGGCAACACTGTTGTATCACTGCCAGAACTATGTGGTATAGTTAAGCATCTATCCAAACGAATTATTTTCACTCCATACAAATGGATAAGGAGTATTTTCAGCACGAGATGGTCCTAATCAAATTATTTGGGTCCACTCCATATAAGCGAGATAGGGAGTATTTTCAGCAAGAGATATATTGAAGAGTTAGTCCTACACACCAAAATTCAAAGTTCATCAGAAGCTTGGTGTAAAATTTCAGAAAAACTCACTTGTTATGCCTACATTGATAATAATTAGGCAAAAGAGAGATTGATTATTCAGAGCAGGTTCAATAGATAACAGGAAATGACTACCAATCTTACATCTGTTACAAAACCTTAATGCAACTGTAATCACAAAATCTCAGAAAAACAAAAGAGATCTATATTGTGCATTGTTTGACAATCAAAATTGCAACTCCACCATCAATCCATGAAATTGTAAAAGCTAAAATAGACTATAGGTTCAAACTCATTCCTCTCAGCTGCAACAGTAAGCTAATTTCAAGGTTTTTAAAATGGATATTTTCCCTCTTAAGCAAAAAACTGCCCCTTGCATTCCTGAGAACAAAAAAGAGTTTCTGCTGCTTAGCTGACCACGACCTATTTGTTGACATGAGAACTGCAAGACCAACCACCGGCTAACCATCATATAAATATTGCTCAAAGACTGAATAATCCTTTTAAAACAACATCTCCCCAAGACCGCCATTGCCCATCTCCCCATCATAAATATTGCTCAAAGACTGAATAATTCTTATAAAACAACATCTCCCCAAGACCGCCATTGCCCATCTTCTCCAAGTCTTCTTGTGACAATAGGGTTTTCTTACCACTACCGCCACTCTTATCATATGGTTGTGCCATCTTCCGTAAAAACTGCACAACATATGGAAGAATAAAACAATAATAATACACTCAAGTTCAACACTTACGAATTTAAAATTCTCAGTTTGTACTCAGTCAAACCACCTTAAGCTTCCAACACTGAATTACGGAATAACTAACTAGTTTAGATGTAATTAAGGAAAAAAGTGAAATCTAACACCTAAATTGGTCCTTTTTCAAAAGAGAAAACTGGTCCTGTTACCCCATCTGGCCTCAATTTTAGCTTTCATAACAGTCATTATCTCTGCATTTAAAATTATTCCACAGAGGAATCAGTTGCAAGGGGAATCTAATCACATTTCCTTGTTATTTAGAACTGTTCCTCATGTATACTGACATAGACCTGCAGGCATTCTCTGAAAAAAGTAAGAACTGCATAGTAATAAGCACACACCTCTCGTGCTATATGCATAGCCATATCAGTACTCAAATTTAGGTGAGCATCACGTAAATGTGACAGTATCCATCCAGGCAATTTAGAACGTTTGTCATGACGGCTGTACCTGAACAAATTAGAGATGGTCATCAGAACATAGAAGGAATAAAATTCCCCAAAAATGACAAGTTAATTTGCCAAACAAATGGTTAACCGTGAATTCTCCAGGCATTGCCACGATGAAACAAAATCTAGTTAACATGCTTTACAAACTTGATGCCTTAATTTTTTGGTAGACAGTACCTTACATACTAACAAATAGCAATAGACGTAAGAATAGCAAATTACAGCTTGCATGCATCTGGCACTAAGGTTTCTTCCATCAAATGTTCCTTAATAATATCCTCCCAACATTTTTGTTGGTTCCCCATAGACTCGATGGCCAACAATGACACTGGTAGACTGTTCAGTCAACATAATTTTACAACTTCCATTTAGCTTGGCAAGCTATCTAAATTTAGTACTTTAGAATTATTTATCGATAGATGAAGCTAATAAGCAGACCAATCTAAATTAACAAAAAGTGCAGAATCTACTTTTAGCAATCAAATTCCAAACATGGATCTGATTGTCATGAACTTTTGATTATATAGTTACACTTCTGAGGAACAGAATATCTTTGACTGATAGTAAACCCCCAGGACTGAATACATGAAGTAGGAGCAGTATTAATAATTCCATAAAAAGAATACCTTTTGTCAGCAAAAATCATCATCCCATAATCTGCCTCTGAACGGATAACTCGCCCCACACATTGAGCAGCTTGTCTCTGAATAAATGTAGCCCCATTATTGAAGCTCAAAGTTATTTTTTCAAAAGAAAAAAAACACAATTATCACACAACCAAACATGCAGTACAAAAATACCCGAGCGTCAAAAGTCAGAAAATCACCTTCCTTTATCTGGAAAGTCTCCCTCAAATACTCCAAACGTGCAATCAATATTCTGCAACAATCAAGAAAATAAAGCTTAAAGAGGATCAACAGGCCTAGGCAATGAATTTCATAAACATATTTGGACACAGCCGCTGATATTTTCAAGTACCAAGGCTGCAAAACAGTCATAGCAAATCACCTGCTTAATGTATACTGAAAAGGGACCCCAAACATGATAACAAGTCTGCCATAATGTCTATCAAAATCAATACCTACTGCCACTTTTCCCCTACAAGAATACAGTAAAATAACAATCATAGAATCTCATCAAAACCTGATGTTTCTCTATCAGTATTCAGTAGACAATCAAATGAACTGTTTCAACATAGACACCCCATTATTATTTGCTTTAGCAAATTTGTAAAACCAGGAGAAAAGCATGCAGACAAATTTTTAATTTTTTATCCTGAATTTCAATGGATGGAAGGGCTTACTTTGCCACAATGTCACACCATAATTTCTGATTAACCTCTCCATTCTAATTGAACACAATTGTATTGATGTCTAAGTATATGTTGTACTTGATAATCTTTTAGTTACAAACCCAAAAGAGGTGGCTTTTGTTCAAATCCCTACTTTCAAATTTTGTAAAAAAGTGGGAAGGTCTACCTGGCAACAGAGAAAAAGACAGCACCCCGCCCACAATCACAAGCTTTGCGATAGTTATCAAGAGCCAGTGTAGTTTCCACCACATCCTGAGTCTCTATAAGACAAGCTTATGTTGCATTATTTCCTGCAACAAAGATTTCAAACAAAAAAAAAATAATAATTGTAAGGCAAAAACAAACTTCTGTTTCTTTCTGGTTAGAACTAGAGAGATTCCATAAATTCAAGTGGACGAAATTCCCATAAAATACAGGATTTATCAATTCCCATTACTTATTTATCTTATACATTGATATAACGTTTCCATCACTTCGCTTTAACAAATATTTTACACAATAGAACCTTAATGAGTGACAAGAAAAAGAATTGTTTTCTGTATACGAGAAGATAAGACAGACAGTAAATTGTCACCTTCAAAATACCCTTTTCATTCCAACTGTTGACTATTCCATCCATATACGAGTAACTGACAAAAAAACACACTATCCCATCTGGAACAATAGACACCATCTCCAGCAAAAGCCTCCCATAATTTCTTTCTACACCTTCGTCAGTTCTCATATCATATTTTGTGCTAACAGGAAGCTGATCACTGAAAAGGACAAGCCAAATGGTATTAATTGCAGAGAAAACAACAAACAAAACAACAAATTAATTAACATAATGGCAAAGATGACTTTCAACTAAATAAACGAAAAGAAAAAATTTACAGTAGAAAAATTTTAAAGTAGTAAGATATTAGATAAAAAAAAGAAATACATGGTAGTTGAACCATGTACCTTCCACGGGTCAGAACCATTGGGCATATACAATCCCTTGTCAAGGACATCGTAAAACTTCGGCTAACAACCGGATTGAAATTAAGAAGGCGAGGATAGAGATCAATAGGGCTTAGAGTTCTAGAAGTAATGACAACTGTCTGAAATCGTTCAAATACAGGCTTTATGGCAAGAGAAGCATCATGGCAGCTAAGCTGGAAAGTGAATATGAAAACAAAATTATCTCCTTGTAAATAAATAGCATGTGTAGAATACAAGATGAATTTGAAATAATCAATGCCTACTGCGACATATTATAAGAATAGATGTAGTTATCACTAATGACCATTTTCTGCATTTGTAGAGGCAACAAAGATGGAAGGCAATTATGGGTATTCTTAAGATATTCTATACCAGGAAAAACAAAGAAAAAAAAATTGATCAAAACATCCAATCGTTAATCTGACTTTGGAGTTCGGACACAGAACATATAAGATGGATCCAACGCAAGTAAAGATATTTGACCTAGAAATGATAGATGGGATATGTAACAAGTAACATATGTGGTGTCAGACCAGCAATAATTGGTGCAGCTACTATACAATTTATTGATTTCAGACAATGGCCCAACAAGTCTATTGTTTCCTAAAGTTAAGGGAAGGGGGGAAGGAAGAAGACAAGAACACTTAAAACTTTCTAATATAAGCAAACCTGCAGTACAGGATCCGGGATATTTGGCATTCTCTCATCAAAAGGTTCAATTATAATTGAGAACCCCCGAGTGTATGTCCCCACGAGTGTTGCAAAGTCACAAATTGTTTGAATATGTAAAAATTCATCTGTGTCGGTTATCTCTAGTGTCATCATCAGTGAGTGCAGGCGGTCATAACAAAATCTCAGTACTTTCTGGTCAATCCCAACTTGCGCATTTATAGAGGCCACAAACGTAACAGGCCCCTCCTTTTCAACATTCTCAGCTTGCAGACGCCCTTTAAGATATTGTACTAATCTGCGCAAAACAGATAGGAAATGCTCTGCCCGGCGTATGTTTCCAGGAACTGCCTCCTTGAGAATATCATCGGGCAAAGCAGGATTTGAGAGCCAGGTATCTGCGACTGCACGGGTAGAAGAGCATATTTCGTGATAATTGAATGTAATGTCATTTTTTTTAAAATTAGAAAAGGGGTACAATTTAATCAATCATTTGTGCATAAGATTTCCACATACTAGGTAGGTTGCCTCTTTGTGCCAAACCTTCAACAAGCCGGTTGTATTCTGCACGCAATCTGCCTGCATCAGTGGCCTTAAACCTTCCTACCATTCCAAACAAAGTAAAACCATGTATCAAATTTTAGTCAGAAAAGGACGCAGCAACGAGTTTGGAGAATGCATAACAGGATAATCTTCCACTACCACAAGTTTATCTTGGTCCTAAAAAGACTTTGAAAGAGAAACAACCAAAATCGTATTAATTATCATGTAGGTTAGTAAAATCGTATTTGAGGTTCTTGGTTTAAACATAAGGTATGGCATTAAATCTTAGGCGAACACCCCAGGGTGCCCTAATGCATTGAGGTATGAGCCTCTTAGCTTGAACCTTGAGGAGTTTCCCCTTGGTTTCATACCAGCCAAGCCCATACATACCTTTCAAAACAATGGCTCTAACACATTAAAACTGAATATTACAAAACTTCACTTCCATATTGAAATTCCAGCCAACATTGGCACGCACTCTTTAGAATGAGCACTAAAAAAGTATGCTAAACTGAGCACATAAACCATCAATTATAGACACAAAGAACCTGTAATTCATGTATTTAAGTGTGTGGGTAAGCAAAATTATACCGAAGAAAACAAATTTGCAATCCTAAAGCAGCAGTCCGTTTATAAATGACCACTTATGGCATAATGAGAGTGATACTGGGATACCATGGGCCATGTAATCAAGTCCACCAAGTATCATAATAATATTGCAGAAAACTAAACAGACTACTTGCAAGAAGACGAATGGAACAATAAAAAGAAGTGCATACCTTTCAATCTCATGAGACATCTTATTGAGATTCCTTGTTGCCCCTTCTAGGGTCTGGCTCCTCACACTGACACTAAGTGCTTCAATACACACATTGTCAATATTATGTGCCTCATCAAACACCACAACTGACTCCCTCTGCATTTCCTTCGATATGATCCCAGCAACCTTCGGGTCAAGCAAGTACTGGTAACTATAAACCACAACATTTGCAAACTGCACCATATGGCGCGCTAAAAAGTAAGGACACCACCCTTTCTCCTTCCCAAACGCCCTCAAATCCTGCAAGAATTGGGACAAAATGTCATTGCTCAGTAATAACACATCATTTGCTAAGCAATTTTGGTATAAAAATTTGGTCATCTCAGAATTACTCAAAACTAATGTAGAAAGGTGAACTAGTGTTAATCCACCACTTTCCAGAATTCTTTGACAGTTCTGTACACTAATTTCATGTACTGGACAACTGGAACTTGATTCCTAAAGAAGTGGGACTGACTAATTGAGTTATAGGGAGGAGAAAAGCAACGAGAAAAAGGAATACACAGAGAAGGATGATGATATGTGTGTGTCACAAATAAAGAAAAATCAATGTCAAACAACATAAAAGATGCAACATTGTTTCATTTTCAGAATATTACTGCAAAATCCACACATCAAAAACCCCTAAATTAGAAAAATTCGCAAGAGATTCGAATACAACCTGCAAGGTGTAGACACCAGGGGGTAAGACCGCATTAGAACCAGCCTTCTCATAATCCTCAAACAACGAACAAGTGGGAATATTAGGGTTTTCAACAGCCAGCGAGCGGACCCAACTGGCAGTAAGCTTGCGGCAAGCAGCATCAACAGAGTCCCGATTCTCGGCAGCAGAGACAACGGAGGGATTAATGCAGAGGTTCTTGCGAGAAGAGAGGCCGAGGGCAAGAATGCGGGCGGAGGGGCCGAGGTGTTGGAGCTGGTAGCGGTGGAGGAAGCGGAGCTCGGCTAGGGTTTTCTCCATCTCGTGGACGGTGCGAGTGCAGTAGAGGAGCTTGACTGGGTTGGAGGGTTTAGAGAGAGAGTAGCTAGTGATGAGAGAGAGGAGAGCGATGGTTTTGCCGGTGCCGGTGGGCATCTCGAGAAGACAGTGGCCTTTGGCGTCGAGGGATCGTTTGAGTTCAACCATGTAGACTGTTACGTCTTCTATCTGAAACTTCATCTTTTCTCTTTCGATCTCTGTGTCTCGCTAGATTCTGCGACAAAAAGATTGGGTGGGATGATGAGTTTGATCGTTGTCTAACATTTTAAGAGTGACGGAGCCATATGGTTGAAGCAACGTGCCAATGACCCCTCTCAGGACATAAGACGACGTCGTTTCAAAGTGAGGCTGTTTTTTTCATTTTTCACTTTCTATTTTTTCGATTCAAAAGAAATAAAGACAAAAAGTTAAGGCATGAAGCCTTGATTACACAGAAGAGGATGTGCCTAGAATATCTGCAACAAGCAGGCTTGCAACCTCAGTAGGAGGGTCATTCAAAAAAACAAAAGATTCTTGGTGATGAACCCTAGATTAGCCAAGCCATCGGCACCTTTGTTTCCTTCTCTGGGGATGTGTTGGATGGTACATTTGCACCTCTGCAACAGGAACTTTGCATCTTCAATGAGGGCCCTGTGCTGAAAGTTTGGGCTAGATTCTTCTTGGATGAGTTTAACAATTTGCACAGAATCAGTCTCAATAGTAATGTCTCTTAATCCTTTCTCTAATACGATAATGAGACCCCTATACGCTCCCCACAACTCTGCTTCCAAGCTGGTGGCTTCCTTCAGTCTTCCATGGTAGCCATGAATCCAAGTTCCTCTCTCATCCTTGAATAGGCCTCCATAACTAATTGGTCCAGGGTTACCTTTTGAGCATCCATCAATGTTGAGTTTGATTGTACTTGCAAAAGGCAAAATCCAATTAGTTTTGTGTTGTAGAAGTTGACCAGTAAGGTAATCAGATTTGAATGCTTCATAAGTATTAGTGGCTTGTTATTGAATGTATGTGGTGGCTTTCTATACATTGCAATCTCCATTCCAGAAAACAAGATTGTTTCTATCTTTCCAGGTTTTCCACATAGCAAATAAAAATACAATACCCCAAGGAATGTGATAAATTTTTTTCTCTTGGCATTTCAAATTAGTTTGGAGCCACTGATTCCAGGATTGGTGTGCACTGGATTGAAGCCAGTTATGGCTTCGAATAGCTAGCCAAATTTCCTTAATTTTAAGACAGTCTTTGAAAATGTGGCATAAGTATTCTTGAGCTAAATTACACCTGGGACAACTGTCATCCATGGTCAAACCTCTAGTTTTTCTATGATGGTTGGTCAAAAGTTTCTCATGAAAGAGCAACCAGCAGAAGCCATTTAGTTTTTTAGGGATTTTTTGTTTCTAGATCCATTGCCAGCTAACATTATCACTATCCTGATCCAAATTTGTTAAGAGGTCATAAGCTGCACTAATAGTGAAGTTACTAGAAGGAGCTCTTGTCCAGTGGGGGTTATCAGGTACCTCTACAAATTAAGGTAAGTGGATTTGGGATATGTCTAGAAGAATGGACTGTGGGATGAACTCAGTAAGTGAATCAAGGTTCTAGGACCCATCTTCATTGACAACGTCAGCAACTTTTAAACAGTTAGATGTATGGTCACCTGGGCATTGAGATGCAATAGTAGTCTCTCCACACCACCAATCATTCTAGAAGGATATATTCTTGCCATTACCAACTGACCACTTCACACCTTTTTTAAGAAGATCCTTGGTTTTGATGATGCTTCTCCAAGTGTGAGAAGCCAATCTGTTACTAGGCCAATCCATCAATGATTCTTTTTGAAGATACTTGCCTCTGAGGACAACAGACCATTAAGAGTCCTTATCACTGATTAATTTCCAACCAAGCTTAGTTAGAAGTGCTAGATTTTGGTCTTCAGCTCTTTTAATGCCAAGGCCTCCCTTTTGTTTGCTCTTGCAAACTTGTCTCCAATTTACAAGATGGACTTTCCTCTTGATAGGAAGGTCTCTCCAAAGGAAGTTTATGTTAAGCCTATCAAGGTGTTGGCACACACTCTGAGGGAGTTTAGTAGTTTGCATGATATAAGAAGGTATGGCTGAGGTTACAGATTGAATAAGGATAGTTCTGTCAGCTAGGAAGAGGGTATTGGCTTTCCAGGTGGATAGTTTGTTTTGAAATTTCTCTATAATGTCATTAAACATACCCCTTTGAATTCTATTGTGGAGAAGGGGGACTCCTAGATATTTGCCCTGATTTTTTGTAAGGCCTATCCCACAAAACTGACTCAACTCTTTTGCCTTCCTACTATCCACATTTGGAGAGATGAACATTTTTTATTTATGTAGGCTGAGTTGCTGACCAGAGATGAGACAGAATTCATTGATGGTACACATAATAGTCTCACAGTTAAGTTGGTCAGCTTAAGCAAATAGGAGGAGATTTTTTTGCAAAGAACAGGTGTGATATAGAAGGGCCCTCTTGAGCTACTTTAATACCCTTCCACTGTTTTTTCTCCACTTTGCATCTAATCATATTGGACAATCTTTCCATACAAAGAACAAATAAGTAGGGAGATAAAGGGTCACCCTGTCTCAAACCTCTACCAGGTGTGAATTCATTCAAGGTTTCCCCATTCCATAGTAAAGAGGATTTAATGGACGAAACACAAGACATAATAAGATCAATCAAGTGAGTATTCAGATTAAATTCCTGAAGGGTATCTCTAAGAAAATCCCAAGAAATCTTATCATAGGCTTTTTCAAGGTCTTATTTAAGAATAAAGCCACCATGTTGACATTTCCTATGATGAAGGTATGGATTAACTCTTGGGTTATAATGATGTTATCATGAGTCAACCGGCCAGGGAGAAAACTGCTTTGGTTAGGACTGATAAGACTATGAAGAAGGGGTCTAAGTTTGGTGACAAGAATTTTGGCTAAATTTTTGTAAGCCACATTGCAAAGGCTGATAGGGCGAAATTGCTTAATGGTTTCAGGGTTATCAGACTTAGGGATAAGGGACAATAAGGGTTCCATTGATTTTTGGAGGTATAGCCTTTTCAAGAAAATAGTTTTTAATGAAGGCACAAACATCCTGACAAATAATGTCCCAAAATTTATGATAAAAGATGGCCTGGAAACCATCCCTGCCAAGAGCTTTAAAGGCATTAATATGCTTGGTGGCTTCCCAAATCTCATGATTAGTTAAACCCCTAGATATCCTGTGATTCTCTTCAGGTGAAATGGTGTGAGTTGCAATGTTATTCCAGTGACTAAGTTTGACGATTGGAACAGCTTGGGACATAACTATAAAGTAATCTTGGATGTGTGCTTTAACAGCTTGGGCTTCCATTATCCAGTTCCCAGTATCAGACCGTAAGGCATCAATTTTAAGTCTCTTCCGTTTGGTGATAGTAAACACATGAAAATATTTGATGTTTCTTTCCTCTTGCAAGAGGGTTTTATTATATTGAAAAATAAGGTCTTTTTCCAATAAAAACAAGTTGTGGGAAAAATGATTAGCAAAAGCTTTTTGAATTCCTTCAATGCGAGATAGAATACACCTTTTTCTTTTAAAGATATTACCAAAGATTTCCTTATTCCAAATAAGGGAATCATCAGCAACCTGCAATAAATTAGTACTTAGAGATTGATTATGATCCCAAGAGAAATAGATCACATCTCTATACTAGGAGTGTGAAAGCCAAGCTGCCTCGAAGCAAAAATGACGATTACAAGGAGAAAGTTTAGAGATACCTTCTGTGTAGACAATGAGAGGAGAATGATCAGAGTAGGTTCGAGAGAGATTCTTCACTGTATCGTCTGGAAAGAGGGTGCACCATTCAACATTGCACAGTGCACGATCCAAACGTTCCATAGTATTAGATAAACCTTTCCTATTGTTCGTCCAGGTGAGTTTAGGTCTTGTGCAGCCAAAGTAGGTTTTGCTTTATCAAACAACAATTTTCTTATGTACAGGCTGCTTAAAGTGCTGTATGTAACCCAATCCGGATCTATTTTCGCCTTCTTTAGCTCGAGAAAGATCTTCTCTGCAGCCTCAACATCATTCTGTGAGGCACAGGAAGTTAGCCACAGATTGTAAGTGACCACATCCGGTGAAGTGTTCTTCTTCAACTCTTGAATCACTGCAGGAACCTAGCCACAGATTGTAAGTGACCACATCCGGTGAAGTGTTCTTCTTCAACTCTTGAATCACTGCAGGAACCTTGTCTAATTGGCCCTGGGAGATGTACAGAGAAAGCATGTCGTTATAAGGAAGAGGGTATTTCAAGAAACCACATTCAGACATTTTTTCCATAAGAGCCTCAGCCTTAGAAAATTCCTTGTGCTGGACATAGGTGTGGAGAAGAGAAGTACAGGTTGGCTGGCCTTTCAGTCCATCGGGAAGATCTTCGAAAAACTTTTCTGCACTGCTTAGGCCACGAATTTTCGCAATCAAGTCCAAATGGACCGCATAATCTCCCGGTTGCAGCTTGATGTCATCTTGTATTTTCATCCATTCACATATCTGCATAAATAATCAAAATTGAGACCCTGTTGGGGAACAAATCACATACACAAACAATACCAAGAAGATTCAATCACAAACAAGAAAATTTGACACACAAATTTACATGTTTCAAAGAAAAAAAAAAAAATTTACGGGCTTGTTTGGTTTGTTTTTCTAAAAGATTTTTGAGAAAAATTCTCTACAAAAAAATTTTCAAGAGTAATCAAACCAAACAACTTTTTTAAAAAAAAATCTCAAAATTTTGTTTGGTTACCTACTTTTCAAAATCACTCTCTCTCTCATACAAATCAAATCAATCACTTTTTTTAAAACTCTCTCCCCAAAATAATTTTCTAAAACCATTTCTGAAAAAAGGCAAACTAAACAAGTTTTCGTACTTTTTATCTCAAAAACTACTCTACAAACACAAACCAAACAAGCCCTACATGTTTCAACAAGATCACCTACATCCAGTTCCACTATACAAAAAGAAGAGAAGAGTACAATGTGGCTGATTGTGAAAACAACAATATATTTATATGTCAGGTTTACATCAACAAATTACCATAATATCCTTACTACAATGCCCGACCCCCTTCGAGCAGGACATCAGTACTAACCTGGTTTCACAATCTCAGCACCGTCAACTATAAGGCATGTAGTGAAAGACATAATCTGCAGTAATCTAAAATCCAAAATCATTCAAATCAAACACGCCAAAAAGATTAGCAAAAAATTGACTATTGTGATTAAGCTAAGCTAAGGAGTTATGCCATACAAACTAATAAATTTTACGAGCATTTTTTTTTTCATTGTCCCATTTCAAATATAAAGATTCATTACTCCATATTCTGTGCCAAAGTCATCAAAACCCACATTCCACAAATTTCCAGATAAAATTGAAATTATACTAGTGAATACACCTTTTGAAGTTTTAAGCAAAACTCAATCCATATTCTTCCACATTTCCCCTTATCTTTGCCATAAGTTCAGCAGAATCAAACAGGGTTTAATTCCCGCAATATCTAAACCCAGAAAAACGAATTGCAAGTATGTTTACATCCCTATCACACAAAACCAACTATATTAATGTCTAATTCATAGAACCAAGAACCACCTATTAGGCATAAACATGTAATAACAAATAGATAAAGCACTAGGGTTTAACAGAGGTCTGAACAATGGAGAAAGAAAGAGAGAGAGAGAGAAAAGCCAGATCTCGAGGGCGTGCTTGAAGCGCTTGTGCTTTCGGAGCTCGCGAACGATGAGATTGAGCTCGTACTTTCGGACTACGTGCCCTTCCTCTTTCCATTTCCGTATTGCGATCACGGCGCTGCGTTTCGCGTACACGAGGCTCAAAAGTCGTCTTCCCAGCGTGTCTCATCCGTCGGAGTTCGTGGCGGCGATGGTGGCGCCGCCAGTGGTTGCGGGCTTCGCCGCCACTGCCGCCACCGCAGAGAAATAGCGCGCGGCGGCGAGGGTTGTTCGAACGCGACGGAGCAACATTTCTGCGCTTGGTGTTGTGTGAGCTTCTGGTTGCCAGTGACGAAATGCGACCCAGTGATTGTGGGCCTTTTGTTTCGATCTCTATAAAAAGAAAGCCCACCGCCCATGTCAAAATTCATTGTCTAAGGCTGACCCAAATTGAATGTTGGGCTTGTAAAAAAGTCCCAAGCTTGCACAAAGTTAGACTGGGTTTGGGTTGCCCAGATTGGAGCATCTGCATCACCCTCTCTACTATGGTTTTAAGACTATTGTAGAGAGTAAAAATTATAAATATCAGCTCCATTAGTCTTTCTATACCCTTCATTCATTTTGAAAATGCTACAGTGCCTCAACTGATTTGTTGAGGTATTGTTCACATGGTAATCGATTTTTTATTATATTTTCTGGAGCAAAGCTGAGTTAAAAATTCATGACTAGTCGTCCATCCGGATGTCCTCCCGGATGTCTCGTGAGTACCATGTAACAAAGAAGGAAAATATTCAAATTTGGTCTGATCAGTCGACCGCCCCTCAGTGGGTTTGGCCCTCCTGTATTAATGTTGCTCTGCTGTTGATCTGTTACTGTCTTGGGCCTTCTTTATAGTTGCTTGTTCATAATATTTTAATGAAATAGAATTTTAGAATAGAGAGTTTGATAGAGTGTGTATGCTAGCTAAAATTTAAAAGTAAATTTTGAGTTATAATTTAATTCAAAATTTATTGAGGTTGATGCGATTACTCTTAGGCCTATTGTAGTTGCACTGGTCAAGTAACTTCATTCCAAGCGTCGTATGGGGTATTCTATTATGATACTACTAAAAAAATTCAACTCATTCAAAATTTGTATATAGTGTAAGTTATGTGTGGGCCACATCATTATGAATTTGATATATATATATTTGTATGTAAAATTATTATTGATATTACAGATTTTAAAGTATAAGAGTCATTATATGAGGATTTCCATTTATACCCTTTAAAATAAAATTTATCGTCAACTTCCTCTTTCATACAGTGAGGGTTCGTTTGGTAATGACTTTTTTAGTTAGTTTTTTTTTTTTGTTTTTTTGACTTTTTTAGTCTGGAACTTTTTTGTTTGTTTGGTTTTCTTATTTGACTTTTTTGACTTTTTTGCATTAGAAATGATGTTCCCAAAGTGAAATGACAATATTGCCCTCCACTTGGAAATGATGTTTTTTTAACTTTTTGTTTGTATCTGGGTCAGTTTGGTAATTTTGCATCCCAACTCAAGTGTTTTAGCATTTTATGATTTTGTAGCTTTTTTTTTTCTTTGTCCATATGTGATTATTTAGACCCACAATAAGTTATGTGCAGGCCACATCATTATGAATTTGATATATATATTTATTTATTTATTTTATTTTTCTTTTGGTATGTAAAATTATTGTTGATATTACAGATTTTAGAGTATAAGAGTCATTATATGAGTGATTTCCATTTATACCCTTTAAAATAAAATTTATCGTCAGCTTCCTCTTTCATACAGGGAGGATTCGTTTGGCAATGACTTTTTTAGTTAGTTTTTTTTTTTTTTTTTTTTTGACTTTTTTAGTCTGAAACTTTTTTGTTTGTTTGATTTTCTTATTTGGCTTATTTGACTTTTTTGCATTAGAAATGATGTTCCCAAAGTGAAATGACAATATTACCCTCCACTTGCATCAGTTTGGTAATTTTGCATCCCAACTCAAGTGTTTTGGCATTTTATGATTTTGTAGCTTTTTTTTTTTTTTTATGATTATTTAGACCCACAATAAATGCCAAACCGGGGTTAAGTATGGAGATAAATTAAAAATTGTAGAAAGAATTGACGGCCCATCTACATGAGTGGTAGTAAATACAATAATTCTATGACCATCATATTTTGTAATAGAAAAATGCTATAGACTCTAAATAAATTATCAAATTTTCTACCAAACCTCTCATATCCACACAAACCATATGTGTGTGGATCGCACATCCATGTGAGAGGTTTGGTAAAAAATTTATTAGTTTACTTGGGGTCCCTAACATAACTCTTTGTAATAATTAGTGTACTAACTAATGTTATGACATTATTATTAACCCTATTTATTATATAAATTACAAATATCCAAAACTTCACATTATCTGTTAGTATATTAGTTAGTACACTAATTGGTACATATAGCATTATTCTATTTTATTTATTAAATAATACTACATGTACCAATTAGTATACTAACTAGTGTACCAATTGATGATGTAGCATAATTTAAGAGGTTTTTGATAGTTGTGATTTGAATAATGAATGAGATCAATAATAATGTCACAACTAATATTAGCACATCAATTAATATACTAATTGGTACATATAGTACTATTGTTGTTTATTAGATAATATCACTAGGTTGACAATAAATATGAATGGTAAGGTCAATAAATTAATGTAATAATTATACATGAAATAACAAAAGAAATATAATGCACAAATAAGTTGCAACTTTGTTCAGATTTTATTTATTTATTTCTTCAAAATCTTCCTTATCATATTAACTAAAAAGGAGATTGACCAATAAGTCTCATATTTTAGACTTATAATCTATATAATTTTATATTTTTTCTTGTGATTCATTTAGTTATTTTAAATGTGTAATGACTCATTTGTCCGTACATTAGAGTGTCGCATTTAGAAAAAATACATTAAAGAGTTTTTTAGTATCACATCATACCTATCACGTTAGAGTATCACATTTAGAAAAAGTATATTAAAAAGTTTTAAATTTTTTTAGAGTGTTACATTATACCTGTCATGTTGGAGTGTCGCATGTAGGGGTGGGCAACAGTTTATCCGATCCTCAAAAACTACCCAATCTGCGCCAACCCGCATACAAATGAGCGGTTTCGCAAATACAATACGGGCGGATGCGGTTTGAAATATGGCATGTTTGCGGGTTGCGGGTTTAACCTGCACTCACAAGAAACCCCCCGCACTTTTATTTATTTATTTATTTATCTTAACCGTTAATTTCATTCATATATCCCACCTAGATATTTTTGTCCAAAACAAAACACCCTTTATTTTTGTCCAGCCCTGGTGCTAGGCTGGGCCAAGCTGCGATACTGAATCTGTGGGTCGAATAGATAATAGGCCAAGCCCATACAAAGGTATCCGAAAGGACCAACCCATCTCTATGAACGGTCCTGCACAAGGCTGAGATGAGGCATAATGATGCCGAGTTGATGCACGTCGGTACCGAGCTGAGGAAAACCTCGTAGGGAAACGTGGAAGTTGTGAACGTGTACATGTGCAAGTTGCCACCTCAGCTGGTCCCCTACACCTAGAATCACAGAAGTTGTTGAATCAAAGGAATGTGGTTTGTTATCAGCATGACTACAATGAGTATATGCATTCAATGACAACTGCCAGGTGGTCCCCGACCATAAGCAATACTGAAAAGACACCTGGCAGCATCCAAGCCCCATGAACTCACCTTGAGAAGCAAGCAAGGAACAAACATATATATACAATATGAACTTCACATGGAAGGTAACTGAACATTGAGAAAACGAACTTACAAACTCTATTCGATATTCATTTATACTCCGATCACTAATTCCCACACCGGAGGGGTTATCCGGCCAACCCCGGCCGGGCAGCTTTGACGGTGCTCCCTGTGGCAGGAGTCTCAGTCCCTGGATAGTCCAACCAAGTGCAGGGCCCCGATCCATTTTCATTTTTCATCTCGTGCGGAATCCGGTACGTACAATTGGTGCGGTGAGCGTGGATCACTTCATCTCTGAGCTCTGCATTCAGTTCCAGCGATGGAGATTGAGGACATCCCGCCTTCAGCACATACTCCACAGACGGAGAAGATGAAGGACAAAGGTTTGGCACTCCCAACAGTCCCGGAGGAACAGACTGGAAACAATAATCGAACCCCTGAATCCGTCGAGCATCGATTACCCTTCGCTGGGAAGAGTACAATGATCTGGGGCGGATGAGCTCATCCGAAGAGCCACCAGTGAAGAAGTTTCCCAAGAACGAGTCTGGGCAACAAAGCCAGCCTATCCCGGTACAGAGTGAGGCAGCAAGCAGTCACACCTGTGGGTCACACCGAAAAAGGAGCAAAAGGCAGAAAACAGTTAGCCAATAGACTGACTACCCTCCTCAGGACCTTCGTACTTGGTTGATCAGCAATAGGCAGAACGAGCAACATCGAGATCATCTGGACCGTACTGTTCACTAGAGAGAACATCGAGCGTTGGACAGGCTCGTTTCTTCGCCGTTCTCCCCAGAAATTGAGACCATTAGACCTCCAAAGAAATTCACCCCACCGAAGTTCACTTCATACGACGGGAAGTCGGACTCGCTGACACACATTAGTCATTATAGACAGATGATGTCCCTATGGAACCGAGATGAGGCACTGATGTGTAAAGTCTTCCCATCCAGCCTGGGAGAAATCGGACTTCGATGGTTCGATCGTCTCCCTGATGGATCGATCCATGGCTGGAAGCAACTCTCCGAAGAGTTCCTAGCCAGGTTCGTCTCCAACACTAAGATCTCGAAAGAGCCGGATACACTGTTCGGACTCCGGAAGGAGTAGGAGGAAACGCTGCGCAATTATGCTAGAAGGTACTAGGAAGAGTACAATGACCTGGAAGAAAATGTGTGCAGCGAACAGATGGCCGTTATGTCTTTCAAGCATGGTTTGCGCCTGGAAAGTAAGCTGAGACAATCACTTACCAAGCGCCCGGCCACAACTTTGAAAGACTTGCGCGCCAGGATTGAGCAGTACGCTCGTCTCGAAGATAATCAGATCCCCGTCGAGGTAGCATCAGCAGAACAAACAGCTCGGCATAAGAAGAGAACAGATCGAGGAGAACATCGAGGGATTGCAGTGAATGAGGTGGATAAGTTCAAATCCCACGAAGCCGTTGTGACTGTATTCAAAGAGCCAATCTATCGAATCCTGGAAAAGATCAAGAGAGAGCCCTTCTTTGTTTGGCCGCTGAAAATGTTGGGAGACCCAGCTCGGCGCAATCAGAAGCTCAGATGCACCTACCATCAAGACAGGGGGCACATGACTCAGAACTGTAGGGCACTGAAGCAACACTTGAAAGATCTAGTGGCAGCTGGACACCTAAGGGATTACATTGATCAGGATAAGGAAATGACCGAACCGGGGAATCCACCACCAAAAGAAAATGTCGAGCATCCACCTCGGCTGATAATAAATGTGATCCACAGGGACAGCGATTCAGGAATCTGAGGAGGCACTGAAGGAATAGATTGCTAAGGCTACGCAAATTCAGTGGGTTATGTCAATGGAGCCTACGTCAAAAAAGGTACGTGCAGCACCTAAATCCACCTTGTGCACAGTTTCGTTTACTAGCAAAGATTTAGAAGGCATACAGCACCCACAAAAGCTTGGTCTCTCCGAGCAGCACCTCACCCCAGCGGCAGCCCTGTTGGTCAGTTTCAATTCACAGCCAGAATGGCTGCTTGGCAGGATAGTGTTACCAGTTGCGGCGGGGGCAAAAACCCTCCAGATAAAGTTCTTGGTTATTAATACACCATTCTCTTACAATGCCATACTTGGCCGTCCGTGGATTCATCGAATGGATGTGGTCCCTTCAACCTACCACCAGCTCATCCGTTTCCCAACGGAACACGGAGTAGAGCAGATCTCAGGGGATCAAGTTGCGTCCAAACATTGCTTCATGGCAGCATTAAAGGCAAAGCAGCTCTGCAATCGGGTATAGACGGTAGAAGTGGCCGAACAGCCAGTCTTGGAAGATGTAGGAGGAACCCCAGAGGAAAAAATGGTAGAGGATTTGGAGAAAGTCTTGGTAAAAGATGATGACCTAGAAAAATACTTCCTTATCGGTACCTCGCTAGGCGCTGATGAGAAACTTCAGTTACTGGCACTGCTGAGGGAGAATATGGAGGTATTCGCATGGTCAGCATACGATACCCCAGGATTGGATCCAGAATTCACTTGCCACAATCTCAACATCAACCCTTCAGCTCGGCCTATTGTGCAGAAAAGTCGGAGATCCTCAGTTGAGCACACCGAAGCAGTAATTGTCGAAGTCGAAAAACTCCTGGCCTCGGGAGCAATCAGAGAAGTTCAGTATCCGCAATGGCTGTCTAACACAGTTGTAGTCAAGAAGAAGAACGGAAAATGGAGAGTTTGTGTGGATTTCACTTGCTTGAACAAAGCCTGCCCTAAAGATAGCTTTTCCCTACCTCGCATTGATCAACTAGTAGACTCGACAGCAGGGCATGAGCGCATGAGCTTTCTGGACGCTTATAGCGGTTATCACCAGATACCACTGTTCGGTCCGGATCAAGAAAAGACAGCGTTTATTACTCCAAGGGGAACTTACTGCTACAAAGTAATGCCATTCGGCCTCAAGAACGCCGAGGCAACCTATCAGCGAATGATCGCTGGAATGTTCAAGGACTAACTGGGAAAAACCATGGAAGCCTATATATAGACGATATGGTAGTAAAAAGCAAGCTCGTTACAAATCACCTCACAGACTTGAGAGAAGTTTTTGGCATCTTAAAAAACCACCAACTTCGCCTTTATGCCTCGAAATGTGCTTTCGGGGTAGGAATAGGGAAGTTCTTGGGATACATGATCACTCACAGAGGGATTGAAGCGAATCCGAATCAAATCAGAGCAATACAGGATCTTGAAGTACCAACAAAGGCTAAAGAGTTGCAGAAACTAGCTGGAATGGCAGCCGCACTGAATCGGTTTATTAGCAAATCCTCAGATCGGATAAAGCCCTTCTTTCAGCTTTTAAGGAAAAAGTGTCATAACCCAAACCCGCTCCTATGGGTTTAGCACCGTAACCGGCCAGTAATCCGAGATAACCGAAGGCCTGCTTAACAGTAAAACAGTAAAACAGAGTACAGGGGCATGGCAGAAGCCAATACAGTAAATAAACAATGTCCAATGAGCTGTGAGTCTGTATGCAAAAAGATTTTTCTTTACATATATACATAAACAGTACAGAACAGTATGTATAACATTTACAGTCGATCAGAACAGGGACCTAATCCCTATTAACAGTACAGTACAGTGCTATCAGTCTATACAGTTATCACAAAACAGATACAAAGACGACGGGAAAATTAAAACGCCCCTAAGCCATAGCTTGGCAGGCTCGGAACCTCACAGTGAGGCACAGTGGTTGGCTTGACAAAAAGGGGAGTCTAACCCACGCTCCTAGCTCCGATCTGGTGCCTGAACACCTACATATATATATAAACAGTGAGCTAAAGCCCAGTGAATAACACAATGCGTAAAGGGGTTAAGAATGAATGTCCTTACAGTAATGAAAACAATTCATTGATTCAGTATATCAGTCGTTCAGTCATATGTGGTACATCCATTAGCATAGCAGTACAGTAAACAGTAGGTCTTTAAAAGACCGAACATTAAATGATGGCCATCAATCAGTAAACAGTAGTGGTTCCAACAAGGGAACCGACAGAGATCTCTGTAACAGTAACAGTAATAGTAAACAGTAGTTGCTAAGGATGCCACAATACAGTTCAGAATATAAGACATACATTCATTCAATTAACAGTACCAGTTCAGAAAGCAGTACAGTTCAATTGTTCAGAAGATAATCATTTTTGAACATATTTTTACACAGTTGTTACTCACAGAGTTCTAGGCTATAAACAGCTAGAGCGCGTCTCCGAAAGCCAACCCTAAACAGTGACAGAACGAACACACACTAAGTTCACATTTGGGAAACAAAGACTTAGCCCCTATTTAGACTCGGTGTGGTTCTACATCAAAATCCTCATTAAGATGCTATAAACTAGGCCTAAGAATGCCTAGGATGGGATGAGAATGCAAAGATGCACTCTAAAAGCATTTTCAGAATTTTCAGAAAACAGGGGTCTCACTCGAGCGTGGCTTTCTTCGCTCGAGCGAGCTTGTCAAAACAGTGGGGTCGCTCGAGCATGGACTTCCTCGCTCGAGCGGTCTGTAAAAATGTAAAAAGTGCTGGATGTTGAAAATCCCCGCTCGACGCTCGCTCGAGCGTAAGACACAGTCCTCGCTCGAGTATAGGTTCTCTCGCTCGAGCGTGCGTCTGCGTGCACCAAGAATCTGAGAGCTTGCAATTTACACTCGAGCCACCATTCCTTCGCTCAAGCGGAGCTTAGAATAAACAATGGTCGCTCGAGCATGGAATCCTTCGCTCGAGCGAAGAAGCCAAATTCTGGAATTTCCAGATTTGCCTCCCAAGCTCAAACCAAGCATTCTATAGCTCAAAACTCGACCTCTTGGGCCCAATTTCTAGAAAACACATCTAAACTCAAAATATAACAACTTCCAAAGCTCAATTTGTGAAATCAAAACCCAAGGGTGAGTCAATTAAACCCAAATTCAAACCAATTTTCATGAACAAGATGAGCATACAAACATGCATGAATTAAAACCAATTCAAAGCTTCAATACTAGCTCAAATGAGCCAAATCTTTCAAAAATAAGATGAATTCATGAACTAAACATAATTATGGACATGCATGTAACATTTTGCCATGAAATCAACTCAAAATTCAATAATGCAATCATGCATGCATGGAATGAGCTTCAATTCAACATTATTAGAACCAATTCATGACTTAGCTCTTCAATATGACATGAACCATGCAAGAATCAACTTAAAGACATAATTAAGAGGTTGAATTCCTTACCTAGGTCTTCAATTACAAGTGTAGAAGTTCAATTAGGCAAATCTCTTACAAATTCTTCAAGTCTAACAAGCCAATTCTCTAGATGGAACTCAATTTCTCTCCTTCTCCCTCTCTTGGTCGGTTAGAACAAGGAATTAGGCTGATGAAATGTGTATTGTGATCAAGTGTGTGTAAGGCTCAAGTGTTTAGATGGTGGGCCACTCAATGGCATCATGGTAAATAAGCCCAACTATACAATTTAGCTTAATTTAATCTAGTTTAATCATACAAAATCACATTTCAGATAAATATACCATAAAATTACATAATTTCCAATTAGCACATAACATCAGTCAATTTCAGATTCGACTGCCGATAAGGCTTTCAATTAGCAGTTTAAACACAAATACATGAACAGATAATTAAACGACAAATAGATAGATATGCAATTTAACTAACATACTCAATCAGTCAGTTCAGTATTTCAATCAATTCGATTACTAATCATATTCAGTCTCAGTTAGCAGTAATCAGTAGGGTTATTAGTAATCAGTGGTGAGGGTTATTACAGTCTCCCCTCCTTATCAAGAGTTTAGTCCTCTAAACTCGGGTTACCTTCATTCTGGAAGAAAACAAGGTTCAGTGGAAACAGTTCAGGGTATCTCTTAGCCATGTCATCTTCCCTTTCCCAAGTGGCATACACGCCACCATGGTTTTGCCAGTCGAATTTCACCAACGGAATCTCTTTATTTCTCAACTTCTTGATCCGTCTGTTTACAATCTGAATAGGCCGTTCCTCGTAAGTGTAGTCATCACTCAGCACTACACAAGTAGGCTCTATCACATGGAAAGGGTCCCGGAGGTAGTCCC
Source organism: Camellia japonica (assembly GCA_030407325.1). Taxonomy (NCBI): domain Eukaryota; kingdom Viridiplantae; phylum Streptophyta; class Magnoliopsida; order Ericales; family Theaceae; genus Camellia; species Camellia japonica. The sequence goes on from JAPPVO010000003.1 coordinate 21,417,110, forward strand.
TCAACATAGAGATGTGGAAAACGTTATGCATATGCTCCATTTCAAGAGGAAGCGCAACTTGATACGCCACCGGATTGATTTTCTCAATAATCTCATACGGTCTGACATATCTCAGCGCTAACTTGCCTTTGACTCCAAAACGAGTATGGCCTTTCATTGGTGTCACTTTCACAAAAACATGATCACCCACTTCATATTCTCTATCCCGTCTTCTGATATCAGCATAACTTTTCTGTCTGCTCTGTGCAGTTTTCAGTCTCTGTTGTATCAGTTTTACTTTCTCAGTCGTTTCATATATAATCTCGGGCCCAAGCAAAGGCCCATCTCCAACTTCTACCCAGCAAATCGGAGATCTACATTTTCTGCCATACAATGCCTCGAAAGGCGCCATACCAATACTTGAATGAGAACTGTTGTTGTAGGCGACTACAGCTAAAGGCAAATGGCTTTCCCAGTTTTCTTGAAAATCAAGGACACACATTCTCAGTAAATCTTCCAGAGTCTGGACGGTCCTTTCTGACTGGCCATCTGTCTGAAGATGATAGGCACTACTCAGTCTCAGTTCAGTACCCAATGCAGTCTGTAAGCTTTGCCAAAATCTCGATGTAAACTTCGAATCTCTGTCAGAAACAATGGACACAGGCACTCCATACAGTCTAACAATTTCATCAATATAAATCACAGCCAATTTGTCCGCATTATAGATTGTCTTGACAGGTAAGAAGTGAGCAGATTTAGTCAGTCTATCAACAATAACCCAAATTGAGTCCATACCTTTACTGGAGCGAGGTAATCCAACGATAAAATCCATAGTAATATGTTCTCATTTCTACTCCAGTATCGGTAAGGGCTGCAATAAGCCTACGGGTCGTTGATATTCGACTTTGACTTGTTGGCAATGAAGACATTTCGATACAAAATCAGCAATTTCTTTCTTCATTCCCGGCCACCAGAAATTCAATTTCAAGTCTTGGTACATTTTCGTGTTTCCGGGGTGGATAGAAAATTTTGAATTGTGGCCTTCTTGCAGAACTCTTCTTTTTAGTTCAGAATCATTCGGTACACACAGTCTTCCCTGAAATTTCAGTACATTATTTTCAAATTTGAACCCCGGTTTCGGTTTAGATTCCCTTTCTTTGATGATCTTCTTCAAGAAGTCATCATGTTGCTGTTTTTTTTTAATTTCTTCAATCAGTGCTGGTTGAGCAGAAATAGCAGCTATTGTTCCACCTTGTTCTAGCAAAACAATTTCAATTTCAGATTTTTCAAGGTCACAAAGCAACTCTTTCTGTCCGGTAAATAAACAGGCTAAATTGCCAATCGATTTCCGGCTCAGTGCATCGGCAACGGTGTTGGCTTTTCCCAGATGGTACAAAATCTGTAGGTCATAGTCTTTAATTAGTTCTAGCCATCTCCGCTGTCTCATGTTCAGTTCTTTCTGTGTGAAGAAGTACTTCAGACTCTTATGATCTGTATACACCTCATATGTCGCCCCATATAGGTAGTGACGCCAGATTTTCAATGCAAATACCACTGCGGCAAGTTCCAAGTCATGGGTCGGATAGTTCTTTTCATGTGGTCTCAGTTGTCGGGAAGCATAGGCAATTACTCTCCCATTCTGCATTAAAACACATCCCAAACCCTTATGAGAAGCATCACTAAAAATGGTAAAACCATCCGTACCTGAAGGTAAGGTAAGAACTGGTGCAGTCACGAGTCGAGTTTTCAACTATTGGAAAGCTGATTCTCTTTGGTCAGTCCAGTCAAATGATATCCCCTTCTGAGTCAATTGAGTCAACGGTAAGGCAATTTTGGAGAAATCTTTGACAAATCTTCTGTAGTACCCGGCTAATCCCAAAAAGTTTCGGACTTCTGTCACATTCGTTGGTCTAGGCCAGTTTACTACTGCTTCAATTTTCTGTGGATCAACTGAAATTCCATCTTTGCTAACAACATGCCCCAAAAACATAACATGATCAAGCCAGAACTCACATTTAGATAGTTTAGCGTAAAGTTTCTGTTCTCTTAGGGTTTGTAGGGTAAGTCTCAGATGATGTTCATGTTCTTCTCTACTTTTGGAATAAATCAGAATGTCATCTATAAATACAACAATAAAATCATTGAGGAATGGTTTAAAGATTCTGTTCATGAGGTCCATAAATGCAGCAGGTGCATTGGTATCTCCGAAAGGCATAACTAAAAATTCGTAATGTCCATACCTCGTGCGAAAAGCAGTTTTGTCAATGTCCTCTGGTTTAACTTTCAACTGATGGTATCCTGATCTGAAATCAATCTTAGAGAAAACTTGAGCACCCTGTAACTGATCAAATAAGTCATCAATACGCGGCAATGGATATTTATTTTTCACAGTTACCTTGTTCAGTTCACAGTAGTCGATACAAAGTCTCAGTGAGCCGTCTTTCTTCTTCACAAATAAAACAGGTGTGCCCCACGGTGAAGTACTAGGCCTGATGAACTTTTTGTCTAACATTTCTTGCAGTTATACTTTCAATTCTTTCAGTTCAGTTGGAGCCATTCACTACTAAAAAAAACACTTTTTGCGACCGCTATAAACCGTCGCAAATAATAAAAAACAGTCGCAAAAGACTTTTTGCGACGGCCCATGCGACGGCAAATGGGGGTCGCGAATATGGGGGTGGCAAATACTTTTTGCGACGGCAAAGCAACGGTCGCAAATTATTTGCGACCACCTAAACTACTTATGGCGACTGCTATTTTGCCGTCGCAAAAAATAAAGAAAAATACTAACATGATTTTTTGGTGACCACCTTGTTACCGTCGCAAAAAATAAATAACTAAATAAATAAAAAAGCATAAAAGTGTAGCGTTAAGCACTCTAAGAATAGCAATGACAAGAATTCAGACAGTATAACATTATAGTTTAATTGAACATTCCATTTGAGTCTCAAAATTTGAGCCATATGTGAAAGTTATTACAACTAAAAACTTGAAAAAAGTTCTTTTATGAAAAAAATACAATTCAGAACTGGCTAATCGTCTCATCAATTTTCTTGCTCGGGTGTTTCTCCACTCTATCAATGAACTGGCCAATCTTCTCATCAATTTCCTTTTCAAGTTCCACATCACCACATTGCACCTATGCAACAAAAATTTCAGGCATTAATGACAAAATTATATACTGCCAAAATAAAAATTATCAATTTTAATCACTCCTATGGGATTCGAACTTTAAGAGGATATGGATGAGATATTATCAGTGGGTTTCTTATAAATAGGTTTTAGGTCACATGACTACCATTTCCTAGAATAAGTATATCACCAATTTGCTGATTTCTGTTAACTGGGATCTGTACTGTAGGTTCTTGTAGGTAAGACTAAGGTAGAAGGGGAGGAAACTCTCAGGAAATCAGTTGTTGCATTGAATGGACTCGCAGGAATAGCTATAATCAATCAAGACTTTTCCCAAGCAGCATCATTGTACAGAGAAGCACTAGCTTTAGCTGAGCAACACTATGAAGATTTCCGCTTGGACCCTTTGTTAAACATTCATATTCATCATAACAATAACAAATGAGTTAAAGTTAATTCGAACATAATAAAATAACACAACACGAAGATCGTGATCTTCCTAGCCCGAGATTGACGGGTAGAGGTTGGATCTAGGAAGTAATCTAACCTTACTAAAAATATGAAGGGTATGGGTTGGATTTAGGAAGTAATCCCTTATAAAGGTTTCCATAAACACATTGGGGATGATCAAGATTTCCTCCAGATCGCCACCCCTCCCCAAAAACAAAAAACCCTTCAAACCCCATAAAATGAAAAAAAAGAAAAGAAACGCATACATGTAACCATCATATAATAGATAGAGATTCAAATATGAGAATGAAAGTATTCACCAGATCCTTCAAGAAAGAGCCCAAGCAGACATGAGAATGGAACCAGAGTCTCTGCATGAGTGAATCGCAGTCTTGCCTTTTCATAACTGCAGGAGCATGTTCTTCTACAGTAACAGAAGGCGTAGATTATGAACAAGTAATATATCATTTGCATCACTTTTTTATTATGTGAAACATTCATTTGCTTTCCTTTTCCTTTTGTTCCCAGCATTAGCCATGAAGACTTCCAATTAAGTTCACGAGACATTTAATTTTTCAGATGAGTCTTGAAACAGACGCCACAGTGTCCTAGTTTTGAAATAAATGCAATAGCATTAATAGCAAACAACCACAATGACGGTGAAAAATCATTAACAAGATTAAAGAATTAATGAACTAATGAGACCCACTTATATGACCAGGGGCTGAATTTCCTAGAACTGACATCACATAGTTTCCAGTAAGATTATGTTATTGGAGCTGAGTTCAGCATCAGCCAACTAATCAATTGTAGTCCATGCCTAACCACCTAGAAAAACCCCACCTCGCACTAGCATAATAAAGAGGAAAGAATGAAATCTAAATAAAATCATTCCATTAAGTCATTCCTGTCCATATTATTCTATTAGACATCTCTAACCTCCAGCCAAAAACGTTCAGCCACTGTGTGCTGTGAGAAAAGGACACAGCACAAGGGTGTAAGACAGCAAAACTAATATGAACAGTCCCAAATCATCAGTCCACTCCCGCAAAGCAACCTAAAAATGTATATATTGGGCAAGTTAGTGTCTACTGTGCAAGAAAAGCTACGTACCTCAGATGGAGTGAACGAAGCACAAGCTCGGTCAGTTATATTCAATAAAGATGCTTCCTGACAAATTTAAAATTCAAATGAACAGTTACAAACGACGAAATCATATAGATTAGAATTATTTGTTTAGAATTTTGCAGAGAAAGACAAAAAGAAAAGAAAAGGCATGACAAATAATAATCACCTCTTTGCACAAAAACCAGAGAGAAGACGTCATCCAGCAGGAGAAAACTCTCAAGAATGATAACTTAGTGACTATGAAATGCATCAAATTAAGTACATGGCTATAAAAGATCTCATCAGTCTAGGGAACTCACAGCATTGGCTGCCTTTTCTTCTAAATTTTTTTGAAGTATTATAGTGTATGCAAGCAGTCGGTAAAAATTTGCAGAATGTACAAAGTGCAATTTGCATTTTGCACCACAGTAATTACTACAGAAATTGTAATCATACCTCAGAACGCAGAGTGTGAAAGTACCCAATTAGAGCAAATTTAGAAGCAGAGTATACGGCCTGACCTGGTGCAGGTGTCTTCCCTGTAGCACTGCTCATCATCAGCTAAAAATGCATCTTCATCTAGATAGCAAGACTTTTGCTTTCATCATTCAAAAATTGAACTGATTTAAAAGCATTTCAATAACAAAAGGGATATGGTGCAAAAAAAACAATGGAAATGCAAGGAATCATTAGAAACATAAACTAAAACTTATCAATATGTATATACTAGCAGTAACCCATGTTATGCACGAACCTTATATTCCAAAATAAGTCATTGTAGCCATCTCATAATATAAAATTTGTGATGATATAATTATACCACTTGAATTTTCTGCATAGATGCCAGCCACATATCAAGAAAATGGGTTAAAGAGAAAAATAAGAGCAAAAGGGATTAGAGTTCGTAGTGGAAGGACATACCAGAAAGCTGTTTCTTGACTCTCTAATTCAGCTTCATTTCGAGTAGAAATGATAAGCTTAGCCCCTAAACTTGCAAGTTGTTTGGCAAGAACCTCCCATTCCATCCAATAGTAAAGAGAAAAATAAGGCTTTCTATAAAACATGGAACAAATGAAGCTCCAAAGTAGGAAAAACTCACACAACATTTTGGCAAATAAGAAGAGGGCCTGAATCTCAATTGGATAACCATATATTCCCTGTACCAAATGTAATTGAAAAACAGAAGTTATAATCTAATATATGAAAGCAAGCTAAGTGGTAATTGAGAAATGATACTGTCAATTTGCCAAAAAAGTGTTAGACTCTGCTTTAATATCTTTCCTACCTGAAGCAGATAACACCTTTTAGAAAATTAAAGCTAATTGATAAAAAAACAAACATGAACCATAACCAATTTAACCTGAATCTTGGACAGCTTCTTCCATTTTAATATCTAGCTCATTTTTTTCCATAATGCACTTCTGCAGTTGAAGCTCTAGTTCTTCAATCTCAGACTCAGCATTGTCAACAGCATTCCTCGCAGCATCTAGTGATTCTATTTTAATATTAAATTCCTTCTCCCTTCGGACGAGTCGACCTGTCAGCCTATTATTAACTATTAAAATGCACCATACAGTTGAAGCAGCATCAAAAGCACAAGCAAGAACATAAAACAAAGCAGTTTAACCTGCAGAGAATCTGTTAGTCCTTTATAACGTTCCACTTGATTATTCCAATGTTGGAGCTGATCATTCAGCAAAGTGTAAAGACGGGAAGAATAGACATATTTCTCATTCTTCAGTTCGTCCTACAAGAATACAAAATGACTACATAAAAATTCATAACTTGTCAAAATTTAATCTAGTCCAGTTTCTTAGTCACAATGCAAGTATGGACAATTAGCTCAAGAAATTCAAGTTAAGGACCTGAAGATCTTGCAACTGTTTTGACAGGGTTAGATTGTCCTCCTGTGCATCTTGAAGCTCAGAAAGACGGTCTGCTGCCAGTATCTGCATCATTTATTCATCATTAAAAGCTGTGTGTGTGTGTGTGTGTGTGTGTGTGTGTGTGTATGTGTGTGAGAGACGATTACAAGATAGCACCTTAGTTTCCTCAATGGAATCCTTCAATTCCCGTAAATGTATTGTCTTTTCTGTAGTTTTTTCAGGTGACAAGCTCCCGTTTACTACACCCACAACAGGAGTATGAACCCCAGATGCCACATCTTTCTGCATTTTCAGATTAACAAGTTTTCTTCTACTTTCTTCAAGTTCTGCCATGCTTTCTTCTAGTTCACCTTTAGGATAGACAAAAAATAAAAATAAAGATTCAGCATCCAAATCACAAGGCATCCTCAAAAAACAACTCGTGATACTGGCTACCTATCAGCCAGCGTACACTGGGATCTAAAATCTACGTGTCTTTGTAACCTCAATTGCAAGATGTGCACCTGTTTGTGTAATTTTGTACAGATATTGGTCTTATGTAACTTGCAAAAAAAGTGTCCAATTGAGCATTTAAGTGCTTTAATAATATAAATACAACTATACAAGGAAGACGAACTGTCTCAAAGACCTGCAAGACGATGTATCTCAGATTGATCCACTGAATGGCTATGAATATAAGCCTGTATCCCATCAGCATAGTCTTTATGCTTCAAGTGAAGAACATCAATCACCTCATTCAGATAAGAAGTCTCCTCTTTCATCAAATCATCAACTTTAGACAATTGGATTATAGCATCTGAGAACCGCAAGTTGACACCAATTATCAGCACAAGTTTCTGATTATTTTGAGAAGTCATTAAAAATTATCTTCTAATTAGTCTCTAGGAATATGAAAAATAATGAATAACCTTCATCCTGACCTTCTGCAGATGCATTTCCATGCCAAGCCTGAGCAATGCTCTCAATTTTAGCTCTCCGAGCATAAATGGTATCTTCCAAGAATTTCATCAATTCCCAAGTAGACGAAATGCGTATATCAAGGGCTTCTTGAATATATTTAAGGGATCCATCACTTCGACTTGTTTCAATTGAATCTATTTCTAGTAGTCTACAAAGAAATGTTTCAAAAACAAGAACCTTCAAATGCAGTTCAGTCTTGACTAATTAGAAGAAACACTCTTTTAATTTGTTATCATGTAGTCTTGACTAATTAGGAGAAGCACTCTTTCAATGAAGGTACTCTCTTTTCCTCTTTATTTTAAATTTATGTTTGATTGAATCTATTCATCTAAGATTTTTTAAACTAATTGGGGAATTATCATATTTTTTAGATATTTTAAATTGGTTTCAAGTTACAAACTCTTTATAGGTATGGATTCATACTTTTATTTGATTAAATATTTATTTGATCATGATTATATGATATTTTTTTTTATAACTACTATGATTGCATTATATTTTTATATATATTTATTTTATACTTACTTTCATTGATTATTTGATTTGTGAGGATCATCTGAGGCTTGAAAGCACTATCTATTGTTGTTTTAGGTGTATTATCTACTTTTTGAGTTTACAAAGTAGAACTATTAATAAAGTGAGTCATGTTTTGAATTTCAAATTTTAAGGTTTTCCTAAGATTTGCACACAACTAACTCAGGTTTATGAGATATTTATCAAATCTCAAACACTTCACAACCATTGAATTATGTTTCGAGATTCCTATGATCTAATTACAAAAACAATAGAAGAAATTAAGGATGAAAGATCCTTTGTCAATTAATCCTTACCTTTGACAGGGATGTAATCCTATGTTTGATCCGTTAAAATGACTAGTCACTTTTGTATGATTCATTGAACCAGCAGCAGACACACTTATATGACAACTTGCTCTTATACAAACCAACAGATTCATTGTTAGAGATAGATACAAAACCTATTCAAATGTGTAGACAAAATCAACCTAAAAATCCAGAAATATTCAAAGTGTAGACAAAATTCAGCCTAAAAATCCCATGCCAGCATTTTCTAATGCATGGAAATTATATATATATATATATTGGAGTATAAATTCTCATTTAAATAATCTAATTTAACTTAACCTATGAAATCCCATAATAATTACTATTATAATAATAAATAATTAAAAAAACTAAGAAAAAAGGAGAAAGGAGCTTGAGACTTGATCAATTTACAAGATTTCAATTGATTGAATTTCAACCTTTCTTATGATAATATTAAAAGTAATGTCAATTGATCTACAAGTCATCATCATGTACATCATCAATTAATTGAATCTGATGAAAAAATTGATGAATAATTGGAGATGCACAACCAAGTGAGACAAAACTGATAAAATTATAGAGCATTATGAGAAATCCTAATGAATCTAACCTCTGAGAGAAACAAAGAACTCCGAATATGATTGCCTAGAGTTGGAAACTAATCTGCTCAATATGTCCTTGAGGAAAATAGAACACGCGTTCGCCTTCACAAGGCACTGTCACGAGTGGACCAGAACAAGCGCGCCATAGCTCCGTGTAAAGCGCTGTTACAGATTCTTCTTGAGACAGATTCCATTACAGATAAGTACATAACTCGGATCATTACAGAGAGAGTTGAATCGATGAAGATGTGTTTAGGCTTACCGATTATGAAATCTTCAACAGTAGTGGACTTGAGAGAGTTGAATCGATCGACAGATATGAGCGAGAGAGGCAGTGAGATTGGAGCGAGAGATTCTAGCGACAGATTCGAGCGAGAGAGGCAGTGAGATTCGAGCGAGAGACAGATTTTGAGAGGGAGAGAGAGAGTTCAGATTTGGGAAATAAGAAAAAAAAGGGGATTGAGAGGGAGAGAAAGAGAGTCAAGTTTTATTAATTTGGGTTTTTGTTTTTTTTAAAGTGAAGGACACGATTGGGTCAGGACTTTTTGCGACGGTTAAATAATCAGTCGCAAAAAAATAGACGCAAAAAGTCATCATTCTAGTAGTGGTACTAGTAACCAATCTAAAACAGGTACCAGAAAGGGAAGATGGGACAGCGCAGAGGTATTTTGTTTTTCTCTTCTATCGAATCTGTATTCTTGGTGAAGGCTGATTATCGATAAGGCCGAATCAGGAAATTCCAAAGTGATTAATTATGTATTCTTACTGTTCATGTTTAGATGACTGGAAATTGGAATGTATTAAAAATTAGAAAGCCTCCAAACAGTAAGAATACAAAAGGGAGGCTTTCTCATTTTTAATGCATTCCAATTTCCAGTCATCTGGCTTAGGCTACCCAATCATGCTCTACCCAATTAGTTTTTGTTCATGTACTTTTAATAGCTCAAATTTATACATTTTATTTTGTTAACCCTTGGAGTATTCTTAATGAGTTGCAAGCAACTTCATTAATCAGATTTAGTTCTCTCCTCTTCAGGTGAAATTCCAAGCTCTTCGAACTCTATTTTTTTTTTTTTTTCAATCACCACCCACCACAATCACCCTATCAGACAGCTAGTTTGAAAAAACAGAATTACCATAAACAAAACAACCCAATTCCTCTAAAGTAAAAGTCAAACTTTAGATTTTATTAGCTAGCATCCAAAAATTCCAGCAATAATTTCAAGCAACCAAACACTTTCAAAACCAAGCCAATTCAAACAATTGCCCTTCCATATAACCCTAGGTTTTACAAGCTTTCCTTAATCATCATTGTTCCTAGTTCATGAAACTACATAACATAGCTGTGTACAAGCAATTGAATCAACAATTCTGGATCAACACAACACAGATGAAATCACAGTTGAAACAGTAAGAGTAGATAGAGATTGTTCCAAGAGGTTCAAACACCTCTATTGTTTTCAAGAACGAATTAAATTCAACAAATATTGAAATCAATAGAATATTGAAATTCAACAGAATAATGAAGAGGACAGAACTAAAACCTTCCCAAAACCTCCACATCGCAGAATATTGAAATCATTAAACACAGCTAATAGATATAATAGAGAGAGAGTTGGATTCATTCATAGAAATTAGGCTTACCGATTATGAATCAATCGAAATCTTCATCAAAAATCTTCAAATCTTCATCAACAATTGATCAAAATCTTCAAATGAACAATAAAATTGAGATGGAGAGTTCAAAGACAGAGTCGAGCGAGAGTGCAGAATGAAGAGTGAGATTTTGAGAGAGAGAGTTCATACCGTTGGAGGTCGATCTTCAACGAAGAGAGCGAAATCGATTTGGGAAATAAGGGATAGATACTGTTGGAGGTCATAAATAAATAAGGGATAAGGGATCGATTTGGGAAATCGATTTGGGAAATAAAGCCATAAATGAATAAATAATAAATAAATATGAATAGATACGAAGAGAGCAAATACTTCTCCTTATGTCAATCGTTTGTTGGGAAATAAGGGATCGATTTGAGTGAGAATTTTTTTTTTTAGAACACGATTTTGGTGTAAAAAGTAAGTTTTTGCGACGGTCAAATAATCAGTCGCAAAAAAATAGATGCAAAAAGTCCTATTTCTAGTAGTGATTCTGTAAGGAGCTTTAGATACTGGCTGTGTACCCGGAATCACATCAACAGTTAACTCAATCTCCCTATCAATCAAATCCCCTGGCAGATCATCTGGAAAAACATCTGGGAATTCTCTGACTATAGGAATACAGTTCACATCAGTTTTATCATTAATAGGTACAGTCAATACAGAACACAGATATCCCTTACACCCCTTCTTAATCAGTTTAAAGGCTTTCATGGAAGAAATCAGATATGGAGGAGGTACTACTCCAACCCCATTAAACACAAATTCAGGTAAACCTGGTGGACGGAAAACTACTTGTTTCTTTACACAGTCTATGGTAGCATGATATTACGTTAACCTGTCCATTCCCAATATAATATCAAAATGATCTATGTTCAGAGGCAGTAAGTCAATATACAGATGCATATCCCCAACAATAATTTCACAAGCAGGGTACATATATGCACAAGTCATGGACCCCCCTACGGGTGAAGATACAGCTAACAGATAATTCATGGGTTCTAAGGGTCTATTCAATTTCCGCGAAAAGCATGCGATACATATGAATGTGTAGACCCCAAATCAATCAGAACATATGCATTTTGAGTACAAATAGAGAGGATACCTGACACAACGGTCTCGGTATTCTGCACATCTCCCAGTACTAGGGCGAACACTCGGCCCTGCCTCATAAGCTCTTTCCCGGTAACTTTGGGGTTAGGCTTTGGTGTAGCAGTCGATGCTGCTGCGCTAGGTGCAGCTTTACTATTGGCCTGTGGAGCAGAGGGGCAGTCTTTAACCATGTGGCCCACCTTGCCACATCTATAACAGGCTCCAGATATTTTATAACAGACCCTTTTATGCTTCTTGCCACACTCAGAACAGGGTGGTATGGAACTACTTCCCTGGCTGGGACTAATTGTTGACCCCGTATTCTGTTTCTTATTCAATGGGTTATTTTTTGCCTTTCTTGAATTTGAAACCTTGCCTTTTACCATGCCATTCAGACGGTGGTGTTTCAGTTTGTTTTAGTGCCTCGATGTTCGATTAGCCATCAAAGCTCGGTCAAGAACATTTACATAGTTCAGTAGCTTCAGAACATTCATTCTGTCGAGTATTGCAACATTAAGGCCGTCTTCAAACTTCCTAGCCTTCTTGTAGTCAGTGTCCACCATGTGTGGTGCATATCTAGCAAGTTCGGTGAACTTTGTTTCATATTCAGCAACGGACATTGTGCCCTGTCTCAGCTGTTCAAATTCAGTCACTTTTTTGTCCCTGACACATTGAGGAAAGTACTTTTCGACGAAGGACTCCTTAAACTGAGCCCAAGTCACTACTGTGTTGGTGTCACGGACTAGCATCCACCATCTTCTGGCCTTTTCTTGTAAGGTGAAGGTAGCTAACAGTACTTTATGTGCTTCAGAGCACGGAAACACTTCAAATAACTTTTCTGTTTCAAGAACCCAAGCTTCAGCCTTTAACGGCTCAAGGCCTCCCTGAAAGGATGGCGGTTTCATTTTGCTGAACTTATGGGTGAGAGCAATTATGTCCCCATCTTTAACATTGACATTCTGTTCCGATTGTACTAGGGGAAGATGTGGGGGCTGTTGGTTCTGTTGTTGCCTTAAGGCTTCAGTCAATAGTTCAACAGTTCTTTCCAGTCTGGCCATTCTGGCCTCAGACGATTCAGGTTCAGTAGCAGTGTTTGCATTATCCATTTCACTATAGATAGTTATAACAATTATTAACATAGGCAGTCATTTGTTTAAACAGATTAACACATATTCATATCATGTCCACACACACTTTTCATGCTCATGTGATGCTCTAATTGTTTTTCTAGGACACCCTATAGCTCATTTGGACACATGTGTGCGGTATAACTTGTGGTTAAGTAACCTGGCTCTGATACCACTCTGTTACGACCCAAACCCGCCCCTATGGGTTTAGTACCGTAACCGGCCAGTAATTTGAGATTACCAAAGGCGTGCTTAATAGTAAAATAGTAAAACAGAGTACAAGGGCATGACGGAAGCCAATACAGTAAATAAACAATGTTCAATGAGCTGTGAGTCTGTATGCAAAAAGATTTTTCATACATATATACATAAACAGTACAGAACAGTATGTATAACATTTACAGTCGATCAGAACAGGGACCTAATCCCTATTAACAGTACAGTACAGTCTATACAGTTATCACAAAATAGATACAAAGACGACAGGGAAATTAAAACGCCCCTAAGCCATATCTTGGCAGGCTCGGAACCTCGCAGTGAGGCACAGTGGTTAGCTTGACAAAAAGGGGAGTCTAACCCACGCTCCTAGCTCCGGTCTGGTGCCTGAACACCTACATATATATATAAACAGTGAGCTAAAGCCCAGTGAATAACACAATGCGTAAAGCCACTATGCTTGTTCCCGCAATCGGGGCAATTTGGCGTAGAGCGACTATCTTGGCTTGAGTTACTGTAAGACCCTGTGTTCCGCCTCTTATTCCCGGAAAATGAACGACCCTTTTTAAAGCTATTCCCAGATCTTTTCCTAGCCCAATCGGTCCGTGGAGCCAGAGTTTGTTTCTTTGCTGCTAGAATGGATTCTGCCATTAACGCCCTATCCAAAACGCTCACATATGTGGGTAGATTCAGAACTCCCACCCTATCCAGTATGTCCAGATCCAATCCGTCCTCAAACTTGCGGGCCTTTTTGTCTTCTGTGTCCACCATATGGGGAGCAAACCTAGCTAGCTCGGTGAACTTGGCCTCATACTCGGCCACAGACATTCTGCCTTGTTTAAGCTCCTGAAATTCTGAGACTTTCCGGTTTCGAAAGCATTGGGGAAAATACTTGTCATAGAAGATTGCATTAAACTGGGTCCATGTCATATTTTCGTGACCATTTCGAATCAGTAACCACCACCTTCGGGCTTCATCTTTCAGTGTATAGGTAGCTAGAAGGACCTTTTGGGTTTCTGAACACGGAAACACTTCATACAATTTCTCCATTTCAAGTAACCATGTTTCTTCCTTCAGTGGCTCAATCCCACCATAGAATGTCGGCGGTTTCATCTTCATGAATTTCTGTGTCAGATTTATGATGTCATTGTTATCTGCCTCAACTTGTACTGGTGGAGGTGGAGGAGGTAAGGGTTGCTGCCTTTGTTGCTGTGTTAGGGTCTCAGTCAAGGCTGCCAACATCTGTTCTATTCGGCCCATGCGAGCCTCAGATGATTCACTTGCACCACTTCCCCCTGAGTTCTCCATTTTACTATACAGACATCAAAGGATATTAAGCATAGGTATATTCAATGTACATTCAGTTTTAATATTCAGTTGCTTCGCCACACACTCACACATGCAAATGGAGCCCCTAATTCTTACTAGGACATCCTAAGCTCATATGGACCTGTGTGTGCGGTACAACTCGTGCTCTGATACCACTCTGTCACGACCCAAACCCGCCCCTATAGGTTCGGCACCGCAACCGGCCAGTAATCCGGGGATTACCTACGGCCTCTGAACGGATTAACAAAATATAAGGGGCTAGCGGAAGCAAATATAAAGTAAACAAGGTCCAATGAGCTGTGATGACGTACATGAGACAGAAAATTTTAAAACTTATTTATAAACATAAACATGCCAGTCAAAGTACACCAATATGTACAGAATATTTACATAAGTACGTCCCAAGATCCGACGTTACAAAACACAAACATTGACTAGCACGCAGACAAAACTGCCATGGCATCGGGCTTCAGGCGGAACCTCCTTGGGAGGCACAACAGGTGGCTGACCAAAAACAACAATACAGAGGGCCATCAACTCTGGCCTGGGTCCTGTGCCGGCTCACCTACATATATATAATAAACTGTGAGCGAAAGCCCAGTGAATAATAACAGAGTAAAGGGGTTAATGAATGAAGTCCATCACAGAGTTTATATCAGAAACACATTCATATCAGAAACAGAGTCTTATGCATGATCAGATTTCAATTCAGATATAGGTTCAGATACATGCTCATATTCGATTTCATATTCGTATACAGATTTTGCATAAGATCATATGTGGTACACCCATTAGCTACCACGACAGGCAGGTCCTAAGACCACAACAAAGTTGGTACCAACAACCATAAAGGTCCATATCTTGCGCGCAAGTAGCCATGGTATTGTTACCCCCAGGCAAGGGCCATAGGCCACGGTATTGTTACCCCCGGGCGAGGGCCATCCGGACTAAGGGTGCCACAAATACTTTTCGGAAAACTGGACATTCATTCATTCATTTCCAACTTATCATAGCTTTTTAAGAACCAATCATTTCGTATTATAGTATACTGAAAATACATAACATTGAACATAACTTTACAAAGTTATTACTCATAGTGGGCGCTGATACAAGTAGACGAAGTCAAGAGGGTCAAACGGATTGCGGCACGCGACCTACATAACATATCACGGATACACACTTTGAAACACGCTCTCCAATTGTACAAAACTTACATCAACGATTCTAAGTGTGTACCTAACCCCTTACCCTTAGTATGGAGTCTTAAACATGGCCTAGGAATGCCTAGGATGGAATGCGAGTGCAAAATTGCCTTAGAAAACATTTTTCAAAAGTTGCTGAAAATAAGAGCCTCGCTCGAGCGAGCCTTCCTTCGCTCGAGCGGTCTGTCGAAACAGTAAAAATACTGGATGCTGCGATTTTACGCGCGATGGTCGCTCGATGGTCGCTCGAGCGGAGCCCTGGACAAAGGTGCTCGCTCGAGCGAGGAATCCTTCGCTCGAGCGAGGAAGCCAAATCTGGAATTTCCAGATTTGCCTTCCAAGTTCGAACCAAGCATTCTACAACCCAAAACTCAACCTCTTGGGCCCAAATTCTGGAAAAACACTTTAAACTCATAGTATATCAAGTTTCAAAAGCCAATTTGTAAATTCAAGGGCCAAGAGTGAGTCAATTTGAGCATCATTTCCAAAAATCTTCAAGAACAAGATGTAATCCAACATGCATGAGTTCAAGTGCATTTCAAAGCTTCAAAACATGATCTAAAGCAAAGTTAAACTCAAAATTTTGATGAATTCATGGACTATAGCAAAAATATGCACATGCATGTAGAGATTTGATACAAAGCAACCTCATATGCCAAGAACATGTACATGCACGCATGTTATGGACTTCAATTCAACATGCTACACCCATTCCCAAATTTAAACTCTAATCTAACCAAGAATCATGCAAGAACTAGTTCATGTACATGAATTAGAGGATGAGTTCCTACCTTAAACCTTCAATTCACAATGTGCTAGCCCAAATTGTTGTTATCTCCCAATTTCTCCTAAGTTCCAAGCTTGTTCTTGAGCTAAGACCCAATTCCCTCAATTACCAAGCTAAAACTTGTTGAAATCAAACCCTCTCTTCTCCCAATTTCTCCCCCACGTTTGGTCTCTCAAAGGAGATGAAAACAAATGTTTTTAAGGTAACCCCCCAGATGGTCATAGATAATGGCCCTCAATGGCATTATCGTAAATAAGCTAAGTTCATTATTAAAATGTTATTTAATCTGATTTAAACATTCCAAATCGAATTTTAATTGAATCTACCATAAAATCACATAAAATCTAACTAGTCCAAAACACTAATCAATTTCGGAATCGGGCGCCGATAAGGCTTCCAATTTACAACTTAAAGTGTAAAACACGAATAGATATTCCGACACCGCACAGATAAAGACACATAATTCATGCAATGCACATGCTAATGAGTTCCAAATTTCCTCTTAATTATTATTAGGCATAACTAAACTCCAATTAGCGCTAATCAGGGTCGGGGTTATTACAAGTATATCAGTCATTCAGTTATATGTGGTACATTCATTAGCATAGCAGTACAGTAAACAGTAGGTCTTTAAAAGACCAAACAGTAAATGATGGCCATCAATCAGTAAACAGTAGTGGTTCCAACAAGGGAACCGACAGAGATCTCTGTAACAGTAACAGTAATAGTAAACAGTAGTTGCTAAGGATGCCACAATACAGTTCAGAATATAGGACATACATTCATTCAATTAACAGTACCAGTTCAGAAAGCAGTACAGTTCAATTGTTCAGAAGATAATCATTTTTGAACATATCTTTACACAGTTGTTACTCACAGAGTTCTGGGCTATAAGCAGCTAGAGCGCGTCTCTGAAAGCCAACCCTAAACAGTGACAGAACGAACACACACTAAGTTCACATTCGGGAAATAAAGACTTAGTCCCTACTTAGACTCGGTGTGGTTCTACGTCAAAATCCTCATTAAGATGCTATAAACTAGGCCTAAGAATGCCTAGGATGGGATGAGGATGCAAAGATGCACTCTAAAAGCATTTTCAGAATTTTCAGAAAACAGGGGTCTCGCTCGAGCGAGCTTGTCAAAACAGTGGGGTCACTCGAGCGGTCTGTAAAAATGCAAAAAGTGCTAGATGTTGGAAATCCCCGCTCGATGCTCGCTCGACGCTCGCTCGAGCGTAAGACACAGTCCTCGCTCGAGCGTAGGTTCTCTCGCTCGAGCGTGCGTCTGCGTGCACCAAGAATCTAAGAGCTTGCAATTTACACTCGAGCCACCATTCCTTCGCTCGAGCGAAGAAGCCAAATTCTGGAATTTCCAGATTTGCCTCCCAAGCTCAAACCAAGCATTCTATAGCTCAAAACTCGACATCTTGGGCCCAATTTCTGGAAAACACATCTAAACTCAAAATATAACAACTTCCAAAGCTCAATTTGTGAAATCAAAGCCCAAGGGTGAGTCAATTAAACCCAAATTCAAACCAATTTTCATGAACAAGATGAACATACAAATATGCATGAATTAAAATCAATTCAAAGCTTCAATACTAGCTCAAATGAGCCAAATCTTTCAAAAACAAGATGATTTCATGAACTAAACATAATTATGGACATGCATGTAACATTTTGCTATGAAATCAACTCAAAATTCAACAATGCAATCATACATGCATGGAATGAGTTTCAATTCAACATTATTAGAACCAATTCATGACTTAGCTCTTCAATATGACATGAACCATGCAAGAATCAACTTAAAGACACAATTAAGAGGTTGGATTCCTTACCTAGATCTTCAATTACAAGTGTAGAAGTTCAATTAGGCAAATCTCCTACAAATTCTTCAAGTCTAACAAGCCAATTCTCTAGATGGAACTCAATTTCTCTCATTCTCCCTCTCTTGGTTGGTTAGAACAAGGAATTAGGCTAATGAAATGTGTATTATGATCAAGTGTGTGTAAGGCTCAAGTGTTTAGATGGTGGGCCACTCAATGGCATCATGGTAAATAAGCCAAACTATGCAATTTAGCTTAATTTAATCTAGTTTAGTCATACAAAATCACATTTCAAATAAATATACCATAAAATTACATAATTTCCAATTAGCACATAACATCAGTCAATTTCAGATTCGGCCGCCGATAAGGTTTTCAATTAGCAGTTTAAACACAAAGACATGAACAGATAATTAAATGACAAACAGATAGATATGCAATTTAACTAACATACTCAATCAGTCAGTTCAGTATGTCAATCAATTCGATTACTAATCATATTCAGTCTCAGTTAGCAGTAATCAGTAGGGTTATTAGTAATCAGTGGTGAGGGTTATTACAAAAAGACAGCGTTTGAATGGAGTAGCGAATGTACCGAAGCACTGCGAAGTCTCAAAAGATACCTCAGCACACCTCCCCTACTGTCCACTCCAGAGTCGGGAGAAGAGCTGTACCTCTACCTAGCAGTCTCCGATCATGCCGTGAGCGCGGTATTAATTCGAGAGGTTAACAAGGAACAGAGGCCTGTATATCATGTCAGCAAGACTTTATCAGATGTCGAGACACGGTATCTACCATTGGAAAAATTGGCATACGCGCTGCTTATCGCCTCAAGAAAGCTGCAACATTACTTCCAGGGGCATACTATAAACGTCCTCACTAAATTCCCCCTTAGATCTATGTTCAGCCGAGCCGATTTCTCTGGCTGAACAGCAAAATGGGCGGTAGAACTTGGTGAGTTTGACACTCGGTATCAACCCAGGACAACGATCAAGGCCCAGGTCTTAGCGGATTTTGTCGCAGAGTTTGCTCCCACCCAGAGCACCGAACCGGGGGATCCACGTTCGGCACAGGTGCCATGCATTACCGAACAAGGAAAGCCCTGCGCTTCGGAAGCTTGGAAACTCTTTATTGGAAACATCTGGCAGCTCTATGTTGATGGATCGTCCAATAACCGAGGCTCGGGGGCAGGAGTAGTACTTATTTCACTAGAAGGGTTTATCTGGAAATAGGCTCTCGGACTCGGTTGGAAGGCTTTGAACAACGAGGCCGAGTACGAAGCGTTATTGGCTGGCTTGCGTAGCGCCGAACACTTCAGTGTAGAACAGCTTCTTGTTTTCACTGATTCACAACTAGTGGTAAACCAGCTTTCTGGGGTCTATGAAACGCGACATGAAAGAATGGCAGTGTACGCAGGAAAGGCCAAGGACCTACTCAGAAAATTTCAATCCATACGAGTAGAACGAATCAGTAGGGACAAAAATAGCCACGCTGATGCTCTAGCATGCCTCGGCTCATCAGTGGATACAAAGGATGCCAGAAAAGTTTGGGTTGAGTTTGTACCAGAACCGAGTATTGCGTCTCCAGTCCTCTGCAACAACTTAGAGCCGAGCTGGATAGATCCGATATTTGCTTTTCTGAAATCTGGTACGCTCCCCGAAGACAAAAGGGAAGCCAACAAGGTTAGACATAAGTCAGCTCGATTCTAGATCTCACCATTTGGGAAGCTATACAGACGCTTCTACCTTGGCCCCTATCTCCTATGTGTGCATCCAAATCTCGTCGAGAATGTTCTCTACGAAATTCACGATGGGATTTGTGGATGCCACGTTGGCGAAAGGTCACTGGCAGACCGAGCCCTCACTCACGGGTACTGGTGGCCGCGGATGCAACAAGATGCGTAGCAGTATGTACAGAAGTGCGACAAATGTCAAAAGTTCGCTCCACTTATTCATCAACCAGCCAAAACTCTCACTCCACTTACTAGACCATGGCCCTTTGCGCAATGGGGCCTGGATATTGTCGGACCGTTGGCACGAGGCACTGGGAATAGGCGATTCTTCATTGCCACAACCGACTATTTCACTAAGTGGGTTGAAGTTGAGGCGCTGGCAAGTATCAAAGAAGCGGACACGAAGCAGTTTGTTCTAAGAAGTGTTGTGGTTCGTTTCGGCATCCCACGGGTACTGATTGCGGATAATAGAACACAGTTCGATGGTAAGGTCTTCAGAAAGTTTTGTGCCCACCTCAGAATCGAGTATAGAAACTCTTCTCCAGGGTACCCATAGAGCAATGGGCAGGCAGAAGCGTCAAACAAAACCATCGTCAACGGACTGAAGAAGCGGCTTGAACATGCAAAAGGCAAATGGATTGAAGAGTTTCCTCATGTATTATGTGCCTACCGAACCATGGCACGGCGCTCGACAGGAGAAATACCCTACTCTTTAACTTATGGAATGGAGGCCGTCATCCCACTCAAAGTAGGTCTTCCAACCCTTCGATCTGAATTATTTGAAAGCTCCAATAACGAGGAAGTTATTGCGCAAGCACTGGATATGGCAGAGGGCCGAAGAGAGGCAGCGCTGATTAGACTTGGAGCGTATCAACAGCAACTCATTAGAAGTTTCAACCAAAAAGTTTTCTCGAGGCAATTTACACCAGGAGAATTGGTTTTGAGGAAAGTTATGGATCACAAAAGGGTGCCTGGCGAGGGCAAACTTGGGCCAAACTGGGAAAGTCCCTATAAGGTCACAGTTGTTGTTGGAAATGAAGCTTACTACCTAGAGGATCTGAATGGCAAAGCTATATCTCGACCCTGGAACGTAGCAAACCTCAAGAAATACTATCAATAGAATTATTCCCCAACTTCTCTATCAGAATGTAAAGGCATTTATCTGTTGCCCAATGCAAATGTTTCCCCACTTCTCTTAAATTTATCAAATTCTTGTAATTAGCTTTGATGTTTATCAAACGGAATTAGCTTTGGTTCTCACCAAACGGAATTAGCTTTGATGTTTATCAAACAAAATTAGCTTTGGTACTTACCAAACGGAATCAGCGTTGGCCTTAACCCAAACGGACTTAGTTTCAGAACGACTGAACGGAATTTAAATTTGGTTAGCACTCAAACATGCTAAGTGGTATTGCTTGGTGGAATTATGTTTGGCAACTAAATTGGACTTTAGCCAAGTGGAATTGCTTGGTGGAAACCACACTAATGTATCTTAAGTAAACATCTCTATTTAGCCAAGTGGAATTACTTGGTAGAAACCACACTGACATATCTTAAGTAAACATCTTTGCATCTGCGGAACTTCTTAAGTATCAACACGTCAACACGTCAGTACTGATGCAAACAAACAAAGTTGGAATAAACTTGGCTAAGTTCAGCCAGGAGCAGGCCTCCAGTAGTAGTATTACTCAACTCCAGCTGGGGGCAAACAATTGTTTTCAAACCAAGCTGAACCTGAGTAAGACACTCTTTCATGCCTTTACTCCATTCAGGCGCTCTTATGCTATCAAAATTGAAACAGACTTCAGCGGTTCTACCTAAGAGCACAGTCTTTAGTGCCAATCTTACTTAGCTCCAGGTGGGGGCAAACAATTGCTTTCTTTCAAAACCAACCTGGACCTAAGTAAGACCCGTTTACGAACTCAAGCACAGCCATACCACATATCCGTAAGCCACACCGAGCATCAGTTCGGCCCCAAGGCCCCAACAATGCTCGACCGGCGGCAAGCAATACAAAATCAAACAGCATCTATTTAAAAGCAGCACAGAACCAGACCTAGCATCTATTCGGCCCCAAGGTCCCAACATTGCTAGGCCGGGGGCAAGCAGTATAGAAAACATTCAGTATTAAAAGCCAAACAGCATCAGATTGCAAATTCAAAAAAAAAGTCTATCATCCAACAAAAGGCACAGATGGCCTCACAACCAACAACAAAGAAAAAAGAAAGTAAAAATTGTCTTGACAAGTGCAGAAAGAAAGCTCGTCATGGAGACCGAGCCACGATACACCAAAAAAAAAAAGTTCAAATCCTTGCAACATCAATTTTCATCAACAGCGGGTAACTCAGGAGCAGCATCAGCAATTTTGTCCAAACCATTCGCGGGAGGAAAAGTAGAGGAGGCTCCAACTTCCTGAGAAGTAGAAACCTCCTTAACCACATCTCCCGTGGCTTCAGTTATCACGACCCAAACCCGTCCCTTTGGGTTTAGCACCGTAACCGGCCAGTAATCCTAGATTACCGAAGGCCTGCTTAACAGTAATACAGTAGAACAGAGTTCAGGGGCTTGGCGGAAGCCAATACAGTAAATAAACAATGTCCAATGAGCTGTGACAATCTGTATGCCAAAAAGATTTTTCATACATTTATACAGAACAGTACGAAACAGTATGCATATATATACAACCAGTCAGTACAGGGACTTAATCCCTGATAAACAGTACAGTGCAAACGTTCAGTCTATACAGTAAACAAAACAGTACAGTAGGGGGGGAAACTAAAACACCCCATAGCCTAAGCTTGGCAGGCTCGGACCCTCGCAGTGAGGCACATTGGTTGGCTTGACAAAACTGGGAATCTACCCCGACGCTTCTAGCTTTGATCCAGTGCCTGTACACTAGGAATGGCAACGGGGCGGGGCCGGGCCGGGGATCACCCTCCTCGTCCCCGATCCCCGATGGTGGAAACTCCCCCCGTCCCCGGTCCCGACCCCGACGGGGAGCCTATCACCACCCCCGTCCCCGTCCCCCAACGGGGATCGGGTTTCCCCGACCCCGATAATTCCCCGACTAAAATTAAAAAAAAAAATCAGTCCATACAGATCTGAACTGTGAAATCAGTCCATAAAAATAAAAAATAAAAATCAGTCCTTCAAAATAGTCCATGAAATCTGTCCATATATTCACACACTCATCAACAACAACAACATTATCAACAGATCTGTGAGAGATCGGCGTAAAATAAAAATAAAAAATAAAAATCAGTCAACAACAACAACATTATCAACATTATCAATCAATCCATGAAAATAAAAAATAAAAATCAGTCCATAAAAATAAAAAATAAAAACTCTAACACATGATTTTCTTCAACTTCATCTTCGTCAGATCTGGGTCGGGGAAACCCAACAGAAGCAACGGAATGGAGGACGACGGCGATCGGAGGGAGGCACAGAGATCGGCGTGAGGCAGATCGGAGGGAGGGAGATCAGAGGGAGGGAGATCGGCGTGAGGGAGTGATGGAGGAGATGGAAGGGAGGGACATCGGAGGAGGGAGGGGAAGGTTTGAGAGAGAGAGAGAGAGAGAGAGAGAGAGGGGCTGAGGTTGAATTGAGACTCAAAAATGAAATTAATCACGTGAGTGAGAGAGGCAGCAGAGCAGACTAACATATATATGATATTATAAATATAATATACTATTATATAACCTAAACAGCAACCTAAAACATATATAATAATATTATATAGATAGATATAATATAATATACACATATATACACATACGGGAAGGTTTCGGGGAAAATTGCGGGGCCGGGCCGGGCCGGGGCCGGGGAAGGAAAACTTATCACCGTCCCCGGCCCGAAATTGATCGGGGATTTAATTTTGAATACCATCCCCGTCCCCACGGGGGTATTTTTCGGGAAAAAACCATTATATTCGGGGTCGGGGGGTCGGGTCCCCGTCGGGCCGGGTTTAAATTGCCATCCCTACTGTACACCTACATATATATATATGAGCAGTGAGCTAAAGCCCAGTGAATAACATAAAGCGTAAAGAGGTTTAGAACGAATGTCCTTACAGCAATGAAAACAGTTCATTTTAATCAGTATAACAGTTGTTCAGTACAGTAAACAGTCATATATGGTACATCCATTAGCATAACAGTAAACAGTAGGTCTTAAAAGACCAAACAGTAATGATGGCCATCAATCAGTAAACAGTAGTGGTCCCATGAGGGAACCGACAGAGATCTCTGTAACAGTAACAGTCAGTAACAGTAGTTGCTAAGGATGCCACAATACAGTTCAGAATATAGGACATACATTCATTCAGTTAACAGTGACAGTTCAGAAAACAGTACAGTTCAGTATTCAAAAGATAATCATTTTGAACATATCTTTACACAATTGTTACTCACAGAGTTCTGGGCTACAGTAGGCTAGAGCGTCTCCTCGAAATGCCAACCCTAGACAGTACAGAGTGAACACACACTAAGCTACAAAGTTGGGAAATGTAATAATTTAATCCCTAATTTGCCTCGGTGTGTTCTACATCTATATCCCCATTAAGTTGTCTTAAACTAGGCCTAAGGATGCCTAGGATGGGATGAGGATGTAAAGATGCACTTAGAAAACATTTTCAGAATTTTCAGAAAAACAATCCCCGCGTTCGAGCGCATGTTTCCCCGCTCGAGCGGACATGCAACAAAAGGGCCCCGCTCGAGCGTCAACTTCCCCGCTCGAGCGGACCAAAAAGTACTGGATAGGTGAAATTTACGCTCGATGCCCGCTCGAGCGTGTCACCCAGTCCTCCGCTCGAGCGTCCAATCCTCCGCTCGAGCGGACTGATGCACAGTGCAAGATGCTGGGAGCTCGATTTTCCCGCTCGAGCGGCACTTCCCCCGCTCGAGCGGACGACCAAAAACTGGAAATTCCAGATTTGAGTCCCAAGCTCAAAATCAAGTTTTCAAACACCAAATTCGATCCTCTTGGGCCCATTTTCTGGAAAACCTTTGCAAACTCATAATATAACATGATTAAAAGCTCAATTTGTAAAATCAAAGCCCAATGGTAGTTTAATTAACCTCATTTCAAACCAATTTTCAAGAACATGATCTCAAACATGACATGCATGACTTTAAATCGATTCAAAGCTTCAATACATGCTCTAATGAGCTCAATTCTTTCAAAAACAAGATGAAATCATGGTCCTAAACATTAACATGAACATGCATGCAACATTTGCCATGAAATCAACCCAAAACTCTTCAATATACACATGCACGCATGGAAAGAGCTTCAATTCAACATGCTAGATCTAAATCATGTCTTAGCTCTACAATTTGACATGAATCATGCAAGAATCACTTAAATTTATGAACAAAAAGGTAGTTACTCTACCTTAAGTCTTGAATGCAAGATGAACAAGCTCAACTATGCAATCTATACTTCAAATCTTTCAATTTCAAGCCAATCTTCAAATTTGAACTCAATTCTCTCTCTCTCTCACTCTTGGTCGGCAATAACAAGAAAAGAGCTGAGCAAAATGTGTGCCTAAGTGTATAATAAGGCTCAAATATTGATCATATAGTGGGCCACTCACAATGGCATTAAGGTAAATATGTCAAACTATGCAATTTAGCTTATTTAAATCTAATTTAATCATACCAAATCACTTTTCAAATAAATACGCCATAAAATCACATAAATTATGATGATCATAAAACATCAACCAATTTCTGATTCGGCCGCCGATAAGGCCTTCAATTAACAGTTCAAACATAAAAACTGAACAGATAATTAAACAGTCAAACAGATAAAATGCAATTCAAACAGATACAGGCAATCAATTCAGTTTCAGATTTCAGTCAGTCAGTTCAGTAATCTAGTCAGTTCAATTACCAATCATAATCATTCTCAATTTAGCAGAAATCGGTAATTAATCGGTAAGCAGTATGAGGGTTGTTACAGTCTCCCCTCCTTATAAAGAGTTTAGTCCTCTAAACTCGAGTTACCTTCATTCTGGAAGAAAACAGGGTTCAGTGGAAACAGTTCAGGATATCTCTTGGCCATGTCATCTTCCCTTTCCCAAGTGGCATACATGCCACCATGGTTTTGCCAGTCTACTTTCATTAACGGGATCTCTTTGTTTCTCAGTTCCTTGATCCGTCTGTTTACAATCTGTATAGGCCGTTCCTCGTAAGTGTAGTCATCACTCAACACTATCCGAGTAGGCTCAATCACATGGAAAGGATCCCGAAGATAATCTCTCAACATAGAGATGTGGAAGACGTTGTGCATATGCTCCATCTCAGGAAGAAGCGCAACTTGATACGCCACCGGATTGATTTTCTCAATAACCTCATACGGCCCGACATATCTCGGCGCTAACTTGCCTTTGACTCCAAAACGAGTCTGGCCTTTCATTGGTGTCACTTTCACAAACACGTGATCACCCACTTCATATTCTCGGTCTCGTCTTCTAACATCTGCATAACTTTTCTGTCGGCTCTGTGCAGTTTTCAGTCTCTGTTGAATCAGTTTCACTTTTTCAGTCGTTTCATACACAATCTCGGGCCCAAGTAAAGGCCCATCTCCAACTTCTGCCCAGCAAATCGGAGATCTACATTTTCTGCCATACAATGCCTCGAAAGGCGCCATGCCAATACTTGCATGGTAACTACTGTTGTAGGCAAATTCAGCCAATGGCAAATGACTTTCCCAGTTTCCCTGAAAATCAAGGACACACATTCTCCATAAATCCTCCAGAGTTTGGATGGTCCTCTCTGACTGGCCATCTGTCTGAGGATGATAGGCACTACTTAGTCTCAATTCGGTACCCAATGCAGTCTGTAGGCTTTGCCAAAACCTCAATGTAAACTTCGAATCCCTGTCAGAAACAATGGATACAGGCACTCCATGCAGTCTAACAATTTCATCAATATAAATTACAGCCAACTTGTCGGCATTATGAATTGTCTTGACAGGTAAGAAGTGAGCAGATTTGGTCAGTCTATCAACAATAACCCAAATTGAGTCCATACCTTTATTGGAGCGAGGCAACCCAACGATAAAATCCATCGTGATATGCTCCCATTTCCATTCCGGTATGGGTAAGGGTTGCAGTAAGCCTGCGGGTCGCTGATGTTCAGCTTTGACTTGTTGGCAATGAAGACATTTTGATACAAAATCAGCAATTTCTTTCTTCATTCCCGGCCACCAGAAATTCGGTTTCAGATCTTGATACATCTTCGTGTTCCCCGGGTGAATAGAAAATTTTGAATTGTGGCCCTCTTGCAGAACTCTTCTTTTCAATTCAGAATCATTTGGTACACACAGTCTTCTTTGGAATTTCAGTACATTATTTTCAAATTTGAACCCCGGTCTCGGTTTAATTTCTCTTTCTTCGATGATCTTCTTCAAGAAGTCATCCGTTTGCTGTTTCTCTTTAATTTCTTTGATCAATGCCGGTTGAGCAGAAATAGCACTCTTTCTGTCCAGTGAGCAAACAAGCTAAATTTGCAATCGACTTCCGGCTCAGTGCATCGGCAACGGTGTTGGCTTTTCCCGGTGATACAGAATCTGTAGGTCATAATCTTTGATCAGTTCTAGCCATCTCCGCTGTCTCATATTCAGTTCTTTCTGGGTGAAGAAATACTTCAGACTCTTGTGGTCGGTATATACTTCACATGTTGCCCCATACAGATAGTGACGCCAGATTTTCAGTGCAAATACTACTGCAGCAAGTTCCAGATCATGGGTTGGGTAGTTCTTTTCATGTGGTCTCAGTTGTCGGGAAGCATAAGCAATAACTCTCCCATTCTGCATTAAAACACATCCCAAACCCTTATGAGAAGCATCACTAAATACAGTATAACCATCCGTACCTGAAGGTAAGGTAAGAACCGGTGCAGTCACAAGTCGGGTTTTCAACTCTTGAAACGCTGATTCCCTTTGGTCGGTCCAGTCAAATGATATCCCCTTCTGTGTCAGTTGAGTCAATGGTAAGGCAATTTTGGAGAAATCTTTGACAAATCTTCTGTAATATCCAGCCAATCCCAAAAAGCTTCGGACTTCTGTCACATTTGTTGGTCTAGGCCAGTTCACTACAGCTTCAATTTTCTGCGGGTCAACAGAAATTCCATCTTTGCTAACAACATGCCCCAAAAACATAACATGATCAAGCCAAAACTCACATTTAGACAGTTTAGCATACAGTTTCTATTCTCTTAGGGTCTGCAGGGCAAGTCTCAGATGATGTTCATGTTCTTCTACACCTTTGGAGTAAATCAATATGTCATCAATGAATACCACAATAAAGTCATCAAGGTACGGTTTAAAAATTCTATTCATGAGGTCCATAAATGCTGCAGGTGCATTGGTAACTCCAAAAGGCATAACTAAAAATTCGTAATGTCCATACCTCGTTCTAAAAGCAGTTTTATCAATGTCTTCTGGTTTAACCTTCAATTGGTGATATCCAGATCTGAGATCAATCTTGGAAAACACTTGAGCACCCTGTAACTGATCAAATAAGTCATCAATACGCGGTAATGGATATTTATTTTTCACAGTTACCTTATTCAGTTCTCGGTAGTCAATGCACAGTCTCAGTGAGCCGTCTTTCTTCTTTACAAACAAAACTAGTGCGCCCCACGGTGAAGTACTGGGCCTGATAAATTTCTTGTCTAGCAGTTCTTGCAATTGTACTTTCAATTCATTCAGTTCAGTCGGAGCCATTCTGTAGGGAGCTTTAGATATTGGCTGTGTACCCGGAATCACATCAACGGTGAACTCAATCTCCCTGTCAATCAAATCCCTTGGCAGATCATCTGGAAATACATCTGGGAATTCTCTGACTATAGGAATACAGTTCACATCAATTTTAATATTATCATCAGTAGATACAGTCAGTACAGAACACAGATATCCTTTACACCCCTTTCTAATTAATTTAACGGCTTTCACAGAAGAAATCAAATACGGACGAGGTACTACTCCAACCCCATTAAACACAAATTCAGGTAAACCAGGTGGACGGAAAACAACTTGCTTGGTTACACAGTCAATGGTGGCATGATATTTTTGTAACCAGTCCATCCCCAATATTACATCAAAATGATCAATGTTCAATGACAGTAAATCAATAAATAGATGAATATCCCCAACAATGATTTCACAAGCAGGATACATATATGCACATGTCATGGATCCCCCAACAGGTGATGATACAGCTAACAGATAATTCATGGGTTCTAAGGGTCTATTCAATTTCCGTGAAAAAGCATGCAACACATATGAGTGTGTAGACCCCGAATCAATCAGTACATATGCATTTTGAGCACAAATAGAGAGGATACCTGACACAACGGTTTCAGTATTTTGCACGTCTCCCGGTACTAGGGCAAACACTCGGCCCTGCCTCATCGGCTCTTTCCCGGTAGCTTTGGGGTTAGGCTTTGGTGCTACAGTTGGTGCTGCGGCGCTGCCTGCAGCTTTACTATTGCCCGGAGCAGTGGAAGGGCAATCTTGCACCATGTGGCCCACCTTGCCACACCTCTAACAAGCACCAGAAAGTTTATAACAAACTCCCTTATGGTTCCTACCACATTCGGAACAGGGCGGAAAGGAACGGTTTCCTTGACTAGAAGTAGTCGTTGACCCTGTATTTTGTTTTTTGTTCGATTGATTATGCTTGCCTTTCTTGAATTTGAAATTCTGTCTTTTACTACGCCATTCAGACGCTGGTGTTTCAGATTGTTTCACAGCTTCGATGTTCGACTCGGCCATCAATGCTCGGTCAAGAACACCTACATAGGTCGGTAGCTTTAAAACATTTATTCTGTCGAGTATTGCAACATTCAGGCCACCTTCAAACC
The DNA here is from genome assembly GCA_030407325.1 of Camellia japonica. Classification (NCBI taxonomy): domain Eukaryota; kingdom Viridiplantae; phylum Streptophyta; class Magnoliopsida; order Ericales; family Theaceae; genus Camellia; species Camellia japonica. The sequence goes on from JAPPVO010000003.1 coordinate 21,446,891, forward strand.
TTCTGGCCTTCTTGTAATCAGTGTCCACCATATGTGGTGCATATCTAGCAAGTCCAGTAAACTTTGTTTCGTATTCGGCAACGAACATCGTGCCCTGCCTCAGTTGTTCAAATTCAGTCACTTTCCTATCCCTAACACATTGAGGGAAGTACTTTTCAAAGAAGGCTACTTTGAACTGAGCCCAAGTCATAACAGTGTTGTCCTCATGGGTAAGCATCCACCACCTTCTTGCTTCCTCTTGTAGAGTAAAGGTAGCCAACAACACTTTATGTGCCTCAGAACATGGAAAAACCTCGAACAATTTTTTGGTCTCAAGAACCCAAGCTTCAGCCTTTAACGGTTCAAGGCCTCCCTGAAAGGATGGCGGTTTCAGTTTGCTGAACTTCTGGGTGAGAGCAATTATATCCCCATCATTAACATTCACATTCTATTCCGGCTGTACCGGAGGAGGAGGTGGGGGCTGTTGATTCTGTTGTTGCTCAAGTCTAGCAGTTATCAGTTCCATCATTCTTTCCATTCTTGCCATTCTTGCCTCCGCAGATGAGGATTCAGATTCATTTGCATTATCCATTTCACTATAAGCAGTTATCATAAGTATAAACATAAACAGTTGTATACTTAAACAGTTTAACACATTAGCACATATTTAGTCATGTCATAACCACACACCTATCATGCTCATGTAGTGCCCTAATCGCTTTTCTAGGACACTCTATAGCTCATTCGGACATGTGTGTGCGGTATAACTCGTGGTTAAGTATCGCTCTAATACCACTCTGTCACGACCCAAACCCGCCCCTATGGGTTTAGCACCGTAACCGGCCAGTAATCCTAGATTACCGAAGGCCTGCTTAATAGTAATACAGTAGAACAGAGTTTAGGGGCTTGGCGGAAGCCAATACAGTAAATAAACAATGTCCAATGAGCTGTGGCAATCTGTATGCCAAAAAGATTTTTCATACATTTATACAGAACAGTACGAAACAGTATGCATATATATACAACCAGTCAGTACAGGGACTTAATCCCTGATAAATAGTACAGTGCAAACGTTCAGTCTATACAGTAAACAAAATAGTATAGTAGGGGGAGGAAACTAAAACACCCCATAGCCTAAGCTTGGCAGGCTCGGAACCTCGCAGTGAGGCACATTGGTTGGCTTGACAAAACTGGGAATCTACCCCGACGCTTTTAGCTTTGATCTGGTGCCTGTACACCTACATATATATATATGAGCAGTGAGCTAAAGCCCAGTGAATAACATAAAGCGTAAAGAGGTTTAGAACGAATGTCCTTACAGTAATGAAAACAGTTCATTTTAATCAGTATAACAGTTGTTCAGTACAGTAAACAGTCATATATGGTACATCCATTAGCATAACAGTAAACAGTAGGTCTTAAAAGACCGAACAGTAATGATGGCCATCAATCAGTAAACAGTAGTGGTCCCACGAGGGAACCGACAGAGATCTCTGTAACAGTAACAGTCAGTAACAGTAGTTGCTAAGGATGCCACAATACAGTTCAGAATATAGGACGTACATTCATTCAGTTAACAGTGACAGTTCAGAAAACAGTACAGTTCAGTATTCAAAAGATAATCATTTTGAACATATCTTTACACAATTGTTACTCACAGAGTTTTGGGCTACAGTAGGCTAGAGCGTCTCCTCGAAATGCCAACCCTAGACAGTACAGAGTGAACACACACTAAGCTACAAAGTTGGGAAATGTAATAATTTAATCCCTAATTTGCCTCGGTGTGTTCTACATCTATATCCCCATTAAGTTGTCTTAAACTAGGCCTAAGGATGCCTAGGATGGGATGAGGATGTAAAGATGCACTTAGAAAACATTTTCAGAATTTTCAGAAAAACAGATCCCCGCTCGAGCGCATGTTTCCCCGCTCGAGCGGACATGCAACAAAAGGGCCCCACTGGAGCGTCAACTTCCCCGCTCGAGCGGACCAAAAAGTACTGGATAGGTGAAATTTACGCTCGATGCCCGCTCGAGCGTGTCACCCAGTCCTCCGCTCGAGCATCCAATCCTCCGCTCGAGCGGACTGATGCACAGTGCATGATGCTGGGAGCTCGATTTTCCCGCTCGAGCGGCATTTCCCCCGGTCGAGCGGACGACCAAAATCTGGAAATTCCAGATTTGAGTCCCAAGCTCAAAATCAAGTTTTCAAACACCAAATTCGATCCTCTTGGGCCCATTTTCTGGAAAACCTTTGCAAACTCATAATATAATATGATTAAAAGCTCAATTTGTAAAATCAAAGCCCAAGGGTAGTTTAATTAACCTCATTTCAAACCAATTTTCAAGAACATGATCTCAAACATGACATGCATGACTTTAAATCGATTCAAAGCTTCAATACATGCTCTAATGAGCTCAATTCTTTCAAAAACAAGATGAAATCATGGTCCTAAACATTAACATGAACATGCATGCAACATTTGCCATGAAATCAACCCAAAACTCTTCAATATACACATGCACGCATGGAAAGAGCTTCAATTCAACATGCTAGATCTAAATCATGTCTTAGCTCTACAATTTGACATGAATCATGCAAGAATCACTTAAATTTATGAACAAAAAGGTAGTTACTCTACCTTAAGTCTTGAATGCAAGATGAACAAGCTCAACTATGCAATCTATACTTCAAATCTTTCAATTTCAAGCCAATCTTCAAATTTGAACTCAATTCTCTCTCTCTCTCACTCTTGGTCGGCAATAACAAGAAAAGAGCTGAGCAAAATGTGTGCCTAAGTGTATAATAAGGCTCAAATATTGATCATATAGTGGGCCACTCACAATGGCATTAAGGTAAATATGTCAAACTATGCAATTTAGCTTATTTAAATCTAATTTAATCATACCAAATCACTTTTCAAATAAATACGCCATAAAATCACATAAATTATGATGATCATAAAACATCAACCAATTTCTGATTCGGCCGCCGATAAGGCCTTCAATTAATAGTTCAAACATAAAAACTGAACAGATAATTAAACAGTCAAACAGATAAAATGCAATTCAAACAGATACAGGCAATCAATTCAGTTTCAGATTTCAGTCAGTCAGTTCAGTAATCCAGTCAGTTCAATTACCAATCATAATCATTCTCAGTTTAGCAGAAATCGGTAATTAATCGATAAGCAGTATGAGGGTTGTTACATCAGTCTCTAGGGTTTCAATCCTTTCAACATCCACCGTTTCAGCGGCAACATTCTTGTCCTGAGTCTTGCTTGCAGATTCATCTTCTGGGGAAACTTCGGCTGGAAGAACAACAGGGGTGGAAAGAGTCTTCGAACCCAAGGATCTTGAAGGAACGGGGACATCCTGAAACAGGGAAAAGCCTTCAGGAACCAGCGCAGCAGTCAATGCACTCGTCCAATCCTTCACGAAGAGCTTATCTCACAGCACTAACACCTCTTCCTTATAGGCAGCCCCGGCTTCATCCCAACCCTGTTGCCAGTATTTGGCTTCCAGCGCAGAACGCTCGGCAGCCATCACGGCAATCACAACCTCCAATTCGGCCACCTTCCCCTCAAGTTGAGCCTGTGTCCCAATCGCAGCCTCTTTCGATTTTTCAGCCGAAGCGACAATCTTGTTCAAACGAAATGCTTCCCTCTCAACGATTCGGCGTCCTTCATTCTCTGACTCCAAGTTTACTGACAGTCTCTCCGCGTTTATTGCGGCCTCCAACACGGCCCTCTCTAACTCTACAGCACGGGTAATGGACAGATGCATTCTCTAGATACACTACAAAGGACAACGAAGAACTAAGAAAAAAGAAGACAACAACGCAATAACAAAGTCAAGTAAAACGAGGAAACGTTTACAGTAGTCATCATCTGAAGGGTCCCCTTCAAGATGGGAATATCACGAGGCCCATTGTGGTCGGCCATATCAACCGGCATCAACAAAAACTTAGTCAAATCAAAGGCAAAATCCTGTGAAGCAACAACTGAATCAGAAGTGGAAATGGGCCTGCCCTCATGCGACATTGGCGGCTCCTATTTCTCAAAAGCATCATCCTCAGCAGGATCCTCAGAAGCTTCCCCGACCACTGCTTTGCCAGCCTCCCTTCTTCTCTTTTTTGCTCGCGTAGCGACTGAAGCTGAGGGCTCGACAGTAGTCGCAGTGGTCCCAGAAGCTCCAACCTCCATCTTCACCTCTATAAGGCTCTTCACCTCGGTCTTTTCCAGCGGGGTTTGCAAAGCATCGGAGGCTCCGAAGGCCTCGGCCTCTAAATCCACCAACACCCTTCTTTTCGCCACAGAACCGCTCCCTGTGAAACTGGGGGCAGGGGAGGGCGCTCTCTCAGAAAGTGCACCCTGACTCCTGCGACGACTCGTGACCAGAGGAGTGAGAGACGTGTCAGTCTCGGTATCAGAGTCCAGAAGGGCAGCAGCGAGCCTTGCCGTCTTCGAAATAACGGAACGGTAAGTAGACTGGTAGTCCAATAACTCGGGTGCAAACCTCTTTTTATACCTTAGGGCAGTTTTTATGGCTTCAGCATTCTCTCGGTTCGGTCTTCGTTGGAAACGAGAGGCCTCTGCAAAAAAGAAGTGACCCATCAGAGCAATATTCAAAATAAAGTAAGAAACACAAAAGGCATTAGAAGGAGAGGCCCGAACTTGGGTAGCCGTCTTTCTGGGGCATCCGCTCAGACTGAAACTCAGTACCGGCAGGGCACTCCCAGTTTCCACCAACTTGTAGGAAATCATCGTTATGTTTATCCAAATCAGGTAACCCGGTAACCAAATGGCAATCAAACGAGCGAACACGCAAGTAATATGTACTGTGGTCTTTGTTATGAGAAAGAGTATAACAACCCAAGATATCCCATATGTCAAGGTTCAAACCCAATCATCTATTAAGGGCAGACACACCGTAAACGACACGGAAGAGGTTCACAAATACTTGCATTGGGGTTAACTGGACTTGATGCAGAAACCGGCGCACCAGCGGGTCAAGAGGAAACCGAACCCCTCCCTCGACTATGGCCGCGACGGGAAGAGCGACGGTATTCCTCGTGCCCATACGCTTGGCGTCTACTTTTTCCAACGAAAGGGTAACATCGTTAGGAATATTTTAGTCTAGGCGGAACATAGCCATAGCCTCCGGGGTATCAACCAGTGAACAGAATTTCCCCATTCAACAAACCTAATGGGACAAGGGTAGGACTCAGATAACAGAGTATGGAATACAGACAGCGAGCGGGCCAAACAAGATGATTAAGATAGAAAGAAGCAAGAAAAGAAGAATCACAAGAGGACTTACAGAGATTGAAATAGTGGTAGCAGAGTAAGATCAGCAACGAAAAAGTCTGAGTAGAGCACCAGCGAGACTCGTTTAGAAGAATGGGAAGAGTTCTTTCTCTCTCTTTGGAACTCACTAAGAGGAACGAGAAAAACAAATGAAGGGATTTGTGTTATCAGCCAGAGCATTAATTACACCAGTCGGCGTGTAGGTACACGGAGCACGACCTTCGGTATGGAATCGACGCACTATCTCTGCACACCTATCACACGTCGCCACGTGTTACGTGAAAGGACGCCTGCAGGAATTGTGTGTCAGGATTGAACCGTCACCAAGGCCGAACTGGGAAAGAACCGAAACGATGCGACGCTTGGAGAGCAGAACAATAGTTCCCCTAAGGGGAACCTTAGCGCGAGCTAGGGGACAAATGAAGGGGCTAAATGTGAAATGGGTCGGGTTCATGCCTTGGGCCGGCGCAATCCGCTGAAGTCCGAATCTGAACGGGCTGGATGTGTATATAAACAAACCAGTTGAGCCCAATTTCATGATCAACAGTCCACCCAAGTCCTCAAGCACTTGGGCCCAACACCGCAGCGGAAAGGCTCGTTCAGCCGTGGTGCTGGGCTGGGCCGAGCAGCGATACTGAATCTGTGGATCGAATAGATAATAGGCCGAGCCCATACAAAGGTATCCGAAAGGACCAACCCATCTCTATGAACGGTCCTGCACAAGGCCGAGATGAGGCATAATGATGCCAAGTTAATGCACGTCGGTACCGAGCTGAGGAAAACCTCGTAAGGAAACGTGAAAGTTGTGAACGTGTACATGTGCAAGTTGCCACCTCAGCTGGTCCCCTACACCTAGAATCACGGAAGTTGTTGAACCAAAGGAATGTGGTTTGTTATCAGCATGACTACAATGAGTATATGCATTCAATGACAACTACCAGGTGGTCCCCGACCATAAGCAATACTGAAAGGACACCTGGCAGCATCCAAGCCCCATGAACCCACCTTGAGAAGCAAGCAAGGAACAAACATATATATACAATATGAACTTCACATGGAAGGTAACTGAACATTAAGAAAACGAACTTATAAACTCTATTCGATATTCATTTCTACTCCGATCACTAATTCCCACACCGGAGGGGTTATCCGGCCAACCCCGGCCGGGTAGCTCTGACGGTGCTCCCTGTGGCAGGAGTCTCAGTCCCTGGATAGTCCAACCAAGTGCAAGGCCCCGATCCATTTTCATCTAGTGCAGAATCCAGTACGCACAAATAGGAATAATTCAAAAAATATGATAGAATAAGTGAGTCTGTGTTTAGTATAAACGAAAACTGTAACCCACTTACACTTTAATAATTTACTAGTTGTGAGTACAAATGCTATACATTTATTTTATGGATATTGCTGGAAAAAAATTGACAAAATCTTTGAGTTATGTATCTGTTTGCATCATATATTATTTTTCTGTCGATTGTGGCCTATTAATTATGGTTAAGTTCGATTATGATCTGTTAATTGAAATCATAAACTATTTTTAAAGAATAACTTTGACCACATTTGTTTTATTATTATTATTTTTGCCAAGAGACATACTAATATGGCATGATATATGTGTTAAGAACATGACATTATGACGTGTTAAGAACATGACATTATGACATGTTAAATAGAGGGTCAGAAAGTTAGCAATTGTAGCAATTTGAAAGTTAGTTGTTGAGATCAAGAAGCCAAGATCAAATCAAGTACCAAATCTGCAAAATGGTTCCTACGAAACATGGGATATGGATAATATTGAGGAAATCATGGGCTTGTTGACGAAATCTTGGGCTTAAGCTATCTCTTTCTCTCATGTGGCTGACCCTATAAATAGGCCAAGAGAGATACGAAGAGGTATCAAGCATCAACCATCAAACACACTCGTGCACAGTTATTTAGGAGTAATTCTAAATTAGCCATTTTAGGAGTAGATTAAACAAGTAGCTTTTCCAACCCCTTATTTCACTTCTTTCTATCGATTGCTGTATATTTATTCAGTTTTTTGTTCTTATTTAAGTTTTTGTAACTAGTGACAATTGACAATTTATTCTAAGTAATACACATTTTGTTTAGTTTAATTTCTCCTTTACTTAATTACTTCCAAAGAAGTCCTTAATTTGTTTAAGACATAGGACTTAATCACAAAATCTAATCTTTTCGTGTTTATTTAAAATCTGTTTAGGTCTGTCAATCAATCATTGTCGATTGAACCTAAATCGAATTTTTGCTAACATAAATTGGCACACCCAATGGGACCATTCTAACTTAGAGTGATGATGATGAAGAAGCAGACTTAACCTTATGGAATCATGCCTTCAACAGGTATGCTTACATCTTGTGCACCCATGAATATAAACCGCCAAGTGTAGAGGTTAAGCTGAGCTTTTAATGACTCTTGTGTGTTAAGCTGTTGAGCTAAGTATAGCAGGATACTAAAGTAGAGTCACCTATGTGAGTTTGAAGTGGACCGCTTCTAGAAGAATTGGTCAGGCCAAGTTTCTTTGAAACCACTCGCTGAACCAGGCTAGTGCCCAAGGCCATACAGAGCACACCAGTGAGAACATAATGGTGGTAGGAGTAATTCCCGTGTGAGATCTATTGTCTCAGTTTACATAAACAGCAAAGCAGTTCAAGATGTCATATTCACTGGTCAGCCAGTAAACTCGATAGGTTTTCACTAGGAGAGGTTCAAAGCCAAAAGCTGCATTCTCTGATGTCGGGGTTAGTTCGTTGTACTCTCTCTCCGAGTCATTATTGTTGAACGGTGTCCGTTTGTTGAGTCATTCGGTCAATTTTTATTCATGTGGGGGATTGTTGGAAAAAATGATTTTTTTAGTGACTTTAATTTAATATTAAAGTGTGGTGACTTTAATTAAATATTAAAGTGGGTCCCAACCATTTATTATGTTGGGTCCAAGTGAGCCAAAAACCATTGAGAATTGAATGAGAAATTTCCCCATGAAGTTAGCTTCATGAAAGAGTTAATGGGATTTGTAACTCCTGCCTTTATTGCAGAGTTTAATAGTGCATTAATGGGGTTTGTAACTCCTGCCTTTATTGCAGAGGTTAATAGTGCATTAGTGACCAGCCATAAAGGCTGGAGGCTTCTCCTTTCTCCCCTATACATGTATAGGAAATAGAGTTTAAGTACGTGGACCAAATCATCAATACTTTAGATGAAAATGTAACTCAATGTTGGGCAATATCGATCCGATAAGTACTCTAGTGCTTTTTTGACATGTATTTGGGTCACAATCATCTTATTTGAGTCACATCACCTCTCTATCACATCATTTCAAACATAACTCATATTTCATGTTTTTTCATAAAAAATCAAAAAGTATATTAATCTAGCACTTCCTAAACAATCCCTAAGGGTATTTTAGATATTTCATAGTTTTGTCTAGTTACTCTAATTGGGATGAACTAAAGTAGATTTTTGTATTTTATATGTTTGATTTTGATTTTGATTTTATTTTTGTAACTATTTTGTATTTCACCAATTCTAATTAGACATATTAACTTTATAAAACCCATTTATAGAAGCTATGTACCCTAAAAAATATTTACAAAAAATCTTGCAACTGTGACATGTAGATTCATATTTGATGTAGTGTTAATTATACTGAATCTTTTCTGGATCCTATATCTGTAGTGTTGTTTTGAATGGTTGGTTATTGGTATGTATGGTGTCCATAGCTGCAGTGGCATGGCCAGGTCTCTTATAGTTTGCTGATTGACTTATCGTTTGGCCTCTGATTGACTTGTTTGCTGCTGATATTTGTGAATGCATTGCTATTGTCTGCTCTGGTCTCATGAATCACTGGTCTTCTGCTGTGACTGATTGAAGTTTCTGGTGGTTGGACTGTGTGCTGGTTGATCTGGTTGGTAGGTTGATCTGTTTGCTGTTGGCAGGTTAGGTTGAACTAGGTTGATCTGTTGATCTGTTTGCTGTTAGCCGGTGTGGTAGCTTGGTTGTCATTCCCTTTGGGTGTTTTTTGATTGGTTCCTCGCCAATCTGGGTCGAGAGCTAGCAGATGATTGCGCTTTCTTTACGGTGCCAACCTAGTTGGGATCGTTAAGTTAGTTATGATGCTTTCTGCTCTCCCCTGCTTTGTTGATGTATTTTTTGTATGTATTATGCTTTTTTCATCAATAAAATTTTGTTTTGCTGATCAAAAAAAAAAGTATAGAGGATATTCAATAAAAAAAAAGTGAAATTCAAGTGAAAAGAAATACGAGTAAAGAAAACTAGGTGGCGTAAGATTGAGAATGATATTTGTACTAGAAATTATTAAGAATGTTAAAAAATGTAAAATGTTAGAACTTAATTTCATAATCAATTAAAATACTATAGGGAATGTTAGAAATTATTAAGGTGCACAATAATTATATAAACACGTTAGAATTGTTTGATATTATTGTTAAAAATATGATTTGCAAGAATGAAAAAGTGGTAAAAAGAATAAGAAATAATTTTCTATAGGGAGTGTTGTTCACAACTTCTTTCAAGAGTATCTAACAAGTTTTTTTTTTTTTAATTTATTTTATTTATAATTATGCTAGGGTTTTTTAAACATACTGAAAATGTTTCCTCAATGTTTCACTTAAAAATTTTCATTATAGTTTCGTCTCTATTACTGAAATTTTATTATATTTCATTTAGAAACATGATTTACAAACATAGTTTTTAATAGTCAGTGAGGGTTTTTGTTTGAAATGAAAGTACAAAAATTATGAAATGTGAACACCATTTATCTGCTGTGATGTGTAGGTTACCGGGAAAAGCTTATGCGAAGAGGCAACACGTGTGGCTTACTGGGGCGAACGAGGTTGATAGCAAAGTTTTTTCTAGAGCTATTCTCGCCAAGTTAGCTATAACCAAAACGTGGAAAAAACTACCTTCACTGACTATACCTCCACGTTTTGGTTATAGCTACCTTGGCGAGAATAGCTCTAGAAAAAACTTTGCTATCAACCTCGTTCGCCCCAGTAAGCCACACGTGTTGCCTCTTCGCATAAGCTTTTCCCGGTAACCTACACATCACAGCAGATAAATGGTGTTCATATTTCATAATTTTTGTACTTTCATTTCAAACAAAAACCCTCACTGACTATTAAAAACTATGTTTGTAAATCATGTTTCTAAATGAAATATAATAAAATTTCAGTAATAGAGACGAAACTATAATGAAAATTTTTAAGTGAAACATTGAGGAAACATTTTCAGTATGTTTAAAAAACCCTAGCATAATTATAAATAAATAATAAAAAAAAAAACTTGTTAGATACTCTTGAAAGAAGTTGTGAACAACACTCCCTATTGAAAATTATTTCTTATTCTTTTTACCACTTTTTCATTCTTGCAAATCATATTTTTAACAATAATATCAAACAATTCTAATGTGTTTATATAATTATTGTGCACCTTAATAATTTCTAACATTCCCTATAGTATTTTAATTGATTATGAAATTAAGTTCTAACATTTTACATTTTTTAACATTCTTAATAATTTCTAGTATAAATATCATTCTCAATCTTACGCCACCTAGTTTTCTTTACTCGTATTTCTTTTCACTTGAATTTCACTTTTTTTTTATTGAATATCCTCTATACTTTTTTTTTTTTTTGATTAGCAAAACAAAACTTTATTGATAAAAAAAGCATAATACATGCAAAAAATACATCAACAAAGCAGGGGAGAGCAGAAAGCATCATAACTAACTTAACGATTCCAACTAGGTTAGCACCGCAAAGAAAGCGCAATCATCTGCTAGCTCTCGACCCAGATTGGCGAGGAACCAATCAAAAAACACCCAAAGGGAATGACAACCAAGCTACCACACTGGCTAACAGCAAACAGATCAACAGATCAACCTAGTTCAACCTAACCTGCCAACAGCAAACAGATCAACCTACCAACCAGATCAACCAGCACACAGTCCAACCACCAGAAACTTCAATCAGTCACAGCAGAAGACCAGTGATTCATGAGACCAGAGCAGACAATAGCAATGCATTCACAAATATCAGCAGCAAACAAGTCAATCAGAGGCCAAACGATAAGTCAATCAGCAAACTATAAGAGACCTGGCCATACCACTGCAGCTATGGACACCATACATACCAATAACCAACCATTCAAAACAACACTACAGATATAGGATCCAGAAAAGACACAGTATAATTAACACTACATCAAATATGAATCTACATGTCACAGTTGCAATATTTTTTGTAAATATTTTTTAGGGTACATAGCTTCTATAAATGGGTTTTATAAAGTTAATATGTCTAATCAGAATTGGTGAAATACAAAATAGTTACAAAAATAAAATCAAAATCAAAATCAAACATATAAAATACAAAAATCTACTTTAGTTCATCCCAATTAGAGTAACTAGACAAAACTATGAAATATCTAAAATACCCTGAGGGATTGTTTAGGAAGTGCTAGATTAATATACTTTTTGATTTTTTATGAAAAAACATGAAATATGAGTTTTGTTTGAAATGATGTGATAGAGAGGTGATATGACTCAAATAAGATGATTGTGACCCAAATACATGTCAAAAAAGCACTAGAGTACTTATCAGATCGATATTGCCCAACATTGAGTTATATTTTCATCTAAAGTATTGATGATTTGGTCCACGTACTTAAACTCTGTTTCCTATAATAGTGGAGCCAAATGTCCCTAACTTTGACTATAGAATAATATTAGATAATATGAATCGATATTCCACATTGATAATCTAGTAATACAATAGCCTAAACCTATGTCGCATTTCAGGTTCAAGAAGACATAGGATTCGTACAACACGTGAAGAGTTTTTTCGTGGATCACCATCCTCCTCAACCTCCAAAGCCGGCTCTCTCCGAGCACTCCACTTCTAATCTCGCCACCTCATCTGATCACGCACGTTTCCACTCCCCTCCATTGCCAGCCGCCATGTACGCACCGGTTGATCCTCCAGCGATTGCTAACCAAATTGACGAGGAGGAGGAAGAAGAGGAGGAGGAGGAAGAAAAAGAAGGCGAGTCGGACTTGAAAGCTGGCACGGAGGCTCAGAACCCTCTCGCTCTCTCTCAGGGTGTAGCTGTGGCTCATCGTGCAGCTGCCGAGCCAAGCGAGCTTATGCAGCTGGAGAAATCTGAGGATATCAGGCTTGGCCCGACTGACGACGGCTCGAATAACTTGGACTCGGAATTTCAGTTGCTAGCCGCAAGCCAAGCCGAAAACCCGGCTGATCACCATCGCCGAGCTGACTCGTATAGAGTTGAGTCGATTCAAAGGTGGCCCGTGTTGCAGGATCCCTTGAGTAGTAGTCTTCAAGCTCCACCACCTTCAGGTACGATGATAATTTTTGATTTAATGATTAACCAAAACCAATCATAGTGGGGTGTTGTAGATGGGACCTACAATTTGTTGATCATATTGTGATATTAATAAATAGATTTATGAAGAAAACAAAATTATATATATACTAAGAACACATGCGGATAATTACAACTAAATTTCAACAGAAATACATAAAACAATAAAAGGGTAAAGAGACGAAACCGAAGCCTGCACGGAAGCAGTTTCCTTAAAACAGATTTCGCCACCTCACGGGTCGAGTGCTTGAGGAATCCCGGCGTCTGTCTCCCAGGATACGACGGTCAAAACCAGCTACGGCAGAAGCACTCTCTGTCTAGCTTAGCGAACAAAAACAGTGGCAGCACTCTCTCACTGTAGGAACTTTCAGGCAAACTGACTTGTGAAATGGAAGCAAAAATTTCTGTATTTGAGACTTGATAGGAGGGTCTCAATTTATACATGTATAGGGGAGAGAGGAAGAGCCTCCAGCCTTTATGGCTGGTCATAATGCACCATTAACCTCTGCAATAAAGGCAGGAGTTACAAACCCCATTAATGCAGAAGTTACAAACCCCATTAATGCAGGAGTTACAAACCTCAAACCTCATTACCTTTTTCATGAAGCTAACTTCATGAGGCAATTTCTCATTCAAATCTCAATGATTTTTGGCCATTCTATTTGTGGTGTAAAGATCTCAATGCAAAGTATCTAGACCCACTTGGACCCAACACAATAGATGGTTGGGACCCACTTTAATATTTAATTAAAGTCACCAAAAAACCATTTTTTTCGAACAATCCCCCACATGAATAAAAATTGACCGAATGACTCAACAAACGGACACTGTTCAACAATAATGACTCGGAGAGAGAGTACAATGGACTAACCCCGACATCAGAGAAGGTAGCTTTTGGCTTTGAACCTCTCCCAGTGAAAACCTATCGAGTTTACTGGCTGATCAGTGAATATGACATCTTGAACTGCTCTGCCGTTTATGTAAACTGAGACAATAGATCTCACACAGGAATTACTCCTACCACCATTCTGTTCTCACTGGTGTGCTCTGTGTGGCCCTGGACACTAGCCTGGTTCAGCGAGTGGTTTCAAAGAATCTTGGCCTCCCAATTCTTCTAGAAGCGGCCCCACTTCATACTCACATAGGTGACTCTACTTGAGTATCCTGCTATACTCAGCTCAACAGCTTAACACACTAGAGTCATTAAAAGCTCAGCTTAACCTCTACACTTGCAGGTATCACTGATAGAAGGAATGGCTGGAGGTTTAACCTCCTCAGTGACATACCACCGTTACACGCAATTAGGTTGTCCCATTGAACCTAGATCTTGGGATCTTTGGAAATAATCAGATTATAACCAAAGACTTTCTTCAAACTTGGTTTTCCAACACTTTGGGAATAAAATGATTAAACCCAAAGACTTCCTCAAACCCTAAAGGTTTGAAACCAAATCCGTCTTAGTTGTCATTCTTGAACAAATAAGAACTACTCTTTAGCCAAGGCTAAACACTTTGGTTTCTATTCCAGAAAATCAAACCAAGTTCCAAACTTACAAGCAATTTAAAAATTGCTACAACCAAATACATGCATATAAAATGCTTCTCATAATACAAGCAAATAAAACTTGTTACTACAAATTGATAAACAAACCAACTAAATCTCAAGCAAAAATTTTCCTTCAAATATAAAGGAAAAATAAACCAATCCAATTGAGGATTATAAGTAGTCCATAAAATTCCTTTCCATGCTTAGGTATGCCTACAAAGAAAGTTAGTAGCAAACGACAACATAATATAAAGCAACTAATCTAAAGCAATTGTACATACAATCAAATATTATTTAACCTTCTAGCAAATCATAGAATAGCAAAATAACTAAGGAATTAAGATACTATACAAGTTACAAAACCTTACAACTTCTACATAAATTACAAAACTTACAACTTTAACTATTAAATTAAAAATTAATTGCCATAAATTATATAAGAATTTAATTCACAATAACCATGTAAATAAATATCGGCAAGTTACACAAATTTTATAACTCTAAAAATTCATGCAAATCATAGTAGGGGAATGATGAACCATACGCATAAAATAAGATCAGAGTAATACAATTAAGTATACAAATTATGATAGAGCATTCTAATTAAACTAAGCAATTAGAGAATCACATTGCATAATTTACAATCATTGAAATAGGGAGCAATTCCGCAACAGTTCCTAGTAACATTATACAATTGTCTATATAAATCTATTCGATCAATTTCATAGAAAATATATATAGAAATCTGTTTTAAGCTTGTTGATCATATTGTGATATTAATAAATAGATTTATGAAGAAAACAAAATTATATATATACTAAGAACACATGCGGATAATTACAACTAAATTTCAACAGAAATACATAAAACAATAAAAGGGTAAAGAGACGAAACCGAAGCCTACACGGAAGCAGTTTTCTTAAAACAGATTTCGCCGCCTCACGGGTCGAGTGCTTGAGGAATCCCGGCGTCTGTCTCCCAAGATACGACGGTCAAAACCAGCTACGGCAGAAGCACTCTCTGTCTAGCTTAGCGAACAAAAACAGTGGCAGCACTCTCTCACTGTAGGAACTTTCAGGCAAACTGACTTGTGAAATGGAAGCAAAAATTTCTGTATTTGAGACTTGATAGGAGGGTCTCAATTTATACATGTATAGGGGAGAGAGGAAGAGCCTCAAGCCTTTATGGCTGGTCATAATGCACCATTAACCTCTGCAATAAAGGCAGGAGTTACAAACCCCATTAATGCAGGAGTTACAAACCTCATTACCTTTTCATGAAGCTAACTTCATGAGGCAATTTCTCATTCAAATCTCAATGCAAAGTATCTAGACCCACTTGGACCCAACACAATAGATGGTTGGGACCCACTTTAATATTTAATTAAAGTCACCAAAAAACCATTTTTTCCAACACAATTGTGGGCCCCTTATGTCCACGTCTAAGTGGGAAGAGTAGTGATCATCAGAAACAGATGCTCTGCATGTGTCTGTCAAAGTTGACCTTTCCGACCAATGCAGGTGTCTACCCACATCCATGCAAACCATTTAGTGGTGTCGTCGAAAGTTAGTGAAAAGTTGATTTTTGATTTTTTTTTAATAAAAAAAATTAATTTTTTAAGTAGTGACTTGAATATAAAAATTAATTTTTTTGATTAAAAAAAATTAAAAGTTAAACTTTTTGTTAGCTTGTCAAACCAAGCCTTACAAGGCACACGCTAGTATCTAGCAGTAGTAGATAGGGCTGCAAATGAACCGAACCGAGCCGAGCCAAGCTTTGCTGAGCTCGAGCTCGGCTCGTTTGCTTATCGAGCTCGTTTATTGAGCTCGAGCTCGGCTCGATAAAGAACTGGGCTCGAGCTCGGCTCGGCTCGGCTCGTTAATTTTAATGAAACTCGAGCTCGGCTCGGCTCGATAATTTTTTTTTAATATTATTTATATTATTTAAATATAAATATTTAAATAAAAAATATTATTTATTTTATTTAATATATAAAAAATTTATTTATATTATTATTTATATATATTTATATATTTTTAATATATAAATAATATATTTATTATATAATTTAAATAAAGATAAACAAGCCGAGCTTATGCGAGCTCGAGCTCGGCTCGTTTACTAAACGAGCCGAGCCCTTAACAAGCCGAGCCGAGCTTGTTCATGAACAGCTCGATTCATTTGCAGCCCTAGTAGTAGATACGCCTCAACTAATCTTAGCTGTTGATCAGTGGAATCAAAGATGCTAATTTTACAACCAAAAAAATAAAAAATAAAAATATATAATTATTTTTTATTATTTTAATTTTTGTTAAAATATTTTATGAATAATTTAAATCACCAAAGTCAATTCTAAAATATACTCATTAAATCCGAACACTCTCTCAAGTTGGGTGGTTAATTTCAAAGAATTCAATCCCAACTTACAAATATCACAGTGTGTTTGGTTTCAGTTTTTGAATTTAATTTTCTATTTTTCGTGTGTTTTTTTTTTTTAGTAAATATTTTTTAAATTTTAAGTAATTTTTTTAATTTTTTAGATGTACCTTATTAAATGTATCTAAATATTAATATTTGTAAAAAAAATATTTAAAAATTAATAAATCCACAAAATATGAAAAAATATATTAAATTTTATATTTTGATATTTAGTAAATTTTTAAAAGATTTTTTTCACAAATATTATTTAAGTGTATTTATGTAAGTGTGTCTGAAAATTGAAAACTTGCTTAAATATTTTAAAAATTCAGTGAAAAAAAAAATATAAAAAATAAAAAATAAAAAAAGTGAATTTTAAAATTGGAAACAAACATGGTGATTATTGTTTTTTTTTTATAAAAAAATTGGTAAAACAATTATTTTCACATTATTAATCTTTGATTAAAAATGTCTGACCAAATTAATTATCTTGAGTTAATCTTATGCCATCAAATGCAATATTAATTTATCTTAAAAATTATTTAATTTAATCCCTCATACGTGCATCAAAACTCTCATTTGAAAATTGATTAATTTAATTAATTTTTTACAAAATATATAAAAATAATGATATGACAATTTGAAATCCCAAATGGGGAACTTCAGTTGAAAAATTAATTCTCATCTTTATTAGTAATAGTAGTAGTTTCTTTCTTTTTTTTCTTTTTAAATATTATATTATTGTTCTAATAGAGTTGTCTCTATATATTTTCAAATTTGGTCAGGAGGACCTGCATTGGAGGAATTGAATCAAGAGGACACACACTACTCTCAAACAGTCTCCACCATTCTCCAACACCAATCAAGCCGGTGGTCAGAGTCCTCTTCCGCCACCGGCTACCTCATGTACTCCTCTGAATCAGCATTCTCCAAGTGGATGCTCCGTCCCTCCGACCACCACCACCACCACCACCACGTCGCCGCCGTAGACGGAACCTCCCAGTGGCTCCTCAAATACATCCTCCTCAGCGTCCCCTTCCTCCACATCAAATACCGCGACGAGAATTCCCCCAAATCTCGCGACGCCGCGGACTCCGCCTCCCGATTCCGCAAAGGAACGCCGCAGGACGAGCTCTCCGCCAACCACGTCCTCGCCGAGCGCCGCCGCAGAGAGAAGCTCAATGAGCGATTCATCATTCTCAGATCTCTGGTCCCTTTCGTCACCAAAATGGATAAGGCTTCGATTTTGGGGGACACCATCGAGTACGTGAAGCAATTGCGGAAAAAAAATTCAAGATCTCGAGGCTAGGGCACGCCAGAACGAGAACGATCAACGGTCCAGATCATCTTCAGACCCACAGAGAACGAGTAGCTTGAGCTTGAAGGAGCAGAGGAGTGGGAGTAGGGTCACCGCTTTGACGGATCGGACTCGGGTCGGGTCGGATAAAACGAAGCTGAGGATTGTGGAGGGGACTTCCGGTGCCAAGCTGAAGGCGGTGGAGTCTCCTCCGCCGGCGGAGCTTCCGCCGCCGCCGCCTTCACCGCCGCCGCAGCCGGTGGAAGGAGTGACGATGCAGGTACAGGTGTCGATAATAGAGAGTGATGCGTTGGTGGAGTTGCAGTGTCCGCATAGGGAAGGGTTGTTGTTGGATGTGATGGTGGTGCTCCGGGAGCTTCGGGTGGAGGTCACGGCTGTGCAGTCGTCGTTGACTAATGGGGTCTTTGTTGCTGAGATGAGGGCCAAGGTATTATCTTTTTCATCTGGACCGTTCATCTAATAATCAAATACTAGTATGCTAACTGACATTTCGATCAAAACGGGTCAATAATACTGGGCTATCGCACGTTTGATTGATAGGTGGTCATGATTATGGGCTTAAGGCCCATTGCTGAGATATGAGCCCGTTCATAAATAGCCCAAAATACACAAAATAACAACCTTCCTGCCTCTTTTTGGGGCCAGACTGTTGTAGCCCAATTCATAGGTGTCAATGAAATATTAGTGGAGTTATGTAAAAACAAAAAAAACTTCAATTTTGACTTAAAATTACTTATCTATTTAGCATCTAGGTTAAAAGGCAGCTTTTTTAACTTTTTTTTTTTTTTAATTTTTTTAGGTTACATTATTTTTTTTACACGCTTTTTTAAAAAAAACATTTTTTTAAAAAATTTTAAAATCAACCTTTTAACCTACTCTAGTACTTTTTTTAAAAAAAAAATTATTTATAAAACTAAATAATTTGTAACCGCAGCCAAATAGTATTATCTATTTATTATTTTTCATTCATGTGTTTTTTTTTCATGACATGGGATAATCAAAACATAAAACTTTCTTCAAGTTTTTATTTTTATTTTTTGGCCCTGAAATTTTCTATTCTTCCATTCCCTACAAATAGACTCAAACCCACATATATGCATTATCCAAATTACTTTGCACTTGCCTACACTATCTCTCCAAAAGCTAATACCATTAATTAGATGACATTCACTCTTCATTTTTCTTAATTTGATTGTTTTTATGTTGATTTTGTTTTTGTTTTTTTTTTAAATTTAAGTTGTATATTCACTGATATTTTTCTTATTCTGTATTTTTAACTTGAATAATTCAGTATAATTCCGTTAAATTGCCAGTTTGAAACTACTAAAGCTTCCAAACAATTCATCAGTTTTAAATTCTTAGTCGGTTAAATTCCTAGTCATCAATTTATGCTAGTATGGTAATTGTGTTTAGTTCTGTTTAATGACATCTACAGGTGAAGGAAAATGTAAATGGGAAGAAACCAAGTATTGTGGAAGTAAAGAGGGCAATTCACCAAATCATACCCCAGTACTAATGAGACTCTCTCTCTCTCTCTCTCTCTCTGTGGCTATAGTATGTAGTTGCTCACCAGTTAATGATCTGACGGAGCAGTGATTATGTTGTTAATAAGATAAATTTACGTAGGCATTCTTAAATGTAATCTTGTAGAATTTATGCCACAACTAAAAACTAAAGTATCTACCGAGCAAAGCAATATGTATAAATTTGTTTCCTCCTATTGTTAAATTGATTGAATCTTAACTGTAGCAGAGTTATTGAATGAGACCCAAGGTCAAAAAAATACTTTAAATTCAATAAACATAACTATTAAGATATTAAAATGTCGCTTGGAAACATACTATTTTAATAATTTTTGACTTTTTATAAAAAGATGTATAAAAAAATAAAGAAAGTGATGTGACAATTTATAGTGAATTTTTCAATTTTTGACTAAAATACTTAGTCCCCAAACAAGGCCTAAGTCGTGCTTAGATTTTAAATTTGTAAAAAAAAATTATTTCATTTTATTTTATTTTATTTATAAATATTCAAGATCCAAACACATTTTATATAAAATAAATAAATAAATAAAATAAGGAGAAGAAGAAGAAATGTTTATTATTCTTTGGATTTGCTTACAGCGTACAAATATTTGTCACCTTCAGTAATAAAAATTAATTAAGTTCTCTTCTAAGGCACTTGTGCGAGATTTCATCTGCAGTTATAAACAAATTTCCAATTTCTTTAATTAAAAAGTGAAACAACAAATATCAACAATTATGGGAGACTTGTGTCCAATTATTTGAGACAATAAAATGTCCAGAAAGGGTAAGGGTATTTTTTATATCCCTAACAAGAAGAAAAAAAAAAAAGAAAAGAAAAGAAAAAGAGAGCATAGCTGTACACATTTCTAATATCTTTTTTTTTTCAAAAAAATTATTTTAAAACTATTTCACAAATTTTCCATTTTTTTTTTTCACATTCATCAGCATTATTAACATTTTTTTAACATGATATGTTTTATATGTAAAAATTCTGTGATATATGATAATTCTCTATTATAAATTATTTTGGTCCGAATTTGCCTTGTGCACCACCATTCAGCTTGTTTGGTTCTGGTTTTCAGAAAAAAAAATTTAAAAAATTCTACTTTTTTATTTTTCATATTTTAATGTTTCCAATGATTTTTTTAATCTCTCAAGCAATTTTTTATTTTATTTTTAGACACACCTAACATAAATATACTTAAAATATATAATATTTGTGAAAAAAAATCTTTAAAAAATACACTAAATACCAAAAAATACAACAAAAATGAAAAATAAAAATTCAATACATTTTTTGTATTTTTGTGTATTTATTAATTTTTTAAAATATTTTTTCACAAATATTTTACTATTTATATATATCCAAATAAGGTGTATCTAAAAAAATATAAAAAAATTGCTTAAAATTTAAAAAACATTTACTAAAAATAAAAAAAAATAAGGAAAATAAAAAATATTAATTTTCATAAAACTGAATTCAAAAACTGAAACTAAACACATTAAATATTATTTTTTATAAATCTATTTACAAATTAGGAGTTCCAAACAAAAAAGTCAACTCATTTTAAATATGGATAAATTCACTTTTTATCATTGTAAGTTAATTTAAAATTTATTTTGATTCTTAAGTTCAGAAGTAAAAAATTTCAAATTAAAAAATGGTATGTATAAAATTTGGATTAAAATTACAAAAAAGTGTAGTTCACCCAAAAGAGAATCATACCTTCCCTCCAATTTTTGGTGAACAGTTTGTTTGATAGTGTAATTCTCTGACCATTCTTTCTTCTGAAGGCAGAGAAACGAGAGAGTGAAATAATGGAGAAGGGTACACCAAACAAGTCGAGCACCAACTGTGAAAGCAACACAAGATCTGAAATTTGTTTTTATATATTCATATGATTATATATATATATATATTACTTTAAAGAAATTGGAATATATTCTGAGGAAGGTTCTACCATTTTTGCCCTCTCTTGTCAGTAGTATATACAAGACTATAGTTTCTGGGTCAGATTCAGACTCTGTAATTCGATTTCAATTGCAAATGGGTTTTCTTCAGAGACATCATCTTCTTCTCCTTGTCCTTGTACATTCCATTCTCTTCCTCTCTTATCAGGTCCAATCTCTAGGTAATCTCTCTCTCTCTGTTATATGTATTTGTGTGTGCTGTTTGTTCAATCTGGATCCCTTATATTGTTCAAGTATCAGTGAATTGGTATCTGTTTTGAGAATGGGTCTTTTTCTTGGGATAGAAATAGATATGGCAAGATCTGAACAAAATGATATGTATGAAGGGTATGCATGATTATATACTGATTTATCTAGTATGATTTTCTTCTGGGTTTGGATTTGCATACTATGTTGCTTTGATCTTGGATCCAATCACATTTGGCAATATTTTTGAAGTCAATGAACCATGGATTGAGAAAAGCAGTGGAAACATTAGGGTTTTAGGGTTATTTGTATGACTGGAAATCTGCTGGAAATTGCTGAAAATGGTTGGTTCTGATTCTGATGTCTGAGACACACACACACACACACACACACACATGTTATCTTCTTGTTTCACAACTAATTTGAAGACACCAAGTATAATGAATCCTTTAGGTTAGATTAGAAATGATGTTGTAGAATGAAATTTCTAGTTGTCTGTTGATCAGGAAATAATGTGTTAGCACTTGGCATTTGTAAGTTGATCAGGAAATAATGTGTTAGCACTTGGCATTTGTAAATTGCTCAGACAATTCTAGTATCTTCCATTTGATGTTGTTGAATTGAATGGCCTAGATATGGCATATGAACAGATTTGTAGATTTCAGATCTGGATGTTCATGAGTGAGGGAAAGAATAAAGAAACAATCAAACTAAAGTACCTAGGTTAAACCTTTGACCAAGTGTAGTACTCTTCCTTTTACCTCATGATCTACAATCAACAGTGAGTGATTCTCGATGACTGCCTCTCAATTGACTCAAGAACATAGAGATTTTTATATAAGAACTTGGATGTTCATATGTGTAGCCTATTTGGGTCTTGTTCACTCTCTTCTATGGTAATTGATTAGATTTCCATCTTGAAACTAGCTCAGCTGAGTTACTACTAAATCATAAAACAGAGCCACAACTCTTTTCTTTAGCTTAACTGTACCTGAACCATGGTTTGCAAATGTCCTCAGAAAAGAGAGATCCATGTTCCAACATAGTGATGCACCATCTTTACCCTCATCCATGAATCCCCAAAAGTTAACAATTCAAGCTCTTGATTCATTATTAAAAGCGGCAAAAGCACAAGACAAGAAAGCTGTTGTTTAAGGCTTTATGTTTTCCTAGGCCATCTGTTTCCCTTGAGAAAAAAGCGTAACTTGACATACATTTGCTATCAATGGCAAGAGGGTAGGTGATATACATGCTACTCTGCACATTGGCCCAAACCAATCAAACAATTTCTGCTTGCTCTAAAATGGGATTTTTTTAATTATTTATTTATTTTTTGTAAATGATACAGTGAGAGGTTTGATTTTCCCACTGACTAGATCCTTTGGGAAAGAAAAATATAATTTTCTAAATGGCTCGCATTGGATGCAATGAACCCTCTTTGAACAAAAACTCTCCATCATTCTTTGTCTATAATTTTGTACTTGGTATGATCTTCACAGTATTAATCTCTCAACAATATACTTCGCTGCAGATGAGAAGCAAAATCTGCTTCAAGGGTTGAATAGTTATCGAGCATCCTTGAACCTGAGCGCCCTCACCGAGAACAGTAATGCAGATTGTTTTGCAGATGAACTAGCGAGCCAGTTCAAGAACCAACCATGTTCAAATACTACCGGTGCAGACACTGTTCCAGGCACTGAGCCTCAGTTATCCAACTATCCAGACCTACTTGCCAAATGCCAACTAAACATAACTGATACCAGAGATGGGGCACTAATGCCTGTTTGCGTTCCCAACCTGGATCCAAACCTCGTGCTCACAAACTATACAGAGACTCAGTACACACATTATCTAAATGAGAGCACTTACATCGGAGCAGGGATTGGTGCAGAAGGTAACTGGATGGTTGTCGTTTTAAGCACAAACATGATGGGAGGGGCATTCACCCCAGCTGTCAATGTGGCGAGTTTGTTTTTTAATGTTGGTTTGGCACAAAACTTGATGCCATTGTTGTTGGTGTTCATTCTCGTTCTGCTGAGTTGAAATTGACTACATGTTCAAAACATTAATTCTTTCCCCTGATTTCTTATTATTATATATTTGGCTGACGACTTTTCTCAGACCTTTCAAAAAGTGGTTTGAGGGTTTTGCCAAAAAACCTAGCTCTGTGTTTTTGCACTCAGACAGTGGGTTGCCGAATACTCCAAGGAAATTCCTGAATGTTTATTCCATCAAATAAATTCTTGAATGCTCATTCAATATATTCCACTCATGCTTGATGTACAGTTGGCAACACTGTTGTATCCCTGCCAGAACTATGCGGTATAGTTAAGCATCTATCCCAATCGAATTATTTTCACTCCATACAAATGGATAAGGAGTATTTTCAGCAAGAGATGGTCCTAATCAAATTATTTGGGTCCACTCCATATAAACGAGATAGGGAGTATTTTCAGCAAGAGATATATTGAAGAGTTAGTGCTACACGCCAAAATTCAAAGTTCATCAGAAGCTTGGTGTAAAATTTCAGAAAAACTCACTTGTTATGCCTACATTGATAATAATTAGGCAAAAGAGAGATTGTTTATTCAGAGCAGGTTCAATAGATAACAGGAAATGACTACCAATCTTACATCTGTTACAAAACCTTAATGCTACTATAATCACAAAATCTCAGAAAAACAAAAGAGATCTATATTGTGCATTGTCTGACAATCAAAATTGCAACTCCACCATCAATCCATGAAATTGTAAAAGCTAAAATAGACTATAGGTTCAAACTCATTCCTCTCAGCTGCAACAGTAAGCTAATTTCAAGGTTTTTAATATGGATATTTTCCCTCTTCAGCAAAAAACTGCCCCTTGCATTCCTGAGAACAAAAAAGAGTTTCTGCTGCTTAGCTGACCACGACCTATTTGTTGACATGAGAACTGCAAGGCCAACCACTGGCTAACCATCATATAAATATTGCTCAAAGACTGAATAATTCTTTTAAAACAACATCTCCCCAAGCCCGCCATTGCCCATCTCCCCATCATAAATATTGCTCAAAGACTGAATAATTTTCTTACCACTACACTCTTATCATATGGTTGTGCCATCTTCCGTAAAAACTGCACAACATATGGAAGAATAAAACAATAATAATACACTCAAGTTCAACACTTATGAATTTAAAATTGTCAGTTTGTACTCAGTCAAACCACCTTAAGCTTCCAACACTGAATTTCAGAATAACTAACTAGTTCAGATGTAATTAAGGAAAAAAGTGAAATCTAACACCTAAATTGGTCCTTTTTCAAAACAGAAAACTGGTCCTGTTACCCCATCTGGCCTCAATTTTAGCTTTCATAACAGTCATTATCTCTGCATTTAAAATTATTCCACAGAGGAACCAGTTGCAAGGGGAATCTAATCACATTTCCTTGTTATTTAGAACTGTTCCTCATGTATACTGACATAGACCTGCAGGCATTCTCTGGAAAAAGTAAGAACTGCATAGTAATAAGCACACACCTCTCGTGCTATATGCATAGCCATATCAGTACTCAAGTTTAGGTGAGCATCACGTAAATGTGACAGTATCCATCCAGGCAATTTAGAACGTTTGTCATGACGGCTGTACCTGAACAAATTAGAGATGGTCATCAGAACATAGAAGGAATAAAATTCCCCAAAAATGACAAGTTAATTTGCCAAACAAATGGTTAACTGTGAATTCTCCAGGCATTGCCACGATGAAACAAAATCTAGTTAACATGCTTTACAAACTTAATGCCTTAATTTTTTGGTAGACAGTACCTTACATACTAACAAATAGCAATAGACGTAAGAATAGCAAATTACAGCTTGCACGCATCTGGCACTAAGGTTTCTTCCATCAAATGTTCCTTAATAATATCCTCCCAACATTTTTGTTGGTTCCCCATAGACTCGATGGCCAACAAAGACACTGGTAGACTGTTCAGTCAACATAATTTTACAACTTCCATTTAGCTTGGCAAGCTATCTAAATTTAGTACTTTAGAATTATTTATCGATAGATGAAGCTAATAAGCAGACCAATCTAAATTAACAAAAAGTGCAGAATCTACTTTTAGCAATCAAATTCCAAACATGGATCTGATTGTCATGAACTTTTGATTATTTAGTTACACTTCTGAGGAACAGAATATCTTTGATTGATAGTAAACCCCCAGGGCTGAATACATGAAGTAGGAGCAGTTTTAATAATTCCATAAAAAGAATACCTTTTGTCAGCAAAAATCATCATCCCATAATCTGCCTTTGAACGGATAACTCGCCCCACACATTGGGCAGCTTGTCTCTGAATAAATGTAGTCCCATTATTGAAGCTCAAAGTTATTTTTTCAAAAGAAAAAAAACACAATTATCACACAACCAAACATGCAGTACAAAAATACCAGAGCGTCAAAAGTCAGAAAATCGCCTTCCTTTATCTGGAAAGTCTCCCTCAAATACTCCAAACGTGCAATCAATATTCTGCAACAATCAAGAAAATAAAGCTTAAAGGCTCAACAGGCCTAGGAAATGAACTTCATAAACATATTTGGACACAGCCGCTGATATTTTCAAGTACCAAGGCTGCAAAACAGTCGTAGCAAATCACCTGCTTAATGTATACTGAAAAGGGACCCCAAACATGATAACAAGTCTGCCATAATGTCTATCAAAATCAATACCTTCTGCCACTTTTCCCCTACAAGAATACAGTAAAATAACAATCATAGAATCTCATCAAAACCTGATGTTTCTCTATCAGTATTCAGTTGACAATCAAATGAACTGTTTCAACATAGACACCCCATTATTATTTGCTTTAGCAAATTTGTAAAACCAGGAGAAAATCATGCAGACAAATTTTAAATTTTTTATCCTGAATTTCAATGGATGGATGGAAGGGCTTACTTTGCCACAATGTCACACCATAATTTCTGATTAACCTCTCCATTCTAATTGAACACAATTGTATTGGTGTCTAAGTATATGTTGTACTTGATAATCTTTAGTTACAAACCCAAAAGAGGTGGCTTTTGTTCAGATCCCTACTTTCAAATTTTGTAAAAAAGTGGGAAGGTCTACCTGGCAACAGAGAAAAAGACAGCACCCCGCCCACAATCACAAGCTTTGCGATAGTTATCAAGAGCCAGTGTAGTTTCCACCACATCCTGAGTCTCTATAAAGACAAGCTTATGTTGCATTATTTCCTGCAACAAAGATTTCAAACAAAAAAAATATAATAATTGTAAGGCAAAAACAAACTTCTGTTTCTTTCTGGTTAGAACTAGAGAGATTCTATAAATTCAAGTGGACGAAATTCCCATAAAATACAGGATTTATCAATTCCCATTACTTATTTATCTTATACATTGATATAACGTTTCCATCACTTTGCTTTAACAAATATTTTACAGAATAGAACCTTAATGAGTGACAAGAAAAAGAATTGTTTTCTGTATACGAGAAGATAAGACAGACAGTAAATTGTCACCTTCAAAATACCCTTTTCATTCCAACTGTTGACTATTCCATCCATATACGAGTAACTGACAAAAAAACACACTATCCCATCTGGAACAATAGACACCATCTCCAGCAAAAGCCTCCCATAATTTCTTTCTACACCTTCGTCAGTTCTCATATCATATTTTGTGCTAACAGGAAGCTGATCACTGAAAAGGACAAGCCAAATGGTATTAATTGCAGAGAAAACAACAAACAAAACAACAAATTAATTAACATAATGGCATAGATGACTTTCAACTAAATAAACGAAAAGAAAAAAATTACAGTAGAAAAATTTTAAAGTAGTAAGATATTAGATTAAAAAAAGAAATACATAGTAGTTGAACCATGTACCTTCCACGGGTCAGAACCATTGGGCATATACAATCCCTTGTCAAGGACATCGTAAAACTTCGGCTAACAACCGGATTGAAATTAAGAAGGCGAGGGTAGAGATCAATAGGGCTTAGAGTTCCAGAAGTAATGACTACTGTCTGAAATCGTTCAAATACAGGCTTTATGGCAAGAGAAGCATCATGGCAGCTAAGCTGGAAAGTGAATATGAAAACAAAATTATCTCCTTGTAAATAAATAGCATGTGTAGAATACAAGATGAATTTGAAATAATCAATGCCTACTGCGACATATTATAAGAATAGATGTAGTTATCACTAATGACCATTTTCTGCATTTGTAGAGGCAACAAAGATGGAAGGCAATTATGGGTATTCTTAAGATATTCTATACCAGGAAAAACGAAAAAAAAAAAAAAAAAAAAAAAATTGATCAAAACATCCAATCATTAATCTGCCTTTGGAGTTCGGACACAGAACATATAAGATGGATCCAACGCAAGTAAAGATATTTGACCTAGAAATGATAGATGGGATACGTAACAAGTAACATATGTGGTGTCAGACCAGCAATAATTGGTGCAGCTACTATACAATTTATTGATTTCAGACAATGGCCCAACAAGTCTATTGTTTCCTAAAGTTAAGGGAAGGGGGGAAGGAAGAAGAAAAGAACACTTAAAACTTTCTAATATAAGCAAACCTGCAGTACAGGATCCGGGATATTTGGCATTCTCTCATCAAAAGGTTCAATTATAATTGAGAACCCCCGAGTGTATGTCCCCACAAGTGTTGCAAAGTCACAAATTGTTTGAATATGTAAAAATTCATCTGTGTCGGTTATCTCTAGTGTCATCATCAGTGAGTGCAGGCGGTCATAACAAAATCTCAGTACTTTCTGGTCAATCCCAACTTGCGCATTTATAGAGGCCACAAACGTAACAGGCCCCTCCTTTTCAACATTCTCAGTTTGCAGACGCCCTTTAAGATATTGTACTAATCTGCGTAAAACAGATAGGAAATGCTCTGCCCGGCGTATGTTTCCAGGAACTGCCTCCTTGAGAATATCATCGGGCAAAGCAGGATTTGAGAGCCAGGTATCTGCGACTGCACAGGTAGAAGAGCATATTTCGTGATAATTGAATGTAATGTCATTTTTTTTTAAATTAGAAAAGGGGTACAATTTAATCAATCATTTGTGCATAAGATTTCCACATACTAGGTAGGTTGCCTCTTTGTGCCAAACCTTCAACAAGCCGGTTGTATTCTGCACGCAATCTGCCTGCATCAGTGGCCTTAAACCTTCCTACCATTCCAAACAAAGTAAAACCATGTATCAAATTTTAGTCAGAAAAGGACGCAGCAACGAGTTTGGAGAATGCATAACAGGATAATCTTCCACTACCACAAGTTTATCTTGGTCCTAAAAAGACTTTGAAAGAGAAACAACCAAAACAGGTGATTATAATTATCATGTAGGTTAGTAAAATTGTATTTGAGGTTCTTGGTTTAAACATAAGGTATGGCATTAAATCTTAGGCGAACACCCCAAGGGTGCCCTAATGCATTGAGGTATGAGCCTCTTAGCTTGAACCTTGAGGAGTTTCCCCTTGGTTTCATACCAGCCAAGCCCATACATACCTTTCAAAACAATGGGTCTAATCTAACACATTAAAACTGAATATTACAAAACTTCACTTCCATATTGAAATTCCAGCCAACATTGGCACGCACTCTTTAGAATGAGCACTAAAAAAGTATGTTAGACTGAGCACATAAACCATCAATTATAGACACAAAGAACCTGTAATTCATGTATTTAAGTGTGTGGGTAAGCAAAATTATACCGAAGAAAACAAATTTGCAATCCTAAAGCAGCAGTCCATTTATAAATGACCACTTTTGGCATAATGAGAGTGATACTGGGATACCATGGGCCATGTAATCAAGTCCACCAAGTATCATAATAATATTGCAGAAAACTAAACAGACTACTTGCAAGAAGACGAATGGAACAATAAAAAGAAGTGCATACCTTTCAATCTCATGAGACATCTTATTGAGATTCCTTGTTGCCCCTTCTAGGGTCTGGCTCCTCGCACTTACACTAAGTGCTTCAATACACACATTGTCAATATTATGTGCTTCATCAAACACCACAACTGACTCCCTCTGCATTTCCTTCGATATGATCCCAGCAACCTTCGGGTCAAGCAAGTACTGGTAACTATAAACCACAACATTTGCAAACTGCACCATATGGCGGGCTAAAAAGTAAGGACACCACCCTTTCTCCTTCCCAAACACCCTCAAATCCTGCAAGAATTGGGACAAAATCTTAGTTCAAGAATAGTTAGGATTTAAGAGTTGTTGAAGTAAATGTCAGGTGAAGTGTGCTAAGTTAACCAAATTTTTGCACCAAATATGTATATGACTCAACTTCCATATAATTTACTCGCTACATCAATGAATGGAAGGTCAATGCAAAGAAGGTGGGGTTCATTGCTCAGTAATAACACATCATTTGCTAAGCAATTTTGGTATAAAAATCTGGTCATCTCATAATTACTCAAAACTAATGTCGAAAGGTGAACTAGTGTTAATCCACAACTTTCCAGAATTCTTTGACAGTTCTGTACACTAATTTCATGTACTGGACAACTGGAACTTGATTCCTAAAGAAGTGGGACTGACTAATTGAGTTATAGGGAGGAGAAAAGCAACGAGAAAAAGGAAAACACAGAGAAGGATGATGATATGTGTGTGTCACAAATAAAGAACAATCAATGTCAAACAACATAAAAGATGCAACATTGTTTCATTTTCAGAATATTACTGCAAAATCCACACATCAAAAACCCCTAAATTAGAAAAATTCGCAAGAGATTCGAATACAACCTGCAAGGTGTAGACACCAGGGGGCAAGACCGCATTAGAACCAGCTTTCTCATAATCCTCAAAAAACGAACAAGTGGGAATATTAGGGTTTTCAACAGCCAGCGAGCGGACCCAACTGGCAGTAAGTTTGCGGCAAGCAGCGTCAACAGAATCCCGATTCTCGGCAGCAGAGACAACGGAGGGATTAACGCAGAGGTTCTTGCGAGAAGAGAGGCCGAGGGCGAGAATGCGGGCGGAGGGGCCGAGGTGTTGGAGCTGGTAGCGGTGGAGGAAGCGGAGCTCGGCTAGGGTTTTCTCCATCTCGTGGACGGTGCGAGTGCAGTAGAGGAGCTTGACTGGGTTGGAGGGTTTAGAGAGAGAGTAGCTGGTGATGAGAGAGAGGAGAGCGATGGTTTTGCCGGTGCCGGTGGGCATCTCGAGAAGACAGTGGCCTTTGGCGTCGAGGGACCGTTTGAGTTCAACCATGTAGGAGTATTGTTCTGGGTATATGTGATCGTATGGGAAGTAGACTGTTACGTCTTCTATCTGAAACTTCATCTTTTCTCTTTCGATCTCTCTGTGTCTCGCTAGATTCTGCGACAAAAAGATTGGGTCGGATGATGAGTTTGATCGGCGTCTAACATTTTAAGAGTGACGGAGCCATATGGTAGAAGCACCGTGCCAATGACCCCTCTCAGGACATAAGACGACGTCGTTTCAAACTGAGAGGCCTTTTTTTTTTCTTTTTTTTTTTTTCGATTCAAAAGAAATAAAGACAAAGAGTCAAGGCATGAAGCCTTGATTACACAGAAGAGGATGTGCCTAGAATATCTGCAACAAGCAGACTTGCAACCTTAGTAGGGGGGTCAATCAAAAAAACAAAAGATTCTTGGTGATGAACCCCTAAATTAGCCAAGCCATCAGCAGCTTTGTTTCTTTCTTTGGAGATGTGTCGGATAGTACATTTGCACCTCTGCAACAGGAACTTTGCATCTTCAAGGAGGGCCCTGTGCTGAAAGTTTGGGCTAGATTCTTCTTGGATGAGTTTAACAACTTGTACAGAATCAGTCTCAATGGTAATGTCTCTCAATCCTTTCTCTAATACGATAGTGAGACCCCTATACGCTCCCCACAACTCTGCTTCCAAGCTGGTGGCTTCCTCCAGTCTCCCATGGTAGCCATGAATCCAAGTTCCTCTCTCATCCCTGAATAGGCCTCCATAACCAATTAGTCCAGGGTAACCTTTTGAGCATCCATCAATGTTGAGTTTGATTGTACTTGCAAAAGGCAAAGCCCAATTAGTTTTGTGTTGTAGAAGTTGACCAGTAAGGTGATCATATTTGAATGCTTCATAAGTATTAGTGGCTTGTTGTTGAATGTATTTGGTGGCTTCATATACATTGCAATCTTCATTCTTGAAAACAAGATTGTTTCTATCTTTCCAGGTTTTCCACATAGCAAATAAAAATACAATGCCCCAAGGAATGTGATAAATTTTTTTCTCTTGGCATTTCAAATTAGTTTGGAGTCACTGATTCCAGGATTGGTGTGCACTGGATTGAAGCCAGTTATGGCTTCGAATAGCTAGCCAAACTTCCTTAGTTTTAGAACAGTCTTTGAAAAGGTGCCTGTAACAACCCTGATCCTTGATTAGCGTTAATCCGTGGTTAATTATGCTTAATTGGTAATTAGGGTGAAATTCCGGATTGAATTGCATGTGTGTGTTGCATGAATTATGTCTATATCTGTTCAACGTAGGAAAATCTGTTTGTGTTTTCTTTCGGTTTGCGAATTGAGGGCCCTATTGGCATCCGATTCAGAAATTGACTTGATTTATATGCTAATTAGGATTTATAGAATTTTATGGTAGGTTTAATTAAAATTCAGTTCGGAACGATTAAATTAGATTAAATTAATGCCATTTGATTAATTTTGACCAATTACTACCTATAGGGCCATTTTGACCCCATTAAGTTTGCCTTTTCATTTCATTCTTCCTCAACTTGATGCTCAACGTGAGAATGAGAGAGAATTGAGGGATTTGGGTCTTAGGTTCAAGAATTGAATTCACAAGGAGGAAATTGCTAGGAGAAAAGAAGAAAACTTGAAGATTTGTTCATCTAGTTCAAGATTCTAGCACCTAAAGCCCAATTGAACATCTAAGGTATGAAACCAAGCCTTTAGCCTTGAAGTTGAGTTAATTCATACATGAATTCAAGTAAATTGAACTATAAGATGTAAGAATCAAGCTTAAGGAGTAAAGAGATAGATCAATCCATGCATGCATGTGCATTTTCTTACAAAATGAGCATGATTTCAAAGACTTCTTTCATGCATACGTTAACCTCACTTACATTTTGGTCATTCATCATGTTTTCCATTAAATTACCAAGTTTGATCATGTTTTGGAGTGTTTGAATTCAAGGGAGTTCATGCATGTTGTATTAATGACATATTCATAAAGTTTGTGTTGGAATTTTGTACAATTGGCAAGCCATTAAGCCATGATTTCTTGAATTGATCTTTAATTTATGTTGATTTAAGGGTCTTCATGTATTTTCTTAAGTTTTGGCCCAAAAAAATCGAGTTTGAAGCTTTAAAGGTTGAGTTTTGTGCTTGAGGATCAATCTGAAAATTCCAGATTTTTGATCCACGCTTGAGCGGAGGACTTCACGCTCGAGCGTACACTCTAAGTACATGCACTTCCGCTCGAGCGTAGAAAGTCACGCTCGAGCGTGAAATGCATATGCCCAGAAGTTCATGTGTTTTGCAGTCCGCTCAAGTGAGAGAATCTGCGCTCGAGTGAGGGTTTGAGTCTCACGCTCGAGTGTGGGTCGAGCGTCCATCGAGCGTAAAAAATATGCAACCAGTACTTTTTCAAGAGTTTGCAGTCCGCTCGAGCGAGGGAAGTCACGCTCGAGTGGAGCTTCATTGTCTGCATGTCCACTCGAGCGGGAAAAGCCACGCTCGAGCGTGGACCCTATTTTCAGCAAGTTTTAAAAAATGTTTTCCAGTACATTTTCACATCCTCATTCCATCCTAGGCATTCCAAGGCCATGTTAAGACTCCATAATGAAGATTAAAGACTAGAAACACGCCAAGAACAAATAAAGCAAGTTATGAATAATTCGAACGTGTATCTCAAGTGTGTAATTGTATGTATGTTTGTGTAGGTCACGTGCCTCAAACCATTTGATTAATCTGCTCTGTTGGTCTACACCCGAAGCCAATTGTGAGTAATAACTTTGTAAAACTATGTTCAATTATAAGTATTTCTGAATAATATAAGATAATCTGTTTTCTGAAGTAACATTTTCTGTATGAATGATTGTTTGTCCAATGTTTCTGAAATGTATTCATGGCATTCTTAGCTTCAAATGATATCTGTTATCTGTTCTGTTACGTCCCAATTATGGGTCAACTGTATGTCTCATGAGCCAACTGTTATGGATCTTTATGTCCTATTTATGAGCCAACTGTACGTCTCATAAGCCAACTGTACTGTCTCCGTGTACGTGAGTCAATTGTATGCCTTTATGGCCGTCCCTTTATAGGTCAACTGTATGCCTTTATGGCCGTCCCTTTATGGGCCAACTGTCTTTGCTAGGGCTAATGAATGTACCATGTACGATTAACTACAAATTTTGATTATGAATATGATTTTGAATCTGTATCTGTTATGAACTATGATTTCTGAACAGGTTTATGAAGCCTTTTCTAACAACTACTGAATACCGTTTCCTGTAACTATTATGGACAACATTCATTAAACCCTTTACTCTGTTATTGTTCACTGGGCTTCCGCTCACTATTTATTTATATGTATGTAGGTGAGCAAGCGCGTGACCAGGCCTGAGATACCGCATGGCGAGTTTTGGTGTCAGCCAGCTATCATGCCTCCCGTAGAGGTCCCTGTTGTGATCTGTTGAGTTTTGTATCTGTCACGACCCAAACCCGGCCCTATGGGTTTAGCACCGTAACCGGCCAGTAATCCGTGATTACCGAAGGCCTGCTTAACAGTAATACAGTATAACAGAGTTCAGGGCCTGGCGGAAGCCAATACAGTAATTAACTAGTGTCCATTGAGCTGTGAAAATCTGTATGCCAAAAACATTTTTCATGCATCATACGGTTCAAAACAGTACAGTCTATACAATCATACACAACATTCAGTACGGGGACTTAACCCCTCAATAACAGTACAGTAGACAGTAGCGGTCTATACAGTGATACAAAACAGTGAGGAGACCGATGGGAAAAACCTAAAACAAAATCCCAAGGCCATCACATGGCAACACGGAACCTCACGGTGAGGCACATAGGCTGGCTTGACAAAACTGGGGACCAACCCACGCTCCTAGCTCTGGTCTGGCTGCTGAGAACCTACATATATATATAAACAGTGAGCTAAAGCCCAGTGAATAACATAAAGCGTAAAGAGGTTATGAATGAATGTCCTTACAGTAATGAAAGCAGTTCATTAAACAGTATTTCAGTCTTTCAGTATTTCAGTCAATCAGTCATATGTGGTACATCCATTAGCCTATAAACAGTAGGTCCAAAGGACCGGGTCTTAACAGACCCAACAGTAATGATGGCCAATCATTCAGTAAACAGTATGGTTCCACAAGGGAACCGACAGAGCTCTGTAACAGTAACAATAATTGCTAAGGATGCCACAATACAGTTCAGAATACAGGACATACATTCATTCAGTAAACAATAACAGTTCAATAAACAGTTCAGTTCAGTATTCAAAAGATAACCATTTTGAACATATCTTTACACAACTGTTACTCACAGAGATTGGGCTAGTAGCAGCTAGAGCGCGTCCCCGAGAGCCAACCCTAAACAGTCAACAAATAGAACCCACACTAAGTTTCACAGTCGGGAAGGATGATAATTAAATCCCTAAATTTCCTCGGTGTGGTTCTATGTCTAAATCCTCATTAAGATGTCTTAAACTAGGCCTAAGAATGCCCAGGATGAGATGAGGATGCAAAAAAAATACACTTGGAAGGCATTTTTCAAAAGTTGCTGAAAATAGGCGCTTCGCTCGAGCGAGCCTTCCTTCGCTCGAGCGAGCTTCCAAAATCAAAGGCTTCGCTCGAGCGAACAATCCTTCGCTCGAGCGGTCTGATGAACAGTAAAAGTACTGGTTGCTCGATTTTTACGCGCGATACCACGCTCGATGCTCGCTCGAGCGAGATTGCAAAACCAAAGGGCTCGCTCGAGCGAGGAATCCTTCGCTCGAGCGAGGAAGCCAAATCTGGAATTTCCAGATTTGTCTCCCAAGTTCGAACCAAGCATTCAACAACCTAAAACTCAACCTCTTGGGCCCAAATCTGGGAAAAACATTTCAAACTCATAGTACAACAAGTTTTCAAAAGCTCAATTTACACATGCAAGGGCCAAAGGTGAGTCAATTAAAGCCATTTTTCAAACCCATTTTCAAGAACAATTTCAAAACATGCAATGCATGAGTTTTAACCCAAATTCAAGCTTCAATCTTGTCCAAATGGACTCATTTCTTCAAAACATGATGAAAACATGGACTTTAGTATAAACATGAACATGCATGCACCATTTTGCCATGAAATCAACTTCAAACTCATCAATTCTACATGCATGCAACAATGGAGTTCTAATTCAACATCTTTGAACTAAATCATGATTTGACTCTACAATTTGCCATGAACTAAGAAGGGTCAACTTTAAGGACAACAATGAGGGCTGAAATTCCTTACCTAAGTCTTCTATTAGGAGAATCCAAGCTCAATTGCAATTTATCCTTCAATCTCCAAGTTTCTTAGCAAAATCAAGCAATACAAGAAGGAAATCCAATTTTCTCCCTAATTCTCCTCTCTTGGTCGGCTAGAGTGTAGAGATGGCTGATGATATGTTTTGATTAAGTGTAACAAGGTCTCAAATGACAATAATAAACAAGGTCACTCAATGGCATTTCGTAATTAAGTCAAACTTGACAATTAATTCATTTAATTCTAATTTAATCATTCCTAATCAATTTTCAGATAAATATACCATTAAATCAGAAATATTCTACTGATCATGGAACACTAAACGGTTTCTAATTCGGCCGCCGATAAGGCCTTCAATTAGCAATTAAACACACGAATTCAAACAGATAATCAATCAATCAAACAGATGCAATATGCAATTCAATAAATAAACTTATTCAATTTCAGTTTCGATTTCAATCAGTTTAATCAGTACTTCAGTTACTTCCATTATCAGTTCAGTTTAGCAGTAATCAGTATATAATTCAGTGGTTTATCGGTAATCAGTACGAGGGTTGTTACAGTCTCCCCTCCTTATAAGGAGTTTAGTCCTCTAAACTCGAGTTACCTTCAGTTTGGAAGAAAACAGGGTTCAGTGGGAACAAATCAGGATATCTTTTCGCCATGTCATCTTCCCTTTCCCAAGTGGCATACACACCACCATGATTCTGCCAGTCAACTTTCACTAGCGGAATTTCCTTGTTTCTCAGTTTCTTGATCCGTCGGTTTACAATCTGTATAGGCCGTTCCTCGTAAGTGTAGTCATCACTCAACACGATACGGGTAGGCTCAATCACATGAAACGGATCTCGAAGATAGTCTCTCAACATCGAAATGTGGAAGACGTTATGCATATGCTCCATTTCAGGAGGAAGTGCAACTTGATACGCCACTGGATTGATTTTCTCAATCACCTCATACGGTCCGACATACCGCGGCGCTAACTTGCCTTTGACTCCAAAACGAGTCTGGCCTTTCATTGGTGTCACTTTCACAAAAACGTGATCACCCACTTCATACTCTCTATCCCGTCTTCTAACATCCGCATAACTTTTCTGTCTACTCTGTGCGGTTTTCAGTCTCTGCTGTATCAGTTTGATCTTTTCAGTCGTCTCATATACAATCTCGGGCCCAAGCAAAGGCCCATCTCCAACTTCTGCCCAGCAAATTGGAGATCTACACTTTCTGCCATACAATGCCTCGAAAGGCGCCATACCAATACTCGAATGGTAGCTGTTGTTGTAGGCGAATTCAGCCAACGGCAAATGACTTTCCCAGTTTCCCTGAAAATCAAGGACACACATTCTCAGTAGATCCTCTAAAGTTTGGATGGTCCTTTCTGACTGTCCATCTGTCTGAGGATGATAGGCACTACTCAGCCTCAATTCAGTACCCAATGCAGTCTGTAGGCTTTGCCAGAACCTCGATGTAAACTTCGCATCCCTGTCAGAAACAATAGACACAGGCACTCCGTGCAATCTAACAATTTCATCAATATAGATAACAGCCAATTTATCCGCATTATAGATTGTCTTGACAGGTAAGAAGTGTGCAGATTTAGTCAGTCTATCAACAATAACCCAAATAGAATCCATACCTTTCCTGGAGCGAGGTAACCCCAACGATAAAATCCATCGTGATATGCTCCCATTTCCACTCTGGTATGGGTAAGGGTTGCAGTAATCCGGCAGGTCGTTGATGTTCAGCTTTGACTTGTTGGCAATGAAGACACTTGGACACAAAGTCGGCA
Organism: Camellia japonica; assembly: GCA_030407325.1. NCBI lineage: Eukaryota > Viridiplantae > Streptophyta > Magnoliopsida > Ericales > Theaceae > Camellia > Camellia japonica. The sequence goes on from JAPPVO010000003.1 coordinate 21,484,865, forward strand.
ATTTCTTTCTTCATTCCCGGCCACCAGAAATTCTGTTTCAGATCTTGGTACATTTTTGTATTCCCCGGGTGAATAGACAATTTTGAATTGTGGCCTTCTTGGAGAACTCTTCTTTTCAATTCAGTGTCATTTGGTACACACAGTCTATCTTGAAATTTCAGTACATTGTTGTCAAATTTGAACCCCGGTCTCGGTTTTGAATCTTTATCTTCAATAACCTTTTTCAAGAAATCATCAGTTGCTGTTTCTCCTTAATCTCTTCAATCAATGCTGGTTGAGCAGTAATGGCAGCTAAGGTTCCACCTTGTTCCTTCAAAACAATTTCAATCTCAGACTTTTCCAGATCATGAAGCAATTCTTTCTGCCCAGTCAGCAAACAGGCTATGTTCCCAATCGATTTTCGGCTCAAAGCATCGGCAACGGTATTGGCTTTTCCCGGATGATACAGAATCTGTAGGTCATAATCTTTGATCAGTTCAAGCCATCTCCGCTGTCTCATATTCAGTTCTTTCTGGGTGAAGAAATACTTCAGGCTCTTGTGGTCGGTGTATACTTCACATGTGCCCATACAAATAGTGACGCCAAATTTTCAATGCAAAAACCACTGCAGCAAGTTCAAGATCATGGGTTGGGTAATTCTTTTCATGCGGTCTCAACTGTCGGGAAGCATAAGCAATAACTCTCCCATTCTGCATTAAAACACATCCCAAACCCTTATGAGAAGCATCACTAAAAACAGTGTAACCATCTGTACCTGAGGTAGAGTAAGGACCGGTGCAGTCACAAGTCGAGTTTTCAACTCTTGGAATGCTGATTCCCTCTGGTCAGTCCAGTCAAATGATGTCCCCTTCTGTGTCAACTGAGTCAGTGGTAAGGCAATCTTGGAGAAATCTTTGACAAATCTCCTGTAATATCCAGCCAATCCCAAAAAGCTTCGGACTTCGGTTACATTCGTTGGTCTAGGCCAGTTCACTACAGCTTCAATTTTCTGCGGATCAACAGAAATTCCATCTTTGCTAATAACATGCCCCAAAAACATCACATGATCAAGCCAAAATTCACATTTAGACAGTTTAGCATACAGTTTCTGTTCTCTTAAGGTCTGCAGGGCAAGTCTTAGATGGTGTTCATGTTCTTCAACAGTCTTAGAATAAATCAGTATGTCATCAATAAATACTACAATGAAATCATCAAGGTATGGTTTAAAATTCTGTTCATAAGGTCCATAAATGCAGCAGGGGCATTCGTGACTCCGAACGGCATAACTAAAAATTCATAATGTCCATACCTTGTTCTAAAAGCAGTCTTATCAATATCTCCCGGTTTAACCTTCAGTTGATGGTACCCCGATCTAAGATCAATCTTGGAAAACACTTGTGCACCCTGTAACTGGTCAAATAAATCATCAATACGCGGTAATGGATATTTATTTTTACAGTTACCTTGTTCAATTCACGGTAATCAATGCACAGTCTCAGTGAGCCATCTTTCTTCTTTACAAACAAAACAGGTGCACCCCACGGTGAAGTACTGGGTCTGATAAACTTCTTGTCTAACAGTTCTGCAATTGCACTTTCAATTCCTTCAGTTCAGTTGGAGCCATTCTGTAAGGAGCTTTCGATATCGGCTGTGTACCCGGAATCACATCCACAGTAAATTCAATTTCCCTGTCAATCAAATCCCCTGGCAAATCATCTGGAAACACATCTGGGAATTCTCTGACTATAGGAATACAATTCATATCAGTTTTAACACTATCATCAGTAGGCACAGTCAACACAGAACACAGATATCCTTTACACCCCCCTTTCTAATCAGTCTAACAGCTTTTACAGAAGAAATCAGATACGGTGGGGGTACTACTCCAATTCCATTAAACACAAATTCCGGTAAGCCCGGTGGACGGAAAACTACTTGTTTTGTTACACAGTCTATAGTGGCATGATATTTTTGTAACCAATCCATCCCCAATATTACATCAAAATGATCGATATTCAATGGCAGTAAATCAATAAACAGATGCATATCCCCAACAATAATCTCACAAGCAGGATACATATATGCACATGTCATGGATCCCCCAACAGGTGATGATACAGCTAGCAGATAGTTCATGGGTTCTAAGGGTCTATTCAATTTATGCGAAAAAGCATACGATACATACGAATGTGTAGACCCCGAATCAATCAATACATATGCATTTTGAGCACAGATAGAGAGGATACCTGACACGACAGTCTCGGTATTCTGCACGTCTCCCGGTACTAGGGCAAACACTCGGCCCTGCCTCATAGGCTCTTTCCCGGTAGCTTTGGGGTTAGGCTTCGGTGCTACATTTGATGCTGCTGCGCTGGTGCAGCTTTACTACTAATTGCGGAGCAGAGGGCAGTCTTTAATTCTGTGGCCCACCTTGCCACACCTGAAACAAGCTCCAGAAATCTGATAGCAAACCCCTTTGTGCTTGTTGCCACATATGGAGCAGGGTGGAGTAAATCCACTCCCTTGGCTGGGGCTAGTTGTCGACCCCGTATTCTGTTTCTTGTTTGCAGAGTTATGCTTGCCTTTCTTAAATTTGAAACCCTGCCTTTTACCTTGCCACTCAGTTGTTGGTGTTTCAGATTGTTTCACTGCTGCAATATTTGTCTCGGCCATCAATGCCCGGTCGAGAACACCCACACAAGTTGGCAATTTCAAACATTTATTCGGTCCTGTATAGCAACACTAGGCCTCCTCAAATCTCTGGCCTTCTTATAATCGGTGTCCACCATGTGTGGTGCATACCTAGCAAGTTCGGTGAATTTCTTCTCATACTCGGCAACAGACATTTTGCCCTGTCTCAGTTGTTCAAACTCCGTCACTTTTCTGTCTCGGATGCACTGGGGAAAGTACTTTTCAAAGAAGGACTCCTTGAACTGAGCCCAAGTCATAATAGCATTTGCATCGCGGGTCAACATCCACCACCTTCTTGCTTCTTCTTGAAGGGTGAAGGTTGCTAACAGTACTTTGTTTGCCTCCGAACACGGAAACACTTCAAACAATTTTTCTGTTTCAAGTACCCAAGCTTCAGCCTTCAATGGTTCAAGGCCTCCCTGAAAGGATGGCGGTTTTAGCTTGCTGAATTTCTGGGTAAGAGCAATAATATCCCCCTCATTTGCATTCACATTCTGTACATTCTGTTCCGGTTGTACCGGAGGAGGAGGAGGTGGGGGGTTGGTTCTGTTGTTGATCCAGTCTTTCAATTATCAGCCCCATCATTAGTTCAAGTCTGGCCATTCTGGCCTCAGAGGATGATGATCCAGTTTCATTTGCAGTGTTTACGTTATCCATTTCACTATAAGCAGTTATAACAGTTATCATTATAAGCAGTTGTATAATTAGACAGTTTAACATTTAACATGCAATCAGTCAGTCATAAGCACACACTTTTCAAGTTCATGAGATGCCCTAATTACTTTTCTAGGACACCCTATAGCTCATTTGGACACGTGTGTGCGGTATAACTCGTGGTTAAGTATCGCTCTGATACCACTCTGTCACGACCCAAACCCGGCCCTATGGGTTTAGCACCGTAACCGGCCAGTAATCCGTGATTACCGAAGGCCTGCTTAACAGTAATACAGTATAACAGAGTTCAGGGCCTGGCGGAAGCCAATACAGTAAATAACTAGTGTCCATTGAGCTGTGAAAATCTGTATGCCAAAAACATTTTCATGCATCCATACGGTTCAAACAGTACAGTCTATACAATCATACACAACATTCAGTACGGGGACTTAACCCCTCAATAACAGTACAGTATGAACAGTAGCGGTCTATACGTGATACAAAACAGTGAGGAGACCGATGGGAAAAAACCTAAAACAAAATCCCCAAGGCCATCACATGGCAACACGGAACCTCACGGTGAGACCAACCCACGCTCCTAGCTCTGGTCTGGCTGCTGAGAACCTACATATATATATAAACAGTGAGCTAAAGCCCAGTGAATAACATAAAGCGTAAAGAGGTTATGAATGAATGTCCTTACAGTAATGAAAGCAGTTCATTAAACAGTATTTCAGTCTTTCAGTATTTCAGTCAACAGTCATATGTGGTACATCCATACAGACCCAACAGTAATGATGGCCAATCATTCAGTAAACAGTATGGTTCCACAAGGGAACCGACAGAGCTCTGTAACAGTAACAATAATTGCTAAGGATGCCACAATACAGTTCAGAATACAGTAACATAATTGCTAAGGATGCCACAATACAGTTCAGAATACAGGACAGTACATTCATCAGTAAACAAAACAGTTCAATAAAACAGTTCAGTTTCAGTATTCAAAAGATAACCATTTTGAACATATCTTTACACAACTGTTACTCACAGATTTGGCTAGTAGCAGCTAGAGCGCGTCCCCGAGAGCCAACCCTAAACAGTCAACAAATAGAACCCACACTAAGTTTCACAGTCGGGAAGGATGATAATTAAATCCCTAAATTTCCTCGGTGTGGTTCTATGTCTAAATCCTCATTAAGATGTCTTAAACTAGGCCTAAGAATGCCCAGGATGAGATGAGGATGCAAAAAAAATACACTTGGAAGGCATTTTTCAAAAGTTGCTGAAAATAGGCGCTTCGCTCGAGCGAGCCTTCCTTCGCTCGAGCGAGCTTCCAAATCAAAGGCTTCGCTCGAGCGAACAATCCTTCGCTCGAGCGGTCTGATGAACAGTAAAAGTACTGGTTGCTCGATTTTACGCGCGATACCACGCTCGATGCTCGCTCGAGCGAGATTGCAAAAACCAAAGGGCTCGCTCGAGCGAGGAATCCTTCGCTCGAGCGAGGAAGCCAAATCTGGAATTTCCAGATTTGTCTCCCAAGTTCGAACCAAGCATTCAACAACCTAAAACTCAACCTCTTGGGCCCAAAATCTGGGAAAACATTTCAAACTCATAGTACAACAAGTTTTAAAGCTCAATTTACACATGCAAGGGCCAAAGGTGAGTCAATTAAAGCCATTTTTCAAACCCATTTTCAAGAGCAATTTCAAAACATGCAATGCATGAATTTTAACCCAAATTCAAGCTTCAATACTTGTCCAAATGGACTCATTTCTTCAAGAACATGATGAAAACATGGACTTTAGTATAAACATGAACATGCATGCACCATTTTGCCATGAAATCACTTCAAACTCATCAATTCTTACATGCATGCAACAATGGAGTTCTAATTCAACATCTTTGTACTAAATCATGATTTGACTCTACAATTTGCCAAGAACCTAAGAAGGGTCAACTTTAAGGACATTAATGAGGGCTGAAATTCCATACCTAAGTCTTCTATTAGGAGAATCCAAGCTCAAGCTTGTAATTTATCCTTCAATCTCCAAGTTTCTTAGCAAAATCAAGCAATACAAGAAGGAAATCCAATTTTCTCCCTAATTCTCCTCTCTTGGTCGGCTAGAGTGTAGAGATGGCTGATGATATGTTTTGATTAAGTGCTAACAAGGTCTCAAATGACAATAATAAACAAGGTCACTCAATGGCATTTCCGTAATTAAGTCAAACTTGACAATTAATTCATTTAATTCTAATTTAATCATTCCTAATCAATTTTCAGATAAATATACCGTTAAATCAGAAATATTCTACTGATCATGGAACACTAAACGGTTCTAATTCGGCCGCCGATAAGGCCTTCAATTAGCAATTAAACACACGAATTCAAACAGATAATCAATCAATCAAACAGATGCAATATGCAATTCAATAAATAAACTTATTCAATTTCAGTTTCGATTTCAATCAGTTTAATCAGTACTTCATTACTTCCATTATCAGTCATTATCAGTTCAGTTTAGCAGTAATCAGTATATAATTCAGTGGTTTATCGGTAATCAGTACGAGGGTTGTTACAGTATCCTTGGGACTTTTGTACTTCCAAAATGTTTATGTTTGGTCTGAACACGCTTGAAATCTTGTGTATGTGGCTTGGGTGATGTAAGGTTATTGTACTTTTCGACGCCATATCTGTATATATGCATATATGTATATGAAAAGTTTTTAATTTCCTGTCCCATATATGTCTGCACAGCTCTATGGACTATGTAAGTTTGTTTAATTGCTTCTGCAGCCCCTAGCTATATATTAATCTGTTCAGAGGCCTTCGGTAATCCAAGGATTACTGGCCAGTTACGATGCTAAACCTATAGGGGCGGTTTGGGTCGTGACAGTGGCATAAGTCTTCTTGAGCTGAATTACACCTGGGACAACTGTCATCCATGGTCAAACCTCTAGTTTTTCTATGATGGTTGATCAAAAGTTTCTTACGAAAGAGCAACCAGGAGAAGCCATTTAGTTTTTAAGGGATTTTTTGTTTCTAGATCCATTGTCAGCTGACATTATCACTATCATTATCCAAATTAGTTAAGAGGTCATAAGCTGCACTAACAGTGAAGTTACTAGAAAGAGCTCTTGTCCAGTGGGGGTTATCAGGTACCTTTACAAATTGAGGTAAGTGGATTTGGGATATGTCTAGAAGAATGGACTATGGGATGAACTCAGTAAGTGAATCAAGGTTCCAGGACCCATTTTCATTGATACCATCAGCAACTTTTAAACAGTTAGAGATATGGTCACCTGGGCATTGAGATGCAATAGTAGTCTCTCCATACCACCAATTATTCCAGAAGGATATATTCTTGCCATTACCAACTGACCACTTCACACCTTTTTTAAGAAGATCCCTGGTTTTGATGATGCTTCTCCAAGTGTGAAAAGCCAATCTGTTACTAGGCTAATCCATCAATGATTCTTTTTTAAGATACTTGCCTCTGAGGACAGCAGACCATTGAAAGTCCTTATCACTGATTAATTTCCAACCAAGCTCAGTTAGAAGTGCTAGATTTTGGTCTTTAGCTCTTTTAATGCCAAGGCCTCCCTCTTGTTTTCTCTTGCAGACTTGTCTCCAATTTACAAGATGGACTTTCCTCTTGACAGGAAAGTCTCCCCAAAAGAAGTTTCTGTTAAGCCTATCAAGGTGTTGGCACACACTTTGAGGGAGTTTAGTAGTTTGCATGATATAAGAAGGTATGGCTAAGGTTACAGATTGAATAAGGGCATTCTGCCAGCTAGGAATAGGGTATTGGCTTTCCAGGTGAATAGTTTGTTTTGAAATTTCTCCATAATGTCATTAAACATACCCCTCTGAATTCTACTATGGAGAAGGGGGACTCCCAGATATTTGCCCATATTTTTTGTAGGCCTATCCCACAAAACTGACTCAACTCTTTTTCCTTCTTACTATCCACATTTGGAGAGATGAACATTTTTTATTTATGTAGGCTAAGTTGTTGACTAGAGATGAGACAGAATCCATTGATGGTACATATAATAGTCTCACAGTTAAGTTGGTCAACTTGAGCAAATAGGAAGAGATTTTCTACAAAGAACAAGTGTGATATAGAAGGGCCCTCTCGAGTTACTTTAATACCCTTCCACTGTTTTTTCTCCACTTTGCATCTAATCATATTGGACAATCTTTCCATACAAAGAACAAATAAGTAGGGAGATAAAGGGTCACCCTGTCTCAAACCTCTGCCAGGTGTGAATTCATCCAAGGTTTCCCCATTCCATAGTAAAAAGGATTTAATGGAAGAAACACAAGACATAGTACGATCAATCCAATGAGTATTCAGATTAAATTCCTGAAGGGTATCTCTAAGAAAATCACAAGAAATCTTATCATAGGCTTTTTCAAGGTCTAATTTAAGAATAAGGCCACCATGTTGACCTTTCCTATGATGAAGGGTATAGATTAACTCTTAGGTTATAATGATGTTATCATGAGTTGACCGGCCAGGGAGAAAACTATTTTGGTTAGGACTGATAAGACTATGAAGAAGGGGTCTAAGTCTGATGACAAGAATTTTGGCTAAAATTTTGTAAGCCACATTGCAAAGGCTGATAGGGCGAAATTGCTTAACGGTTTCAGGGTTATCAGACTTAGGGATAAGGGCAATAAGGGTTCCATTGATTTTTGGGGTATAGCCTTTTCAAGAAAACAACTTTTAATAAAGACACAAACATCCTGACTAATAATGTCCCAAATTTATGATAAAAGATGGCTTGGAAACCATCCCTGCTAGGAGCTGGTTAGGACTGATAAGACTATGAAGAAGGGGTCTAAGTCTGATGACAAGAATTTTGGCTAAAATTTGTAAGCCACATTACAAAGGCTGATAGGGCAAAATTGCTTAACGGTTTCAGGGTTATCAGACTTAGGGATAAGGGCAATAAGGGTTCCATTGATTTTTGGGGTATAGCCTTTTCAAGAAAACAACTTTTAATAAAGACACAAACATCCTGACTAATAATGTCCCAAAATTTATGATAAAAGATAGCTTGGAAACCATCCCTGCCAGGAGCTTTGAAGGCATTAATATGCTTGGTGGCTTCCCAAATCTCATGATTAGTTAAACCGCTAGAGATCCTGTGATTCTCTTTAGGTGAAATGGTGTGAGTTGCAATATTATTCTAGTGACTAAGTTTGATGATTGGAACAACTTTGAACATAGCTATAAAGTAATCTTGGATGTGTGCTTAACAGCTTGGGCTTCCATTATCCAGTTCCCAGTATCAGACCGTAAGGAATCAATTTTAAGTCTCTTCCGTTTGGTGATAGTAGACACATGAAAATATTTGGTGGTTTTTTCCTCTTGCAAGAGGGTTTTATTATATTGACAAATAAGGTCTTTTTCCAGTAAAAACAAGTTGTGGGAAAAGTGATTAACAAGAGCTTTTTGAATTCCTTCAATGCGAGATAGAATACACCTTTTTCTTTTAAAGATATTACCAAAGATTTCCTTATTCCAAATTAGGGAATCATTAGCAACTTGCAATAAATTAGTACTTAGAGATTGATTATGATCCCAAGAGAAATAGATCACATCTCTGTACGGGGGTGTGAAAGCCAAGCTGCCTCGAAGTGAAAAGGATAATTACAAGGAGAAAGTTTAGAGATACCTTCTGTGCAGACAATGAGAGGAGAATGATCAGAATAAGTCCGAGAGAGATTCCGCACTGTACCGTCTGGAAAGAGGGTGCACTATTTAGCATTGCACAGTGCACGATCCAAACGTTCCATAGTATTAGATAAACCTTCCCTATTGTTCTTCTAGGTGAGTTTAGGTCTTGTGCAGCCAAGATCCATGAGACCACAACGGTTGATTTGGTCTAAGAATCTGCGACTTCGATTTTGTTGATTAGTTAGGGTGAAGCTCTTTCTTTCATGGTTGCTACTAATTTCATTAAAATCCCCAACAATGAGCTAGGGCTTAGTCATAGAGCTGGTTGTGTCTTCCAAGTCTTGCCAAAGGTTTTGACGGAGTCTGATGTTAGGGCTTGCATAAACTATGCCCAACACCCAGTCCTCATAATTTTGTCTTTGGACCGTGGCTTGAATCACTTGGTGGTTAGCAATATGAGCACTAACTGAGACTTGTGTAGGATTCCAGAGGAGCCAAATGCCTCCAACACGACCCACAGGGTCCACAATTGTAGAAGCAGTATATCCTAGGTTGTTGAAAAAAAGTCCCATAAAATTGAACAAAACTTTGGTTTCAAAAAGTGCCACCACATCTCGTCTATGAGTTTTGATGATCTCCCTGAAGTTCCTTCTGAAGGTTTTGTTGCCGGCTCCCTGGCAGTTCCATAGCATGACATTCATTGATGGACAATTGGGGTGGTGTTGTAACGGTTTTGAATGGCTTAAACCAACTATATTACGTACGAGAGTTTGGCTCAGAGTAGTTGACCTCAGGACTCCATATGCGTTGCTTGAAGTGGTTGGCCAGCTGCGCTCTGCCATTTGGGCTTTAAGTTCAGCCTAATTTCTTCTATCCACCAAACGATGCTTACTTGGTGAATTGCTTCGTTCGCAGGTTTGAGGTATGAGCCCACCGCACTATGTGTCATCTCGGACATCTGAACTTCTAAATCCTCTATTTCTATTTTGGTAATGTAGTGGCTTAGGTTTAGGATCTAGTGGTTTTTTCTTAGTTGAAGAGTTTACAGAAGAGAGGGTGGGATTATAAACTTCTTGGGCATTATGAATATGTGGTGATAAAGGAAGGATAGGACAGGAGCTTGTTGGGATAGTGGTGACTAACTCATGTAATAGGCTTTCAGGCTCAAAGGCAAAGTTTAACACAGGTCTACTCTCTGAAGCAGTGGTACTCTTCACATGGCTATCGTAGAGGATTGTGACTGAGCTAGCCATAAGGTGGTGTAAAGCAGAAGGAGTAGACTGATGTGGATTAAGAGCAGACTCAGAGTTGGGGTGTGAGTTGTTTACACTAGATGAGGCTTGAGGGGGCTTTGTGTGCTGAAGTACCTAGGCCTTCTTGCCTTTAGTTAAAACAATGGTGCCATCCATGATGGATTTGGGAGTTAAAACAATGGGGCTTCTTGTACATTGTGGGCCCGAAGTTTCGGATAGGAGTGGGCTTGCGATTTCTCCTATTGACAAGCATTCATGGGCCAAACTGGGCTTCGTTGCCAAGGTGTTAATCATTTGTTGGGCCTGGAGGAGGAGCCGTTGGGATTTGCTCAGAGAGAACAGTTGAGCTATTGCTAACACCTCCTTGGTGTGCCGGAGCCAGCGTCGGAGACAGTAGCTGAACGGGTTTGAGATTGCAGTATTCTTTACAGTGACCAACCTTACTACAAGTAAAACAAAAGTAGTGAAGGTGTTCATATTCTATTATATAAGTATATTTACCAATAGCAAAGTCTAGATACAAAAGGCTTTGTAAGATCAACTTCAACACATACCCGAGCATACCGACCTCGAGTAGACATGGCTATATTCAGATCCACTTTGAGTGGTTTACCAATCACCTTGGCGATATGGAAGAGAACCTTTTCATTGTTGTAGGATATCAACCCATTATTGTAAGGTTGCCAGCCATTGTAAGGTTAGCAGCCACATGGTAAGGGTGACACCGACCCACTACCCACATGGTAGGGTAGCTTCCAACCAACAAAAGAGGAAGAACAAGTGGCAACAAGCTGGCCATGTGCAAAGGCCAGCTTTCTCTCCACCTCTCTTAAGTGTTTATATAGAGATGGTGAAGAGAGAACGGAAAGAGACGGACATACAAGAGAGAGCAATATACAAGAGTTGTGTATACTCTATTTGTGTCATCAGAGTGAGAGAGAATAAGCTATATAGAGTGATAGAGAGTGTGAGTTGAGTGTGTAATCCTCCTCTTATTGATATATAGTGATTTCGCTCCCGTGGACGTAGGCCGGATTGCCGAACCACGTTAAAACTCTTGTGTTATTGCTTGTTTGTATTTCCTGGTGTGCCATCGATCCTCAACAATTGGTATCAGAGCCCGGGTGGTGAAAAATCGAGTTTTTTCCGAAAGTGCCCAGATTTCGAAGTGACTGAAATCCACCTTTGAGCACACCAGGAGGAAGATCTCGATGAGAGAAGTCCAGAACTGCAAAGAACAGCCCCAGAATCAGTTGCACGCGCCTTCACGCGCTACACAGAGGAAGAACGTGAAATCCACACTCACCACGCGCCTTTACGCGCCGGTGGAGAGTCGGCGCGTCACACCACGCGCAGGCACGCGTCTCACGCGGGTCTGCAGAAAGAAGACGAGACACGTCAGCGTCCAGTCAGCGCCACGTCAGCGTCCAGTCAGCGCCACGTCGGTGAAACACGTGTCAGGCGGTAGACACGTGGCAGCCACGTGTTAGACACGTCAGCCTGCCGTTGACCAGTCAACACAGGGGCAGAGCATTATCCGCTGCTGCGCGGCTAAGGTACACTTGTAGATCTGAACTGTCCAAACTCTTTTGGCTTGATCTGAGTCATTCTGTGTCCGTTTTTCACTATCCAATAGTGCTTTCCAACTATTTGGAGTATTCCGGACACATCCGTACGGTCCAAATTTTGAATCGGAGTTTCTGTAAAAAGAAAGGAATTTACAATGGCAGGAAAAAGGTGCAAGTTTCATGATAGAGCCTTTTAATGGCAATAATGACTTTACCTTGTGGCAGCAAAGGGTGAAAAATATTATAACACGAGAGGGCCTGGTAAAAGCTCTTCTCAAAAAGTCCAACAAACCGGCAGACATGAACGATGACAAGTGGGAGGAGTTGAGAGAATTGGCAAACTGTACAATCCAGTTATATCTCAGGAACAACACACTCCGAGAAGTCATCAATGAAGTAGATCCGGCAGAGCTATGGGCAAAGTTAGAAATGAGGTACAAGTCAAAGTCTTTGACAAATCGGTTATCTTTGAAGAAGTAGCTGCATACACTTCAAATGCCAGAAGATGCGAACCTTACAGAACATCTGGACGAGTTCAACAGGATCACAATGGAATTGGACACTATTGGAGTGAAGACCGAGGAGGAAGATAAGGCTATGATCTTGCTGGTCTCCTTACCTTCATCATATGAGCATCTCAGGACTACTCTATTGTACGTGAAGGATGCTCTTGGACTGGATGAAGTGGTTGCTACACTTATTTCTCATGAGTCGATGAAGAAAAAGGAAAGTAGCAAGCACCCAGAAGGAAATGCCTTGGTTGCATCAGAAAATGAGCAAGGCAGAGGCAGGTCCAATGATAGACGGAGTAGATACAAATCAAGAGGACGTTCGCAATCAAGGCCAAGCTACAAGAGAAAGTGCTATTACTGTGATCAGGAGGATCACCTCATCAAAGACTGTGCAAAGCTCAAGGAGGACAAGGCAAACAAGGAACATGCGAGCTCATCAAATGTCGCTGCTGCAGTAAATGCTAAGGATGAGTATGTATTCACAGTTTCGTCAAGTATGACGAAACCTGATTGGATTTTAGATTCCAGAAGTACATACCATATATGCATGGACAGAAAGCTTTTTTCCACATACCAAGCAAAGGACGGAGGTATTGTTCGAGTGGCTAACAACACTGTGAGTAAGATTGTTGGTATAGGAACAGTACGGCTCCGAATGGAAGATGGAAAAATTTTCACGTTGGATGGAGTCCGACATGTGCCAAGGCTGAAGAAGAATCTAATTTCCTTAAGTATGCTAGACTTGAAGGGTTATAGCTTCTCATCTAGCAAAGGAAATCTCAAAGTTATCCATGGAGATACGGTGATGCTACATGGACGACTGAAGGGAAATCTGTACAGGCTTGTTGAAAATGTTGTGACAGAAGGAGCTACTGTCACTTACCAGGCAAGAAGTACAAGATACGCACCGAAAAGACATAAGGCTCAGCAGACATGGCAACCAAAGTGTACAAGAATGCATGGAGGCAGTTCGAAGGTGCACAAAATGGAGCCATTGCAGCCAATTTTAAAGATAGCTCAGAGTAAAGAGACCAAGACAGCAAGGCATGTCCCAGGGAAGAAAAGAGTTTCTTTTGCTCCTGATTTAGAGACATATTGCGATCTCTCCAAGACTGTATGGAAGGGAGAGATGCCATCACAAAGAGTTGCAAAGTAAGCTTTGCATGGCACCCTAGTAAGGGGGTACCGGGCACTCCAAGCAGGGGCTGCTATTATGGATCACCTCACATGGGTTGAGGGGGTGATTTGTAGGATATCAACCCATTATTGTAAGGTTGGCAGCCATTGTAAGGTTGGCAGCCACATGGTAAGGGTGGCACCGACCTACTACCCACATGGTAGGGTAGCTTCCAACCAACAAAAGAGGAAGAACAAGTTGGCAACAAGCTGGCCATGTGCAAAGGCCAGCTTTCCTCTCCACCTTCTCTTAAGTGTTTATATAGAGATGGTGAAGAGAGAACGGAAAGAGACGGACATACAAGAGAGAGCAATATACAAGAGTTGTGTATACTCTGCTTGTGTCATCAGAGTGAGAGAGAATAAGCTATATAGAGTGATAGAGAGTGTGAGTTGAGTGTGTAATCCTCCTCTTATTGATATATAGTGATATCGCTCCCGTGGACGTAGGCCGGATTGCCGAACCACGTTAAAACTCTTGTGTTATTGCTTGTTTGTATTTCCTGGTGTGCCACCGATCCCCAACAATTGTAATATTCAATGGGGAGTTATGGGAACCTAACCTACAGAGCTGTAGCAACTTCCTTAGCTTCTGATGGCTTGAAATCGTGTTCCCATCGACGAACAGTTAGGTAATGATCCATGATTATCCATGGCCCTTCTGTGTATACTCTGTTGCAGTCAACGATCATTTCAAATTTCACTAGGAAAAAGCCAAGCCCCAGATTTGTGGCTTCAAAGTCACCTTGTAATCCCCAAATTTTCCTTAATTTGTTGACAAGAAATTTGAATCCCACTGTTTTCCCCAAGAGACGGACTATGAGACAATCCTTCCAAGGTTTACGTATCAATTTCACGAGTCGTGAGGGCAACTTGATTTGGGTATTTTGGGAACTAGGTCTTGCTTTTGTTCGTCTTCTGATAAGGCCTCATTATCCTTTTCATCAGTGAGGAATTCATCGTCAGTGGATAGCCGATCCAAATCATTATCAAAGGCCTTTTCATTAGGTTTAGTTGCTGTGAGAGCTTGTTTGAAGGATTTCTTTTGGGCACCTCAGATGGCGTGGGAAGCATTTCCACTTCCTGATTTTCTTGGTTTGCCTTAGGTGTTGCCAGATTCTCCTCTATCGGCTGATCTCCCTCACCAATCGTAAAGCTCTTGACCTTTTTGGTGCTTTGCACCAGATGATCCTCCTCCTCGATGGATCAGCCATTGTTACCAATGTTTAGAGAGAGAGAGAGAGTCTTGACCGTTACGTTTTGGGCACAACTGAGAGGCTGTTTAACATCACCTAAAGAAGTCACATTTTTTTTTACTCTCTTCATCTTATGTAGACAAATTAAAAAGTTAAATTTTTTTTGAAAAAATTTCAAAAACAAATTCAAAAAGTCAACTATTTTTAATTTATTTTTGTCTTTTTTAAAATTTTAATTTTTTGATTCGTCTCATCTTAAAAATTTTATTAAAAAAATTCATAAAAATTAAAATTAAGCTTACAAAAAAAAAAAAAAAAACTCAAACACCCACTGACATTAAAGCGAAATATTTCAAGAATTGTATGGTGAATAATTAAAATTCGAATTTACTGAATTTGGGGTGAATGTCAAACTAAAAAGAAAAGAATTGTAAGTAAAACAAAATTAAACAAATTATTCACTTTTCCCTTATTCATTCATTTTACAAACCCCCCCCCAAAAAAAAAAAAACAGAGGGGGGGGGAGTTTGGCTATAAAAATAGTTTGAACTTTCTAACAATGCATACAAATGTACCTTTTACAAAATGATTTAAAAAAAATAAGTAATTTCTTTAAAAAATTAGTTTTGGTGGTGGGAATCTTATCTTTTTAAACACGTGTACATGGAAGCAAACATGTTTTTCTCGACATAGTTCATATCTTGAAATGTATAACAGTCTATGTTTTTGTCATCATAAATATGCAACACAACAAAAGCAATCTGGCCCCTTCTTGTAATCTGAAAAATGCTTCATTATACAACATCAAGATTCTTTTCCTAACTACATCACATACTCTATTTGCAACAAATAGATTCATAACAATGCCAAGATCCTAGAAAATACATTTCCTAATTGAAGATGATGATATAAAGAGCAATATGGGATAACCAGCCAGAGAACCGAAATTGTTAGTTGTGGAGAGAACTGGGACTACTACTGTGAACATTTGCTCTGCAAGCCAGGTTGACTTCTAGTTTGGTTCTGCTACTCCAGCAAAAACTGACTACATCCAAACCGATGAACCATGGGATGAAAGAATCAAAATGAATGACCTAAAATTCTCTTCAAAACTTCAGAATATGAAAATTTTATGACCCACCTCACTCTTCTGTCGAAGATGTCTTGGATGCTATGCCTTTAATTACATGTCGACATTGAAACCTGTTAAGAGGTAAATAAATTAGATATCACTTTTTCAATATTTAAACTATAAGATTACCAATAAGGGAGAAAAAAGTGCATTTGGAACATTAAGTACCAGATCAAATCACTTGAAGTAGAATCCATCAAACTGACAGATTCAGCAGTTTGAGCAACACAATGTTGAGCACCGGTTTCCAGATCTTGGGTCCTACACTTGAATCGTAACCTGAGAGGCACTATCTGCAACATAAAGTGCCAACCATACATACATTACTCTTAGGCCTTAAAGAAAGTGTAACCATGGATGAAAAGCTTGAAGTTCTTAATGCTAGAAAACCTCAAGATACATATAACAATTTAACAAATCATCAGAGATTTATCTGATCATTTCAAACAATTCATGACACTAAGCATATAAACATTAAAACATATCATCATTCCACAACACCCCCACCTTTCGTAAATTAGATGTCACTATTAGATTGACTGGGGACTCAGCTCCAGCTCAAACAAAATCCTTATCTAGTTCCAAAGGGATTTAAAAACTTGACCACAAACCTGAAATCTGACAATGATATACTGCTTTCAAACAAATGTGAGTACCATACATCCTCAATTAATCAACACGTTTCTTGTATTTATTAAGATTCCCAGGATGATCTAAGAAACAACCTCTAAAATCTAGAATTACTAAAAGCAACAAAATGTACCCAGTATTGTTACCTTTTTGCTGTACCTGAAGTCACGCTTGGGAAGAAAATGCAGGGGCAGGTTGAAAGAAGGTGGAGCTTTAACCAACAAAAACAACTTGGTAGGGCCTAAAAAAATGATAAACAGAAGTGCTATAAATTGTAGAAAATTTATTTCTGAACTATCTATCTGCTAGTGAAAAGTTAAGCTCAACTATTTACCTGCATAAGAATCAGATCCTGCTCCCTTGGAAATTAGCGTCCGAATAGCCTGTTCAAGATATGAACTATAAGGACCAACAAAAGTGTAATTAGAAAGCATAAATACTGATAAGCTTTAAGAACCTTTCTTGAAAGCCCTTCTGCTGCTCGGCTTTTAGTGAAATCAACATCACCTCCAGATACAACCTTTCCATGTAAAAAGCACACCTCATAAACATGTCGAGGGCGTATTGGGCTGGCTCCAAGAACCAAAATGACTCCATCGATATCAGGAATCTCACTAATCATCAGTTGCAGGGCAGTTCGGAGGCTAGAAATTGTCGTCATCACTTTCTCCAGTCTTCTAATCCCCTGTTTTACCTCTCTCATTCTCCCAGCATGCTTCCTCCGGAAAGATGCCTTGAATTCATTTTGTGCCAGAACCATCTCCTAAAACCAAATTACATAGGTTGCATAAATTATAGCACCAAAACTCCTACAATGGAAGGAAACTATCTTCACTCAGCTAACATACCAATTCTTTATACTCAGTTTGAAGTGTGTCAAATTCAAGACTCACATCCTGCAAAATACTGCAAATATAAATTGGTTTTAGAGGCCCTTGCTAAGCAATTAATTCAAATTCACCACATCCACCATTAGAATCAAGAAATTTAAGACAAATATCAGCTGGAATATTTGGCTCCTACCCAAAAAAATATATATATATATATTATTGGCAGAAATTTCAGTGGTGATTGATTGCCAATAATTTATTGCTATCTAGATATGCAAATTTGAAATTACTAGTTTTTGCTCTTCTCTTTCTTTCTTTCTCTGGTTTTTTGGATAGGTGTATTTGGGAAAGGCTGTGACTTTGATACTTTCAATCTCATTACTAAACCAGGTAAAAGATCACTATAACTAAATATCTCAAGAAATTAGTGTGAATGAGACAGTAAACGCTCTTAAATCTCATAAATAAATAAAAAAATAAAATAAAAAAACTCTAGTTTCTGAGACGAAAACTTAATTAGAGAAGGAAAAAAAAAAAAAAAGGAATTTTGAAAAGATAAGAAAGAACATACGAAGGGATTTGCTGGTGCATGTAAAGGACGAACCCTAGGATGTCAGCGACGACATGGAATATGACGGAGCTGTCAAAGCACTCCGCCCTGGTCTCGATCTCCGTGAACTCCATCTCCGATCTTCCTTCTCCTTCCATCTCTGCAACTCCCAATTCCAGACCTCGCTGCCCTTCTGCTATTCGAAAACAAATTTGGGCGGGTTAACGTGACAGACAAAGAAAAGACTTGTTTGGGAACACGTATAGAATCATCCAACGCCGGAACAGATGCTTCCGTGGATTGGATATTGATAGCATAAAATGGGTGATTAAGGTTAGAATTTTTTAAATGTAACGTTTAATTAGCCCCTAAAAATTAATTTAAGCAAATTGTAAAAATATTAAAAACAGATTGGCTCATGCAAGATGATCAAAAAAGATAATTAGTTCGGTAGATTTTGCTATAATTGAATTATATTTAGAATAAATTTGAAATTCGTTTAGAAATTGACTATTTTAATTGATTTTTTGATTTTTATAAAAGGACATACAGAAAAATAGAGACAATGATGTGATAACTTATAGTGATTTTTTAACTAAAAGTTCAAGTCCCCAAACAAGGCTCATTCAATTAGTCTTTTGATCAATTACACTTTTGAATATATTTCAAGAGGTAATTTATCCTAATTAATCTTGTAGAAGGTCTAGCATTTTTTGAACAAATTTCATAGAATAGTTTACTCCGATTAATTTTCTAATGTTGTATTTGGTTGGAGAATTTAAAAAGTGATTTGAAAATGAAAAGAAAAAAAATAGATAAAATATGAATAACACATACTTATATTTCATATAGTTTTATATACCTTTTTCCTTTTCATTTTCAAATCTCTTTTCAAATTCTCCGACCAAACACAACGTAATATCTTTCATATGGTGAATTGTCAAAATCCCGCATAAAATTACAGTATAAACATTATTGCCTCGTATTTGAGGTCTCTCAAATATTGAGATACATTGTACAAAACAAAACAAAGAAAACCACACCAATCATCATCCTTCTTTGTCATCAAGTTTGCATTGCAGTCGTATTTGATCGGTAATTGATACACAAAAGCAGATGAAGCATTTCCCTTCGCAACAAAATCGAAACAAAATCACACAGAGATTCCAACTAGACTGAAAAACAGGGTATTAATTCTAAGGTCTGAGCATATCTTTTACATGCCATGCTTAAGAAATACAAATTGAAACTTCACTTACACACATTTTACTAGTTAATTTCATAAGTTTATGAGTCTCATCATCCAACTCAACCTTGTCCATCTTCATGCGTTCTGCAACTATAAGTGGCATCTTACCAGCTTTGACGTAAGTACGCAAAAGCAAGTTATAGACTTCTGTATTCAAATGGCCAGCCTTTCGAAGAGTGACCAACAACTGCTCTGCCCCATCAATGTTGCCTTGCTCTTCAAGGTTCCTAAATACTTCTTGAATGATTTTCTCATCGGGTTCCCATTTCTTCACACTACCAACAGCTTTCTTGAAACAATCCAAAACTTTATCCGTCTGCATTTGTTTCAAATAGCCCCAAGTGAGAAGCTCCCACGTGGTGTAACTCGGTTTGATGCCTCTTTGAACCATCCGATTGTAAAAATTCTCCGCCAATTCCATCTCTTTTTTGTTGATGTAAAATGCAAGAAGTAAGTTTGAAACCCTAGAATCACCACTGCCAGAAACAGATTCCCACTCGGTATAGATTTTCTCAGCTTCCTCAAATTCATTGAGTTTTAGGAGAGAAGATATCATGCAATTATACTCTGCATCATTCATTTTCAGGAATGTTGATTTCATCTTTTTCCATATCCGGTTCACCTCATCCTTGCTTCCTATGTTTGTATGCAGACTAAGGAGGGAGGAATAAGCAACACGAAATTTTCGAAAAGTCCTCTTCTCCATTTCCTTCAAAGTAGGTTTTGCTTTATCAAACAACAATTTTCTTATGTACAAGCTGCTTAAAGTGCTGTATGTAACCCAATCCGGATCTATTTTCGCCTTCTTTAGCTCGAGAAAGATCTTCTCTGCAGCCTCAACATCATTCTGTGAGGCACAGGAAGTTAGCCACAGATTGTAAGTGACCACATCCAGTGAAGTGTTCTTCTTCAACTCTTGAATCACTGCAAGAACCTTGTCTAATTGGCCCTGGGAGATGTACAGAGAAAGCATGTGGTTATAAGGAAGAGGGTATTTCAAGAAACCACATTCAGACATTTTTTCCATAAGAGCCTCAGCTTTAGAAGATTCCTTGTGCTGGACATAGGTGTGGAGAAGAGAAGTACAGGTAGGCTGGCCTTTCAGTCCATCAGGAAGATCTTCGAAAAACTTTTCTGCACTGCTTAGGCCACGAACTTTCGCAATCAAGTCCAAATGAACCGCATAATCTCCCGGTTGCAGCTTGATGTCATCTTGTATTTTCATCCATTCACATATCTGCATAAATAATCAAAATTGAGACCCTGTTGGGGAACAAATCACATACACAAACAATACCAAGAAGAATCAATCACAAACAAGAAAAATTGACACACAAATTTACATGTTTCAAAGGAAATTTTTTTTTTTTTACATGTTTCAACAAGATTGCCTACAACCAGTTCCACTATACAAAAAGAAGAGAAGAGTACAATGTGGCTGATTGTGAAAACAACAATATATTTATATGTCAGGTTTACATCGACAAATTACCATAATATCCTTACTACAATGCCCGACCCCCTTCGAGCAGGACATCAGTACTAACCCGGTTTCACAATCTCAGCACCGTAAACTATAAGGCATGTAGTGAAAGACATAATCTTCAGTAATCTAAATTCCAAGATCATTCAAATCAAACACGCCAAAAAGATTAGCAAAAAATTGAATATTGCGATTACGTTAAGCTAAGGAGTTATGCCATACAAACTAGTGAATTTTACGAGCATTTTTTTTTTTTCATTGTCCCATTTCAAATATAAAGATTCATTACTCCATATTCTGTGCCAAAGTCACCAAAACCCACATTCCACAAATTTCCAGATAAAATTGAAATTACACTAGTGAATACACCTTTTGAAGTTTTAAGAAAAACTCAATCCATATTCTTCCACATTTCTCGAGGGCGTGCTTGAAGCGCTTGTGCTTTCGGAGCTCGCGAACGATGCGATTGAGCTCGTACTTTCGGACTACGTGCCCTTCCTCTTTCCATTTCCGTATTGCGATCACGGCGCTGCGTTTCGCGTACACGAGGCTCAAAAGTCGTCTTCCCAAGCGTGTCCGTCCGGCGGAGTTTCGCGTGGCGGCGATGGTGGCGCCGCCAGTGGTTGCGGGCTTCGACGCGCCACTGCCGCCACCGCAGAGAAATAGCGCGCGGCGGCGAGGGTTGTTCGAACGCGACGGAGCAACATTTCTGCGCTTGGTGTTTGTGAGCTTCTAGTTGCAGTGACGAAATGCGACCAGTGATTATGGGCCTTTTGTTTCGATCTCTATAAAAAGAAAGCCCACCGGCCCATGTCAAAATTCAGTGTCTAAGGCTGACCCAGATTGAATGTTGGGCTTGTAAAAAAGTCCCAAGCTTGCACAAAGTTAGGCTGGGTTTGGGTTGCCTAGATTAGAGCATCTACATCAGTCTCTCTACAATAACTTTAAAACTAGGGCAAATTACACAAATAGTCCCTATAGTTTGGGGCTTGTGTCACTTTGGTCCCTGACTTTTTAATTGCGACACATTTGACCCTGAATTTTGAATCTTGTTTCAAATAAGGACAATTGAATATATAATTAGATTTTTTAAGGGTAAAATTGTCAATTTGATAAAATATAAACTAATTTGACAAAAATAAATGTCAAACAAATATTTTTGAATTTTTAAAAATTATTTCTACCTACTAAAAATAAAATTATGTAAAATTGATAAATCTTTTGGACATTTATATTTTTTTTTTACCAAATTAATTTTTATTATGTGTTTGGATGATGATCATGTAAAATTAATTTTAAAAAATTAATCATGTAATTTTTATTAATTTTAAATAATTTTATCATTGGTGGATAAAAATAATTTTAAAAAAGTTAAAATATTTTTTTGACATTTATTTTTGTCAAATTAGTTTATATTTTATCAAATTGACAATTTTACCCTTGAAAAATCTAATAATATTTTCAATTGTCCTTATTTGGAACAAGATTCAAACTTCAGGGTCAAATGTGTCACAATTGAAAAGTCAGGGACCAAAGTGACACAAGTCCCAAACTATAGGGACTATTAGTGTAATTAACCCTTAAAACTATTGTAGAGAGCCAAAGCTATAAATATCAGCTCCATCAGCCTCTCTGTACCCTTTACTCAGTTTGTGAATGCCTCAACTGATTTGTTGAGGCACTGTTTACACGATAATTGATTTTTTATTATATTTTCTGGAGCAAAGCTAGGCCAAAAAGCCATGACCAATCGTCCATCCAGATGTCCCCTCGAATGTCCCGTGAGTGCCCTGTAACAAAAAAGGAAAATGCTCAAATCTAGCCTAACCGATCGACTGCCCCTCAGTGGGTTTGGTCCTCCCGTGTTGTTGTTGCTCTAGTGTTGATCTGTTACTATCTTGGGCCTTGTTTATAGTTGCTTGTTCATAATATTTTAATAAAATAGAATTTTATAATAGAGAGTTTGATGGAGTACATAGGCTAGCTAAAATATAAAAATAAATTTTAAGTTATAATTTAGTTCAAAATTTGTTGAGGCTAATGCAATTGTGCTTAAGCCTGTCGTAGTTGCACAAGTCGTCTGGGGTATTCTATTATGTTACTTCTAAAAATATTTAACTTATTCAAAATTTATTCAAAATTTGTATGTAGTGTGACTTATGTGTGGGCCACATCATTTTGAATTTGATATATATATATATATATTTATTTAAAATTATTATTTTTTAATGTAAAATTATTGTTGATAGTACAGATTTTAGAGTATAAGGCCCCGTTTGTTTTCAGAGGTAGAATGGAGGGGATTGATAGTGAGGGGATTAAGTAAAATTGTGTTTGTTTTGATGATTGTTGTTAGTATAGGGATTGTTAAATTATTTTTATATAAAATAAATATAAAATAATAAAAAAATAAAAAAAATACAAAAATATTAAACATTAATATACAAAAATATTAAACATTAATATTTTTAAAAAATGCCCAATATGTAAAAAAAATTTAAAAAAATAAAATAAAATAAATCCAAAAAAAATAAAACAAATAA
Organism: Camellia japonica; assembly: GCA_030407325.1. Classification (NCBI taxonomy): domain Eukaryota; kingdom Viridiplantae; phylum Streptophyta; class Magnoliopsida; order Ericales; family Theaceae; genus Camellia; species Camellia japonica. The sequence goes on from JAPPVO010000003.1 coordinate 21,507,998, forward strand.
AATAATGATTTTTACTTAACAAAAAAAAATGCCCGACATGTAAAAAATAAAAATAAATAAAAAATTTCTAGTCCACCGGACTATTTTTCTAATACGAAGTCCTAGAGGCCCATCTGAATCCCCTTGAAGAGGCTCATCCTAATCCGGAGCTCACTATCAATCCCCTCCCCATCTCTCAAAACAAACACAATATTAGTGAGTCTCACCTCACTACCAATCCTAATCCCTCCTCTAACTCTCCAAACAAACAGGCCTAAGAGTCATTATATGAGTGATTTCGATTTATACCCTTTAAAATAAAAATTATCGTCAACTTCCTCTCTCATACAGTGAGGATTTATTTGGCAATGACTTTTTTAGTTGATTTTTTTTTATTTTTTTAGCCTGAGACTTTTTTGTTTGTTTGGCTTTTTTGGTTTTTTTTGCATTGAAAATGATGTTCCCAAAGTGAAATGACAAAATTGCGCTCCACTTGGAAATGATTTTTTTTGACTTTTTGTTTGTATATGGGTCAGTTTGGTAATTTTACATCCCAACTCAAGTGTTTTGGCATTTTATGATTTTGTAATTTTTTTTTTTTTGTTCATATGTGATTATTTAGCCCCACAACAAATGCCAAACCGAGGCTGAGTATGGAGATAAATTAAAAATTGTAGAAAGAATTAACGGCCCATCTACATGAGTGGTAATAAATACAACAATTATAGATCCCAAATAAATTACCAAATTTTCTATCAAACCTCTCATATGGGTGTGAGACCCATACAAACCACATGTGTGTGGGTCGAATACCCATGTGAGAGGTTTGGTAAAAAAATTGGTAGTTTATTTGGGGTTCCTAACATACCTCTTTGTAATAATTAGTGTACCAATTAGTATTATGACATTATCATTGACCCTATTTATTATACAAATTACAAATATCCCAAACTTCTAAAATGATGTCACATCATCTGTTAGTACATTGGTTAGTACACTAATTGGTACATATAACATTATTATATTTTGTTTATTGAATAATGGTACATGTACCAATTAATATACTAACTAGTGTACCAATTGATAATGTAGCATAATTTAAGAGGTTGTTGATAGTTGTAATTTGAATAATGAGTAGGATCAATACTAATATCATAATTAGTATTAATACACTAGTTAGTATACTAATTGATGTATGTAGTACCATCGTTATTTATTAGATAATGTCACTAGGTTGATAATAAATATGAATGGTAAGGTCAATAAATTAATGTAATAATTATATATGAAATAACAAAAGAAATATGCACAAATAAGCTGCAACTTTTTTCAGATTTTATTTATTTATTTCTTCAAAATTTTCCTTATCATATTAATAAAAGGGAGATTGACCAATAAGTCTCATATTTTAGACTTGTAATTCATATAATCTCATATTTTTTCTCGTGATCCATTTAGTCCTTTTGAATATGTAATGACTCATTTGCCCATACATTGGAGTGTCATATTTGGAAAAAATACACTAAAGAGTTTCTTAGTATCACATCATACCCGTTACGTTAGAGTGTTACATTTAGAAACAGTATATTAAAGAGTTTTTAATTTTTTTAAAGTGTTACATCATACCCGCCATGTTAGATTGTCACATGTCATGTTTAGGAAAAGTACACTAAGGAATTTTTAATTTTTTTTAGAGTGTCGCATTATACCCACCACGTTATCAAGTTTGAGAAAAGTACACTAAGGAGTTTTTATTTTTTTTAAAGTGTCACATCATACCCACCACGTTGTCACATTAGGAAAAGTACACTAAAGAGTTTTTTATTTTTTTTGAAGTGTCAAATTATACCCACCATGTTGTCACGTTTGAGAAAAATACAATAAGAAATTTTTATTTTTTTGAAGTGTGACATCATACCTGTCACATTAGGAAAAAGTGCACTAAAGAATTTTTATTTTTTTTAAAGTGTCATATCATACTCGACACGTTGACACATTAGGAAAAAATACAATAAAGAGTTTTTATTTTTTTTAAAGTGTCACATCATATTCGTCATGTTGTCACATTAGGGAAAGTACACTAAAGAGTTTTTATTTTTTTTGGAGTAAAACTTTTGGGATGTCACATTATACCCGCCACATTGTCACATTTAGGAAAAGTACACTAAAGAGTTTTTAATTTTTTTGGAATGTCACATCGTTGGAGTATCATATTAATACCTGCTACGTTAGAGTATTATATCATACATGTCACATTAATAAAAAAGTATAGTTGTCCACTAAAACGCTACCAAAATCAAAAGTAGGACCACACGGAAAAAAACTCTCTACTAATAAGACTTAACAGATCAATAGAAAAAATTTGAAACTAATTAGAGTACTTGTTTGTGAGATGAGATTTATTGATAAATATTCCTTAATAAAACTTCTTTTTTAACCAAAAAAAAGAAAAAAGGAAGTATGAGAAATTAATTCTATTTATGCGCTCACGTAGATTTATAATAAATACAGAGCACATGAAATACATACAAAATTTAATTATATATATTTATTCTTATCAAATTTATCAATTGCAGACGTTACTCAGAGCGTCACATCTTGCTGCCAACGGATTCTTAATACATTCATCGTGAATTCTTAGCGTGTCTGATTGAAAAAAGCAAAAAAAAAAAAAAGCACTCCCTTTAACGTGTCTACCCTATACCTAAGACTTGTTCAATATGTATCCGATATCAATTTGTAATCTTAAAAGAGATGTCATCAGTGTTTTGTAGGAATGAATAATCGTAAAAGACAAGGGAATCAATGGAGATATTCTCAAACTGATAGGGGGGACAGGTCAAGTGGGAAGCTCATATGATTTGCATTTGAACTAAAAATATGAATGAATAATATGGATGTAAAAGGGGGTGGTAGTAGAGGATTGTAGGAGATCCATGAAGAAGAGCCATTATTGAAGAAGATCTCCTTTTGATTCACATCCATCCATCCATCCATCGTCACTCCCTCACAAAACGAAACTTATTAAATTTGCACGGGTCAATCGTACACTTTCTCTCTCACACGTACACCTTCAGTTCACGAATTTCATATAAATTCTCAATTTGTAACACTTTTTGTCTTCCTATTTGCATTTGGCTCTGTGTAGGTGCGTGTCAATGTGTGAGTGAGAGAGAGAGAGAGGTCCACCTAATGCCCTTAAGATTTTTTTGGATAACATTCCTAATGACCTTGACATGACAAATGAGTGCGCATGAAATAAATATCATGAAAAGTTTCATGAAAGTAATTTAATGATAATTGTATAACATATAATAAAATATTACAAATGTTATAAATTAATTCAAATGTGAAAAATCTTCATGAAGACTTTTCATGATATTTCTTTCATGATACCTAATATTATTGCTCTTATTATTATAGCCAATATATATTAGATTTTAATAAAATAACTTTTATTCTGATTTCAATTGATTATTTTCGATCCAAATAAATTTTAATCGTTTTAATGATGTTGAGCTTGTTTTTGTTTTATTATTATTTTTTTAATGTATGATATCTACAATGGCACTAATCAAATAGTCTACACATTCACAAAATGTTATATTACATAGTTACGGGGGTGATTCAATCATTACGTCATTTAAGTTGTTTTTTAATGTCCATAAGAAAATTTTTAAAAAAATTATCATTGAAGATCGTAATTTTTTAATAATAAAGTAATTAAATAAAATCTTATTTTAATATTTAATCTAAAGCCTTCAAAAATCTTTACTTTTATTGCAATAGTTAAAATTTCTCGTTCTATAGAGACTCATATCCTCCCTCCATAGAAGTTTTTTTTATCCCTTGTGGGATCTATTTTGTATTTTCAAGTACTTTATTTGACGATTTACTATCGGATATATAATGTATTAAATCTTATATTTTTCCATAGTAAAATAAAATACATTTTTAATTATTTGACCACGTCAAATTTTTTTTAAAAAAAAGTGAATCTTGAGGCTTGATTGATTCATTAACTAAAGGAAAATTAGACAATTGGAATAGAAATTTTTTTAAATAAATATCATGTCAAAAATTAATACGGTACATTGGCCACATGAATCACGATGAAAAATGTCTCGTTTGGCATACAATAGTTTTAATTTAAAAGTCAAAATATTATTAAAAAAATCAAAAAAGTCTGTAATCTATATCAAAAAATCAAAGATTCTCTTTTCTCTCTACTTTTTATATATCTTTTTGTAAAAAACTAAAAATTCATTCCAAACATATTAATTTTTTTACCTCATATTTTAGTCAAAAAATCAAAAAATTATTAAAATAGTATGTTCCCAAATGAGACCTTAGTGGGTTTGGGATGGCTGCTGTGTAGCAAAATGAGCCCATTTCGGGACTCATTTCGATAATCCGAACCGTTCACATTTTAGAATACATCACGTAGCACATGCGTGAAAAAAAATCAAGTCAATCGGATATCGCTTACCCATTCATCCACTCACATTTGTATTATTTTTAATACTTTAAATCACAATTATTATTTATTTTTATAGATACAAATGTGAGTGGATAAATCGGTAAACGATATCCGATTGACTTAATTTTTTCTAGACATGTTCTACTTAATGTGTTCTAAAATGTTAATGGTTCAGATTATCAAAATGGGCTCCGAAATGAGTCCATTTAACTACACAGCAGTTGCTGCTGTGCCTCCGCACAACAGCTATCCCAAACCTGGCCTTAGTGCACAAAAAATTAGACAAAAATGCTTGTATGAATCCTAGTAATGTTAGGAATTTTAAATATTTTATCATATAAATTTTACACTCATATAAAATATTTGATAAAAATCTATACTATAGTAAAAGGGGGTTTTTAACCCCAAGCCTTGTGGGAGCTCCAATCTCCCAATCTAAATTTTCTAATTTTTTGATTTAAAAAAAAAATCTTAGCATTTATTAACTTCTCCCAACTCCCAAGTTTTACCATCATAATAACACTTTAATGCATTAAGAACAAGCATAAAAAAAAATTCTTTGAAATCCAACACATATAAATTTCTTGAAAAGTCTCAACACATATGATTATTATTCCTCATAATAATACTTTAATGCATTAAGAACAAGCATACAAAAAATTTCTTGAAAAGTCCAACACATATGATTATTATCAAAATATTAAATTTTAATATAATATAATAAAAAAAGACATTTAATTCTTTGAAAAGTCCAACACATATGATTATTATCAAAATATTAAACTTTAATATAATATAAAATAAAAAAAAGAAAATATTTAAAAATCAAAATTCACATATATAGATAATTATAAACACAATTTGTACATTGCACAGGTAATAGGCTAGTATTAGGAAAACATATACGGTCCTCACCTTTTTCATGAATCCTACATCTTTGTCTCATATTTAAATCTTATCCTATGAAAAAATTATATGTGTTTGATAGGCAACAAAAGGGAGGTCGGCTTTATATAAAAGTAATTTGTTTAGGTGGTGAGGGACATGGACGGTTATGATTCCCAAAGTAATGATCACTGGTCCCAATCCGAGCTTAATTAACCCAAACAAAGTCTAATCTGCATCTGTATATTATATAATGAAAATAGAATTTTTAATCTACAAGTTTCGTGGGAGTGGGAGTTTCAATATTTTAATTTTAATTTTTTAATTTTTTGATTTAAAAAAAAAATCAGTATTTATTAACTTCTCCCAACCCACAAACCTTTTTGATTTCCTTTATAATTACTGTAACATCTTTTTCAATTTCTCTCATCCGCTATGATTACACACAAAAATAAAGAAGATAAGAATTTAACTATGGAACTCAAACAGATATAACATCTAAATTTGAATTATGATTTAGTAATATAATTATCTATTTTTTTATGTACATCTATCAAAATTTTAAATCACTTAATGAGACAAATTAATTAATTTTCTAAAATTATTGATTTTTTAATTTATAAAATAGATTAAAAAAACTATTGACTGATTTATTTATTTAATAATAAAAATATTTCATAATCTCTCCATCCTAATTTCTCTCACCGATTTACAAAAAAAATAAAATAAAATAAAATTAAGACCTATCATCCTTCTCTCTTTCCCAAAAAATCAAATAATATTTTTCATGAAAATTGTAGATATCTATCTATATCTTATATATTATATTATAACATAAAAAAAAACTAAAAATTAGATATACAAATAGATAAAATTAATAAATTTGATTCTTGTTTATTCTGTTAAAATCTTTTTTTTACATCTTAATATCCAATTTTAAGTTTTAAAATCTTTAAAATTTATCTAAACAAATCTAATTTGAAAATATCTCTCACCATTATATTTTAAATCAGTAAAACTCACATGTCTATCATATATGTAAGTCACATAATAACTTATCTAAATAATAATAATTAAAAACAAATAAAAACCACAAATAAATTAAATTAAAAAAAATAGAAACCCACAGCTCCATCTTAAATAAATTGAAAAAAAAAAAACCGAATAGAAACCACACAAAAATAAAAAAGATAAAAATTTAGATATGAATCTAAAAAAATATGATAATATCTAAATTTGAATTATGATTTAGTAATATAATTATCTATTTTTCTAATGTGTATATATCAAATTTTTAAATCATTTAATGAGAAAAATTAATCAATTTTGAAGTCTTATTTAAAGAATAATCTGATTAGTCATTTCAACTCTTAAACTTCGCGGACACTGGTAGAGGAGCTAATGGATTGGGTTAGGTGAAATTTAAGTTATTAGACGTCACATTCTCCCGCTCTATAAATTTATGGATTAACGGAGTGGGAGAATGTTTGTTTCGGTGAGGTTTATGTGTTTGTTTACAGGTTTGCATGGTAGAGAAAAATTATTGGTAATTATGGTTGCAATCGAAATATCTATATCTATTCCATGCCAAAGATTTTGATCAGATTTTGTTTTTTCAATGAAGACCATAAAATTGAAATAAAAAAAATAGGTATCAAATTTTTTATTGTCATTTTATTTTATAAAAAATGTAAAAATTTATTGAGAATTCAAGATTTTACTATAATATTAGATTTTTGTATAATTAGGTAAATTTAAAACTTTTAAATATCATTGTGTTCTTTATTTTTATTCTTTTTCTATCCCATTAGACCATTAGTGCTATTTGTTAATTGTTAATTATAATTCAATTAATTGAAAATGAAAGCTTAATATAACTTTTCATATATATTATAGTTAATTTGTTACAACTATAGTTGTATATAATAGCATAATATATAGGGATAATCTCTAAATATAATTTCTATTTTTTTATGTGATTAAAATAGTCTATCTTAATAGTATATAGAAGAGTTAGACGGTTTCTTTTATTTCTAAAAAACCAATCTATTTTTTTACTTTTTAATTTTTTAAATTGAAACATCAGTTGTTTATGTCCACAAAAAAAAAAAAAAAATGATAAACACATATCAAAAAGCTATACATTTTTTTTGTTTTTTTAATATGTAGGATATTTACAAATGGAAAATATTTGACACCTCAAATTTTTTTCCATAATCCAACTTATAATAATGTCAATTTTTATAAAAATAGGAAAAGAGAATTAATTAAATTATATTTCAACCAACCACATAATCAAACTTTGACTATTTCAAGATGTTATTTTACTATAATTCCAATTAAGAAAATTTTCAACCCTTAATATTTTTTTTTATCAAATTATAATTTGATAAAAATTTAAAAAGATGAAATGTTAAAAATTATGTTTTTTCCGTCAAAATTGGTGAAAAGAAAAAAAAATTGAGATAAGAATGAAAGTTCTTTTAAAAATTGATAAAAATTTAATGAAAAAGTTAAAGTAATTCATATCAAATCAAAATTTTTATTCAAAATTAAAATCAAATTAGATAAAAAAAAATTAAAAGAAAATGATGAAAGTTTGAAAATATTTTGAAACCTTCTTAATCATAAAGACTAGAAATCCATGTGTGTATTATATTAATATTATATTTTTAGTTATGAAATTGAAATGAAAAGAAATATAACTTAAATTATTTGATTAATAATGGAAACATCATATTAATTATTGTTAAATATCACTTCACTTCATATTTAATAATAAAATTATATATTTGTTTTAATTATAAATTATAAATTTGTATATTTTTATAACAAGAAGAGGTATGTCATAACTCAGTTAATCTCATTTAATTCGATTTACTTTTTTTTTTAATACAAATTATTAAAATTACACTAAAATATCTATATGTATTTTTTAAACTAATAATTTAAAAAGTTATAAACATAAAAATTAATTTATAAATTTTATGTCTATTACAAAACAAAATATTAATTATTTTAAAATAATCAAAATAAATTTTTTTTTTTTAAATTTATAAAATCTCGTACTAGCACGGGTTAGTACACTTAGTTAATGATAAAATGGAAAGACAGAAATGAATGAGCAAAGCAAAAGTGTTGTTTGGAATAAAACATAGTAGTAGTAAATAATTAGAAGACAAGAAGACAAGAATCTCAGGATTCCCAAACAGCAAGGGATAGATTTCCAGGATCCTAATGGTTAGAGTGAAGTGGGTCCCTGTTTGATCCCCTTTTGGATTGTGTAAGTAGTTTTCTTGAGTACTCTTCTCTCTCTCATCAATTGTCGACCATTGTAACCAATCAATTGAGTAACAAATTATTCCACACGCTAAAAGAAACAAGGGGAAATAACATGTCGGGGCTAAAGGTTGAATTTTTTTTTTTAAATTAATGATAAAAGTTTATAGATTTTGATTATTAAAGTCATAAATTTTTCATAAATATATAATTATTTTTTACCAATACACTTGAATAGTAATTTTTAAAAAAAATAATGATTCATTGTTGTACGGTGGTTAATATTAATATATTTATAAAAACATCAAATTTAAATACATGAAAACAAAAGAGAATTAGAAAATAACTCAGGATGTACAATTTAACACTAAAGTCTCGTTTGGCAAGTGACTGTTTTAATCTAAAAGCTAAAAAGTTACTAAAAAAATCAAAAAACCAACAACTTATATCAAAAAGTCAAAGATTCCATTTTCTCTTTACTTTTTGCACATTTTTTCGTAAAAAATCAAAAAGTCATCCTAAACATACTAGTTTTTCTTATCTCATATTTTAGCCAAAAAGTCAAAAAGTTACAAAAATAATCTGTTCCCAAACGAAGCCTAAGATTTATTCATGAATTGGCCCCCACAACAAGAAGATTATAAATCTTTTTCCATTTGAAATTCTACATAAATTTCTTATTTTCTTTTCCGAGTTCATAAATTTTTTATTATAAAAAATGTATTGCAATATATGAAAGATTATAATAAAATACATACTATATATAAAATTTTAATTTGACTACCTAATAAATGTGAATTAGTTCGTAAAAAAAAATAATTTAGATCATTATTTAAAAGTATTACATAGACAATATCATACTATCCCTCAAGATTCCTATATAGTTACTCATGATTTATAATTATAAAAATATCTTTAACCCATAATTATGACTTTTCTCAACAAAATTTATCTATATTTAGCATTTTTTTTCACAATGCCGACAATACAAGTTGACTTTTCTCTCATACATATGTTTATGCTTAAAAAAGCAAAAATTATGTTGGGATTATGTGCTAGTGCTTGTCCTTATCATTCACTATAGAGAGTTAACAACCTTTCGAGCAAGTTGTTGTGTTCCTTGTCCTTCACGTCTACCCACCACCACACCATAACCGTGCGTACTCAATTCAACAGATAAGGACTCTGGTGTGGTGTGTGTGTGTGTGTAGTGGCCTTTGTTAAAATTCATTATTTCATTTCATTGTCCTCCTTTTGTCTTTTCTTTCCTTCTCATCCTTTGCAAAAGTTCCAATAACCCAAAATGGACAAAATAAAAAGTTCATTGTAGGGTGGGATTTCTTGTCACGATTTCTAACCATAAAAAGAATAAATTTTTTAACTTCACAATTTGCCAAAAGTAGTTAATGTCTTTTAAGACCTCATTTGGCCACCGGCTTTTAAGGTGTTTTAATTAAAAAAAAAAAGAAGTTTTAACCTCCTTTGGTTGTACCATTTCGCCAAATAAGCCAATAAACTCAGTTTTTAAACTTTCACTTCTTCATTTCTGAAACTCATTGTCTGTTTTATTTTACTTATAACTATTTAGAATGGCATTCTTATCAAGGATGCATTGATTATTTTGTATTAAAAACTAGGATTATTTGGATGATTTAAATAAGTGTATATTTTGACTTTTTACAAAAATATATGAAAAAAGGTAAATAAGTGATATGATTTAAAAAAAATAAAAAGATAAAAAGTTTACTTATATAGTGTACCCCAAATAGTGCCTAAAAAATACTTAAAATCTAAAAATTAAAGATGTGTCAAATAAGAATTGAGATCATCTCCGTTATACGGTTGTAATGCAATATATTCATTGCATGATTTTGTAAGACAATATTCACTGTATTTAAATAAATTAAATTCTGTTGTGTACTAAACAACAACCAGAATAAAAAGAAATAAAGGAAAGGAGAGAATTTTTTTTGATTACAAAAATCAAACTCGAAATACAAATAAATAAATAAAAACAGATTTTATTTTGTTACAAAAACAAAATTAAAATCTGATTAAATAAACAAACAAAACAGAATAATAAATTAAACAACTTACTTGATTAATTTATTTGAATAATTATCTGATCAAGTCCAGTGTTTGACACTGTGTCCTTAAGACAGATTCGTCCTCTCCACGGTACTTTCAGAATTTGGGCGTCTATCTCCCAGGATGAAATGATCTATCAACGAATAAAAGAAGCACTACAATTTATTCGTTCGTCGAACACACTAAGTGTTTATACTCTCTCTAAGAAGAAAATAATGCAGTAAAATGAAGATTAGAATTTGCAGAGGTGAAATACGAAATTTCTGAATGTTATACATCAAATGAGGGTTGTCCTATTTATAGATATAAAGGTAGCTGTAGGTTTTGAATTGAACAGGTATGAAACCTGTTGGTTTTGAATTCAAACAGATTTGAATCTATTGGGTTCATAATTTAAACAGATAAAAAATGGGAAGGGCTCTGTTTGGATGTACAGTAAAACCAGACTAGTTTATTTTCGGGAAGGGCTCTGTTTGGATGTACAGTAAAACCAGACCAGTTTATTTCCGGTTTAATTTGAATTCTAAATTTTATTTTACCAAAAAATAAAATTAAATTCAAATATTTTTGGCCCAAAAAGATTAGTATTGGGCCGAGCAAGCCCAGCCCGCCCAACGGGATGGACGGACGGACGGCGGCGACGAGCGCGTGTGGTGATTTTTGGATCCAATGGGTCTAGCCCATTTTGCCCATAACATCTCCCTCTAAAACACTTGGGTACCCCTTGGGGCACACCTCAAGTACCAAACCCATACCTTATAAACCCATTCAAAACTTCCCACAAAATCAATGTGGGACAAGTCTTATTCAATACCTTTAAGGATTTTACACAAAAACTCCATTTCCATGGAGCATACTTTGGCTTCAATTTCCTATTTACTCAGTAATGGTTTTGAGCAACCAAATATACCACGTGAATTACAACGCGGCATAGAACGCGTTACCACTTTGACCAGCGAAAATCAACGCACGGGGCCCACCTAAAAAATAGACCAAACTTAGAAAAAAATTCTAATTTTATCCAGAATTTTATAACCATTTCCAACAGATTTAAGGGGTGTGCAATAATCATGACAATTTATTACTATTTTAAATTTAGAAAGAATCATTACAAATCATTAAATAATGCAGTGGAGACCTCATTAATTATACATCTTTATTATTATTATATTTTATTTTATTTTTGTAGCTGGCAAGTGAATTCACCTAACTAGTGAAATCCATCGAGTAGCAAATATTAAAAAAAATAATAAAATATAGTATATATTTATTTCAACAATGTAAGATTATATGTTTAGAAGTTCCCAAAAGTAGTTCCCAAAAGTATTAATGAAAAGTGGATGAGCTTGATGATATGGATATCCAACATTAGGGGAGAAATTATCGTGTCTTTTAAGAATTTTAATTAGATGGTTAGTCCTTTTAATTCTATTGATTATTTTATGTAATACAGAGAGAAAAAAATAAAAAATCATAAATATATAATTAATAAAATTATAAAAACATATAATGTAAGATATAAAATGGACTTATGTGAGACAAATCTATGTGATAATTTTTCAAGGGCAGTTAGAAAGCACAGAGCCCCCCCCCCCCCCCGGATACACGTGGAGAGCAATGGAGTTGGACATGTAGAGGAAGTGGGTAAGACAAGTGGAAGTCCACGGAAAAAAATGGTTGGTGGGGGATACAATTGCCGCGCTGCCACGATGAGGCCGACAGCACCACACCACAACACAATAAGCCAACGTATGTGTCTTGCGGTAGCCTAGGTTTATTACATTATGATAATATTATATGGGTCGCGCCATCCTCCTCAAATACATACGTAAGCATTTCTACGGTGTTACCTAGTATATATATATGGTGCATTTCTCAGGTGCAATTTGTGGTGCATTTCTCATGTGTATGTAATGTAAATGACGTGTCATCCACACACATTGACAAACACAATTCAAACTTATCTATTTGTGAGTGAGAGAAAGGAGGGAGGAGAGAAGGGGTCCATTACATGCAATTGCAAACTAGACAATACAAGCATAATTATAGATTAATAGGAATAATTCAAAAAATATGATAGGATAAGTGAGTCTGTGTTTAGTATAAACGAACACTGTAACCCATTTACACTTTAATAATTTACTAGTTGCGGGTACAAATGCTATACATTTATTTTATGGATATTGTTGGGAAAAAAATTTGACAAAATCTTTGAGTTATGTATCTGTTTGCATCACATTATTTTTCTGTCGATTGTGGCCTATTAATTATGGTCAAGTTCAATTATGGTCTGTCAATTGAAATCATAAATTATTTTTAAAGAATAACTTCGACCACATTTGCTTTATTATTATTATTTCTATCAACAAACATACTAACATGGCATGATATATGTGTTAAGAACATAACATTATGACATGTTAAATAGATGGTCAAAAAGTTAGCAATTGCAGCAATTTGAAAGTTAGTTGCTGAGATCAAGAAGCTAAGATCAAATTAAGTACCAAATCTGCAAAATGGTTCCTATGAAACATGGGACATGGATAACATTGAGGAAATCATGGGCTTGTTGATGAAATCCTGGGCTTAAGTTATCTCTTTCTCTCATGTGGCTGACCTTATAAATATGCTAAGAGAGATATGAAGAGGTATCAAGCATCAAGCATCAAACACACTCGTGCAAAGTTATTTAGGAGTAATTCTAAATTAGTCATTTTAGGAGTAGAGTAAACAAGTAGCTTTTCCAATCCCCTATTTATCTTCTTTCTATCGATTGCTGTATATTTATTCAATTTTTTGTTCTTATTTAAGTTCTTGTAACTAGTGACAAGTGACAATTGACAATTTATTTGAAGTAATACACATTTTTTTTAGTTCAATTTCTCCTTTACTTAATTACTTCCAAAGAAGTCCTTAATTTGTTTAAGACATAGAACTCAATCACAAAATCTAATCTTTTTGTATTTATTTAAAATCTGTTTAGGTCTGTCGATCAATTATTGTCGATTGAACCTAAACCGAATTTTTGCTAACATAAATTGGCACGCCCAATGGGACCATTCTAACTTAGAGTGATGATGATGAAGAAGTAGACTTAACCTTATGGAATCATGCCTTCAACAGGTATGCTTACATCTTGTGCACCCATAGATATAAACCGCCAATAGAGTGGCAATGTTCCTATGGATACAGATTATTAGTGGAATGCCCCATATTCTGAAAATTGTAATGTTATGGTGGTGGTTCTACCGCTTATTATCAACATAATGGCATGACAAATGATGTGGAAAGAATGATTTAGCTTTGTGAGAATGAAATTTATTAGTATGGGAGTGAAATTTTAGTCCTAAAAGAAGAAATTAATTCTCTTTGTAGGCGAAAATTTCAAATAATTTCATCATCTCTGTATTATTGATGCAAAGAGATTTAAATTACTGTAATGAAAAATTCATCGACTTAAAGGCCAAATTTTTCTAATTGATGAAGAAATTCTATATTGGAAACAGAAATTAGAAGGTATATTGGCCAATGAAAAATTAAGATATGAAAATTATGTGGCTTATACAGTTAATACATATATTTTTGAAGAGCTAATCATTCATGAAGGCCAAGGTATGTGGCTCGAAGGTTTAGCACACCAAGTCATGAAGATAATATGACTTTGGAGAATTTTCATAGGTCATTAATGACTAGAATTAAAAAACAACCCCTTCTCTCAAAAAATATTTAGAATTCTGATGATAAAGGTTCACTTGGGGATATGATGTTTTGTCAAACGTGAAAAAAAGTGACAAGACAATAATGGTTATAAAAAAATGAAAAAATAAAAAGAACCCATTCTCTCAAAAAGTGTTAAAAAATCATTACAAAATGATAGTAAAAATTCACTTGGGGGGCATGATTTTAAGCAAAAGAAGGTTGAAAATTGTGAACTTGGAGGATATGATTTTAAGCCAAAGATGACTGAAAATTATGAACCCATGTTTATTGAGTGTAAATTTTTTGACATTGTTCAAAGTGTCAAAATTTATGAATTTTTCATAACATTCAATTATGTGAGTTTTGGAATCTAACATCTACTTTGGATTTGTGGATCACACCAAAAATTAATTTTCATGACATGGTTTGAAAAACAACAATGATTGAAAAATGCTATATGTAGTGAATTCTTTTTAATTAGCCAAAAATGTGGCTAATAGAGAACTATTTCATTTTAAAAATAAGGGATGTAACTCTTTGTTATGTCACTCGATAGAGCCAAAGATGGAGTGTTCGCCAATGATAGATTAAAAATTACTATGGGTGTAATATAACTCTTCAAGAATTTAAATTATTTGCACCATAAAATATTTTTTGTCAATTATGGTAAACTGCCTTATAAATCATTTAATTGGATTTCATTCTTCAATCATTTAAACAAGAGGGGCATTGTTTGCACCATATTTTATTTTTCTGTCGATTGTGGCCTATTAATTATAGCCAAATTCAATTATGGTCTGTCAATTGAAATCATAAACTATTTTCAAAAAATAACCTTGACCACATTTGTTTTTTATTATTATTATTTATGTTGACAAACATGCTAACGTGGCTTGATATATGTGTTAAGGACATGACATTATAACATGTTAAATAAAGGGTCAAAAAATAGGAAGTGTAGCAATTTGAAAGTTAGTTGCTAAGATCAAGGAGCCAAGATCAAATCAAGCATCAAATCTGCAAAATGGTTCCTATCAAACATGAGATATGGATAATATTGAGGAAATCATGGGTTTGTTGAGAAAATTGTGGGCTTAAGTTATCTCTTTCTCTCATGTGGCTGAGCCTATAAATAGGCCAAAAGAGATACGAAGAGGTATCAAGCATCAACCATCAAACACACTCGTGCAGAGTTATTTAGGAGTAATTCTAAATTAGTCATTTTATGAGTAGATTAAACAAGTAGCTTTTCCAATCCCCTTTATTTCTCTTCTTTTTATCAATTGCTGTATTTATTCAATTTTTTGTTCTTATTTGAGTTCTTGTAACTAGTGATAAGTGACAATTTATTCGAATTAATACATATTATGTTTTGTTCAATTTCTCTTTTACTTAATTACCTCCAAGGAAGTCCTTAATCTATTTAAGGTATAAGACTCAACTACAAAATCTGATCTTTTTGTGTTTATTTTAAATCTGTTTAGGTCTGTCGATCAATCACTGTTGATTGGACCTAAATCAATTTTTTGCCAACAGAATCTTAAATAATAGAATAAATAATTACTTTTATTATTTTGTTATAATTTATCCAATATATATATATATATGGGTAGCTGCTAAAAAGGGGAAGGAGTCATTTTTTTTTAATTTTTTTTTTTTTGGATGTAATGTGGTTTGTTGGTTTTATATATCTCTATGGTTAGGTGGACAAAGAGTGGTGGCATTGTAGTGGTGTTAGTTAATATGTGAAATATAGGATGGAGTTGGGACCTTTAATTTAGTTAGTGATGATGACGTGGACAAAGACCTTACAAAAAAAATCATTTTTTCATGTGTAATTTATTCTTCATTACATGCATTGTATATATTATCATGTAAATTTTCACTTTGCATCTGCTTTATAGGGTTGGTTTGGAATGTGAATTGACTTTTTAATTTTTTTAGTTTGAGGCTAAAAAATTCGTTTGTAATAAGTTTTTTTAATTTTTTTGATTTTTGTGAGAGAAAAAATAAAATAATTATGGGTTGAACGTGACATTTTGTCCTATTTAATTAAAATAGTCTATTTTGTTTTATATGGCTATTTTATCCCCAATGGGGCATCCCAAACAAGCACATAATATTCTTTAAAATGTCGAGTACAAATATTATATTATGTGATTAAGATCTATTAAAATTTGATCCACATTACACCTAAAATCAATTTTAATTACTTTACAAAGCACACTTTTTATGTTATGTTTTTGAATACCTAATTTATCAATGTAACACAATTTTAAGATCTTGGAATGGTCTCTCTTGACCATACCCAAAGTGGTAGAAGTTATTTGGTGTATTTTAGAATAGAAATACCATGTGACTACTTACCCACCCCCACAAACGGAACAATGTTGCTATTTAAAAAAATAAATAAATAAACAGAAAAAAAGTAAGTGTTTGAATGTTTATAATTAGATAGGCACACGACTAATCTGATGTTTCGATCCACTAGATAATAATATATTTTTATGTAATCTGATAGTTAACATGATATTTTATGTTTAATTTTGAATAGAAATTAACTTTAAAAGTAAATTTAAAAATTAAAAAAAAAAAAAAAACTTAAAACATAAAATATCAAAGTGAAGAAAGAAAAAAAAATTGATAAGAGCCAAAATAAGAAAATGAACCAACATAAAAAGAACAAAATATAATTTATCCTTTTAAATATCAATTTATATTTTTCCTTTAGCAAACCGTTCAAAATTTTAAATACTATAAAATTATGCATAGTCATGTGTACCAAAATTCTCACCGAGTCTGCGACCTTCCCTGCGTAATCCTATGAAAAACAAGGTAAATTACACTCACACCCTTAAAATTTGTCTTTAATACAAGTATTTTTTTTTTTCAAGTTTTAGAAATTACATTCCCTTTCTTAAGGTTTGAACTTTTATTATAATTTAATTCTTCGGTTAGTCAACCATTAAGTCAGCCAACGGAAAAAACTAAGACAAGAAATTAATTTTTGAAAATACATATTTTACCTTTGTTTGCATATATAAAATTGACAAACAATTTACCAAACCAAACCAAGCCTTAAGTCCTATCAAATGAGGTGACAAACAGTTTACCATTTAGGAAAATTTTATATGCCCTGATTGTGGTTTTTGGTTATGACTTGACTTTCTACGCCCACTTCAACCTCTTGTTGTAGGGCATGTAGTAAAGTTCCTGTGATGCTTGTAATGAAGGAAAGACCATTCGAGAACATCCTTTTCATTTGCTTGCGGAAGTGACCTTGCTTGCTATTTTATCACCCCCTCGTCCAGCCTTTACTTGACTTGATAGGACCCCTTCACCCGACGATTTATGATCTGGGAGATATCCTTTACAAAAGGTTCTTCAAGGGATACTCGCCCTTCCTTACTTAGCGAACAAATCTTATGTCTTTTTCACAAAGAGAAATGTCTTTTCACTAGAACAAGTCCGATGCGAGCCGAGCTATTTTAATTACTCAACCGAGAGCCTTGTTTAGAGTGTACTAAAAAAGTATTTTTTTTTTTTATCTTTTTATCTTTTTTGGGTCACATCACCTCTCTACTTTTTTGCACATCTTTTTATAAAAAATCAAAAAGTACACTTATTTAGATCATCCCTATTGATTATAACATTATTTTGATTATGATTCAAAAAATATTTGGTTATACCTTATCCGGTGTTTGGTTATAACTATTTTTTTTAGTTATCATTAAAAATAATCTAATTATAATATTTGTGATAATTAACATTGCAAAAGCTTGTGTACCATAACATTACCTAAATGTTTAATAGTATAATAATATATGTATTGAATGCATTTTTATAATTCTTTACTCAACTAGTAATTTTTTTTTTAAAAAAGGTTTTTTTAATAAGATTAAAATAGGCATTTAAAAAATTAATTTCTTATATTAGTTTTTTCTATTAGTTGACTTAATGGTTGGCTAACGGAAGATTAAATTGTAATGAAGTAACCTTAGGGAGAGAAATATAATTTTCAAAACGTGAAGGAGATATTTGTATTAAAGAAAAAAACTCAAGGGGCGTCAGTGTAATTTATCCAAAAAAATACAAACAAACAACTATACGTGATTAAGATTTGTTTCAAATATGAGTTTTATTTTATAATAATTGAATCTAAATTTTATATTATTTTTTGGGAAAAAATTCTTGATAATTTTCCTTGATTCTTAATTTTTATGATATATATATAGCACTCATTTGGGAAGTTGAGTTAGGGTGGGTTGGGGTTAAAATAGTCACAAAAAGACAAAATAGACCTTTTAGTCCCAGGCTAAAAAATATCATATTCAAATCATAATCATTTCATTTTTTCTCTTACAAAAGTTAAAAAAGTTAAAAAATTTATCTCAAACGAGACTTTTTAATCTCAAGCTAAAATATCTAAAAAGCTAAAAACAAACTCACATCCCGAACGAACTCATAATATATATAAGGTTGGTTAATGAGTATTTTATGAATATTGATTAATAATGTTTAAATTAATTATATATTACATATTACATGCACTCTTATACATTATATATAAGCATATCAGGTTTCTTATCAAGTGTCCTAAAGGACACTCATTAACAAAACTCCTGCTATATTTTAACTTTTTTGTTTTTGTTTTTTAAAAAGGAGTAAAAATAATAAAAAAAATAATATAATTTAAAAAAATTAAAATGTCAAAAAATTAACTTTCAAACTAGATTGCCAAAATATTTCTCAATATATATGCTTTTTTACAAATTTTAATGATTGTAGCTTTATATTATGGAGAGATGTTGGACCATCCACTCAAATTCTTTTTGAAGATCTTAACTTCTATTGGTTCAAAAACGAACCACAGCTTTTGAAATTCGGGCGATCCGTGGACCACTTACTGACTTTTTCTCCTGTGTTACTTTATGATCCAACTACATATTGATCATTAGTCATGATGTAGTTCAAAAATATTATAAATATAATGTGATAATATTATTTTTACAAATAGATTATATAAAAATTTTGTATAAATTTTACTATATCACTATTTGTGTGAGCCGAATATAAAAATTACACATCTGGTAAATAGAACACTTTCAAACTCATTACTAATGGATCCAAATCCAACTATTTTAATTGCCAACCAAGCCCATTGAATCACGTAGAATCAGTGCCGACTAAACCCCTACACTGACTAAGTGACATGCTGAGTACTTAAACTAAAAATTGAACATTCATGTCGAGCATTGGATGTAATTCGACGGACCATCCCAATCTCAATCATGGTGGGCCAATCCATTCCTTTCCAAATATGTAATAGAAATATGGATCCTGACTTTATGATGATTATAAGGAAAATATCAAACTACGTATAAAAGATCTACACCAAACCTCTATATAAGAAGGGTAAATAAAAGAAGAGAGGTATAGATATTTATTTGAACCTACTTCATTTCCTAAATATCTAACCTATCTTTTTTTATCCAAAATCTGACTTAACCGTCGGAGTGTTAATTCTGACACCCTCAACCGGAATATTTTTTGTTTCAGGTACCAGAATGAGGATTGAATTAAAGTCTACTTGGACAAAAGGATATTGTAAAACTACTCCTCACATTATTCTTGTTGAGAAATATTTAATGTGATATATATACACACATATATATATATATATATGTTTGGATTGAAATATTTTCAAAACTAAGCTGCCATTTAGCAACATGATTAGAAGGGATTTGGGACTAAAAAAAGTACAAAAAAATAAAATAGACTAAATAAGTCAATAAAGTAAAATATCACATCAAAATTATAATCATTTCACTTTTTCTTTTACAAAAAAGAAAAAAAACTATAAAAAAATTCTTAAATAGAACTAATTTAACCAAAAAACTAAAAAATTAGGCTAAAAAAATTATCCCCAAACAAATCCTAGTGTATGTGATGGAGTATGAAGTTAAGGCTCATAAAACCATGATGTTGAGATTAACGCTGTATTTGGCTGGAGGATTTAGAAAGGGATTTGGAAAAGAAAAGGGAAAAATGTGTATAAAACTAGGTGAAATATAAATATGTTTTATTAACATTTCACATACCTTTTCCGTTTCTTTTTTCAAATCCCTCCTCAAATCCTCCAACCAAACACAACATAAGACTTTAGCAAACGTAGGGCACGTTACAGAATCAAATTCTTTGTCTCACTTTTCTCGTTTATTTTGTTTCTAAATTATTTATCTATTATGTAAATTTTTTCCCCATACTAGTTGATAAAAAGAATTTGATGAAATAGGACAGGACAGAATAAAATAGAACATAAGATTTTTAGTTCACATCACAAAATCAGTAATGATTTTAATAAATTTTTAGATATGAAGAGAAAGATAATGATGATCTATTTAAAAGTTCGTTGGCCAGAATGTTAAAATAAATGAACTTGACATTGGGCGACCACCTGAAATGGGTCGGATAAAAACTTGACATAGATGAATCAAAAAAAAAAAAAAAAACTTGACATAGACTTTGAGTTAGGTACCATGTGCAATAATTGTATCCAAATTTTCCTCACACAAAAACCTAAGTATCATGTTTATGCAAAGAGAAACTATTGAGGTTTTTCTGATTTGATTTAAACATAATCTTTCATGGAAAATAAAAATGAAGGGACATATTCGCTTTAAGATATTGTTGGTTGATATGTTGAGAGAAAAGTTGTGAGAAGTAGTGGTTAATGTAGTAAATTAAAGTACAAATTATCTATCTCATTCTTTATTTTGTTCTGTCTCATTTTTATCTCACATTACTCATGTCATTAAAATTAATAATTAAAAAAATATGAAACAAAATATAGGACAAATGATCTCATGTTGTAAATTAAGGGTTTTAAAGTCGATGATGTAGTAGGATCACACAATTTCCCTCCAAATATATATATATATATATATCACACAATAATGTATATAAACGTTGTTAATACTTATTCCATCTCTCTCTCATAAGAAATCTTACTGGTTTAAGATTTTATAAGATTTCAAATTAAACATCAAAATGACACTTGATTTCACTAGAGCTTTAAAATGTTAAGACCTTCAACACAAGATAACTTAACGTTATTTTTGGTTGGAGGATTTGGGAAGGAATTTGAAAAAGAAAAGAGAAAAGGTGTGTGAAATTAGGTGAAATGTAAGTATATTTTATTCACATTTCACCTACATTTTTTATTTTTCTTTCTAAATCTCTTCTCAAATCCTCCAATTAAACTTGGTATAAATGATCTAATGATTGAGATATGTAAAATATAAAAAAATATCAACAAAAAAAAAAGATGCAAAAGAGAAAAGAAAAGAAACCTTAACGTATGGAAGCCCTAACTCCACTCTGGGACACTGCCCTACTCTTTTAAGGAAAGTTACCGACTGTCCTCACCATGGCCCATGTATCCATTTTCAAGTACCCACCAAAAACATCCATCCCTACCCATTACCCCCATTTTTTGCCCCGGACCACTCCACTATGTACTTATTGACCATCTTACCCTTGCCATATATGTGATGAAGTTCTATTATGGGTCTTTTTAGTAATTTCACACCCAAAAAAGTGGAGAAAAAAAAAAGGCAATATGGAAGCTGCAACATAGCTGTGTGTGTAGAGATTGTTAGAATCTCTGAAAGAGGCTCCAACTAGCACATGGTCTCATGCTAGTTCATCTTCTGTGAGGTCAGCACACGTTATTTTTTTTTCAATTTTTTTTTTGAACAGAGGCCAGTACATGTTAATTATCATCGTGGGACCTACTTTTTTTTTTTTATTTTTAACCTAAGGTACATATTATTATTCACTTTGCTTGCTTGGTTTGAATTTTTTAAAAATATTTTTCAAAAAAATTATATTTTTTTATTTTTTTATTTTTTTTTGTTTTTATTGAATTTGTTTTTAATATTTTAAGTATTTTTTTTTAATTTTTAAACATACCTAACATGAATACATTTAAGGGAGATTTACCAATAAATCCCAAAATTAGAACTTATGAACCAGTTGGTCCCATTTTTTTTCTACTAAACCATTTAGTCCCATTCAATTGTGAGGGACGTAATTACCCTTATTTAACCATTTAGGTGTGTGGCATGTGATACATTGTGAGGGTGTCACACAATAGCAAAGCGCTATAAGGGGTTTTTGTTTTGGGCTGGTTGATGTGTTTGGGGGTTCACACAGGAAGACACACACACACATTCAGAACACACACCCATACAGACCATACAAACAACACACACAACGCGCACACACAGCTTTGTCTTCTCTCTGTAAGACACCCATCACATAACACACACACCGATATACGCACACACACACAGTTCTGATATACACACACACAGTTTTGATACACACACAGCACACCAATACACGCACACACGGAGCGGTGGTGGCGTAGTAATCGTCATCATCCTCATCGTCAACATCCGCAACCAACACAGCAGTCAGACTCAGAGACGCCCATACAGACCATACACCATTCACACACTCACAGAACACACACAGTAACAGTTCACACACAGACACACAATCAACTTCATCTTCTCACGGAAGAGTCGCTTGCTTCGTTGAACGCCCTCACACTCGGCGGGCACACAGATCTGAGGCGATTTCGACAGTGGTGGAAAATCTGGATTTCAAGGAAGAGCGGGAGAGAGAGACCTCAAACAGAGGCCAGATCCGGCCATATTCCGCTGTTGAGGACTCCAATGATGACGTCGTCGGCGTAATCGGAGTTAGGCCAGAGTGTGAAGGAATCGATGAGGCCGAGAAATCGAGGGGTGTGAGTGAGGTGGATGTCGACACACATACACACATTCCGGCACGAGATGCAGAAGGCAAAACACTCCATGTTTTCTGGCCTGCTTTGTCACAGTGGCTGTGCACATCCCTGATTTCCAATTTAGCAGAATCATTGCTGTACGACTCCACAATGGGAAGGATTGAGGGAGAAGATGTAGAGAATGATGACCTTCCTTTGGGAGATGAGCCTGTGTTATCCCTAGGACTCATCTGGGTTGCCATATCCCGTCGTGAAACAACATGAGAAACCATGGTTACGCACGGTCCCACATTACATCAAGGACATTCTCGTCCACGAAATTAAACAAAATATGGGAAAAAAAATAAAAAGGACCAAGTCAACCAACTAACAGGACTAACTGGTATAATAGAATAAAAGTGGGACTATTTAGTATAACAGTTTGTAAAGTAGGATTTATTGGTAAATAATCCTACATTTAAAAGGTATAATTTTCATGAAAAAATCTTTAAAAAATTCACTAAATACCAAAAATATAAAAAAAAAAGAAAATTCAGTATATTTTTATATGTTTATTAATTTTTTAAAATATTTTTTCACAAATATTTTAATTTTTAGATACATCTAAATAAAGTGCATATAAAAAAGTTTAAAAAATGCTTAAAATTTTAAAAATATTCACGAAAAACAAAAAAACACGAAAAATAAAAAATTTAATTTTCAAAAGCTGAATTCAGAAAAGTGAAACCAAACACACTAATTAATTTTTGTGAAATTTATCCTCTAACATAAGATCTTTTGAATATATTTATTAAGAATAGATGGTTTGTTGAAATTGTGAGTTAAAAATATAACTTTAATTTAATGTATTTTTAAAAGCACAATTTACTGTGAATTTGAAGCCTTAAAATAATATTAGTTTAAGAAATAAATTCAAAAATAATTGAGTTTGCAAAATGTGAATTAAAATTGTTCGAATTTAGTTAAGGAAAATGTCTCGTAGCTCAAATTTTGTGGCTCAAAAGTGGCTCAAATGGCCAAAACGACGTCGTTTTGGCCATTTTTATGTTGTTCTGTACTCAAAACGACGTCGTTTTGGCCATTTGAGCCACTTTTGAGCCACAAAATTTGAGCTACATAGCATTGCCGTTTAGTTAAATAGTGTTTGGGCCCGTACACCATTTGTACCATCCCCTGTTGGTCCTCAAGTCATCTTTGTCACTTTAACGCAAGAATACAGGTTGAAACCTCCGTTGGGGTCATCCCTTTTAGTTTTGATTGGTTAATTTTTTTTTATTTTATTTTATTTTTTTTTACCTAATCCCCAACCTCCATGTGTGTGAGGGGGTTGTGGGGGTGAGTGTTTTAAGGGGGTCTAAATCAATGCCCTTAACACAATCCTCGATAGATTACTGCAAATGACATTTTTAATTTTTATTTAAGTGTTGGTTCAAATTTAATTTGAATGAAAAATTGATTGAATAATAGGTCAAATTCTTTTTCACTCCTTGACTCGAATTCATATCAAATTGAATTTTACCTAATTTTTACTCGAATGAAAGGAAACTCGAATGATCAAATACTGTATTTACTAAGTTGCCAATCTTGAGATATGATGAGAATTGTAAAAAGAATTTAAGTAAAAAATAATATTTTTTAATAAAATAGTTCATATCAAATTAAATTTTTACTCAAATTTGAGTCATGTTTGGAGATGGTCTAACAAAGACCTGGCTCTTCTCAACCTATAGATTTATAAATCACAGTTTTTGCTTGTTTGAATATGACCCTTGAATAGGGGTGAGTAGCGGATACACCGATCCGTCAAAACCGACCGAACCGAACCGAACCGAACCGATCCGCCGCATTTTGGACGGATGCGTGATGACGAGCGGACGGTTGCAGATTGATTTTCTCCAATCCGCCAATTTTGCGGACGAATAGCGGATTTGAGATTCTTTTGACCTCAACCGAACCGCCAAACCGCGAGCACTCTTAGTAATTTATAAGATTTTGTATTTTTAATTTGTTTAAATATTTTATTTGTGTTTTCAATTGAAAAAGAGTTTAAATATTCTGTTGAAAAAAAATTTCAACTTGTATATATTTTTTGAAATGAAAAAAATAAAAGTATTATTTATCTATATTTTTTGATTTTTAAATCTAACTCTAAAAGTAATAAATATAAAATATGATATATGCTGGTTGGTTTTTGTTTTCAAAAACATATATAAATGTAACAATATAGAGACATACAATCTCTACTATAACTCCGTTCATGGTTTTTGTGGTTTGAATTATTTTTATATTTTAAGAATCACAGATTGTAATATTTTATGTGGATGAGGCATGCTGTGATTGTAATATGTGGATGAAGCATGCAATGATTGTGATATTCTAAAGTTTCAAACTTTCTTTCTTTAGATGAGGCATGCAGTAATTGTAATACTTTTTTAAGTCATTGACTGTAATATTTTTTTTTTTTTTTTGGAGGAAGTGCACAAGTTGAACTATGTTGAAAATTTATAAAATTTCAAACCGCCAAACCGATTCGCATTCATCCGCCAAACCGCCAATCCGCTCAATCCACATCCGCCGGATTGGCGGACGGATGCAGATTGATTTTTTTTAATCTGCTAATCTGGCGGACGGATGGCGGATTGAAGATTCCGTGAGCGCAACCGACCCGCGCCCACCCTTGAATGTTTAGAAGGGAAGGAAAAAAAAAAAAGAAAACGAAAAAAAATAAAGAAAAGTGATCCATGAAAGATTGTAAGCGCATCAAACGTTGTTGGTAAACCAACCAAGCCAATGGTTCTGACATTTGAAACTCTGTTCTCTAGAAGGGTACTATGGGAAATATATTAAAATAATCCATTAACAAGAATCATGAATGGACAGAGACCACACAGAGAGATTACAACCATGTCCACCAACCATAATAACTACCTTCCACAAACACCACAATCGACAAATCAAAAATCGAAAACATAAAACATAAAATAATAATACTACAACACTACATTACATACTCAGAAAAGAATACAAATTATAAAATGTTAATTAGGCTTGCTACATCAATTTTAAATTTAACCCAAGATTCAAATTCTGAGTACGTAACATCTCTGATAACAATAATAGTCAATGTTTGAGAGAGAGAAGTTCTTCAGCAAAGAGCTTTAAGAAGTGGCCACCCAAAATGGCCCCCAACTTGCCATACCCTTGTTCCCACAACCACTTTCCTTGCACCTGCTCTGCCTTGGCAACTCTCCAATCTCAATTTCCCTCTTATGCCCTCAACCCATTTATCGCTGTCATCATCGTCATCACCACCAGTTTCATCGTTGTCGTCGTCGTCATCGTCGTCATAATATTCTTCTTTAGCTTTAGTTTCTCCAACACCTGCATGTTCTTCAACAACTCCTTCACCAACTTCCTCATTATAGACCTTTTCTTTGCCCTCAACCAACTCATTGTCACAATTCACACGACCCTCCTTCAACAAGCACAGCCTGAGCCGGCCATCAACACGTTCGGCCTGAAAGTAACCGTTGCAAGAAGCAACTGTCACAGCTTTTATAACTAACCTGCCACCTTCACGATGAGGCCGGACTCTGACACTGTCCGAGCCGCTGATCGAAGTCAGGGGAGGTGGAAAACTGCCACTTCTAGTCAGTTTTTTACCCAATTCTCGCGATTTTGATTGTTGAATTGTGTTAGACCGGAGAGAATTCTCCAGCCAAACCGAAGAGAATTCATCACTGCTTTCGCTAATGTCACTACCAGTTTCGCTACCCAAGCTCTCAGTGCACATCTCTAAGCTTGTCTTGCTCAGTGTTGAAGAAGAGAGCTTAACAAGTGGGTGGACATAGATTTCTTTCTCGTTCTCGGTCACTTCTTCGCAATTGTGAGGTTTGTTTGTGAGGGCTCGTATGAAGCTCCAACCACCCATTTCGCCATTGTTGTTGCTTTTGCTGTCACAATCAACACAACAATTGTTGTCTTTGTTGTTGTTTTCTTCATTATGAGAGCTGTCTTGGTGTTCTTCTTGTTGTCGGGGCGCAAAAAGGCTTTGAGGCCATGGAAATGATTTGGGTGGATCCAATTTGTGCCTCAGAGCAGGTGGTTCAATGAGCCGAGGCTCGAGACACGATTGCAATCCGTGACACACAATTGAGGACATATTGTTTGTTATCTGTGAATGAGATGTACAGAAAACAGAACAGAAACAGGGAAAAATACAGAGCAGAAACGAGGGAAAACAGAGAAAATTGGTTTACTACAGTAAAATGCAAGAATTATGGATTTTTAACAGATCATATGTAAGTGCTGAAGGTGAAGACGAGTTTTTGAGAAAATCCCATGTTTTGGTTTATGAGGAAATGGTGACTTAAGTTGGAGAGAGAGAGAGAGAGAGAGAGAGAGAGAGAGAGAAGATGAAAGAGAAGTGAAAGGGGCCAAGGTTAATTTATAGGAGCTGAAACATGATTCCACTGTATAAACTAAGGTGGGCACTTTTTGCCACTTGAATGTTTCAGCTTTTACTGTGCACGCATTATTTTATGATGAACAAAAAGAAAACAAGGAAAAACTGAATAATTCAGAAAAATAACTTGCAATTTTAAAAAAAATGGGGTTTTTTTTTCGCCTTTCTAATTAGAGTACTTGAAGCGTTTGTTAGAATAGCTTAATTTGATTGGTTCATTTGGGATATACTAGAATGTGCCTAAAAATTTAGGAAAATACTCCACAAACAAAAAAATTTATACAAAAAATTTACACAATGACATTTTTCTAAGGAAAATGAGTGGGAGCACTAATTAGTGCTACCACTAATGATGTGGCAGTGGGTGGGACCCACTGCCACAATGTTTTTGTGCCTTTTTTTTTTTCAACAATGATAGAGACCACTAATTTTGGAACTCTAAAAAGACCACTAATGACATGGCACACAATAAAAAAAGAAAAAAAAATACAACACCAAGGCCAAAACATCAAATCATTCATGGTGGGACTCACTGCCACATCATTAGTGATAGCACTAATTAGTGCTCTCACTCATTTTCCTTTTTTTTTTTTTTTTTTTTATAAAAAGTGGGTGCCAACTCATTAGTGGTACTTTAGAGCACCACTTTTAGTGAGATGTAGCATTGCTGTTTTTCTAATTCTGGCCCACAATCACATAAAGCCACATCATCTGTATGATTTTTTTTAATAAAAAAATTGTTTGTCTAGCATGAAAAAAGTAATGTATAACTCAACAAAAAAGTTTGAGACTCCCTTTCCCTCCCACCCCCTTTGACCCCCTTTTCCTTTCATTGGCTAGTTTTTATTTTTTATTTTTTTTCTTTTCCTTCTCCTCCAATCACCACCCACCACGCGTGTGTGGGGGTGGTGATTAGAGGAGATCTCTATCAATGCTCATAACTCAAATTTAACATTTATATGATAGAATTTACACATAAATTTAAACTATAAATTAATTTATTGAGTAAATTTCTAAATACAAATTCTAAATGTGTACGTGCCGTTTGGTAACACTTACATTTTTGGTTTTTTGTTTATATTTACAAAAATTTTAAAAACTCAAATAAAAACTTGTTTGGTAAATTTTTGATTTATAAATCAGTGGTCTTTGTTTATAAATTTGGCCAAAAAATGTAAACTCAAAAAATGTGTTTCTGTTTTGAGTTTTGAGTTTTTTTTTTTTTACCACCCAACACTAGCCACCACTCGCCACCATTTTCCGCCACCGTCTTTCGCCAACACCACCCAACACTAGCCACCACTCGCCACCATTTTCCGTCACCGTCTTTCGCCAACACCACCCCCCCCTACCACCACCTGCCACCACCACCCACTTGCCGCCACCACCACCCACCTGCCACCTACTAGCCACCACCCACCTGCCACCCACTCGCCACCACCACCCACCCCTCGCCACTATCGCCCACCACCCAACCGCCACTACCATCCACGGCCTACCACCCCGGCACCACCACTCACCACCCACCTGCCACCACCACCACCACCCGCTACTACCAGCCACCACCACCACCACCCACCTGCCACCCACCCGCCACCGCCCCCACCTGCCACCCACCGCACCGCCACCCACCTGCCACCACACCCCACCACCACCACCACCGCCACCATCACCCACCACCCACCACCATCACCACCACCACCCGCCACCGTCACCCACCCACCATTCGCCATTCGCCGCCCACCTGCCATCACCCATTCGCTACCACCCACACCCGCCACCGTCACCACCATCACCACTGCTACCTACCCGCCACCACCACCCACCTGCCACCACCCATCACTACCCGCCATCCGCCGTTCGCCACCCCACCTGCCACTACCACCCATCACCCGCCACCACACCACTACCACCCACTCGCTACCACCCACCACCCGCCACTGTTACCCCTCACCCGCCACCACCACCAGCCACCACCCCCCCACCACCACCCGCCATCCGCCACCCACCGCCACCGTCACCACCACCCACCCACCACCACCACCACCACCCCACCGTCACTTTCCACCACCGCTTCCGCCGCCACTTGCCACCACTTGCCATTTCTCACTCTTTTTATATTTTTAAAATTTTTTAAAACATTTTGTCAATTACCAAACGCGTTTGTAGTTTATGTTTTTCTAAAAGTAAACAAAAAATAAACAAAAACCAGTTTATAAAATTTTTGTAAGCATAAACTGAAAACATAAACGTTACCAAACAGAGCATTCCTCTACTTAAAATGATTTCGATCAAGAAGCTTTTCACAGCCAATCCCTTATCTTCCTCAAGTGAGCCAACCAAATGACCAGAAACAAGTGACCTCTTCTGATATTTGTTAATTGGTTTTGCTTTGCTTCCTCAAGTGAGCCAACCAAATGACCAGAAACAAGTGACCTCTTCTGATATTTGTTAATTGGTTTTGCTTTGCTTCCTCTACCTAATCGGGAGAATTTTTTGGGTGCGGGAAGTAGTTATTACATGGTACTTTCTTTGACTGTTATTAACTTAATAGTAAGATTCATTACCGTTAAGGATCATATGTATTTGTAATTGGTAGACAGTACTACATAATAATACTAAGTGGTATCCTGACCATAGCAACTTACAATAATTTTTCCCTAATTCCAATTTTGCCCTCTCAGTGCCGTATTTTGGATTAGACAATTAAACCTAGGTTCACTAATGCTAGGGTCGAAGCCTAGGTTGATTTGTCTCTCATAGACCAATTAAACATCAATCAACCAAATAGAAGAATGTTTACTTGAGAAATAGCTGCAATTAATCATCAAACAATGCTTTGCCTTATTCGATACATGTAACTTGTAGATGAGTAGATGATTGTATTTTCAGAAATTCTAAAAACCCCATTTTCATCTTTTTTTTTTTCTAAAAAAAAATGCAATAAAAAAATTCAACGGATTTAAAACTTATTTTTCAGTAAATCTAACTTACAGAGGTGGGTCTGATGTAATCTTGCTTTGGAAGAATTTTGCATGTAAAAAGAAATGCACAAAAACCCTTGTCAGCAAATGACAAAATTCCTCTTCTTTATCTAAAATTTACATATGACATACAAATTATTTAATCAAATACCAAATTAATGATGTGGAAAACACCAAGCAACAATGATATTATTAATTGCATTTGATATCAACAAATTTTCTGCTACCTTTTCTGACCCGACCGACAAAATGTTAAGAACGCATTAGCAGCCACAGAATTAAGTAAACAAACAACCAAGTAAGGACACATTAGCAGACATAGAATTAAGTAAACAAACAACCAACTTTTTTAATTTATTTGGAGGCAAGTGGAGTGGAGATTCTTCATGTTATATTATAATTAAAAACCTTGCTTTGAACAACTAATAAATTCAATAGAATTTCTGTTTATAAATAAAGAAACCAAACGTCTCACTCAGCTTTTGTAGCTCTAGACCCTCCCATTGGTCAATCTTTTTGGCTCAACTGAGAAAACAAAAATTGTACAGAAAATATAAGCCCTGATATAAAGTTTCTTTCTAAGTTCTCTGTTAGTTGCATTGTCTAAAGAAACATACTCAGGCACTTGACACCGCAGCAATCAAAATCCCTTTCTATGGGATAAGAAGAAAGATGAGATTCCCACAAGCTCATTAACCAATGAAAACCCACTATTGTTAGCAACGGAACACATAAATCAAACAAAGAATTGAATAAAATATTTTCTTTTTAGTTAAGTGGTTAATTTTATAAAATATATGGGTATAGATATAAATACGATCCACTTTAATGAAGCGACACCCAAGCCAAAAGACTCAAACGGAACAATACACCTAACCTAATAAGATTACTCTCACACAATATGAGAGCCTAGGCGAAACTAACACACTCTTAAGCAAATCAAGCTAAAAAACAGCCAAAACAAGGCAAGTGGATAGGAACCATCCATTACCCAAGACAAATATGCAGAGCCACACATCCACCAGAAGCCTTCCACAACAGCAGCCTTTGTTGACACTCCAGTTTCATAAAGTAACGAGCCACGCACAGAGAGTAACTATATGACATCACCCAAAAAGGACTTCTAAAGGGACTTATGTCAAACACTAGCCACAATCAGCCATCCAAATAGGGAAGAAAGTAAATCAAACCAAAACATTTGGCATCAACATAGTAACTTCATGAGCGTCTGTCTGTGTTCCATTCTGTATTTGATTTTTGTGATCCCATTACGTTATGAATATTTGTATTTAGTTTCTATGTTTCTTGTTAGATATATATGAAACAACCCAGCGCAAAGCACTCTCCTCTATTCTAAGTGTTTCTTTTGTTTGTGTTTTTTTGGGTCATTGTATGTACTATTTAAGTCCACTTGTTCTCTAAACAAGTTTTCATTAAGCCAAGACAATTATGAGATTTGCAGAGTAAATAGCACTCTCCCAATTTGGCCTAGACACTATCAACACTGACAATAAATATTGAAGCGTGTTTGATTGCAACATATCATATGTATACTAACTGCAACCACTGCGAGTCTTAATTTTTGGATAAACCATTTAGCCCTTGTGGTTTTTTTGTTTTTTGTTTTTTCGAAGTCACATAGATATTGGTTAGTTATTACAAAATTCCTAACAATCTCCTTTGTTTTCTATTCCAAATTACCCTCAAGTATATAGCAATATTTATTGTGTGGCAGAGAGTTTTGGGATATGGGAACAAGAGAGAATGAAAATAGAGAATTACATGTTGTCCCTTCGAGTTGTATCACCATTTTTATAAGATAGTACAGAGACTCATCATATAACAGAGAAATAGTTGCATCGCAGTTAAGAATTTAATTTGTCTAACTTGTAGTCACTATAAATGAATTACTTGCTATTTTGGGTAACCAACAGCCATGTGGGTTTACTCCCGTGACCTTCACAATATGGTGAAGGCAAACTTCAGAGCAGATGGCTCCAATGTTCAGTTCATATGGATCTGATTGTTTCCAAGTAAAGAAGAGAACTTCTCTTCATACAATGTACATAGAAAACTTTCTATAAAAAGTTGACTTAGACCTACTCTGCAATCTTATCTGATTGTTCTTTTTTATATGTTGTTTCATTAATACCTAAATTGAACTTTCATGGTTGCAATAAAATCACCAATCAATCAACTGAACCACAATCCCAACCACTGAATTTGGCTCTATTTCAATGCTGAGGAAATGGACTAAAACAAAATTAAATTTCAAAATATGTATAGACATATGTATACATTGAACTAATGTCTTATTGATGAAGATGAAAGTTATTAGCCCTAGTAAGGTATCTACTCAATAATGTGGCCCAAAAGCCTGTCTATCACGATAATGAAGAAAATTAAAGCCGCTACTGACCTTCGGGTGACAATTTTTGTACAGAAAACTTATCCAGAATGATATAACTAACATATATTTTCATCTACAAACCACAATAGTGATTATTTTGTAGACCACAAAAAGTCACATCAACATGTTTGTATAACATTACTCTACACGGATTCAAAGGACAAAAAGCCTAGTCTACTAGCAAGGCTGCCAAGAATATATCTCTTCAAATCCCAACCATCAAAATTGCCCTCGCAATCCATTCTTTGATTCCCTGCTTTTGTTTTAAATTGGCCAATCAAAGCCTAATAAACTAGAAAAAAGCAGCACTGATTGTTTTCTCAAAATCATCTTCCCCGACTAGAAACCCTATAGTTAAGTCAATACCTTTTTTTCTTTATCTTTAGTTAACAATATGTAATTAACTATTGATAAGTTGGCTTTATAGCCTTAAGTAGGAAGATAAGAGAATCCATCGTGGCATACACAAGACGCACTCTCATACCTTTTTTTTTACCATGTTCGTGCCGCATTTTTTTGTACCAATGTTTGCGATTTCTTTTGACTAGGGAAAACGATGAGAAAAGCTCCCTGCATAAACTTTGCACACAAGTCAGCACACTAATGGTTGTTTCATATTTAATTACACAAAGCTAAAACATTATGTCAACAGACAAACTTAATGGACAATATATATAACAACATTGATTGGTGGTTAAAGTTCAACTTTAAATATAGTGAATAGACAATTCAATGGAAGAATATCAACTCACCGACATTATTAAAGTAAGCTATTAAATATTAACATTGTTATTACATGTAAAGCACACCCAACATCTGATCTCCATGCACAAGTATTAAACACAGGATATTTTTACAATATGTATATATATATATAAGGAACAATGTCATTACAACAACTCACCTCCTTTTTGCACATAAAAAATGTGCTTATCTGGATACGTGGAGATTTTGGATTTTCTGGACATTTGTTAATTTCTCGTCTTCAAATGATCATCTAACCTCCGCTGTGCTAAATCTTGACATGGCTTGCCGAAGAATTTCACGAAACTTTCCGGATTCTGAGTTGCCTCCAAGAAATCCTTTTGCATCACGTCTTCTAGTTCGAGTGCCAAGTGTCACGGACTGATAAATTTTGATGTTGCCCCTCACAAGAAAGCGCTAGCAGGCTGTGGTGATTGCTAGAAGCCTCCAGAACTCCTTAGAGAATGGCTACAAGAGGAGAGGCTAAAATAGAATACTCTAGAATTCTCTAGAACAATCAAGAGCATGGTAGAACTTGTACATAAGACTAGAAACTTGTACATAATTCTTGTATATTCTAGAATAGGTTTTTTGAGAGGATGAGGGAAGGATCTAGAATCCTCTCCATCCATGTAGAACTAGAATACTTCTAGAATAGTCCATAAGATAAAGGTGGAGTAAGTGTCTAGAACACTCTCCATCATACTAGGTCTAGAACATTCTTTGTAAGCCTATGAAAGGGGGAGGGCCTCATTTGCCCAAACGACCCATGTGAACCAAGAGTTGTAAAGCATTTAAGCAATACAATACAATACAAAGCATTCTCCAAGAAGCTCTCTCTCTAAGTTTCTGTAAGTCTCTCTCGTGTGTGCAAACTTCTCCTAGCTCTCTTCCGAAGACTTACTTAGGTGCAAGCAAGGCGTGCTATAAGCATCTAAGGCCGCATGGTTGGCTTGGAAAAACCAAGGGTTGGTTCAGAAAATCCAAGGCCGTGACACAAGGCATCAGCAGTCCTTTTCAATTTATCTACCATCCTTTGTCTACGAGCTGGGAAATTTGAAATTACCAAGAAATTATATCAAACCATGGGTTGGATCAGATATATACAGCGGATATATGTGCAGATTACATGATAGAATGTGGAAATATGAATAAATATACATGTAAGTAGTAAATTAATTGAAGCTCACCAAATATTCTTTTTCTTATATTTAATTCATTTTCCCCCATCAAAAAAAAAAATGTATCTCTTCTTTTGGGATTGGGGGCAATAGAATGAGCCTTTTGAGCAGATCCACCCGGGCGATCTAAGGAGGGGATATGAAGAAGAGAAGAAATATTGTAAGACAACATAGTTAAATAAAAATTTTAATAACAGAGCTTAGTCACACAATTGCATAAAATCTTCTACATAAGGGTCAAAATTTTCAATGGAAATCATCCAAAGGGAAAGGAAGTATTCTGCTTTATCTCCTCTAAGGAGGTCACCTTCCCTAAATGCTTTATTCCACCATGCTACCATTGTCCCACTAGGAAGCTTGTTGAATCATCAATTCCATCATTTTTATTTCTCCAAATGCTCTATTCACATGCTCATGGTTTAGTTAGGCCTTCTCGACATTTCCTTCTTATAATTAATAAGTCACCTACCTATTGCTCCATAGACTCCATCCTTCCCAACTAATTCTCCAAAATATCTCCTTGGGTTTTAGAGCAACATTTAATTCTCCTTCAAACAAATATCAATCAAGAATTTATTTATTTATTTATTTATTTTGATTTAGAAAATTGAACTCCAGTAACTCTTTCTACTACTATGAGAGTGGCTCAGCAATGTGGACTCAAAGAGAGTGAATCAGCAATAAAAGAGAGTGAATCAGCAATAAAGAAACCCTGATTTTCATTTTTGTGTATGGAAGCCCAAAATCAAAGCGCAGGAGAGGTGGTTGGGTAAAGCATTAGGAGGGTTTTAGGAGGGAAGGTTAGTGAAAGCAATAAGAGGGAGAGAACCACCTTAACATATAACAATGGATTCTCATAATTGGCAAGAATGTTTTGGTGAAGTGAGTTTGATCATCATGCTTTTCTTTAGAGCTTTTTCACAAACAGAAGAGGACAAGGAGAAGTAACCAAATCAAACAGAGAGAACAAACCCACTATAGAGCATTGACAGCGGCCGCAATATCAACCCTAATCACCGACTTCAACAAACAACATTCTTCGTTGCTGCCGGCGTCGATCTTCATCGCCGGGCTTTGAATAGGTAAGGTAGTAAGGCGGTGGAGGTGGAGGTGGAGCTGGCGGTGGCCGAGTATTTCATACAAATTTCTATTATTATCTATTATTTACGAATATTTTTACTAAAGTATATTATAAAATGAGCTCTTAAATTTAAAACGAGCTCTTAAATTTTTGGATAAATTATAAATATACTTTTAAAATTTGTTTAAAATATAGATTATTTTATGTGGTTTAAAAAATTACATAGAATTTTTTTATTTAATAGAAGGGAGATTTACCAATAAATCCCAAAATTTGAACTTATGAACCATTTGATCCCATTTTTATTCTATTAAACCATTTAGTCCCATTAAATTATAAGGGACATAAATACCCTCGTGTAACTGTTATTTGAAGCGGCTGGGGGGTTGGAAGATTAATTCTTTAGGGGAGAGTGTATCTCACGTACGTGTGTTGCGCATGTGTGGTATCGTGCAAGTGATACACTGCGAAGGTGTAACAAAATAGAAAAGCACTGTAAGGGGTTTTTATTTTTGGGCTGGGTTGGTGTGTTTGGGGGTTATGACAAGGCCCACACAGACACAACCCGTTTGAGGTATCCCCGTTTTGTTCCTTTATATTTACACAGTGTTGTGGTCTCTGAGTCTGTACTGTATGAAACCCTTCGTGTGACGATCGGACGGTGTGACATTGCAAGAAGTGGCTCATAAAGAAACCCTAGTTCGAATAATCCGTCAACGGTGATCTGACAACGTTGTTTCGTGGACGGGATGGGTATGTTTCGTAAATTTTGATGTTCGCATTTGTGTTACGTAGTGTCTATCATTCTGCTTATGTGTTTTCTTTTCGATTTCGTTCGTACTGTGTAGTAGTGGTTACGAGTCGATTGAGTATGATGTTGTGGGGTTTGTGTGTTAGGTGTTTGGGGGTTTTGTATGTGTGGATTTCTGTGATGCGTGTTGGGTTTTTGGGGGTTTTGGGTTGTGGTGGTTGGTGTGGGTCATCGTACGACTTTCTGATGTTTTTGAATTTTTATTCCTTTTTGTATTGTGTTGTGTTGTGTTGTTGGTTGTGGTTGTGGGGATGAGGGGTTGAGTAATGTTGTTGAGGGTGACTTTTTTGTTGGGGACCACACTAGGTGCTTGGAAAGAGAGTATGCTTTTGTTGGTTAGTGTGGTACGTTTTGTACACTAGTGCGTGTTTTTTGTTTTAGGGGGTATGTGGGTTTTTTTGGTCTGTGTGTTGTGGTACTTTTGGGTTTTGTGTTTGTGTGTGACTGGGAGTAGGTTCAGACAGAAATTGGTTGTGGGGTTGGTTTGGGGGGGGGGCACATGTTGCTGTGAACGAAGCAGGTGGGGTTTGGGTTTGGCAAGGTTTTTGTGTTTTTTGTTTGTGGTTTGGGTGCCTGTAGTTGTATGTGTTTAGTGGGTTTTATTTTTTTTTGAGTGTGCTGACTATTTGTGGGGCATAGTTTCATGTGGGGTATGTGTTTGCTGTGTAGTTGGGTTTGTGGTAATGTGGTTTTTGTGTTGGGGGTGGATGTATGGGCTTATTTTGTCGTGGGAGTAGGTGTATTAATTGTTGAATTGGTTTGTTGATGGTGTTGCAGATAGCAGTACAGTACGTAGTCCGTGGACCCGGTCGTGTGAGAAGCGAAGGGTTGAGGAAGCTTCTGGGTCTAAGCCACACAAGGTAGGTGTGAAAATGGAGGGACGCATCCTTTTCAAACAGTCGAAAGTGGTGCATAATACGGTGGGACGTAATGTGAGTAAAGTTAATTACTCCCCACAGCGGCTGGCCCACACTAGGATTAACTACAGGTCAAACGTTGCGGGTATAATCAAACTTGTTACTGCTGCAAAACTCACGGAGGCACATATGAATCAGTTGAAGAGAACGCCATTCTGGATTATGATCGAGGCGATCCACGTAAACAAGTTGAACCACAAGGAATTCAGAAAGTGTGATGATCTGGTTGCTAAGATTATAAGAACGTATGATCCACGTGAGAATTCGTTTCGTATTGGAGGGGCAATGTTGAAATTTGCTAGTAGCGATGTGAGGCTGATTTTTGGTTTGCAATGCGGGAAGAGGCGGTTGGATTTATCCCCAGGGCAACGACCAGTGTCAGACTTTATTCAGCGCAGGTGTCGTGACACGTCGCGGTTAACATCAAAGCTTGTGAAAAGTTTGTTTTTTGAAGCTGTTAAAGGGCGGACCAGGCAGATGAGGAAGATGTGGCGAAGCTGTTGGCCTTGTACATGTGTGGCAAGTTGTTTTTTTCAAATTCAGGGGAGACAATCAGTTGGGCATTTGTGCGTTACATGAACGACTTAGACACAGTGAGGATGTACGACTGGACCGGAGCAATAATGACAGCACTGATGGGGCCAGTTAAGGAATTTCATCGAACGCCGTGGAAGGTGACAGGATGCGTGGTTGCGTTATTGGTATGTGAATGTCCAATGTAATTAGTCGTCGTAACAAAAACTTGTGGTGGACATATATGTTGGCTGATATTTTGTTTTTTATTGTTATGTGTAGTATTGGATATGTGAACATTCGACAATAATTGAGCCGGAAACGGAGAACATGTTCCCCAGATTCATGAAATGGGACATTGGGAAATTGCTGAGCAAAGGTCAGGGGGTTGATTTGTCCGGACCAGTTAATTTTCAGGTATGTGTGTTGGGTTTGGTTGTTATTTTAATGCGTAGTTGTGAGTTTTTTATAATTTGTGATGGTAATATGTTTGTGTCTGTGTAGGTTAAAGTAGACCGGCTTAGGTCGTTCGAATATGAACGTGAAATGATGGGTGCGGATGTTGTCGTGTTTGGAGATGTTCAGTCAGATGTGGTTGATTGTGTTGGAGGTGATGATGCTTTCGTGGATGAAATTGAAGGTGACGGCGCACACAACGTTGAGGCGATGCATACGGACGACGTGAAATTTGGATTTGGCGTTGTACGTGAGGAGTGCAGTTCGTTGGAAGGGGAAAAAGCAGATATCGCAGTGGGGGGGAATCCGACAGATGTGTTACGTGGTTCCACATTTGTGAAGAACAATGAGGGGGTCAAAGTCAGTAAGGTTGATGAATATGGCAGTGCAATCGCTAAACTGGAATTGGATAATAAACGAAAAGATGAAATGATTGCATTTCTTGAGGGAGAAGTTGCTGGTCTGAAAAACAAACTGGAGTCACAGGCTGTGAACATTGTAGGAGGGTTTGAGTGTGTCTTGGGAATTAAGAATGAGGAGGTGGACAAGTTGAAAAAAGAAAATAGCGAGTTGAGGAAGAGTGTGTTGGTGCTTGAGGATCAACTTGCTGATCGTGATGTACACGTGGTGACGCAAGCTTTTCGGGATGTGGATGTGCGTCGGGACGGTGTTGGAAGTAGTGATGCTGGGGTTAAGGTTGGAGGTGAAATTGTGTACAATGTGTCTCCGATTAGGGCAGGTATTAGGGGTACGTATATGTGTAATGAGGGTGTGGGGAAGAGTGCACGGTGCGATGTTGTTGATTCGGGTGGTGATCAATGTGGGAGAACTGGTGGTGGGTTTGGGAATGTTGATCTGTGTGATATGGATGAGGGGGTAATTGTTCCTGGGGGGCAAACATCGTTTGTTCGTAACATAAAAAACAAAGTTAGGCAGGAACGAAAATTGCCGGATTTCGAGTACCCCATCTTACATGGGCGTAATAAGAAGTCAGTCACAGATGCTGGCAATGTGGTTCGAGGTGATGACTGTGTTAATAATGCCGGAGTTATTGATGTGGACGCTGTGGTCGTGAAGGGTAGTAAATGGTCTGGCTTTGATATAAACAACAGGTTGGGGGTGTGGAAAATGATGACGGTGGATGAGAAGTGTAGAATCAAGCAAGGTTATGATAGGCATGGTGATCGGTACGTTAGTTTTTTTTTTTTACATTGGTTAATACTTTTTGTAATTAAAATATTTTTGTGGGTACTGATAGTTGTTGGTTTGTGTAGGGCGGTCATGTGGGAGGATCGTGATGCTGGTGTGGTGGTTGACTTTAGTGATGTGAAAAACCTCATACGCCAGGGTAGCCTTTGTGGAAATGTGAGCAGTTATTTGTATTTGTCGAGAAATTATTTTTATTTCACATTTTTGTAATGAACCATTGTGGGACAATATACGTGGCATTGGTGGTATGTGGATAGAAGGTTTTATTTGTTCATGTTTGTTGCAGGTGATTGACGGGTATGTTGAGTTGTTGAAAAGTGAGCATGCGAGGATGTATGGGGATGATGAGTTGGCTGACAAGTCGTATTTTTTTAGTAGTGTGTGTTTGGTGAGCTGTGAAGTATTTAAGTGGGTGAAGATCATTGCTGTGTCTATTTTTCTGATGATTTTTAACGTGTGCAGGATATGGTAAAGAGCGATGATGTGCGTGGTAGGGAAAAGTTTGTTCGTACGAATGTTTCTGCTACGACCGATTGTAGGTTCATACACTTTCCGATGTGCCATGATGGACATTGGACACTTGTAGTGTATGATACGGAAGATGGGACTTGGAAACATTACAATCCGATGAGGCAGCGTGGGGACAGAGCTGATGTGCATCACAACGTAGCAACTTTGCTGGTATGGTTTTGCGAGTTTACTATTTGTAATGTGTTTTTTGATCATGTGATTCTTTGTGGGTTAGGTTTCTGAAGATTGTGTAGTTGTTCTGTTTGAGTTATGGCAGAAAGAACGTGTTACTAAGGTGATGAAGCAAACTTTGCGTGAATTCGGGTTGGATGAGCAAAGCATACTGGCGAATTTCAGCAGCTCACTTGAAGCTGTGGCAAATTGTCCGCAACAGAAACCGGGAACGTGAGTTAGTTGTTTTTGAGTGTTGTGTGGGGGTACTGTCTTATTTAAGGTTCTGTGTAGTGTGTGTTTGTCTGCTGATTTGTAAATTTTGTTGTTTGTGCAGGCTTGATTGTGGGGTAATAGTGTGCGCTATTATGCGTCAGTATGTTCATCGGGCTGACGTGGAACGTTCGCTGCACGGAAGTAATTGCATCATACTACGTGCAAATATGGTTAAGGCGTTTGTGAATGACCCAGCACGTGGTTTGAAGGAATGAAATCATGGTACCTCTTTTGGAACATACACATGGTAATTAATTAGATGGCAACAGAAACTGGTGTGTGATGCACTGGTGTTTCTTTTTTTTTTTTTTTTTTTTTGATGGTCATCAGTATGGTGAATGTTGGGTTGTTGGTTTTTGAAATGTAATTAGAATGGTGATACAGTAATTATATTTTGATTGGAAACGTATGGTTATATTTGACAAATGAAATTGTTTTGAAACGTGACATTGTGGTAAATGTTGGATTGTGATGTGTGTGGTTGGGCATGTTATGTGGGACTGTTAGGTGGAGTAGTGGCAGGTGACTGTTTTGCAATGCCACTGTTTAATGTTTATGTGTGGTGTGTGATGTGAGTCTTGGTTGGATGTAGGATTTGCAGGGTGTGGGTGTGAGATTTCTGTGATGGAGAGCATGTACTGTTAACAATGTAGTTGGTCGGCGTTGAAGTCGTGTCGGAAAAATGTTTACGTATTGCATGTGTATTTTTGTTACATATTAACTGCGTGAACGTAATGTGGTATGATTTGAAATGACAACTCGTTTGGAACAAAATGAAATGTAAGAAGTTTGTAAGTTAGTAATGGTAACGGGGTATGAATTGTTCACCGTAACTTTTAAACTCGAAGCTGCAAATTGTCTGTTGTGGAGTTTGGGTTATGGATGTTTTACATGTGGGGGTGTTTGTGAACCAAACCCCATACACAGCCAAACACTAAAATCCAATTTGTGCCCACACCCACGAACCCCGTAACAAATTTTTGATCTGAACGTAAACCGAAGGACACACAAACACAGAAACCAACGATGGTCCACACTGGAAACAGAAGTACCACAGCACGCAGTAAACAGTAGTACCACATTGCCTAAAAAACAAACACGTAGTAATGTAAAAAAATACTACACACCAACCCAGACATTCAAACATCCACCCACCATACACAAATAGCATACACGGAATTAAAAATGGTTAAAATTGAGAATACTTTTGGGAAAAAATAGATGTAACAAGTTCAACAGTAAGTAATGGTAACGGGGTAACTAATAAACTTGAAGCTGTAAATTGTTTGCTGTGAACTTGGCTTTCATACTAGTCTAGCTTATGGATGTGCCATAACCAATTATTTAGCTAAAAAGCAACTGCAATAAAGACAAAAGTATGAAGTTTGGATAATTGTGTGGGTGTGTCAAGCTAAATTGGTTCCTTGCATGTTGTGCGGTTGTGGTGACCCATGCGTTGACACCGGCCGCATCGAATCTGTTGCACTTCTTCACCTTGGGAAAGAATTCTTTTTTTTTTGGGCCTTCCTGGTGGTCGCTTTACCGAAGGTGGTTGTATGACGAAATCCTCAGGATTGAATGCTGGTTTCTCCACAGTTGGGATGGGTTGTATGTTGTGTTGGTATGATTTGCGGTAAGCAGTGACGTGGTAAAATTCAGCAACTAGATCGTACAGGTCGAGGCCGCTATTCCGAATAGCAACAACTGCGTGAGAGCATGGGAAACCATTTATTTGCCACTTGAAACAGGAACATGTACGTTTGTCAACGTCAACCATGACGGATGGGAAAGAGTGGACCTCGAAAACTGTATCGGTGGATTGGCTGACAAGCCATGCTCTACCTTTATTGTACGCTTTGACCAAACGAGCTTCCATTTTTGGGCAGATAACACCGGGCCACGCTTGTGCTTTGATTCTGCGTTTAGCCATTTGGCGCATAATCTTAACTCGAATACTGTCAACCAGTTGAGTTATTGGTAGGTGTCGTGCTTCCCGTATCCATGAGTTAAACGATTCAACGGCATTGGAACTCATCTCACCGTACCGTGAACCGCTGATATTGAAGAAGTATGATATTAGTGAGGACGTAGGCAAATGGCATGAAAATGTGAAAAGTATTAAAACGGTAAATGCAGTAATAACATAAAGCAAAAACGAAGAATGAAAATACATACCGGAAGTAAGCGTTAGCCCAAAAATGAAGGGGTAAGTCTTTTAAGAACGAGGGAACGACCCGCCGTCCACATTTGGTAAATTCCTCAACGCATTGGGTGAATGTAGACACAGTGGGTGCGTAAGCACACGCCCGGAACTTAGTCAACATTCCAGCTCGATATGAAGTGTTAACATATCGCAACTTATGTTGCAAGTTACGTTGCAAATGTTGTAGGCAGAATGCATGGTGGGCTGTGGGAAATATGATGGGTATTGATTCCAATAAGCCTACATGTCGGTCAGATACGAACGTAAGAGTCCTGTGACTGTTGACAACATTTGCGAGATGTCCCAAGAACCATGCCCAGTTTGCGGTGTTCTCTGAGTCAACAATCGCGATGGCTAATGGAAAGAGACCTAGAAAGGTATGTTGTGAGTTAAATTTTCGAAATATGTTGGTGGTATGTTTGTGAGACCAAGTAACATGTGAGTGATATTGAATGTGCAGGGGAACATTATGTCAGCAAACTATAATGAAATTATAATTGTACAACGAAAATGGTGTGTCAACATTATTACAGTACCTTGATTGCCATCCTTCGCAGTAGCAGCAAGCAAATGGCCCTTGAATTTTCCCTTCAGAAAGGTCCCATCCAAGAATAGTAACGGACGACAATGATTGAACCCATCGATGCATGCTTTGAAGGATATGAAAAACCTTAGGAAACGGTTGTTGTGTTCATCACAGTCAATGTTGACGTAACTTCCAGGGTTGTTTTCTGTGACAACGGAACTGTACCACCGCAATTGATCGAACGAAATGGAGTGTGCACCAAACATCTCTCCCCGGGCTTTTTCAACACCTAACCACGCAACCCGGTAGCTAACCTCTAATCCATAATCTTTTTTGAGGTCGTAAACCACATCTGTGGGTCGCGTAAGTGGCTTTTCACGTACCCGTTCAGAAATAACATCGGCCACTAAATCAGAACCAGCCCGTGGGTTTTTCGGTGTCCGAACAGCTACGCCACATGTGTGGTCCTTATTCCATTTACGAAGGTAGAAAAATCCGTTAGCATGCAAAACGCGTGCGTGCACCAACCACATGCATCCCTTCGA
This sequence comes from Camellia japonica, assembly GCA_030407325.1. Taxonomy (NCBI): domain Eukaryota; kingdom Viridiplantae; phylum Streptophyta; class Magnoliopsida; order Ericales; family Theaceae; genus Camellia; species Camellia japonica. The sequence continues at coordinate 21,552,228 of JAPPVO010000003.1, forward strand.
TTCCCTCATCATGCATACAGCTGTGATCCGCACAGAATCGTTTTTGACATATTTAAAATGGAAACCACATTCAACAGCATACTTGCGAAGAGCACTCCGGAATTCATCCGCTCCACCTTCAAAACTTTGGCCAATACATTGAATCTCGTTAGCCCATTGGGCAGACAAAAACACCTTGTCAACATGAGGGCAGAATTTTGCCAATAAATCCTCTTCGTCATCCACGTCCGACTCGTCCAACACACCGGTCGGCTCACAATAAGCTGTCTGTAATTGGCTGTTTCCATTGTCGCCGACTAGTGCACGATGTACTTCAATTAGTACATCAACGCATTGCAATTGAAACGACCGTGCAAGACACACCATGTTCGCCACATCAACATCATTTTGCAATATGAAATTTTTATAACCGGGCATCTTGAAGTAGAAACATGCATTGGCAGGTGTGAGCCCTTCAAACTTTTCACAAACACCACGGACGACGTCGTCAAATCGAAATGGAACTTGCAAATTAATAGCGACATTGACATTACCGTAACAACATATTAGTATAATTCCATTGTCCATCCTCCTGCGAATGTGAACATATGATTGATGAGTGAGGTAGGGTAAAAAAATGAAAATGGAAAACACTATAAGTCGGAGCAAGACCCACATTCGAACGTATGACTCCCCACCCAAAGTGAAACACATGTCCCGATATCGATCAAACCGGGCACATCCAATCGGAATAACGTGGCGCTACAGAAGGAGGGTTAACAGCAAAAGAAAGAATAACACTGGTAAAACGGGACACACCATTAACAACGACGCCTCTAACACACACACACCAACAACACCATGACCGGCCAAAATGTAGAAACAACCCACATACGTTAAAAATTGAAAAAACAGAGACGACAATGTGAATACGTACAATCCATATCAAAGCTGAAAGACCGAAGGAGACATAAGCATACCAGGAAAACAGCGGCGTGTACACGGCAGTGTTCTGAATATCTACGGGTCTGTCACACAACCGTCAGCAACCACTCAAACATTCAACTACGGAAACCCTACATTCAAAAGTTTTTGAATGTGTCTTCAAAATTAGACAAAACGGAAGGAACAACGTTTCCAAATGAATAATTGACCCCACACCGAGAATGCAACATTTACGGAAGGGCACATCTGTCCAGACAGACCTACCAAAAAAGGAAAACCCAAGAAAAGGGACCAACTAAAGCCACCAGTAGGACTAAGTAGTATAAAAGAAAAAAAGTGGGACTATTTAGTATAACAGATTGTGAAGTAGGATTTATTGGTAAATAATCCTTAATGGAATTAACTAAAAAAATGAAATTCATAATTACTATCCTATACAATAATAAAATGGGAAAATTATTTATAAGTTCTATTAGGGAGACTTATGCTACATATGGTCCTACTAAAAAACTTATGTTTCCATAAGTCCTGTGGAAGTTTGTTGACACATTTACCCTCAATATTAGTTGTTAATATCATAAATAATAGTAAAACCATATATAGGAAATTGAATGTTACCATAGATCATAGCTATATAAACGTAACGTAACGTGATACCTACATAAACGTAATGTGACACCTATACGTAACGTGACACCTACATAAACGTAACGTGACACCTATGATCTATGGTAACATGCAATTTTCTAGGAAATTGCATGTTACCATAGATCATATCTACATAAACGTAACGTAACGTGACACCTACATAAACGTAACGTGACACCTATGATCTATGGCAACATTTAATTTAAACGTAACGTGACACCTATGATCTATGGCAACATTCAATTGAATGTTGCTATAGATCATATTTATATGAAACGTAACGTGACACCAACGTAAACCAACAACATTTTCACATTCAATTTTAAAAAATAAAAATTCATTAAGTTTGCGAAACGTAACGTGACACGTTACGTTACATTTATATAGGTGTCACGTTACGTTACGTTTATGTAGGTGTCACGTTACGCTACGTTTATGTAAGTGTCACGTCACGTTACGTTTATGTAGGATCTTGTGGAATGCATTCCTATCTAAATAGGACTTGAGACTTTATAAGAAATTACACATGACTTAGCCTACCATAAGTGTCTAAAAAAGGACTTATAAATAAGTCTCCCTAATAAAATTACCTAAATTATTAATTGAAACATATTTTTAACATCATTAAAAATTGTTAATTGACTTAATTATTTATTAATAAAATGAACGATTTGTTATGAAATTAGAAATCTCAGGAATGGAATGTAATTTTTAAAATCACAAAGAGCAATTCGTATTTTAATCAAATCTCAAGATGTGTATTTATAAATTACCCTTAATTTTTTAAAAGTATTTTATTGACATTTTGTTTTTCCACCGGATAGCGATTATTATGATAATAGTTATACTATAGATTAAAGTTTCTCCATATATTTAAACTTGAAATTACATTCATCTTATTTTGTAAATGCTCTCTCCATAATCACTTCGACAATTGTCTGGGATTAAATATTTTATTGACGTTGATCATCACTATTCTTATCAATTATTTGGCATACTATTTCATTAAATCAATTCTATTATTTTAAATTTATTGTTTTTAATTATATGTAATTTTTTACATTTATTTAAATTATATTAATCAAATTATATGCCTTAAAATAGGAAAAATTAGTAAAACATTCTTCTCTAATTTTGTGTAGTAGAAAATGTCCAATTTTTTTTTTTTTATTAGATAAAGTTCCTCAAAGAAATTTCTCTGTGATCGTACCAGAGAAATTTCAAAATTTCTCTGTTAAAATTAAAATCTCTCTGTGTGGAGACCGAAATTTCTCTGAGTTAGATATAAATTTTTCTGAGTCAAATTTTCTCTGTGAAAATGTTGAAGGACCCCAACTACTATGAAAATATTGTATGTCATTTATCTTATAAAATCTTAATATCAGCGACCTTAAAAAAAAATTTCCCTTAAAATAATAGTGTGAGCCTAAATTTAACTTATAATAAAATTTAGGAAAAATTAGTCTAAGGTCCCTCTCATATTTTTAGCAATAGGAGAGATCCACAATATTATTTTATGATGTCTAAGATCCTCAACCTCATAATCATTTATCACAGAGAAATTTGACTCTCTTAAATCAAACCTCATTTCTCTCTCTCTCTCTCTCTCTCTCTCTCTCAAAACTTCTCTCTCGAAGTTTCCCTCACATCTCCAGACAACCTCGATCATCTCATCCCATAACTTCCATATCCCGGTTCGTCTCTAAACTCATTGTAATCATACTCAAAGCCCGATTCAGTAGCGATCGCCACAGCTCATCCCTCAATTCATACCTCTCAATCTCAAAACCACCACAACTTTGCTTCTTCTCATACAAAATCAACTCCAATTTCTGGTCCAAATACATAGCATAAGTCCTCATAAAAGCCGAATGGTCCCACAAATTCGAGTGCGCTTCGTCTCGAAAATCTGACATATTCAACAACCGAGTCTCTCTACGAGTCGCTCACATGATCTCTTGCTGAAACACGAGGTCGCCATCGGAGAGAAGGCAATGAATGTAACGTCTCTAAAATGCAAGTCATGATTATATTAATTGAATTATGTGTTAATTAATGATTATATATTGTGCATATCTGTCCAAATTGGGAAATTATTTGTTGTGATTATAACTTTGAAATTGAAATTGATAGCCTTGGTAGGTTCAGAAATCAAAATTGGGAATATGAATTGGAATTTTTAGACCCAATTGGGAAGTTTAATTAAAAATTGAGTCTGTCTGATTCGTAAGTGTGTTTGGGTGGTTTAATTGTAACTTTACATTGCAAATTGAAGGCCTTAGAGGCTTCAGAAACCAGAACGAAATACATAATTATAATCAACATGATTTTTAGGACTTAATATGAAGTTTTGTAAAAATCTGATTCAAAATGAATTTAAATAATATTTATATATATATATATATATATAAGCCTTTATATGTATGGGCCTTCGTTTGGCTCAACAAAAGAAGATATTTTGGGAGAGAGAGTGTGTTCTGGAGGAATCAAGAGAGAAACAAAGGAAGAAGAAGAAGAAAAAAAAAAAAAAGAAGGAAAAATTGAAAGCAAAACTCTGTGATTCAACCATTCAAGGTAAGAATTCTTCATTTTTTTCACGGATTTGAGACATGGAACTCATAAATCTTTAGAACTTGAGATGAATTAAAGAGGAAATCATGTAAAATTAGGAGTTGAAGGGTGTAAATTGATGAGGTGAACTCACAAAAAGCTTAAAAAGATGAATTGAAGGCAATGGTAAAATATATTGACATGCATGACATAATTTTAGTTCAACACTTATTTGGTTGCATGATTCTTGTGAATGGAAGAGAGGAGCTCATGATTCTTACATGCATGTCATGTTTTCAAGAAATCCATGATCAAAACAATTGTTTTCTTTCATGGTTTATGAACATTGAGAAGAAAATCTCAAAAAACTTTGAGAAGAACATAATTTGTATATATATTGGTGATTTTATCGTTGAATATGCTTGAGTCCTAGAAATTTGATCATCTCATGGACAAATTAATTTCATACACATGATCTTTTACTTGGTCTCTCATAATTTCAAAGAAATTCTCATTTAAAAGTTTGAATTGAAGGTTGAACACACATTTTATGATTTATAATTGCTTTAAACATTTTCGGTTATAAATTGAACAATTGAATTTGGTTATAAACTTATGGTTTGTGGATTTTGGGATTGAAGTATACAAAAAATGAAGTAAGATTTTGAAAGAGCGGACCTTAAAACCATAGCAGATTTTCGGGGCTGAATTTTCCAGTTCCGCACCTGCGGCCTGGGGTCCTACACGTGCGGAAAACAAAGTAGAAAATGTTGACGGACTGCTTCAATCCGTATATGCGGTTTGAGGCTTCCGCACGTGTGGTTTGGGAGAACTTCTTGGTTTCATTTTTCAACCTTCCAAGCCTCCATTTGCATTGTTTTAAAGTGTTTATCATGTGCATTGCATTCATATGCATCTTTTAGGCACAAATACAAAGTAAAGAATGAAAGTTAGAACGGAACGAGAGAAACCAAATAGAAATCAAGTAATCGAATTGAATAGAATTGTAAGAGTATGATTGTAATCGAATTGTGCTTGACTTTGCTTGTTTAGGTTAGACGCTGCTTTTTATATACATAATCAGGGAGCCCACTGTGAGTAACACTGTTGTAAAGTTATGTTCCATTATAATTATTTTCTAATTTATGAAAATGCATTGTTTTACTGAAATGATAATGTTTACTGATGAATGACTGTCCTATTTTCCGAACTGTACTCGTGGCATCCATAGCATATTGTTATTGCTATTTGTAGACGCGCCCGCGTGGGGTCTCACGTGCCACAGTTCGGACTCGATTTGTCACGGTTCTTAATCTGAACCAAAGAGTCCAAATCCGGCAAATCGTTTTGGAAAACAGATTTTTGTAAAGAAGTGCCAAACATGGACTGTTTTGCCAGATACAGAGTCGCCACCTAAATATATATTTTTTAATGGGGGAATTTTAGGAAACCCTGACTCATTTGCCTAAGGCCACGTGTCCGTCATTACCAAAGTTACTTCGGCTCGGGAACTTGGGTACGATTGGGGAAGGTCAGCTATGAGCACCCCCTCTCGCCCGATCCGAAGATCGGCCTCTACTAACCATGATATCTAGTTTTGAAAACTTTATGTGCCCTTAAACCGGTTATTAGCCTAGAATTACTATGTGATGTGCACAGCAAAACAAGTATAGACTAAATTGCCTAAGTCGGAACAAAGCATCACATTTCCGTTTGTTTGGAAAATGGTTTGAATTTTGCTACTCGCGAGTAGGCTAAAACATGGATTTCGATGAATTATCCTAATTCAAACAATCCAATCTTTACCCACAGGCATTCATGCAGTTATATCATATAAGCATATAGCCACGTGGTAAGCATGCTATCATGTTAACATTCACACTCATGCGAGATGCTAAAGCGTAAATACTTACATCGTACTCCGTGCCAAAACAGTGAACTAGTTAGTAATCATATGCATGATCCTAATTCATGTTAAGGTGGCTAATGTATCGAACACAAAATGTCACTAGAATAGGCTCGGCTAATCTATGAATGGCATGTAAGATGCGACAGATAACATGTATTCAAGTTTGATTTGAAATGCTATGCGGTTAGCATGATGCGCCGAGCCCGGTGCATGCAATACTGATGAATGATGCACGCATGCATAGCGTAAGGTATGCTAAATTAAACGTGCCCTAATACTAACCATCAAAGCAGGTAAGTAAAAGGGAGAAAGAAGTGGGGGTTGGAAGACATGCACACACGCACCAACACTTATTACAAATTCACTCTCGCTCGGAGGGACGAAAAGAATAATATAATTTAATTAACCTACAAGCTAATTAAATATTACAGACAATTAACTAGTTAAGCAAATTAACTAAGCTAATTAAGCAGTAAAAATCAGCCTCGGGAAGAGGGTCCAATGCATGCATGCTCGGTTTTGTTCGGAAATCCGCCACCATGCACAAGTTGCCTCTGTTTTCCCTGCTCTGCTCCTCTGAAAATGGCACAATTCCCAAGGAACACTCTATGGACATTGCGGAACACCACCGGCAAAGGGGAATGGTCATCGGCCATGGTAGGGTGGTCATCGACCATCTATAGAGCTCTCGGCCATCAATAATTGGTCGGTCGGCACCACATGTAGTCGACCGGCCAAGTCTTCCTGCAGAACCTATTTTGACAGCAGCAGAGGGCAAAACAAGGCATGGAAATGTATTTCAAGAAATGTGTGCACCAACACATCCCTTATCATGTTTGTGACTCAAAGGGGTATGTTTCTTGATTCTCGGACCACCAATTGCGCATTTCAATGCGTGATGGCCCAAGGAACAAGTATGTATTTTCAATGTGGGATGAAATGCACACAAACAAACAATGAGCTCAACCTCTATCATACTCAATTCAAGAGGCGAAGCATGCATGCCAATGCCATGCAACCTAGGCATGTGAGCTAGTATGCAACATGACAATGCAAACAAGCACACAAGGCATGAAGCATCAATGCTAACCAACAAACATACAAGATGTAATACGGATGTTGAAGTACACAAACAAACATGTGATGGGCCAGGTATGCAACAACATACAAGGCTAATGGACATGCAAGACATGATGCAATCACAACATGCAAAGTGTAAGACATGTAACAACATGTAAAGAGTGGACTTAGACTAAAAGCCATAGAAATGAAGGCCAAAACACATACAAACATGCATGCATACAAGGTCCAACACTTAGGCATATAGAGACAACTTTTAAGCACACTTAAAAGAGGAACATCATGGGCATATGGCATGCATTATAAACTCTGAAATCATGTCATAAAATGATGCCAAATCAATCTAAACAAGACAATCAAAGCATGCAAGCAAAATTCGAGGTCTAAGGCTCACCAAAGAGGTATTGAACTACCCTTAACAAAACCAAACATGGCATGAATTGAACGACTAAAATCAGAGTTTTAGCATGTTAAAACAAAGCCAAAAACACAATGACATGGCATTCTAGAGGCTTAAACATGATGGCATACATGAAGGCACAAATATGGAGCATGAAACACCAACCCTTTAAGGCCTTAAAGGAACACCAAATGCAAGCATACAAACACACCACAAGGACTGAAATGGCATGGCAAGTGGTTCCAAACCACTGAAACAAAGCAAGGATGGCATGCTAGAGGGGTCAATGCTTAGGGCATACAAGAGAGGTTGCATGGTAGCTATACAAAGCAAAGCATGGACTACCTGAATGACCAAAAACAGACCTTTAGCACATCAAAACAAGCACAAAAGCTTCACAAAGCTTGGCCAAAAACATGCTAGAACAAGGCTCAAAGCACAAAGCATGTTAAGGCTAAAACATGGCATTACAAGACATGTATGCAAGGCATGCATGGTGTGTCTAAACCAAGTAAAAACAGAGGTAAAACATGGCAAAATACTACCAAATACCTACTGAAACATGGCCAACATGGTCTCAAAAAATGGTGCTCACACATGAGGCTTAAATGACACATATTGAAAACAACAAGGAGAGGGGGTGGCCCTCTCCTTCTTGGGACCTTAAACCACCATCCTTACCACTGAAATCCCTCAAGATTTCAGTGGTGAGGAGGCCCAAACAAGGTGGTCCCGGAGCTCACCAAAGATGCACAAAATGGGGGCCAAACAAGGCCTAAGAGGGATCAAACAACCCCAAACAACAAAACACCCTTAAACAACTATTTTAAGCAATGAAAAACAAGACTTTTATTAGTTATATGCAAAGTCTAAAAATAGTTGCAAGATAGTCAAAAAAGCTATGCAAAAATGGGGAATAAAGGGCAAGAACACTCACCCTTGAAGAACACTTCCAAGATCACAAGACCAGACCTCTTCTTGGATCAAAACCAACTCAAAAAGTCCAAGATCAACCCTCTAATGCCTTAGCAACTAAGGGAAGGTGTAATGGTAGGTGTTTGTGTGCAATAGTAAGGACAAACACACACTTAACTCACAAGAGAGGGAGGTATAGAGATAGATTAGACACACACTTCTAACCCTAAAAACCAGACGTCTGGAGCTTTTTTCTAACCTTAGAGGAGGGAGGAGAGGCCTCCTCTTTATAGAAGATCACTCTTGCAAAGCTTACAAAACAAGCTTGGCAAGAGTGAAATCCCTCTATACACGTGTATGGAGGGGGGCAAAGGTGCATGCCAGCTAGCACAGCTGGCATAAAAATATCTGTAAAAGCAGATGCACAGTGATCGGCCAGCCAAAAATGCTATTTTGACAAAATAAATGGCCGGCCGACCACAAAGAGTGCTGGCCGGCCATAACCAATGGCCGGTGGCAACAAAACATGGTCGGTGGCCTCAAGCCATGGCCGGTGAGGTGTGGGGATGGCCAACAAGCCATTCCCTGTCCTCCAAAGCAAAAACACAAGTGTTTGGTGCAAAACCAGACACAAAACAGTCGAGTTGAGAGATCCTGAGGCAAGGCGCGTGGCTGAGACCTCCGGGAACTCAAGACGAACACAAACATGGATGATCACCGAGTGTTCAAGCGGTGACATCCAAGTCTTGAGGGCGGTCAAAAATTGGGTGTCTACACTATTGTTATTGTTATTGTTATTGTTATAGAGATCTTTGTCAGTTCCAATTCTTGGAAGTATTGTTATTGTATTGATGGCCATCAAATGATTGTTCGGTCTTTAAGACCTATCGATTGTTCTGCTATGGGATGTACCACGTATGACTATATGAATCAAAATGATTGATATGATATGACACATTGATTGAGAAATTGATCCATTGATTAATTGACTGTTTCAATTATAAGAAGGACATCATTCATAACCCCTTTTACGCAGTTGTTATTTGATTAAGGCCGAATTGTGTAACACTGAGGCCGCTAATTGGCATCTCTTAACTTTACTTGTTTGTCGAACTATATATTTTATGTCTGTTTAATGTCAATCAAGTTGTATATAATGGGAGCATAAAATGAGCAAAAATGCAGGACTTGTGGAGAAAAGTTCTTCCCGCATGTGCGTTGACTTTTTCCACACGTGCGGCAGCACCTCGAAAATCGTGCAACTGTTTTAAACCTGTTTGAAAGATAACAGAGGTATAAAAAGGCAGAAAAGAGGCTGGAATAGAGTTCTGAAATTTTGAAGGAGAAAGAGGAGGTTAGGATTTGGAAAAAGGTGATTCTCATTCTTCAAGCAAATTTCCACGGAGGGTTCCATCTCTTCCACCTCTTCCCACTCCTCCATGAGTGGCTAGGCTCTTCTTTTCTAAGGTTTTGATGAAACCCTAGCTATGTAATTAGGTTTTCTTTTTTTGGTTTTTGATTATGTAATGGTTTGAACAATTGTATGGTGTTTTAGAAGTTTCGTATATATATTTTCTACTATTTCTTCAAGTATTCGATTTTCTGTGATGTTGAATGCTTTCCATACAATAGTTTTCTATTCTTTTATATTCAAGGTATGAGACGAACCATACTACGAGGGATGAGTCGTGTCGCTACCCTAGTTTAGAGTGAACGATTCGTACTACTTGAGATGGTTTGTGTTCGTTCATTGAATATGATGATTTTCTTGATAAATGCTTTGAACTTGTTGTTGCAAAGTATTATTCTGTTCGAACCATAGCATAATTGATTTCAAATTGAAACCATATTTACGTAACTAGTGGTGAACTCATTGTCCTAGGTTTTTCCCCAAATCAGTAAATTCATCTTTATTTATAATTGCTAGTTTATTCGCTTATTTAATTTAATTATTATTAGGTTATGAACAATCAATCTTTTTATCAAAATTAATTTAGGAATTTAACAATTAAATTAGTTTAATTTCCCAATTGTCCCCGTGGATTGATACATGAACTTGCCATTATTCTAATGGAATTTTGTATAGTTTAGTGTTTAATTTTGGTGTGTGAAACGACCTATCAAATTTTGGCACTGTTGCCAGGGACTTTTGGCGAAATTAGTTAATTTAAAGTTACATTCTTATTTTAATTTTTAGTTTATGATTTTATATTTTAGTGTTGCTAAGTGTGCAGAGTGTTTGCAATTGGAGTCATCACCGAAGTGCGAGAGAGCGTAACCGAGCTTTAAAAACAAACCGCAGCACCAAAGTGCTTTAAAAAAAAAAAAAAATACAAAAGCAAATACTCGCAAGCAAAGCACCAAAGTGCTACAACTAAAGAGTTCAAGTGGAAATTAGGGATAACGTTTACACGTCAAGCACCTACAAGACGAGTAAAGCGTTTTCGTTAAATCGCTGTGAGTATTCTCTTCTTTGGTATTTTGCTTTCATAACTTAGTGCACAGAGTCAGAACTTAGTGCATAGAGTTGGAACTTAGTGTGTGTGTATGTGTGAGTAGTGTATGCACGGGCACCGTTCTTGTCACCTTGAATTGTGGAATTTGGACCTTGAACTAAAAAGGACTCTTAGGAAACTTTGAGCCTCTTCCCGTGTTCCTAGGCTTGAATACCCTTATCTATACTTCAAACCAATAGAGATGGAAAACCTGAATGGCCTAAATGGGCCCAACTAGACCCTTAAGGATTACTTCACACCCACTGCATATACATCACCATGATGCATCCAATTACCCGACACCACTGCTACTCATTATGAGATTAAGTCCAGCACCATCCAAATGCTTCCATCATTCCATGGACTAGCTCATGATGACCTATAGCCTTGCATGAGTGATCCCTTAGCCTTGCATGACTCGTTTCTAGATGAGCAACTTCTTGCGGTTTCACATGTGACCCTCCCGTGTTTTGCTCACATAGTGAATTACTTAGCGGTTGGTCAAATTTTGAAAACTTGGTCTAAGCAAGACAAAGACCGATTTTACTCACAAGTCAAGCACTATTTTTGGGAAGACCTGGAATTGTTCAAGTGTTGTCCAGATCAAATGATTCGGCGTTGTGTGCCTGAGAGAGAAACCCATAGCATTCTCACCTTTTGTCACTCTCATGCATATAGCGGCCATTTCAGTAGGCAGAAAACGGCCGCCAAGGTTTTATAATGTGGGTTCTATTGACCTTCTATTGTCAAAGATGCCCATAACTTCTATAGAGCGTGTGAGCGTTGTCAATGCATGGGCTCTATGTCATGGCGAGATATGATGCCGATGACCCCTATTTTGATTGTTGAGATTTTTAATGTTTGGGGCATCGACTTTATGGGTCCCTTTCCACCATCTTTTGGATTTAAATACATTTTGGTGGCTGTGGACTATGTCTCCAAGTGGGTTGAGGTAGTGGCCACCAGAATGAATGACCACAAAGTTGTGGTTAAATTCCTCCATGAGACCATTTTTTGTCGTTTTGGGTTCCCATGTGCCATAATTAGTGACGGTGGCAAACATTTTTGCAACCGATTCTTCGAGGCATTAGTGCGTAAATACATGATCACTCACAAAGTTGGCACTCCCTGCCATCCCCAGACTAGTGGTCAAGTAGAGGTGTCTAATAGGGAGGTTAAACACATCCTCGAGAAAATTGTGAGGCCCGATAGGAAAGATTGGTCCACTAGGTTAGTTGATGCACTTTGGGCCTATTACACTGCATATAAGACATCTATCGAGATGTCTCCATATAGGATTGTGTTTGAGAAACCATGTCATCTCCCTGTTGAGTTAGAACACTGGGCTTTGTGGGCCATTAGGAAGTTCAATTTTGATATGGCCAAAGCCGGTGACCACCGGAAACTCCAACTTAATGAGTTAGAGGAGCTCCGGGTCCTACATGCTTACCAATATAGTTATCAGGTTCCGCTTGCGTATGTCATCTGGATGCATATGCGCAAATTTTTGTAGGAGGCCGTTCAGCCTCAACCTATGCAGAACCTGACTTGGCCCTTGGCATTTGCCAACTTGCTAACACTTGTCTTTGAGCTGAACGGCCTCCTAATTGATCCGACTGAGGAGATTGACACAGTTTACCCGACTTTTGGGCAGCGAGAATGGCAGCATAGCTTATCCTGTATCCCGCAACAAGTTGGTGCCCCGGTTGATGAGGCCCATAATCTCGTCCACGACCAACCACCTCATCCTGCCTCCCATGTGCCTCCCCAAGGGGACCCATTCTATATGACTCGTGAGAAGTACTTACAACTTCAGCACTCTGTGGATCAGGTCCACAGTACTCTTCACGATCACCACTAGATCCTCATGGGGTTGCGCACGGATTTTTAGGCGCATCGGGACTATGCTTAGGGGGTGTAGACACCCCATTTTTGACCGACCTTAAGACTCAGACGTCACCGATTGAGCACTCGGTGATGTTGCATACTGTGCTCGTTCAGAAGTCCCAGAGTCGCGGTCGTGCGCCCTGCCTCCGAACTTCCGAATCCTCTTTTGTGCCTTGTCTCGGTTTGCGAACCAGACTCGGTTTTCTCTGTTTTCTTTCCTGAGGGAAGGGAGTAGTCCTGTAGACTATTTCTCGGTGGCCGTGGGCTACTTTTCGTGGCCGTAGGCCATTTTGCCCATTTCGGAGCCCGGTTCCAGGTTTTCGGAGCCGACAGGCCGTGTGCCTCGGTTCGGGACCGCCCAACCGTCTCCGATTCCTCCGGTTCTTGGCAAGTGCCTCTGTTTTATCATAACAAGGCACCCTGGGGTCTTGGATACCCACTTCGTGGCCGTATGCCACTTTCGGTGCTTATAGCCGGTTTTCGGGCCCCGAACCTCGCGGTTTGGCCCCCGAGCATTCATTTCGCATCGGTTTCCTCCGGTTCTTGGCAGGTACCTCTGTTTTAACATTCCGAGGAACATTGGGGCCTCTGGTACCCACTTCGCTGCTGAACACCACTTCCGGTGCCTACAGCCCATTTTCGGGACCCCAAACTGCGCGGTTTGGGCCCCGAGCGTTCATTTCTCATTAGTTTTTGTTCAATTTTGGCAGGTACCTCTGTTTCAACATTAGGAAGATCACTGGAGGGTAGGAGGCCAGCAATTATCCCAGATAACCAGTTTCGCTCCTCCGGCGCCCGTTTTGCTCACTTCCGGGCCAATGTTGAACACCCTAGGCCCATTTTCTTCCAACCAAAGCTACATATCTGTGATCAGGGACATGGGAGGACCCTAAAAGAGCATGGTCGGCCAGCAATTCAAAGTTTCATTTTTGAGCCCCTCCTTCAAGCTCTATGTTGTGGCTCCTGCTTCAGTGTTGCCAATTTCCGACCTTGGAACCTTGTTCTACACATCTGGGAGGACCCTAAAAGTTGGTGGTCGGCCAGCAATTCAAAGTTTCATTTTTGAGCCTCTCCTTCAAGCTCTATGTTGTGGCTCCTGCTTCAGTGTTGCCAATTTCCGACCTTGGGGCCTTGTTCTACACATCTGGGAGGACACCATTGCATGGTGGTCGGCCAGCAATTTGTAACTTCATTTTTGGGCATGGCCGGCCGGCCAGGGTGAGTGGCTGGCCGACCAGGTGGGGTGGCCGGCCGGCCACCTCCCAGAAATTTACCTGGCCGGCCAGCTTTCTGCTTTCCAGCCCTTTCCAGCTGTCCGGATATTTTTCAAAATATCCCTGGGCATCCGGGGGATATTTTGGGAGGGAATGCTTGGATGCAATTCCCTCCCCTTTTACACCTTTTCTTCCCTATTTGAAGGGCTTGCCTCCTCCTTTGCTAAGGTTACAACATTTGACCTCAAGACTTCATCTTCCAAAACCTCCATTTTCCTCTCCAAAACCCTCAAAGTTCTTCAAGTCTCTAGGCCATTACTTCATCAACTCCAAGCTCCACCCTCACCACCTCCATTCCAGAAGCAAGGAAGGGTTCCTCAGAGGCTTAGAAGCAACTTTCATCAAGGCAAGAGGAAGCAAAAGTTGGATCTTCAAGGGTAAGTTGCTAGTTCCCTTTTTCTAGCATAATTTTCCTTCAATTCTTTGCCCTCTTTTCTCACTGTTTTGAGCTCTGACCACTACTGAAAGTGGTCCTCTTTTGAGCTATTCTTGATGTTTGTTTAAGGGCTCAACCCTGTTTGAGCCCTCTATCTTGGTCTTCCTTCAATATCCTCTTATATGCCAATATTTTGCATGCTTTGTTTGGATTATGAGTGATCTGTTTTCTAGCATGAAATTAACTGTGAGTGGGCTTATTTTGAGCCCCTCTTCAATATTGAAGAAGGGCTCAACCATGTTTGGTGGCTCTAGCATGCACTTCCTTTGAAATTCCTCCATTTTACCGTAAACTTGCATGCTACTTTTAGCCTATATTCATTTATTTTTGGAGCATGACATTAACTGAGATTTAGGTCCCTCTACAACATTGTAGAAGGGATCAAATTGGTTTGAGGCCCCCATGTTGTACCTCTCTTTGGCCCCATCTTGAATGCCTTTTTGAGCTTATTTGGCCACTGATTTCAGCCTTCATCAGGCCTAGACAGAGCCTTTTTTTTTCCTATTCTTCATGTTTTGTTAAGGGCCTTAGGCCATTTGATGACTGGTTTTGGTACCTCATGTTGTATCCTCCATATTTTCCGTAAAATTGCATGCTTTGTTAAGCTTGCTTAGCTACTGATTTGAGCCTTCATCAGGCTTAGAAAGTGTCTTAGAATAACTCATTCTTCATTTTTTGTTAAGGATCCAAAGTTGTTTGATGCTTGCTTATGATACCTCATGTTGTAGCCCTTTGTAGGCTCATTTTTGCATGCCATTTTAAGCATGTCTACACACTGAATTGGAGGATCTCATCTACTGTAAATATGCATGTTTTTGGCCCCTCTTCAATTTTTTAGAACTGATTTTTCTGGTTTGAGCATTGTATATACTACTTGCTTTGTAATTCCTCTCTTTTTCCCCGTTTTTGCAAGCTATTTTTGCCATGCTTGTGGTTGTTATTTAGCTTTGTTTGTTACTGAAAAAATGCCATATTTGGGGCTGCCTTGCTACTGGTTTGCATGTCATGGTCATGTTGTGCGTGTTTAGTATGGCTATAGGCCATTTCGGGTACTTAAAATCACATTTCGGGATGATTTCATGCATTGGTTGTAATTTCGTACCATTTCGGGGCTGTTTTCACCTTCATTTAGGTGCTGAAATTTGGTTTGCATGCTTGCATATCATTTCCCGTGCTATTTCATGCCTTCGGGCGATGCCTCGGTTTGCGTGCCTGTGGGTACGCACTTCGAGGCACCTCTGTTTTACCCGACGGCATCTGATGTGAGTGTGGCTGAGGTCCACTCATGTTAGTATAAGCCCAATTTGCATTTCAGTCTCATTTTATCATTGCCTCGGTTTGCGTGCCCGTGTGCACGCATTTCGAGGCACTTCATTCTTATCCGACGGCCTCCTATGGGAATGAGCTGAGGCTCTCCCATGTTGGTATAAGCCCATCGTAGCATTCCGTATGCCATTTCATTCCATTTTGTCATCGCCTCGATGTGCGTGCCTGTGGGCACACATTTCGAGGCACTTCGATTTTATCCGATTTCCACTTCATATCATCGCCTCGACGTGTGTGCCTGTGGGCACACATTTCGAGGCACTTCGGTTTTATCCGATTTTCTCATTTTTATCATCGCCTCGATGTGCGTGCCTGTGGGCACACATTTCGAGGCACTTCAGTTTTATCCGATTTTCTCATTTTATCATCGCCTCGATGTGCGTGCCTGTGGGCACACATTTCGAGGCACTTCAGTTTTATCCGATTTTCTCTTCATATCATTGCCTCGGTGTGCGTGCCTGCGGGCACACATTTCGAGGCACTTCGGTTTTATCCGATTTGCATTCCACATCATCGCCTCAGTTTGCGTGCACGCATGCGCGCTTTTCGAGGCATCTCATTTTCATCTCATTTTCATCTCATTCTCACAGTATTGTGCATACTAGGCTGTATCTTGGTTGCATTTCAGGCATATCATGCATATCGCATCGTGTTCGGGATAGGAGTTAACCCGGGCACGGGAAACGATGCACGTTTCGTACTCCGAGTGACGAAACGGGTCTCAATTCCCCAGTCACCGACACTCCGGATTACCCATGATGGAGTTAGGTTTTGCTGTAGCATTCATCTGCATTGCACCCTATATTGAGTTGTGCAATCCGATTCCTCGGCCATCATGCATCGATATGCGTGATTGGTGGCACGAGGATCGAGGCATGCATATATTTGTGAAATACATTGCTATGCCCTTTTCTGCTCTCTGTTGCAGCAAGATAAGGAATCAACAACTTTTCGGAGTCCGGCGCGCATTTCGAGAAATATTGCAAACAGAGGCTAAATTGGGCATCCCAGTGGATTTCCGCGCCACACAGTCTAGCATACATCATTTATCAGAAGCGAGGCAGCCCCCTGGCTTGCATGCCAGTTTACAGTCTTTCCTAGTTTAATTTGTCAATTAATTAGGATTTTGTGTATTTCGGACTGTATTCTTTTATTATTTCGGACTGTATTATTATTTATTCGGACCCTCTGCGCGAGGGCATAATTGTAATAAGTGTGGGTGTGTGCGATGTATGTCTTCCAACCCCCATTTCTTTCTCCCTTCTATTTATCCGCTTACGATGGTTAGATATAGGGCATATTTCAATTAGCATACAGTATGATAGCATGTTGCATCATTCATCTGTTTTGCACGCACCGGGCTCGGCACATCATACAAACTGCATTTGTATTTCAATTCCAAATTGAATACGTGTTAATTGTAGCATTCCATATGCCATGTTTAGAATAGCCGAGCCTGCTATAGTTTGCATCTTTGCATGTGTTGCATTAGGCAATTCAGTATAATTAGGATCATGCATGATTTCTAATCAGTTTTCTGTTTTGGCTTGGAGTACTCGGTGAGTTTTATGCTTTAGCATCCTTGCATGCGTGTGAGTGTTGCCATGATAGCATGCTTACCATGAGGCTATGTGCTTATCTGATATAACTGCCTTGAATGCCTGTGGGTGGAGGTTGAGTTGCTTGGACTGGACGAATCATTGACTGTTTGTTTTAAGCCCACTAGATAGTGGCAAAATCATGTTTTCTAAGCCCACCTGAGGGTGGCAAATCCGCGTCTTAGCCTACCTGCGGGTAGCACCATCAAACCATTTTCAAACAAACAAACATGAAATGTTTTGTTCCAATTCAGGCGGCCCAGTCTATACTTGTTTGCTGCGAGCATCACATAGTAACCTAGGCTAATAACCGGAATAAGAACATACAATGTTTTCAAAATAAGTTATCATGGTTAGTAGAGGCCGGTCTTTGACCGGGCGAGCGGGGGTGCTCACGAAGTGACCTTCCCCAATCGTACCCAAGTTCCCGAGCCAACTTTGGTGATGACGGACACGTGGCCTTTGGCACCGAGTCAGGGTTTCCTAAATTTCCCATTAAAAAAATATATTTAGGTGGCGACTCTGTTATCTGGCAAAGCAGTCCATGTTTGGCACTTCTTTCAAAAAATCTGTTTTCAAAACGATTTGCCGTATTTGGACTCTTTGGTTCAGGATTAAGAACCGTGACATGTGAGTCCTTGAACTGTAGTGACCCCAACATGAACAGAACGGGACCTAACCCTCCCGGGGCGTTCGGGGACGTCTACAGGGGGACTATGCTTAGGTGGCTTTTGACTAGTTCAACGCCCGCCAGCTCGACTTTCAGCAGTCAGTTGCATCACTGCAAACTGATTTTTATATATATCAAGAGTTGAGCTAGCAGCGTTTTGACCAGCTCGGCGCCCGGGTTTAGGACAAAGCATTCGAGACGCGGTCATTGATGAGCGCCTTGTTTTCCCAGCATTTCCCCCATCGCCACTATCGAATTCTCAGCAGTACTAGACTATTTTTTTCTTTGTCTCTTTTATTTCTGTATTTATTTTTAGTTTTTTTTCTCTTTCTAAAAAAAAGAAAAAAATAAAAAAATGTGTGTGTGTGTGTTATTATTTGCCTACCTGAATATGCACATACAATCTCTGGTAATATTCTCTCTTGCCCATTTACTTAGCATTTGCTTCCATTGAGGACAATGTCATATTCAAATTGGGAGATGACAGTATTTTCTTCTGTGCATTTCTATTTGGCTCATAATTTATGCTTATACCTGTTTCACTTGATTACATTACTTCATTTGATGATTGATTTGTTGCTAGTAGGGTGATGATATTTGCATATGTTAATTGGGGAGCATAATAGACTTGTATGAAAAGGGTTTATTGGGTAAACACTCGCATGTGATGTTTGCACTAAGATAGTTGTTTGTGGATGTGATATTAGTGCACTTATCATGAGTATGCCTTGACTCACGTGAACACACTATCATAGCGGTGACCTCTTTATTATAATCCCTGGTGTACATCATTGATAATTGCTAGTATTGCAGGAAAGAATAAATGACTAGTCTTGATTCTCAAAATAAATTTAAAAAAAAAAAAACAACACTTGACTCATTTGGGTTCGTAGCCTCTTTAACTCGAGTTATTAAGCCTGTAGGGGTGTCTTCACACCTAGTGCCCTAAAACTGTCTGGTTTGGGAGTCATTGGCCCAATACTTACTACATGGGTTAATTAGAAAGCTTAAGGGACCTAGACATTGCACAGTTAAGGAAAATAAGGAAAAAGACTTGTTCGGATTCGTAACCTTTTCAACTCGAGTTATTAAGCCTGTAGGGGTGTCTTCACACCTAGTGCCCTAAAACCGTCTGGTTTGGGATGCTTGCTACAAGGGTTGATTAGAAAGCTTAATGGATCAGGACATTGCATAGTCTTTAAAAAAAAATAAAAAATAAAAAATAAATAAAAAAACATTTTGAGAATCCTAGTTGCAAAAGTTTAATTTTATCTGTATATGTTGGGAGTTATTATGAGTTACACTAGGCTATTACAGTGGTCAGTTAACTAGTTATGGAGATTGCACGTTACACCAAGGTTACCGATGATGTGTTCTACTAACATTTACAAGTACATAGAATTTGATTTGTGTAATACTGAATTGCGGTCTTTACTCAATAGATTCTTTCATACTTATCTACTGTGTCTTTAATGACTCATCATGTCTTAATATTGCACTATAGTGGCACATAAGTTAATTCTTGAGTGGTGTAGTGTGATTGATTGTTGCTGGATAGATGTGAATATGATAATGTTTGTGGGTATCATTTCTGGAAACCCTCACGAGACTTTACTCATCCACTTGGGGTAACTTTGTGATTTAAAGGCTTGTTGCATATGCTAAATGCAATCGTTCTTCCCACGAAAGAGGAGATAACTAGATTTTGTTTAATTTTTTTTCTTTCCTTCTTTATTCCTTGCTTGAGGACTAGCAAGTTGTAAGTTGGGGGATGTGATTAAGGACGAATTGTGCAACACTGAGGTCGTTAATTAGGATCTCTTAACTTTACTTGCTTGTTAAACTATATATTTTATGTTTGTTTAATGTCAATCCGATTGTACATAGTGGGAGCATGAAATGAGCAAAAATACAAGACTTGTGGAGAAAAGTTCTTCCCAAACGTGCGTTGACTTTTTTTCGCTTGTGCGTTGACTTTTCCCATATGTGCGGCAGCACCTCAAAAATTGTGTCGCTGTTTTAAACTTGTTTAAAAGACAACAGAGGTATAAAAAGGTAGAAAAGAGGTTGGAATAGGGTTCTGAAATTTTGAAGGAGAAAGAGGAGGCTAGGGTTTGGAAAAAGGTAATTCTCAATCTTCAAGCAAATTCCCATGGAGGGTTCCATCTCTTCCACCTCTTCCCACTCCTCCATGAGTGGCTAGGCTCTTCTTTTCTAGGGTTTTGATAAAACCCTAACTATGTAATTAGGTTTTCTTTTTTTGGTTTTTGATTATGTAAAGGTTTGAACAATTATATGGTGTTTTAGAAGTTTCGTATATATATTTTCCACTATTTCTTCATGTATTCAGCTTTCTGTGATTGTTGAATGCTTTCCATACAATAGTTTTCTATTCTTTCATATTCAAGGTATGAGACAAACCATACTACGAGGGACGAGTCGTGTCGCTACCCTAGTTTAGAGTGAACGATTTGTACTACTTGAGATGGTTCGTGCCCGTACATTGAACGTGATGATTTTCTTGATAAATGCTTCGAACTTGTAGTTGCGAAGTATTATTCCGTTGATTTCAAATTGAAACCTTATTTACGTAACTAGTAGTGAACTCATTGCCCTAGGTTTTTCCCCAAATCAGTAAATTCATCTTTATTTATAATTACTAGTTTATTCGCTTATTTAATTTAATTATTATTAGGTTATGAACAATCAATCTTTTTATCAAAATTAATTTAGAAATTTAACAATTAAATTAGTTTAATTTCCCAATTGTCCCTGTGGATCGACACCTGGACTTGCCATTATTCTAATGGAATTTGGTATAGTTTAGTGTTTAATTTTGGTGTGTAAAACGACTCATCATTATTCACTAGGCTCTAGCTCATTGTTTATTATATATATGTAAGTGGTCAGGCATCGGATCAGAGTTAGCAATGTTAACCCGAATCCTGTTTTTGTCAAGCCAACTATTGCACCTCACTACGAGGTTCCAATCCAACACGTGTCAAGGTTTTTTGGGTGGTTCAGACTCACCCTTTTGTAATCAGCCAAGTGACAAGATTGATCTTTGACTTTTATTATACTATTTTGATCTTAGGGATTTAATTCCCTAACTTCTGTTTTGTTTTTGTATATAAGTGTTTTGTGGACTTAAGTGTTTGTGCATATATGAGTATATGAAACTTGTGTTGTTCATTTAAGTTCTCACAGCTCATTGGACATTATTTTTCTATTATTAATTGGCTTTCACCAACCCCATTATTGTGTTATTGTCATTATTGTTAAGCAGGCCTTTCGTAATCATGGATTACTGGCCGGTTACGGTGCTAAACCTATAGGCCGGGTTTGCGTTGTGACAATGAATGACGATCAAACTCTTCAAAGCAACGATCTAATCTCGAGTTTTCCTCAATCGCTTCGACACTGATGCTACGCAAGCACTAGCCTCTCAAGTTGGATGTCAATAGTGGTGAGGGATTGGGGGAGAAGGTTGAGGGTGAAGAGATTAGGGCATTGAGAATATTGCTTAAGACACTTGGAGAGATGGAACAATTCTATGACTACATTAGAGGAATCATTGGGTTAGTCTTCTATGTTGTCCATTTTTGTGTTTTAGTTCAATTATTTGTTGTTTGATTACTTTTCAACTCAAGGTTGAGTTAAGATATTTTTTTCATGTGAATTGTTGAATTGTGTTGATAGGTATAAATTTTGGAGTAGAATTGTTGGATAAGCTAATATAGAGGTTTTTTTTTCACAAAGAAATTTGTAAAGAAAGCCAGAGAAATTCTCTGTGAACAAAGTTAGAGAAATTTTAATTTTCTGTGAACGAAACCAGAGAAATTTGTGAACAAAGCTAGAAAAATTTTAATTTTAACTAGATTTCTCTCTTTTGAATTCAGAGAAATTTCAATTTTTTCTGATTTGAATCCAGAGTAATTCTCTACACGTAATGAGGCGAATTTCTTTGGGTGTTTCTCTGGTTTGGAGAGAATTTCTCTGGCAAGTCTAGAGAAATTCTCTGGATAGAATTTTCTCTAGATCGAATTAAAGGACCTTAGACATTATGAAAATATTGGATGTCATTTATGTTATAAAATCTTAATACCAAGGACCCTAAAAAAAATCCTAAAATTTAAGCGAAATGTGAGTTGCTCAATTTAAGATTTAAATTTTCAAAATTTATCTGTAGTTATTCAAAACCGATTTATTTCACTTTTTGAAATATATATAAAAATAAAAATAAAATAAAAAAAAGCATCTCAAAAAATACAAACACAAAACATAATGTAAAAATTAGTTTTGAGTGATATGTACTAATTAATAAAATATACTACAATGTAATATGATTAAATTCAAACATTAAGAAATAAATAGATTTATAATTTTTTTTTTATGAGAAAATTGGTGATAAATCCAATTTAGAGAATGTCTAAGCCATTAGGTCAAGTGAATATTTTTTGTTGCTGAGAAGTCCATATTTTGTGAAATAATTTGGTGAGAAAACTTGTAAGACATTTTTGTTTCCAATTTTACCCCTTGACTTTTTTTTAACTGTTTCACTTTTTGTTGACTATCTGTTCAAATTTTTTCCCCCATCTATTCAAAATTTTCTCTATCTCTTCAAATTTTTTACCCTATCTGTTTAATTTTTTAACCTTTTCAATTCAAATTTTGCTTATCTGTTAATATTTGTCCAAATAAAATTCTATTTGTCTAATTTTTTGTCTACCTATCCAATTTTCTTGTCTATTTGTTCAATTTTCTACCCTATTTGAACAAATATTTTATTGTATCTGTTGAAAATCAACTATAACAGATCTATTTAAAACAAATTTGTTCTTGTAATCTGTTTCTTCTTCATCACCCACTATCTGTTAAAATCATTCCACAAACAAAGATTTATCATTATCATCACTAACAACAAGAACAACAACTAAACCCTAATCAACAACAACAAACTGTAAAGGTGAAGCACATTTTAGCAAAAAACGCCATGAACATAAACTGTGTAGTGCTTACCATCCATAAACCACGGTCCAAAAGGTTCAAATCTCTATACATATACATACATATATATAATGCTGTAATTAGTTCGGTACAGTCGGTATTTAGGTAAAAAAATTACACCGAATCGATAATGTTGGTTTTATTATTTTGAACACTGATACAGACTGCTTCTCCCATCAAACCACATCGATTCAATTCGGTGCGGTTTAATCGGTTTAGGATTTTTCAAACTTGAGTCACTTTTAAATATAATCATTAATCTATATAAAAACATTAAATTAGTTATTTATTTACCATTTCAAACATATTCAATTCATCCATTTAATACATACTTTTCAATTCCTAAATTAACAAAAATAAAAACAAAAAAAAGTTTAAAAATACTAAGGTTTCAAGAATAATCAGTTAGAGTTAAGATTATATAAAATAAGAGTTTACAAACTTAGGTGATAAATATGATAAGGTTAATAATTTATTATACTTATTAATATCATTATATTATTAGATTTATATATATATATATATATATTATAAATACAATATATGTTAAAGCGGTTGGTTTCGATTTAGATTGGTGCACAAGGTGCTTAAACCGATACCAAACCGAAAATCGAAAAAATTCAAATTTAAAAACCGCACAAACCGATTCTTGTTAAAAACAAGCAAAAAATAGCCAGTTTTTTCGATTTTTCTTATATGACTACATATATGTAGTCATTTGGGAAGTTGGGTTGGGGTGGGGTGGGGTGGGGTGGGGTGGGTTGGGGCTAAAATAGCCCTAACACAACAAAATAGGCTTTTTAGCCTTAAGTTAAAAGTTGTCATATCCAAACCATAATCATTTCATATTTTTTCTCACAAAAGTAAAAAAAACTCATCTCAAATGAGGCTTTTTAGCCACAGGTTAAAAAAGTCAAAAAGCCAACTATAGCTCGACTTTTCGTGCTCTTTTCGAATACGACTAGCTCTACAATTCAGATTCCTGTGGTTCTAAATCTGATCTCACAAGTGCAATGTGAAATAGATAAATACAAAAGAGTCCAAATCAAGCAAATCTTTTGAAAAATCGATTTTGAAACAAAATGCAAAAAATAGACTGCTTTTCCAGATATAGAGTCGCCACCTAAATGTTTTTGGGAAATTTAGGAAACCCATGACTCGTGCCAAAGCCCACATGTCCATCATCAAGATTGTCTCGACTCGGGAACTTAGGTACGAGAGGGGAAGGTCATGAATTGAGCACCCCACTCACCCGATCGAAGATCGGCTTCTACTAATCATAATGTGATTCTTATTTACATTATATGCTCTTATTCCGATTATTAGGCTAACATTACTATGTGATGTGCACATAAGTATAGACTAATTTGCAAAAATTGGAACACTTTTGAAAATTATTTCAAATATGTACCACTTGAAAAAGTGATCGCATATGTACATTACTCAAATTATTCCAATTCAAGCAATTAGTCTTCTTCCATAGGCATTCAAGCAAGTATAGCACTTAAGCAATTAGCCTTATCTCAAGTATGCTATACATGGCAACAATCACACTCATGCAATATGCTAAAGCAAAAAATGTTCACCTAATACTCCGAGGTGAGCCAAAACAAGCAAAAGAGTTAGAAAACATGCATGCTCCTAACTAATGCAACACATGCGATATATAACTAATAGGCTCGGCTACTAATTATATCATACAAGTCAATTTGTTAGCATGCGGTTTAAGCACCTTTACAAAAAAGTATTTAAACTACAATGCTTTGTTGGAATGATGAACCGAGCCAAAGTGGATGCAAACATGTAGTTTGCTTAAAAAAAACATGATGTTCTAAACTAACCATCATATGCAAGTAAATAAAAGGAAGAAATACGTGGGGTTGGAAGACATACACATTATTACATTGCTTGCCCTCGCGTAGGAGGGTCTGAATGAATGGACTAGCTAATTAATTACCTAATTAACTAACTATTACAAACCCAAATGAATAAATTAGCTAAGCTGCTTAACTAATTATTACAACAACAAATTAACTAACTATTTTAGCTAATTAATTAAGTATAACACATAGTTATTCTAACTAATTAGTTACAAGCCCTCTACTCCAAGCATAATTACAACATCATCTTGATAGATCCCGATAATCGAGGGACGACTCATGCATGGATACAGATTTCCACTCAATAATGCTCTTTGTTTTGCTACCGGAATGCCTCTGTTGCACAGTCTGTAGACTCGCCTTTGGGCTTTGCTACTACAGTTCGGACTCAAATGTCACGGTTCTGAATCTAATCCCGCAAAGTGCAATGCGAGACTGATAAATCACCAAAGAGTCCAAATCCGACAAATCGTTTTGGAAAACTAAATTTTAAGAAAGAAGTGCCAAACCTGGACTGCTTTGCCAGATACAGAGTCGCCACCTAAATATTTTGTTTTGGGGGGATTTAGGAAACCCTGAATCGTGCCTAAGGCCATGTGTCCGTCATCACCAAAGTTGCCTCGGCTCGGGAACTTGGGTACGATTGGGGAAGGTCATTTATGAGCACCCCCACTCACCCGATCAAAGATCGGCCTGTACTAAACATGATATCTTGTTTTTGAAAATACATGTGTTCTTATTCCAGTTATTAGCTAAAATTACTATGTGATGCGCACAACACACAAGTATAGACTAGATCGCCTAATTTGGAACAAAGGATCGCATATCCGTTTGTTTGGAAATGGTTTGAAGTTTGCTACTTGCGAGTAGGCTAAAAATGCGGATTTCAATGAATCGTTCCAATTCAAGTAATCCAACCTTCACCCACAGGCATTCAGGCAGTTATATCACATAAGCAATTAGCCTTATGGCAAGCATGCTGTCATGTTAACACTCACACACATGCAAGATGCTAAAGCATAAACACTCACAGTGTACTCCGAGCCAAAACAAGAAACTAGTTAGAAATCATGTATGATCCTAGTTCATGTTGAAATGGTGCAACTAGAATAGGCTCGGCTAATCTAAAATGGCATGTGAGATGCGACAATTCGATACATGTATTCAAATTGGAATTGAAATACAATGCAGTTAGTATGATGCGCCGAGCCCGGTGCATGCAATACAAATGAATGATGCAGACATGTAAGCATAAGGTATGCTAAATGAAACATGCCCTAGAACTAACCACTGAAAGCAGGTAAGTGAAAGGGAGAAAGAAGTGGGGGTTGGAAGACATGTATCACACACACGTACGCTTATTACATAATTGCGCCCTCTCGACGGAGGGACCGAAAGAATAATACAAATCATCTAATTAACTAATTAACAAGCTAATTAATTAATTAGACAACCAAATCGAAATAAATAACTATTCTAAGTTATTAAAACACTGAAATGGCCTCGAGATGAGGGATAAATGCATGCTCGGACGGCTTCACTCGGAAATCCATCGCCATATTTTATGTTGCCTCTGTTTGCACTGCTCTGTACCTCTGAAAATTGTGCCAACTTCTGTGACACTTTTGAACCACCTTGTGGGCATACTGAGAGGCCATCGGCCAAAATATAGAGCCATCGGCCAAGGAAAATTGGTCATCGACCAAAGCTAAGACTCTTGGCCAAATGTTTGTAGCCGACCGGCACTGGATATGGTCGATCGGCTATCTCTTCCTGCAGACTGCTCCTGTTGCTGCAACAGAGGACAGACAGAGCATGGCGATACATTTGCAAGACAATGTTTGCACAACCACACTCTTTATCATGTTTAAGACTCAAAGGAGTGTAGTTCTTGACCCTCGGGCCACCAATCACGCATTTCAATGCATGATGGCCAAAGGAGCCAAGTGTGCAATTCAATATAGAATGAAATGCACAAAAACACACAAGGGGCCCCAACCTCTATCATGCTTGATCAAGAGGCAAGGGAATGCACACACAATGCAATGCAACCTAAGCATGCAAGCAACTCAAGCATGATACAAATATAATGCAACATGAGCATGCAAGCATACAATATGCAATAGACATAAAACCTAAATATGCAAACATGCATAGCATGCAACAACATGCAAAATGAAACAAGCATGCAACAACATGGTAAGATGGACTTAAACCAAAATGGGCTACTCTCAAACATGCCCAAATCAGTGGCCAAAGTGCTATGGAAATGAAGACAAAGGTACATACAAACATGCATGCCAATTGGCCTATCACCTAGGCATAAGAGGGAAACTTTAAAGAACACTTGAAAGGGGACAAATATGGACATGTGACAAACATGGTAAGCTCTGAAATCATGCATGGAAAGGTGCCAAACCAACCAAACAAAACAAGCAAATCATGCAAGAAGTTTCAAGGCTTAAGGCTAGCCAAGGGGTTCAAACCAAGGCCATGCAAGACAAGCCCCAAAGGGCCAAGGGGACCTAAAACAGTCCCAAGGCAGGTCCAAACAAGACCAAAAACATGCTCGATACTAGCCAACACAAGCTAGAACACAATGCCAAAAGCATGAGGCATGCAAAGCTACAAGAGAGGTGTTACACTACACCTATCAAAACCAAACATGGCATAACATAAACCAATAAAAACAGAGTTATAGCATGGTAAAACAAGACCAAAAACCCACTTAGATGGCATCCAAATGACCTAAGCATGGAAGCATACACAATGAGCCATTCAAGAGGCATAAAACATCAACTCTTTAAAGCATTAAAGGAGTGATAAATGCAAGTGTTTGAGCATACTATATGGACTGAAATAACATAACAAGTGATGCCAAATCACTGAAATGGTCCAAGTAAAGCATGCTAGAGACTTGGACACTTAAGGCTAACAAGCTAGAATGCCTTATGGCTATACAAAGCATGGCATATATGTTCCAAACAACTCAAATCAGAGCTTAAGCATGTTACAACAAGGCTAAAAGCTTCATGGAGTTGAGCCAAAATCATGCTAGAATGACATGTCACAACATGATGCATATTAAGGCATATGAGGGAATTGCAAGACAAGTATATGGAGCATGTAAGAGGCCATTAAACCAACTTGAAACAGAGGTATGTCATGGCAAAATAACACCAAATACTTGCTGAAATAGAGCTAAAATAAGCTAAGCAAACATGCTACCAATATAAGCCATTTATACTAGCATACAAGACAACAAGGAGAGGGGATGACCCTTTCCTATTTAAGACCTCAAAACCACCTTTCCACCACTGAAAATCCTTTGGATTTCAGTGGTAGAAAGGTCATGCAAAGCTAAGAACAAGGGCCAAAAGGGATGGCCTAAAACAAGGCTAAACAAGGCCTAAGAGGGGGTAAACAAACCCAAACCAAAAAATGACCTTAAACAAAGATCTAAAGCATAAAAAATCAGAGCTTATTGTAGTTTAGAGTTAAGCTTAAAACAATAAGCAAGAAGGGCTAAAAGCTTAAGCAAGAATGGGGTATTAAAAGCAAGTTTGCTTACCCTTGAAGAACACTTTCAAGAACAAAGCTCTAGCAACTTTTCCAAGCTTAAAACACCTCAAGAACTCTAACACCAACTCCTTAGCACCTCAGCAACCAAGGATGGTGTTCTACTAGGTGCTCTAGTGCAATAGTGTGAACAAAATACACTTTGGAGCACAAACACACACACAAAATAGAGAGAGGGAAATATAGAGATAGATAGATATATATCACTTCTATCTCAGATTTTTTGAACCTTTGAGAAGGGAGGAGGGCCTCCCCTCTTATAGAAATCCAATTCCAAGGCTTCCTAAGCAAGCTAATCAAGGCGCAAATCCGTCCCTACACATGTATGGAAGGGGTGAATTGTGCATGCCAGTTGTCACAACTGGCATAAAATATCTGCATAAAGCAGATGAACAGGGTTCGGCCAGAAAACATGGCCGATCGACCAACACAAGGGTCGGCCGACCAAATAAAGTGCCGATCGGCCAGTACTGTTGGCCGATGGAAAGAAAACAAGGTCGATGGCCTCAAGCCTTGGCCGATGGGTTGAGGAGATGGCCAACAAGCCACCCTCTTCCCTTAGAAGCAAAAACACAAGTGCTTGGTCCACAACCAAGCACAAAACAGACAAGTTGAGAGATTTTGAGGCAAGGCGCACGGCCGAGACCTCCGGGAACTCAAAACGAACACGAACATAGATGATCATCGAGTGTTCAAACGATGACGTCCAAGTCTTGAGGACGGTCAAAAATGGGGTGTCTACACAGTCATAGTTGGAAAAATGCATTGTTTTTCACCTCAACTTCTGCTCTGCTCTGCTGGAAAAAAGGGCACTGCCTGCCTTGAAAAAGTGGCCGGCAACCCAGAAGCAGTGGCCGGCAGACCACTAATAGTGGGTTGCCGTCCAGAAAAGTGGCCTGCTAGCCACTAATGTTGATTTCGTCCTGCAGCAACAGAGGACAAACAGAGCACAAACTAGAGTATTCTTAGGGGATGTTTGTCCACCTTGCCTCTCCTTATCATCAAACAGGTCAAAGGAGGAGTAGGCTTGATTCGCAATTTCATTGCATGACTTATGAATCAAGAGACATAATTTCAATAAATGCATAATGAAAGACCAACAAAACCTCCTCCCTATCATGGATTGATCAAGGGAAGTGATTGACATTGACTTTTGAACCGTTTACATCACTAGCAAGTATGAAACGACTCAAGACTCAATGGGTTCAATTAACGTCCGATTGAACCCAAGTTGATTTTATTATCTTGCATTACTTTTAGTTCTAATTTTATTACTTCATTTTAATTACCATCCATTCCTTAATTCATTGAGTCCAAAAATGAGCTTTAAGTCCACTAATGGAGAGAAGTACCAAACCAAATATTATTTTAGGCATGAGAGAAGTGTCATGCCGTTGGTAATGAACCCTCAAAGGGATTAAACCATTAAGCACAATACCTTTATCTCAAGCTTAAACAAGCAAGTAGTTTGAAACAACTTTCAAAGCAAAGAAAAAGCCAAGAAAGGAGGGAGGTTGCAGAGGTGATTAGAGATGAAAACAAGTATAGAAAGCAAGAAATAAACACTATTAACTCAAATAGGTTGGTGGCTAAGGCCTAAATCACCAAACCTATTAGGACCATTACACTACAAGCATGCTATACAAAGCTCAAATGTAATGAACAACTAAAAACAATCCTAAAATAGTCTAAAAACATATTGGAATTAAGGCAAAAATAACTAAAACAATAAGCTACAACATGGAGCAAGTTAAACTAGTAAGCAAGCACAAGGAGGGGAGGCTACCCCCTCCATTTTTGGGACTTCAAAACATGATTTTAGCCTCTGAAAAAAATCTGAGATTCAGTAATAAAAAGCTCAAAAAGAGATAATAGAAAGGTGGGAAACACAAGGGCAAAGGCCTAAGAAGTTATGTGCAAAGAAGGGTGATCCACCCCTCCACCCTTAATGGCCTTAAACCACAAGTTTCAGCCCAGAAATTCAGTGTAAAAATAGTCCAAAAAACAGTCCAAAAACAGTAGAAAAGATGGCAAATAAAGAAGGGAAACAAGTTAAGAATTATACCTCTTGAAGAGGGATATCCTTTTTAAGTTGCAAACCAACACTTTCCCTCAAGAGCTAAATGCAAGCTCGAAAACACCTCAGCACAAATACCACAAGGTTTGGTTTAGAGTGTATAGGCAAAGAGTGAATAACTTGCAAGAGAGAGAGATAATTGTAGAAAGAGAGAAAAAAAATTTGCTTCAAATTTTTCTAACCTTTAAAACAAGAGGGGAGGTCATCTATATATAGAAAAACATGAGACTCCCTCAGAAATATCCATACAGACACGTATGAACTGGTGCATGCGCCTGTGGAAATTGCTGGCACATCTGGCTAAAATATCTGAAAAACACACAAGTAGCCTGCAAGCTACTAATAGTGGACGGCAGGCCACATAAATAGCCGGCTGTCCACAATAGTGGCCGGAAGTCCACACTAGAGGGTCTGCAGGTCCCAGGGTGTTTAGACTTGAAAAACTGCTATTTTGGTCCAAAAATAAGGCAAGAGGTTCACAGGGTTTTAAGGCTTAAAGCTGAGGCATTCTGCTGAGGATTTCGAGCATTTGACAAGCATATACAAATTCATCATTGGGTGCGCAATCAGTGGCGCCCAAGTCATAAGGGCGGTAAAAAATGGGGTGTTTACAATTGCCCCTCTTTGATAGAACTCAAAGTCATGACATGACGTGAGTGAATGTCAAAGCCCGAAGACGGCCTATTTTGACAAGGCCGTAAGACTTGGGCAAACAATCAAGACATAAATAAAATTGGTTGAGCTCGTAAGTTGCCTGCGTATCCTTTTGCAAGGAATTAAACCAGCGTAGTTCTGGGATAGGATGCAAATGATATGCATGAAAAATATTTGAAAGCTGGACTCACACGTTCTGCGCGAAACCGGCTATTTGAAAACTCATGATCATGCAAGATGATGCAATAAGCAATAACAGATGCAATAAGTAATAACAAGAAGACAACATATGAATGAATGAGCTTCAAGCTCAAATTGAAATAGGTTCCCCGCGGGAAAAAACTAAAAACACACTCTAACTATGCCGAGGGCATGAGAAGATGAGAGGAAAACCGCTCAGGGTCGCGTTTCATGCATTCTAAGATAAGAGAAAAATCGCTCAGGGTCGCGTTTCACGCATCCTGAGATAAAAGAAGACCGCTCAGGGTTGCATTTCATGTGTCCTGAGATAAAACCCGCCCAGGGTTGCATTTCACGTGTCCTGAGATACTCTAATCATGCTGAAATCGTGAGAAGAGGAGAAAAACCACTTGGGGTCGCGTTTCACGCATCCTGAGATAAAACCCGCCTAGGGCCGCGTTTCACACGTTCTGAGATACTCTAATCACGTTGAAATCATGAGAAAATGAGAAAAACTGCTCGGGATAGCGTTTCACGCATCTTGAGATAAAACCCACCCAGGGCTGCGTTTCACGCGTCCTGAGATGAGAGAAAAGGTACGAGACCGTACAATAAATACACAATGTAGTGAAAGTGTGCGATAGATGCACTAGGTGAATAGGTGCGATAGATGCACAAAGTGAATAAGTGCGATGATGCACAAAGTGAACAAGATTACAAATCAATACAGTGACAGCGCATGTTCCATGCAAGATAGACAACCGATGTCTAATGTTAATTAAAAGCATGTTTTATGCAAGAAACAAGATGCACGTTTTATGCAAAATTGAAAGCATATTCTATGCATGAATCATAAACGAGGCAAGGCACACGTGCAACATAAGTATATGTGAAAGCGCATATTCTATACAATAGAAAAGAACAAATATGTACTTTGACAGAATGAATAAGAATGATGTTCGGCGATAACCTCCGATTTTCCCCTTGGAGACTTTGCAACATGCTCAAAAAGGATACACCTTGTTCATATTGGCAAACGGAGAACATTCCCGTGCCGGAACGTCGTTTCGAGCTCCTCAAGAACCAATCTGAACCCAAAAGAGAACCTCTCATACACTGCTAGGGCAAAGGAGAAACCAAACAGTACTGGGCCACAAATGAGGACTGTCGGCCACCTGCCGGCCACCAATGAAGCGTATCGGTCACTAATGCAAAAATCAGGACATAATTGTCTTTTTGCCTCGGGTCTCATTAAATACACATCAAAGCTTCATCTCCTCATAACCCCTTGCTTAAAATCTTTCCCTCTCTCTCTCTCCCTAGGTGCTTTCTCTCTCTAGATTTGTGCTTTATACACGTGTTCTAAGACCCCACACAAACTTTTTTCGCAAAACACCCTTGATTCTCTACACTTTTAACCGATCAGATTTTGTTTTCATTGATCTTTTCTCATTTTCACCACTTCGGGCTTGTTTCCCTCGAGTTTCTCTCAGGTTTCACGAACTTTCTTGGGTTTTGACTTTTTCTCCCATTTTCTCTCTCCTAGGGTTGACTTTTTCTAAATTTTCCTTATTTTCTCCATTTTTCTTCATTTTTCACCCAATTTTTGCCCACTTTCCAGATGGCAGATAATATTCAACATGACGGTACTCCTCTTGAGGTTTTACCTCTACTATCACCCCATATCAAGGTCGAGGAGCCGGTGATTGCCGAGGCCGGCTAGGCGGCGGAAGGTATTGTGGCTGACCTTGAGGCGGAGTTCACTCCACAGCTCGAGCTTGAGCCACTACCCCTGAGGTTATGGCCCTTTGATCCCAGGACTTATCACCCCCACACACACATGATACCGCCTGGAGGCATCAAGCGCTTTGATGATTTCATTGGTGGAACACCGGAGGATCTTTTGCTGAAGGAACCTCACTCCCACCTTTCCTATGACGCTTCCGAGGTATAAACTTTATGTTGAAGACATTCCCACCTTTCATTTAATTGTATTTCCTACATTGTCTTTCATCTGAATGGTCTTTATCACTGTCTTTCATCTGATTCAATCTTTCTTTACCACAGGGGGACTTTTGTTCTCACAGGGGGTATGGGGCTATGACAGTGAGAGATTGGTATTATGAGCTCCCGCCAGAGGTCTGCAACCTTGTCGACGAGGCTGGCTTTGGTCTATTCTGCACCGGACTCTCGCGACACTTGGCGAGCCGAGCTCTTCTCGGAGCGTTAGTGGAAAGGTGGTGGGACACCACCAACTCTTTCCACCTCTCTTCTGCTAGGGAGATGACAATGACTCTCTACGACTTCTCAATGCTCACAGGCTTAGGAGTAGGGGGTGATCCAATCCCCTTTGACATGGACATGGACGACTGGGAGGCAGCATGGAACTACCTGCTCGGAGCACGCCTACCTCTATACAGACTGGTGATGGTGAGGTACAGCCGGTTCACCAAGCACTTTCGCGAGAGTGAGCTCGAGACACAGGAGGAGGTAGAGCAATATGTTCAGTCATTTCCTCCCAACTTCGCTTCACAGAGTCCTCCAGCTTTACATACCAGATAGCCGCTATTCCTGACAAGGTCCAGCCGAAAAGTGATAGCTTTTGAAGTCTAGTAAGGCCCATCGGTCGTAGGATGTTCGAGAATAACCGTAGATGAACCATCGGATCTCCAGAGCCATCGAACCGATCTATGTGTGGCATTTTAAACCGATCTGGCAAAGTTACCACGGAGTCAGTATATCCATCTTCGATGTCGGGGATTGAGTTCACACCCTTTGCCCGCTTGAAAAGCTTCTCTAGCTTGTTGACCTTAAGTACAGTCGGGTCAACTTCGAATTCAAACAGAGGCTCGGTTTGGTACACTGGTACCTTGGAGGCTTGCGGTGGGATCGGGTCTACCGGATTGTCCAGATTCTCTTGGACATTAGAAGTGATTCCGGGTGCTAGGGTACCCGCAGGAGGTGCATGAGAAGCAAAAGTCGCTGCTTACTGTGGTTGCTGTTGCTGTAGTCTGTTTATTACTTTGGCTTGATGGGCTATAACTTCAGCTTGGCCAACAGCATCTTACTGCATGGTTTCCACTGTTTGTTGGAGATGACGAATCAAGTCCTCCATACTGACTGTAGGGTACTGAGTCATCTGAATAGGCAAGTGATCTCTTCTTGGCCTAGATGTAGAATATTGAGCTTGACTAGATGTAGATGATTGTTGAACTGATGAATTGTGCCTAACTCTCCTCCGTCTAGTAACCGGTGGGAACGAAACAAACACAGATTATCCCCTAACAAGATCTCCGAATCTGTAAAGTCTCCTTACACGGGTCCAGAGTGCTTGGGGGGTATCCGAACTGTCTGAAGCAAATGTGATAAACTACCTTGCAAAAAGAAATAAAGCAAAAAGAAAAGCAAAAATCAGAAACCGCACAGCACCTCAGCTCAGATGTGAATAACACACAGATGTAATCAAAAGCTGTAGAACTGCATTCAATACTGACTTCTGCCCCCCAAATCTGATACCCAAACTTGCAACTGAAATGCATATTCCTGTAGAGTTTCACTCTAAAAGCACATACCAGTTAAGTGAGAGCCAAAACACCCCTATGAAGGGGAGGGTTATCCTGTCCTAGTTTCATCAAGAACTACGGTTTACTATTCAAACAATGCGGTTTCACACAATCCTATATTCGGGTGAGCATCATGTCCTAGTTTGGAACAGTCTCTATGGCTTTTGATATGCAACTAGGCTGATTGGTCAAAATGGTATTTCAGCAAGACAAATTAATATACCTCTCACACCTAACACCGAGAAGTGAAAGGAGGATCAAACGGTATAGCGGTAGTCCAGATCCAAGGGTTGTGTTCCCATCGTGGCAAAGCTTGCGACCAGTCAGCCTTTTGGCAAGCTTTTAGGCAAGCCTCCAACAAACCGTCCAGGAATAGCAGATGGCAAACACAGTGACTTAAACGCACCAATGCAAATGCAATGCAAAGAAACATATAAATGTAGATAAAATTTCATATCATGAATTTCAAGTCAAGTTCTCTAAATTCCCAGCAAAGTCGCAAGAAACTATAGCTCGACTTTTTCGCGCTCCCTTTCAGAAACTCGAAAGAAGCCCTACAATTTAGACTCCTGCGGTTCTAAATCTAATCTCACAAATGCAATGTGAAATTGATAAACACCAACGAGTCCAAATCTGGTAAATCTTTTAGAAAATCGATTTTGAATCAAATTGCCAAAAGTGGACTGCTTTGCCAGATATAGAGTCGCTACCTAAATATTTTATTTTGAAAAAATTTAGGAAACCCATGAGTCATGCTAAAGGACACGTGTCCATCATCACCAAGATTATCTCGGCTCGGGAACTTAGGTACGAGAAGAAGGTCATAAATTGAGCACCCCCACTTGCTCGATCAAAGATCAGCCTCTATTAATCATGATATGATTTTTATCAACATTATATGCTCTTGTTCCAGTTATTAGACTAGGATTTACTATGTGATACGCACACACACAAGGTATAGACTAGTTTGCTCAAATTGGAACAATTCAATTTTCATGTTTGTTTTTCGAAAATGGTTTGATTTTGCCACTTAACAAAGTGGGCTTAAACGTACATTTATTGAATCATTCCAATTTAAGCAACAAGCCTTCATCCATAGGCATTCAAACAGTTTATAGCAATTAGGCACTTAGCCTCATGGCAAGCATGCTAGTCATAGCAATCACTCACACTCATGCAAATATGCTAAAGCACTAAAACTCACCTAGTACTCTAAGCTAAGATAAAACAAAAGAGTTAGAAAAATATGCATGACTCCTTGTAGACACCCCATTTTTGACCGTCCTCAAGACTTAGACGTCACCGCTCGAACACTCGGTGATTACTCATGTTCGTGTTTCGTTTTGAGTTCCGGAGGTCTCGGCCACGCGCCTTGCCTCAAGACCTCTCAACTCGACTGTTCTGTGTTCGGTTTTGCACCAAACACTTGTGTTTTTGTTTCTAAGGGTATAGAGTAGCTTGTTAGCTACCCCTGACACCCACCGGCCGTAGCTTGAGGCTACCGGCCATGTTTTGAGGCTACCGGCCATGGTTTCTTGATACCAATGGCCGGTCGGCACTTTATATGGTCGACCGGCACTTTATTTGGCCGGTGACCTCTTTTGCTGGCCGGTTTGCCCCTTTTGCACCCTTCAGGCATGGTGCATGCCAGTTGTGCCAGCTGGAATGCACCAGCACTCTCCCCTGTGCATGATGTGGCTGTTTTGAGCCTTTGCACCCCTTTTCCTTCTAGAAGGTTGAACCCTTTGATCAAGCTTCTTGGGGAAGCTTGACCCTTTGTCATGGCTTCCTCAAGAAGCCTTGACCTTCTTGTCCCATTTGCCCCTTTCTTATTTAGCTTCTTTGAGAAGCTTCAAGCTTTTGCATTGCCTATATAAGAACTTCTCCTCCTCCATTGTTAGAGGTTGTTGATCTTGAACAAAAAACCAGAGCTTATACATATATATCTGTTAGATACATCTTCTCTCTCTATATTTCTCTCTCTCTCCTCTTTTGTGTGTGTTTTGGGGCCTAAAAAGTGTGTTTTGACCTTAGGTTTGCACTAAGACACACACCATCACACCTTGCTTTGACCTTGAGAGGCTTGGAGGGTTTGTTCTTGAGTTTTTGGACTGGTTTTGACCAAAAGAAGGAGGCTGAACCTGTTGTGCATCAAGGGTTCTTCAAGGGTAACCTTTTTATTTAGATTCCCCAATCTTGCACTAGACTTTTTCCTGTCTTGCTTATTGTTTTAGACTTTGTGTATAACTGAAGAAAGTCTTATTTTTGCATGCTTAAAACACTTCATTGAGGTCATTTTATTGTTTGGGGTCGACCTCCCCCTCTTAGGCCTTGTTTGGCCCTTTTGGTGCTCCATTTGTTGAGCCTTGGTAACCATTGTGTGTTGGCCTTCTCACCACTGAAATCTAGTGGATTTTCAGTGGTGAAGAAGGAGGTTTGAGGTCTTGCATAGGGGAGGGACACCCCTCTCCCTTGGTCTCTCATTTGTGCATGTTTGTGGTTCCTAATGGTAGCATGCATGAGTAGTTGTTCTTGGCTGCATTTTAGAGATTTTTAGGTATTATTTGGTCACATATTGCCTCTGTCTTTGGTCGGATTTGTGGCCCCTTTCATGCATAGTGCACTTGCTTTGCATTCCCTCATTTTGCCTAGAAATGTGTGCCATGCATTTAGGCCATGATTCTTGTATGTTATAGCCTAGCTTCATGAAGGTTTTAGCCTTATCTTGCCATGCTCAAGGACTGTTAGGTGCTGGTTTAATCATATTTTCCATGTTTAGGGTAGCCTCTTTGCATTTTGGATTGTGAGCCTCGAAGGTGCGAGTCATGAGCATGTTTTAATTGGGTCATTTCAGTGCTTTGGAATCATTTCTCATGATATTTCAGCCCCGAATCCATGCTTGTATGCCTACATTTACCATCTCTTTCATGCCTTGAAGAGTTGGTCTTTCATGCCTAGGAATAGGTCATTGTGCATGGCCATATGTTTGAGGCTTTGGGGCTGCCAAACCAGTAGGTTTTAAGGCTCACTTTTGCATGCTAGAACTCTATTTTAGGTTGTTTAGTTCATGCCATGTGTGGCCATGAAGAGTGGTGGTCTTGTGCTCCATGTTTTGTTTTGATGTATGCCTCTTTGCTTGAATCATTTGGGATGCCATGTGTGTGGGTTTTGGGGCTTATTCTAACATGCCATGGCATTGATTTTGTTGGTCTAATGTCCATGTTTGTCTTCTTTTAAGTATGCTTGAAAGTAGGCCTTTACACCTTAGTCTTGGGACCATCAGTTTGCATGTTTGCCTTGCATGTTGGCACCATCATTTTAGTACCTTTGGCCACTGTTTTTTGGAGTGTGGCCGAGGTTCCTCCACCCTAGTGTAAATCCATGCATTTGTGTCTTGTAGTATCATCATCACATTGCATGATTATTACATCCTTGTGGTTAATGCATTACTACATGATCATCATTTCGCCTAGTTGTCTACCTAGGTAGTATTGTAGCATTGCATTCCTAACACATTGCATATTTGCATGTTTGGTTGGCATTTACATTTGGCATGTTTTGCTAGCTTGAGTCATTTCGCATGCTTGAGCCATATTTGTATGCATACATTGCATTGTTTGGTTTGGGGTGTCAAACCAAACATGGGAATTGAGGTGCGTTCGTACTCAAAGTGACGTAACGCGCCTCGATCCTCGGTCGCCGACGCCCTTGACATCAATATGATAAGGTGTTAGCACTCATCTCTTTTTGCATTCATTTACATTGAAGGGCAAACTTGGCTTCTTAGGCCATCATGCCTAATTGATGGCCCGAGGGTCGAGAGTCATGCTCCCTTGAGTCCCTTGCATGATGGGGAGCATGATGGGGAGTGTGTCCATGCTTACATTTGCTTGAAAGTTCCATGCCATACACTGCTTGCCCTCTGTTGCTGTCAAAACTGATTTCTGCAGGAAGTTTTGGCCGGCCGGCCATCTCCAGTGCCGACCGGCCATCAATTAATGGCCGATAACTTCATCAGTGGCCGGTGGCCATTCCTCCCAGCCGGTGGTGTTCCACAGTGTGCATAGAATCTGTCCTGAGACTTGTGTAGTTTTCAGAGGAGCTAGGCAGTGAAAACAGAGGCAGTAATGCTATGGCAGCGAGCTTCCGGGCAGTACGAGTCAAGCATGCATCATCCAAACATTTTGAAGGTGGGGCTGCGGCTATTTCATTTCTGCGTTTGATTTTTTTTAATTAATTAGGAATTCTGTAATAATTAATTAAGTAGTTAGTTATTTATTTGGTTATGTAATATTTATTCGGACCCTCCGAGCGAGGGCAATTCTGTAATAAGTGTGTGTGAGTGTGTGTATGTCTTCCAACCCCACGTCTTTCTTCCCTTTTATTTACTAGCTTTCGATGGTTAGATTAGGGCATGTTTCAATTTGCATACAGTATGATAGCATGTTTGCATCCATTCATTCGTTTTACATGCACCGGGCTCGACACATCATGCTAACTGCACTTGTATTTCAATTCCAAGTTGAGTACTTGTTAGTTGCAGCATTTCACATGCCATCTTTAGGATAGTCGAGCCTATTGTAGTTGCATCTTGCGTGTGTTGCATTAGCCACCTTAACATGAACTAGGATCATGCATATGATTACTAACTAGTTTCTGTTTTGGCTTGGAGTACTAGGTAAGCTTTTATGCCTTAGCATACCGCATGCGTGTGAGTGTTGCCATAATAGCATGATTACCATGAGGCTAGCTGCTTATGTGTTATAACTGCTTGAATGCCTGTGGATGGAGGTTGAATTACCTGAATTGGAATAACACATTAAAAACTGCGAGTTTTAAGCCCACTCGATAGTGGCAAAACCATCTTTTCTAAAGCCCACTTGAGGGTGGCAAAATCCGCATTTTAGCCTACTTGCGAGTAGCAAACCATTTTCAAAACAAGCATAAAATGTTTTGTTCCAATTTAGGTGATTTGGTCTATACTTGTTTGCTGCGCGCATAACATAGTAATTCTAGACTAATAACCGGAATAAGAGCGCATAATGTTTTCAAAACAAGATATCACGGTTAGTAGAGGCCGGTCTTTGATCGGGCGAGAGGGGGTGCTCATAGCTGACCTTCCCCAATCGTACCCAAGTTCCCGAGCCGAGGCAACTTTGGTGATGACGGACACGTGGCCTTTGCATCGAGTCAGGGTTTCCTAAATTCCCCCATTAAAAAATATTTAGGTGGCGACTCTGTATCTGGCAAAGCAGTCCATGTTTGGCACTCCTTTTCTAAAAATCTGTTTTCTCAAAACGATTTGCCGGATTTGGACTCTTTGGTTCAGATTAAGAACCATGACAATTTGAGTCCTGAACTGTAGTAGACCCACAGACGAACAAAACGGGATTCATCCTCCCGGGACGTTCGGGGACGTCTACACTCCTAACTATACAAGATGGCTAATACAACACATGCAATAATGCAACTAAATAGGCTCGGCAACTTAACATGTTATTTGCAACAATTTCATAGCATGCGTTTTAAATACGTATTCAACGAGGTATTGAACGACAATGCAAGTTTGAATGATGAACTGAGCCTCGGTGCATGCAAGACAAATGAATGGATGCAAACATGCG
This sequence comes from Camellia japonica, assembly GCA_030407325.1. Taxonomy (NCBI): domain Eukaryota; kingdom Viridiplantae; phylum Streptophyta; class Magnoliopsida; order Ericales; family Theaceae; genus Camellia; species Camellia japonica. Next base: position 21,592,904 of record JAPPVO010000003.1, read on the forward strand.
ATATGCTAATTGAAATCTGATGCCCCTAATCTAACCATCAAAAGCGGATAAATAAAAGGGAGAAAGACGTGGGGTTGGAAGACATACACATTATTACATTACACTCTCACGAAGGAGAGTCCGAATGAATAAACTAGCTAAGCTAAACTGGTTAACTAATTATTACAAAGCTTGAATAAATAAATTAACTAACTTCTAAGCTAATTAATTAAGAATTTAATTAGGCTAAGCTAATTAAATATTACAACACAAACTAATTTAATTAATCAATCTAAACTAATTAAATAAGTACAAAACAAACTAATTAGCTACAACTTATTAATTACAACAAACAAATGATTAATTGCTAATTAAACTAACTAACTAGTCCCGGGAAGCGAGGGAGGCCTATGCATGCTCGGTTTCCGCCCGAAGAACGCCCACTGTTTGCTCCCGAAAGCTTCTGTTGCACAACCCTTGCACTATTTTCCTCTTCCAGATCAACTCTACTATGCTTCACAAACACACTGCTCAAAATTCACTAGTGGCTGGCAAACCAGAAGTGGTGGCCAACTAACCACCAGCAGGGGGTTGCCGTCTAACAATGATGGCCTGCTGGCCAAAAACAGTGGCCGGTCGGCCACTGATGATGCACCATTTCTTGCTACAACAGAGAGTAAATAGAGCAAAAGGAGGGTATTCTCACAAGTTGTTTGTACTGTGTATCCCTCCTTATCACCCAAAGAAGCTCAAAGGAGTGATACACTTAGTTCAAAGACCATCAATCAAGCAATTTCATTACATGATGGCTAAAGAACCAATGTGTACAAGTTTAATAAATGTGCAAACAAGGGGTAGTGTAAGGCAAGAGAAATGTGTCATGCCATTGATAATGAATCCTCAAAAGAGGATTAAACCATTAAACATGGCCCTCAATTTCAAGCTTAAACAATCCCAAGGTTGAAACAACCCTCAAAGAAAACAAAGAGTGAAGAAATGAGGGAGGTTGCAAAGATTATGCTTGCTGAAAATAAGTGAGAAAAGCACTAAAACAATGCAATCAACTCAAACAAATGGTGTCTAAAGGCCTAAAACACCAAGCTTGTGAGGACACTTATACTACAAGCATGCAATACAAGACTCAAATGACTTAATCAACCTAAAACAGAGTTAAAACGGTCCAAAATAGAGCCTAACACATGCTGGAATTAAGCTATAAATGGCTAGACAAATAAGCTATCATATAGAGCTATCTAGGCTAGCAAACAAGACACAAGGAGGGGAGGCTAACCCCTCCAAATTTGGACTTCAAAACATGATTTTTACCACTAAAAATACTCTGAAAATCAGTGTTCAAAAGCCCAAAAAAAAGTTTGAAAGTGGGAAACAAATATGGAAAGGCCTTACAAATAAGGAATAAAGAAGGGTGAGCCACCCCCTAACCTTAAATGGCCCAAAACCACAAATTTCAACTCACAAAAATAGAGTTTTTTATAGCCCAAAACAGCCCAAGATCAATGGGAAAAAGATAGAAAAACAAGTATGCAAAACAAGTTAAAAAGGCAAGTATTATACCTCTTGAAGCAAAGATCAACTTTAGGCAACAATTCAAGCCAAAACCACCTTCAAGAGCTCCAAGAAGGCTTCAAGGAACCTCAGCTCAAAGATGAACAACTTTGGTTAAGGAGGTGTAGGCAAAAGTGTAGTGTATGTAGGCTAATGTGCACAAATTTGCAAAAGAGAGAGAGAGAGAGATAATTTTTGCTCTAAAAATTCCAACCCTCAAACATGGGAGAAAAGACCCCCTATATATAGAAAAACATGCATTTGGCTGAGATATATCCCTCCATACACGTGTAGGGAGACGCAACCAATTGTGGTAACAGCTGGAACAACTGTTAACAAAATATCTGAAAAAAAGACACTGATGGCTGGCAGGCCACACCATTGGCCGACAAGGCACAAGGGTAGCCGGCAGTCCACCAGAGGAAACCTGCAGGTCTCAAGGTCTTGAGGTTTGAAGCACTAAGGTTTTGGGCTTAAAACACTAAGGTTTTGGTCCAAAACAAGCCATAGAATGGATAGGGTTTTAAGGCTTAAAGATAGAGCATTCCGCCGAGGACTTCAGGCACTAAAACGAGCACATGCAATCATAATCATCGAGTGCACAAACGATGACGTCCAAGTCTTGAGGACGGTCAAAAATGAGGTGTCTACAGTTGCCCCTCTTTGACAGAACTCGGAAGTCATGAAATGACGTGAGTGAATGTCAAAATCCGAAGGCGACCCATTTTGACAAGGCCGAAAGACTTGGACAAACAAACAAGACAGAAAATAAATGATTGCGCCCGTAAGCTGCCTACGTATCCCTTTACAAGGAATCAAACCAACGTAGTTCTGGGGTGATGCAAATGATATGCATGCAAAGCAGTTTGAAGGTTAGACTTACACGCTTCGCGAAGCCGGCCACGTTGAAAACTCATGATCATGCGAGATGATGCAATAAGCAATAACAAATGCGATAAGCAAGAATGAATACAATAAACAAGATAACAACACATGAATGAGCAACTTCAAGTTTAAAACCAACACATGTAACCTTGTCAAAACGAGAGACGAGAAAAGAAAACACCACTCAAGGTTGCGTGTCCTGAGAAACTAAGAACCGCTCAAGGTCGTGTTTCACACGTCCCGAGATAAAACCCGCTCGGATGCGTGCTCCGCACGTCCTGAGATGAAACCCACCTAGGGCCGCAGTCCATGCATCTTGGGAAACAACCAGTCGGGCGTGTACTTCATACGTCCCGAGGTAAAACCTGCCCAGGATTGCATTACATATATCCTGAGAAACAATCACTTGGGCGCATACTTCATACGTCCCGAGGTAAAACCCGCCTAGGGCCGCGTTTCATGCGTCCTGAGAAACAAACCACTTGGGCACGTAGTTCATATGTCCTGAGGTAAAACCCACCCAGGGCCGCGTTTCACGCGTCTTGAGAAACAACCACTCGAGCGTGTACTTTGTATATGAGAGGGTTCAAGAAAGTAGTTGGAAAATTCGAAGATCCTTGAAGAACAACTTTGAAGTCTCTAGAAAATGACGAGAGGCTTAGATTCTTCAATAGTCTCAACTTAAGAACACAAGAGTAAAGGAGACGATGGAGATAAGAGATTGGGTAAAGAAGAAGGCAAAGTGGCTAGAGAGAGAATAATGGCAAGGCTCTCCCATGGATCTCCCACTTTCACTCTCAAGGTTGATAATGGAGAAGGGAAATTAGTTCTTTCCCAAGAGTTAAATCTCCAAAATCCATCCCTTGTAAAGCTATGGGTGGGTGCTATTTATAGGCACCTCATGATGTAGGATGGAGCCCATGTGTAAGGCATATGGGGAATATTCTCTCTAACCACCTTGTCCGAGGAGGTGACCTCTCCGAGGATGAGAAAAACCCGAAGAGGAGATCAATCCCTCGGTGAACCCTTCTTCTTAGCCACACCTAACCAATGATCCCCAATCATCCCAAAGGGTTAGGGGTAGTCCCAGAGGACGTCCTGCCACATAAGAGTCAGGGGTAGTTCAAGAGAATGCCCTGCCGCAAATATTGCTGAGTCTCAGGGACCCCCTAGATCGTGCCACCTCGACCCGGGTATAGGCTAGTTTAACCGAAGAGTGAATTTATCTCCACTCACCGTCCTCGGGATCGGGTCCTTTGTTCGAACTCCATTACGCCCATGGTTCTGGTGCGTAGATCCCGGAAAGCTCCGAGCCCGCAAGTGTTCTGGGACTCATTAACAGAGCGACTTCTAGATTGCGTCTGAATCCGTTCGAAGTCAAGTGCTTCGGATCTCTAGGTTCGTGGATCCGAACCCTTTCGAGTCCGAGTGCCTCGGATCTCTAGGCTTGCTCAATACCCTTTCGAGTCCGGGCCCGAGTAAGTCTCTAAGTTCGTGGATCCGAACCATTTCGAGGCTTAGAGCGATTCAACCCGTTTGATGGCGATAAATCTGGGCCCACCAATCTTGGACTTGCGATAAATTCGGGCCCACCAACCTTGGACTACTGGGCCTAATTAATTTAGTGGGCTCAAATTAGCTCCTCTTATATTTGCCCTTTGCGTGTATGAGAAATTGTAATTTTCTCGGACATGCATAATTTCACCTTGTCAGCCATGCTTCGCATTACGCTTTTAGGAATATTTGGTCTTGACAGAGTCTAAGGATAAAGCTGAGGATTCACCGTAATTTACAGATAAAGTCAACAAGTAATATTAAAAAATAAATAAATAAATAAATAACTTTTCTTTTTTTTTTTTTAACCTTTTTTTTTTGAATTAAATTTTTTTTTTTTTTGGTAAAGGGCCCACGTAGCTTTTCTTCATAATTTTGATTCAGGTTCCTTTCTGAAGCCAAATAAACAAATCTCAATAATATATATATATATATATATATTTTGTAGAACATCTCAGACAAACTTTCCTATCTAGGTCAAAGAAAAAATAAATAAAGCCCATATAATTTTTTAAATAATTGAAGGCCTACTATTCATATACATACATCCTTATCCCTTTTTGTCAAACCCTACTCCTCTCTCTACACTGGGACAAGACCCAAGCTTGCTTTGCACTCCATTTGAAGGTCACCGCCGCTGCTTCTCTAAATCAAGAAAGCAGAGACCACGAATATTTTTTTTTAATTTATTTGCAGGAGATCAAAATCCAGGGACCCATTTCGGCACACTTTCTCTCCAAACTGAGATCACCCAGCTTTCTTCTTCAACGTTCCTCAGCTATCAAACCAAATCGTGACCAGCTTGCTTTACAACTACTGAAGACCACTGATGTTAGTACGCCGGCAATCGTCGCAACTTCCAGGCACAGTCACCGCCCCTATTCCAGCGTTGCGACCCAAGCTGCTGCTCACCATCAGTGTTTCCCTTCAATTTAATGATGCAGTCCCTCAGAGATCGAGGCACACCGTAGCTCTATTCTGCTGCAAGTGTCGACGCCAATCCCACTATGACGTTGCTACTACTGTCGGCCTCTACTGTCCAGCGTTGATTACGGTTAGCTTCTCTCTGCTGCAAGTTCGCCACCGGCTTCAACTATTCCAGCACCGACCACACACGTTTGCCCACTCAACGCCGTGTGTGGTCTTGCCTAGCATCCTTCTCGCCCGTTGCTTGTGCCGCCGCCGACCTATCTTGGTTGTGCTCATGCTACCTTTTTGTAGTGTTTTGCTTGCAGCGACCTCGGCTCATGCTATTCTTACCTCAGCTCTTTCTCTTGACGTCAATCTAGCTCACCACTAACCCATCTTCTCTTGATCTATAACTATAGATCAGTGGGTAAGCCTTCGAAAGAACCCCAATGTTTTATTCCTTGATACTAACATATTTTGATTTTGTTGGAGCTTGCTTGAATGTAGTTGAAATGTAAACTCGACTTGAGAAAGATGAATTCCTTTATTGTACAACCCATGAATCTTTGTTGTTGACCATTTTGTGAAACCAATTTGAATTGTTAATCTCATATAAACTGAGTCACTGATGCTTGAAAGTTGTTTGAACATTGATGACACTTGCACTTGATTTTTGAGAGAAGATGAGATACTCGTTGAATTTTGTTTTTAATTCTATTGAAGAAATTCGAGTTTCGTTGATCTTGTGGATGCTTGGGAAATAAATGGTTGATGCCAAAAATTTGTTTAATCATTGTAGCTTCATATTGGCTTGAGAGGAACCGGCCCTGAGAGACAAAACCTTGATTGTTGTATTTTCATGAACTTGCTCGGAGTAATAAAATTGTTGCAGCTTAAGTAGATCATTACTATTGTTGATGTTGCCTCTACTTCAGTAATGTTTGAATCATAATCTGAACTCGATATTGTTTGTCTAATTTGTCGGCTTTATTATTTCAGGCAAATAAACTTTTGTGTGAAATCCACGACCCCGAGACCCTCAGAACCCGCACTAATGAGAGCAAGGGCAGTCCTTTGGAAGTCTAAACGAGAGCAAAACTGTCCCTCAGGAGTCCGAATTTAGCATACACCTTACTTTAGCAAGAAAGATCCCTCTAGAAGGCAATCGAATCTACCAAGATTGCATCAACAGAAGTAAAGATTGTCTCTCGGAAGTCCGAGTAGAAGTAAGGCTGTCCCTCAGAAGTTCGAGTAGAAACAAAAGCTCTCCCTCAGAAGTTCGAGCGAAAACAAGGTTGTTCCTCGGAAGTCCGAGTGGATGCACACTTCTACTTTAGCAGCTAATGGAAGCAAAGGCTATCCCTCTCTTTGAAAGGCAATCGAGTATACCAAGATTGCATCAACAGAAGTAAAGATTGTCTCTCAGAAGTCCGAGCAGAAGTAAGGCTATCCCTCAGAAGTTTGAGTAGAAACAAAAACTCTCCCTCAGAAGTTCGAGCGAAAACAAGGCTGTTCCTCGGAAGTCCGAGTGGATGCGCACTTCTACTTCGGCAGCTAATGGAAGCAAAGGCTATCCCTCGGGAGTTCGAGTATGAGTCCACTCTACTTTGAAGAAAGATCCTCTGAGCTCATATTGATGAAAGCAAAGGCTGTTCTTCAGACACGCACTAATGAGAGAAAGAGTTGTCCCTCGGAAGTCCAAACGGAAGCAAGGCTGTCCCTCAGGAGTTTGAATAGTAACACACACCCTACTTTGGCAAGAAGATCCCTTCTGGTAGGCCCCCGAGTCTCGAGGGTTGTTCTTCGAAAGTTTGAGTGGGAGAACACACTCTACTTCAGCAAGAAAGATCCTTGAGGCTTGCACTGATAGAAGCAAGATCTGTTCTTCGAAAGTCTGAGTGGGAACACACACTCTACTTCAACAAGAAAGATCTTCGAAGCTCGCACTGATAGAAACGAGATTTGTTCCTTGGAAGTCCAAATGAAAGCAAGGGCTGTCCCTCGGAAGTCCAAGTGGAAGCACACTCTTTTCTTTAGCAAGAAAGACCCTCGAAGCTTACATTGATGGAAGTAAAGGCTATTCTTCGGAAGTCCGAGTGGGAGCACACACTCTACTTCAACAAGAAAGACCCTCAAAGCTTACATTGATGGAAGTAATGACTGTTCTTCGGAGGTCCGAGTGGGTGCAACACTCTACTTTGGCAAGAAAGACCCTCGAAGCTTGCATTGAAGGAAGCAATGGCTTATGGAAGCAAGGGCTATTCTTCAGAAGTCCGAGTGGGAACACACACTCTGCTTCAACAAGAAAGACCCTCGAAGCACACTCTTTTCTTTAGCAAGAAAGACCCTCGAAGCTTACATTGATGGAAGTAAGGGCTATTCTTCGGAAGTCCGAGTGGGAGCACACACTCTACTTCAGCAAGAAAGACCCTCAAAGCTTGCATTGATGGAAGCAATGACTGTTTTTCGGAGGTCCGAGTGGGTGCAACACTCTACTTTGGCAAGAAAGACCCTTGAAGCTTGCATTGAAGGAAGCAATGGCTGATGGAAGCAAGGGCTATTCTTCAGAAGTCCGAGTGGGAACACACACTTTGCTTCAATAAGAAAGACCTTCGAAGCTTGCATTGATGGAAGTAAGGGCTATTCTTCAGAAGTCCGAGTTGGAGCACACACTTTACTTCAGCAAGAAAGACCCTCAAAGCTTGCATTGATGGAAGCAATGACTGTTCTTCGGAGGTCCGAGTGGGTGCAACACTCTACTTTAGCAAGAAAGACCCTCGAAGCTTGCATTGAAGGAAGCAATGGCTGCTCTTTGGAGGTCCGAGTGGGAGCACACACTATTTTGGCAACTAATGAAAGCAAAAGTTGTCCCTCTCTGAATGGGAGTACACTTCTACTGCGTCAAGAAAAGTCCCTTCAGGTTGGTAACCGAGTCTACTATTTCTCTTTCTTTTTCGAGGGGCAATAAAAATTGAAAACTGTTTCAAGTAACATAACACAATGAAGATATACAATGTAGAGAAAATAACTTCTAATGGAGATACATAATATAAAGGAAATAACTTTCTTCATAAGAAAGAAAGATAGAAAATTCTTAGACAATACAGTAAATACAAATTGTAAATGTCATAGCTAGACTTTTTCTACAGAATGTTGAAATTTGCCCCTAGAGTTGCCAGATCATTTGGAAAGCTTTCACCAGCTGCTCGGGTTATGGCCATCATGCACCATCATAGCCATGTCTTCTAAGATATCCTGGGGCTCCTGTTCTCTGAACTCTATCTCATGTGCTTCGACTTTCTTTCTAAAGATCTTCTTAAGCGTCCGGCACTTTTCTGTAGGATGTCCTAGTGATCGGTGGAAAACACAATAATTAGGACCCTCGCGGTCCTTCTTTGGCAAAAGCTCTTCGACATGAGACAACTTCAGTTCCCCGTCTGCCACCCATTCTTTAACTACGGCCTTCACCTCCTCGACACTACATGGAAAAGAAGTGTCATCTTCATAGTTTTTCCTCTTCTGACCTCTGAATTCCTCCCCTTGCAAATTTCGAGTAGAAGACGTGGAAGTCGCAGTGACAGAAGGTCCTCGGGATGACTTAAAGCTGGTTTTATAATTAGTCTCGAACCTAATCTCCTGAGATTAAGGTATGTTGATGTTCCGAGATGCTTCAATTAGTGCCAAGAAGGTGGGTAGCTTGTGATTAACTAGAAGCATCTTGTATCCGTTCAATGCCCCTTCATCACAGATTTGGACCAAGTAACTTTCCTCCACAGCCTCATGACAGTCTACGGCTTTGTCTTAAAACCTCTTCACATATTCGAGACTGTCTTCACCTTCCCGCTGCTTTTCCTTACATAGGGTAAGTGTAGTTACCTTCTCAGCCGCTTGAAAGAATTTAGTGTGGAATTTGTTGACCATCTCCTCCTAACTCCGAACAGAGTTTGGGGTCAAGTTAACGTACCAACTATATGCTCGGTTGGTGAGGGACTTGGAGAATTCTCTCAGCCGGAGGACGTGGTTTGAACCATGAATACCCAGAGTTTCGATGAACCGCACAACATGTTCTCGAGCATTTCCTTGTTTGCCATCGAATTTGATGAACTTCGGCACCGTGTACCCCTCCGGGTATGGATAACTCAACATCTCGATAGGGTATGGTGGCTTGACATCTGGATCAGGCAAAGAGGGTAAAGTTTTCTTGCGCCGTTCTAGCTCGAACATGCTTTCACATCTGTAAGGGTAAGAAATTGTTGAGGGAGAGAACTTGATGATGGTATTTCCAGAACTTGGCTTGTAGACCCAAAGACTGAACTTGGAGTGACTTGGCCATTTGGGTGCTGAGAATTCATCATCAGTGAAGACGCATGACGATATTGGCCATCAGCACCTATGGACATGCCATTTGGTGATGGGACGTTGTATTGGGTCCCATAAAGTTCATTGCACGCCACGGCTATACTGGGTTGGACTTGCAAACTTGGCGTCGGAGCCAAAGGAGACCCACTCGGTACATGAGTAGAATTTACAATCGGTGGAACAAAATTAGGCATAGATGGAGCACCATTTTGTAGAGAAATTTCTGTAGGACTTCCTTGAACTTCCACATTCGCTGGAACACCATTCATCGCGCCGGAAACTCCTCCAACCACCGATGGACCATGGCTCGATCCGCCAAGTGCGTGATTTTGCGCTCCATAGGCCACAGGTTGGCCATGACTTGTTCCTTCTAGCACTTGATTTTGCACACTATTTTGTACAACTTCAGGGAGAATTTGGGGTAGATCTTGATGGTTTTGACCATTTGAACTTGTTGATGCTTGTCAGTGCCGACTTACCTCTATTTGTTGCTGGTGGTGCGAAATTCGAACCCATCACCAACATAGTGTGGGTGAGATTTTGAAGGGTCGTGAGAATCTCTTGTTGAGTGTGTTGGAGTTCTTGAATGGCTTCAAGGATGAGAGGTGAGTCTTGAACTTGAGTCCTTTCATCACCACCATTGGAAGAGCCTTGTTGATGAGTTTCATTATCTGCCGTTTTTGTCGGTCTTGTATGAGTTCCAGATCTCGTTGAGACCATTAACCAATCCGCCTCCCCAGTGAAGTCGCCAAATGTATGAGAGGGTTCAAGAAAGTAGTTGGAAAATTCGAAGATCCTTGAAGAACAACTTTGAAGTCTCTAGAAGATGACGAGAGGCTTGGATTCTTCAATAGTCTCAACTTAAGAACACAAAAGTAAAGGAGATGATGGAGATAAGAGATTGGGTGAAGAAGAAGGCAAAGTGGCTAGAGAGAGAATAATGGCAAAGCTCTCCCATGGATCTCCCACTTTCACTCTCAAGGTTGATAATGGAGAAGAGAAATTAGTTCTTTCCCAAGAGTTAAATCTCCAAAATCCATCCCTTGTAAAGCGATGGGTGGGTGCTATTTATAGGCACCTCATGATGTAGGATGGAGCCCATGTGCAAGGCACATGGGGAATATTCTCTCTAACCACCTTGTCCGAGGAGGTGACCTTTCCGAGGATGAGAAAAACCCCGAAGAGGAGATCAATCCCTCAGCGAACCCTTTTTCTTAGCCACACCTAACCAATGATCCCCAATCATCCCAAAGGGTCAGGGGTAGTCCCAGAGGATGTCCTACCACATAAGAATCAGGGGTAGTTCAAGAGAACGCCCTGCCGCAAATATTGCCGAGTCTCAGGGACCCCCTAGATCGTGCCACCTCGACCCGGGTATAGGCTAGTTTAACCGAAGAGTGAATTTATCTCCACTCACTATCCTCGGGATCGGGTCCTTTGTTCGAACTCCATTACGCCCATGGTTCTGGTGCGTAGATCCCGGAAAGCTCCGAGCCCGCAAGTGTTCTGGGACTCATTAACAGAGCGACTTCTAGATTGCGTTTGAATCCGTTCGAAGTCAAGTGCTTCGGATCTCTAGGTTCGTGGATCCGAACCCTTTCGAGTCCGAGTGCCTCGGATCTCTAGGCTTGCTCAATACCCTTTCGAGTCCAGGCCCGAGTAAGTCTCTAAGTTCGTGGATCTGAACCCTTTCGAGGCTTAGAGCGATTTAACCCGTTTGATGGCGATAAATCTGGGCCCACCAATCTTGGACTTGCGATAAATTCGGGCCCACCAACCTTGGACTACTGGGCCTAATTAATTTAGTGGGCTCAAATTAGCTCCTCTTACACTTCGTACATCTTGAGGTAAAACCTGCCCAGGGCTGCGTTTCACATGTCTTGAGAAACAACCAGTCGGGCGCGTACTTCGTACGTCCCGAGGTAAAACCCGCCCAGGGCTGTGTTTCACACGTCCTGAGAAACAACCAGTCGGGCGCATACTTCGTATGTCCCAAGGTAAAACCCGCCCAGGGCCGCGTTTCACATATCCTGAGAAACAACCACTCGAGTGCGTACTTCGTACGTCCCGTGGTAAAACCCGCGCAGGACGGCATTTCACACGTCCTAAGAAATAACCACTCGGGCACGTACTTCGTACGTCCTGAGGTAAAACAACAGAGGGGTGTGCAATAGATACACAAAGATTAATAAGTGCAATAGATGCACAAAGATTAATAAGTGCGATAGATACACAAAGTGAACGTGTGCGATAGATGCACAAAGTGAACGTGTGCGATAGATGCACAAAGTGAACGTGTGCGATAGATGCACAAAAATGAACGTGTGCGATAGATACACAAAATGAACATGTGCAATAGATGCACAAAGCTTCATCCGGAACTCCTTTGACTGAACCATACATACAATATCGTTTGTCTGTGTTAGCAAAGGAAGAAAGAAAAGAATTAAACCAGTGCGATTCAATAACCATGCATGTTCTATGCAAGATAAATAACCAAGATATGATGCTAGTTGAAGGCATGTTCTATGCATGAGACGAGAGCTTTTTTTATGCATGAAATCAGAACGAAAGCATATTCTATGCGTGAATCAAGAGCGGAAGCAAATCTATGCATGATTCATAATGGATGCTAGACGCGCATGTAGTATATATGTAAAATGCATATCTTATGTGACAACATATGTGAAATGCATATTCTACGCAACAATAGAGAACAAAAGGAGAATAAAGGCGAAACGAATAACGGCAACATTCGATGGCACCTTCCAATTTACCTCTCGGAGGAATTACAATATGTTTAAAAAGGAAACACCTCATGCATGTTGATGAGCGATGAACATTGTTGTGCTCAAAATCACAGTTTTGAACTTCCGTAGAGACAATCTGAACCTAACAGTAAACTTTCCTTGCAAATCTTGGGAAACGAAGACACAAAACAGCATCAGGACTCAGAGGAAGATCGTGGGACACCTGCCGGCCTTGAAGAGGCCTTGCTAGCCACAAAAGTGGCCTGCTAGCCACCTGTGGCAGATTCGGGCATTTTGGTTTTTTCACCCATGTGTCTTTAAGTATAAGGCTTGACACTTCATTTCCATACAACCCTACATCCAAAATTCTTCCCTCTCTCTCTCTCTAGGTGCTCTTTCTCTCTAGATCCGGGCTTTCTACGTGTTTTCCAACGCCCCATGCAAAGTTTATTCACTAAACCCTCTTTGTTTCCTCCATTTTGAACTGATTGAAAGTTGATTTCAGTGCTTTTTCTTGGAATTTCACCACTTGAGGCTTGTTCCTCTCGAGTTTCTCTCGAATTTTGTGCCTTTTTCTACGCTTTGACTTTTCCTTCCATTTTTTCTCTCATAGGGTTGACTTTTTTCAAATCTGCCATTTTTCCTCTGTTTTTCTTAATTTTTCGACTACTTTCTCATCTTCTTTCCAAATGGCGGACGACATTCCACATGACAGAGCTCCCCTCGAGATTCCACCCCAGTTATCACCTCCGGCAGAGATGGAGGGCGAGCTTGAGCCCGAGATATTACCGCCGGGAGTATGCCCTTTCGATTTGGCGACATGCCATCCTCGGACACATATACTGCCACCCGGGGGTATTAGGCATTTCAGAGAGTTCGCACGACGCGCGCCAAAGGGCCTCTTACTGCGGGAGCCGGACTCCCATTTGTCCCACAGTGCCACCGAGGTATACACTATATTCTCATACTTTCTCCACTTTACATTGCATTTCTTGCTTCAACTGTATGTTTTGCTTCAACTGGATGGTCACACTGCATTTCTTGCCTCAATCACACTCTTGCACTGTATTTCTTACACTGCCTTTCATCTACCTGTTCTCATATCATATCACTATATATCATTGTTCTGATCACAGGAGGACTCTCACTCCATCAGGGGCTACGGAGCCACAACAGCGAGGGACTAGTATATGGAGCTCCCTGTTGGTGTACGCTACATCATCGATGAGGCTAGCTTCGGCCTGTTCTACACTAGGCTATCGCGCTATATCGCGAGTCGACCACTTCTTGGCGCATTGGTGGAGCGGTGGTGGGATACCACCAACTTCTTCCACTTCTCCACTGTCGGGGAGATGACGATGACTCCCTATGACTTCTCCATGCTCACGGGTGTAGGAGTAGGGGGTGATCCGATCCCTTACGACATGGATATGGGCAAGTGGGAGGCCACCTGGCTACACTTGTTGGGAGCACGCCCACCTTTCTTCCGACCGGCCATGGTCCGATACAGCTGGTTTACCGAGCACTTCCGTGGGAGAGAGCTAGAGACCCCAGACGATATTGAGCATTACGCCCGGGGCTTTTTGATGTTGCTCTTCAGTACCACCTTGTTTGCAAACAGGTGGAACACCGTAGGGATGTATCTATTGAGTGCTCTGGTGACCCTACCTTAGGTCCGGTTCTATGACTGGGGAGGAGCTGGCCTCGCCACATTATATGGCTATATGAGCTCGACATCCCACAGGAGGGGAGACAGGGTTGGAGGCTATTGGAGAGCCTGGAAGGTATGCTTTACATCTTTGCATTACATTTTCTATCTTTTATTTATGTGCTTTTTGCTTTGCATTTTCTGTACACTGTATACTACATTCTTTACATCTATACACTACGCTTTTTGCATCGTACATTCTGCATCCTTTGTATCTATACACTGTATGCTCACTGTTGCTTTCTGCATTCTACATTCTCTGTATCTATACTTTGAATACTCACTGTTGCCTTTTCCTTACAGCTTTGGGTATATGCATATTTCCCGACCCTTGCTCTGGAGCGGGAGGTGGAGTTTCCTCCCATTGTGCCGTACTCTCATTGGTATGATGGTAGATGCCTACGTAGGAGCCGAGAGACCTTCTCATTCTTCCATCGGTACTTCTACATAGTGACTGCGAAAGAGACAACCCAAAACTCACAGTTATTTTTGCTTTATCAACAATTAACGACGACTAACAATCTGTATATTCCCTGTTTGCAGATCGCCTGGCAGCCTTGGGCTTTAATGCCTATTGGAGTAAGAGACCAGTACGCCGGAGTCTGGGAGGCCTCTCGTTTTCGGCTTCTGCTAGAGGGCCCAGTTTGCCGAGCCTGGTTTCTAGGTGAGCGGTTCATGCGCCAGACTATGGGTTTGCCTGAGCCGGTAGTTCCCATGACGCCTCCAGCCTTTATGAGGGCTACGGAGAGCCTCTCTTTCCAGGAGATGATCCAGTTCACGAAGGGCTTGGATGCCAACTACTTCCACGAAGAGGGAGATTATTCGACATTCATCCAGACACATCTCATACCTTCCTTGACGGGTGCTCGTGCAGGTAGAGCAGCAGCGAGTAGGACTCGAACGACGAGGGCCAGAACTGGAGGGGTTCCTCTTGCGGGACAGACTACCGATTGGCTAGAGATCTTGACCATGCTGACATACTGGAGGCCGACTGGGACATCCTACCAGATTCTGATGGAGCCGGCAGAGATCTGGCATACATACGTCCAAGCTCGTGACGCACCTCCGGTATTACCATATTTTCTCCAACTTTCCATTTTCTTTCTGATATTTGTTCCTTCCGAATACTGATCATTCTCAATACATTTACAGGCACCCCCAGAGTACACGGAGGGACTACTCAAGCTACTAGCTTCATTCGAGAGCATGATACTGAGGAAGGAGGCACTGCTCAGTCTCCATGGCATCCAGGTATTTTCCTCTATCTTCCGCCTACATTTTAATATTTTCCACACTATTGTGCACATCATTCTCACTGAAGCATTGATACTCATATCACAGCATGCATTTTGCCCCTTGTCACATCACATAGATATGCTGCACTGAAACACTGTACTGTATTTGTATTGTACCTGCCTCATTTCATTTTTTACTACTTTCATCATACTGCATCTGTAACTATACATTGTATCTGATATGTCAATAATGTATCTTTTCAAGTTCCAGTGATACCGAGAGCACCAGCGGTGGCGACTGTGCCTGCATCATCACCACCTCCTCCAGCAGTAGAGGGGAGAGAGAGAGAGAGACGAGCCCAACACGCAGCCGAGAGGGGCGTCGTGGTAGAGGCCGAAGGAGCCCCTCGGAGCCAGTGTTGAGTGACGACGATATTGAGACCAGTGGCTTCGGGGAGGCAGTAAGTTCACAGTCTGAGTCCTCTGAGAGTGGAGATGATGGTGGCTTGAGGTCTGGAGGTGAGGCTGAGTCAGGCTTTGGAGTAGAGAGCGGCGACAATTCCAATTCCGGATCGGCATCTGAGTCAAACAGCGGCGCTGATGGCGACAGCTCTAAGTCTCCACCCAAGAAGAAAACAAAGAGGGCCTCTCGAGCCTGAGATGACTGGTGCTGGTTTATTTGTACTTTTGCTTAGTTTTTTTTTTTTGTTAGTAGCATTAGCACATGTATAGCTTTAGACAAGTTTCATTTTGCTTTAAAACTTTGTACTCCTCTTTTGTAAAAAGCCATGATCGGAATAAAAACCTCGCAGTTGTTATGAAAAATGTGTTGTCATTTTTGCATCATAAGCACCATATATGCATGAAATGGACAGGAAATTTGAAACCAAGAGCGCTTGATTAAAATAAAATGCTTAATCGGGTAATGAACCGACCAACAACCAAAATATGAAATGCAACATACAACTCGATAAACAACACAACAATAACTCGATAAACAAAACAACTCAAATATAACTCAACAAACTTGCTAAAACCAAAAGGACTCAAAACAAGACCTTAAAACACACAAAGAGCAAAACAAAACACATGCTTCCAGCACTGTTCAACACAAAAGTGAATAGCAGACCTGAGAGAAAGGGTGCCGACCAAAATAGGAATTTGCCCGCCATCAACAGTGGCCTACCGGCCACCAATGTGCAGAACCTCTAGATTTTTGACAGTTGGCTTCCACTCATTGCCTTATCTTCTACAAAAGGTTCACCTTCATCATTTCTTCTCTAGAACTCATTCTAGTTGCTGTTTTTGCCACAAATGGAACCATTTCTTGCCCAAAACGTCGCAGATTGGATTACGACTTTGGATGGCTTAGAAAAGATGAATTTTCAGGGTTTCAGCATACATGCATTTTTTCCGTTGAGTCAGACTCCACTTTGTTTTCCGTTCCTTCATGTCGCGGCTAGATGCTGGAACTTGATTACACATGTCTTTAACTTCAGGGGACAAGAAATATGCCCAACAATCAAAGAATTTTAGGCATTAATAGAATCCCAACGTGATGAGGAAATTATGCCTCAACCCCGTTTTGGCCACACCTAAGCTCTAAGACAGATGTGCAGACTCACTATGCACGCTCGATCTTTGGTCCACAATGGAGAACTGTATATTCCCAGTCTGATTCGTTGATTTTCTGACATCAGTGACCAAGGCAACCTTCTTTGGCGAGGTTTTAGACAGCATGCCCTCTGCTTATGTATGCTGGCCCATTTCCTTCTTACTCCTAGTTTCGGCGGGTCTAGCATTTAACTAGTCGAAGTGGCCCAAGGTTTGAAAGAAGGCAAGAGTTGCATTGGCTTGGTGCTAGCCGAAACTTTGATGTGCTTAGACGCTTTCCATCGGCGAGAGACTACCAAACTCGCAGGAAGTCCACTACTTCTGCAGGTGTTGTTTCCCACCCTTTCTTATATGTATTTCTTACATCTCTTGGCACTCATGCTCTGTTTTTCTCTCAAAGCCCTTTTCTCACTTTTCTCTCAACATATATTTCTCTATTGTTTAATCTCTCTTTTTTTTCATCCCTTCCCAAGTATGGCTAATGGACAAACTGATGGTAGTGGGCTCTTGTCCTACATACTCAGCTCGAGCGTACTTCTTCTGCCATCGACTAGTGGATTTCCCAAGTGAGGGATGGTGGTGCCACTGGATGTGCAATAAGTCTGCTGTTGACATTGTTTGGCGTTGCCCTTAGCTTAATCTGACCGAAATGAGCTACAGCATGACTCGGCAACCTAGCATTCAGTTGATCGGCCTTACACACTGTGTATTCTACTTTTCATTCTGATTCAGACGTTAGTTTGGGCATGATCAGACACGCCCAGAGAAAGGGCTAGAGTACCCGGTTTCATTCTCCATCCGAGGTTCACATTTGGCTAGGTACCTCACTGCTTGGAGGACGAGAGAGCATCTGGCCCCTGGCCCTAGTTTCAGTTACGCCCTTTCTAGCTAGTGTTTGGCTTGGCTTAAGGATGAGGCACAAATCTGGCCAACTTTGGCATCCAAAGCTTTCATAAGCACAAGCGGGGACGCAGGAGCACTTGACTCATCTATGCCCCTAGTTTGTTGCTTTGATCTTTCTTTTCAAGTTTTTGAGTGTAATAAAAACAACTTTGATTTGTATTGAGAGTTGAAAAACTTTGTATTGAAATCAATGAAATTAAAGTTGTGAGCACTGAAAATTTTCCCTTCCGTCCAAAAAATGATCTAAGTTGTAAAAGGCAAAATTTGATCAAAGTCAACTTTTATTAAAACATTTCAAAACCATTTTGGAAAGGATCACCACTTGACACACACGGAATCTATCCTCGAGATGTACAACCCCAAATCGAAAGATCACAAATTGCCCCTTGATTGAATAGCACTGCTCAGCATTGTAACCAACTCTTCTCTCAGAGTAGAGATCACAACCGAACTTTCAGGTAAAAAACGGACAAAGATGGCCTGATTAGACACATGAACAGGACAGTTGAGTTGGAGGTGTTTACGGCCGGACTTCAAGATGAAGTTGCCTACGTATCCCAAAGATGGGGAATCAGGCCTTACGTAGTTCGATTCAGGTTCACTCAAGTATTAACTCTCTCCTTTTACACTCTAACTTTTGCCAAGGCCGCCCTTTATGGTTTTCAACCTTGCGAGCTTAATTTTTCTTTATTTCTAATTTTTTGTTCTCTAACTTTTGCCTAGGTCGCCCTTCCGGGTTTTCGGCCTAGCGAGCCTTTCACGGATAATACTTCTTCAACTTGTCCATGTTGATCGGTTGGAAAATTCTGGGCTATCCAGGTCCATGAGAATAATAGCTCCACCCAACCAGATATTTTTGATAATGTAAGGACCAATCCAATTGGGTCTGAACTTGCCTCTAAGGTCATGGATGGTGTAGACCGCCCGAAACTCCACTCCGCACGCGAGGGCGCGAATTGTGGTTCTAGCTACTATAGTTCGGACTCCTGTCACGGTTCTGAATCTAATCTCACAAAATGCAATGCAAGACCAATAAATCACCAAAGAGTCCAAATCCGACAAATCGTTTTGGAAAATCGATTTTTATCAAAAAAAAAAGGCCAAACATGGACTGCTTTGCCAGATTTCAGAGTCACCACCTAAATGTTTTGTTTTGGGAAAATTTAGGAAACCCTGACTCGTGCCTAAGGCCACGTGTCCGTCATCACCAAAGTTGCCTCGGCTCAAGAACTTGGGTACGAGAAGAGAAGGTCCTGAAATGAGCACCCCCACTCGCCCGATCAAAGGATTGGCCTTTATTAACATGATATGTTGTTTTTGAAAACACATGTGTTTTTATTCCGGTTTATTAGCTAACCTTTACTATGTGATGCGCACAGCATACAAGTATAGACTCAATCACGCAGATTGGAACAAAACAACTCATGTTTGTTTTTGAAAGTGGTTTGAAAGTGCTACTCGCAAGTAGGCTAAGTCTTGGATTTGCCACTCTCAAGTGGGCTTGAAAACATGATTTGCCACTCCACAAAGTGGGCTTAAAACGCACATTTTGATGAATTGTTCCAATTCAAGAAATAAAGCCTTCACCCACAGGCATTCATGCATTTAAACACATAAGCACATAGCCTCATGGCAAGCATGCTATCATGGCAACACTCACACTCATGCAAGATGCTAAAATGAAAACACTTACAGTGTACTCCGAGCGAAAGAAAGAAAACTAGTTAGAAATCAATGCATGATCCTAGCTATGTTAAGATGCCTAATGCAACACATGCAAAAATGCAACTAAAATAGGCTCGGC
Organism: Camellia japonica; assembly: GCA_030407325.1. Classification (NCBI taxonomy): domain Eukaryota; kingdom Viridiplantae; phylum Streptophyta; class Magnoliopsida; order Ericales; family Theaceae; genus Camellia; species Camellia japonica. The sequence continues at coordinate 21,612,170 of JAPPVO010000003.1, forward strand.
TATTCTAAGATGTCATGTGAATGCAACTAGATAACATGTATTCAAATTGGTATTGAAATACAATGCAGTTTGTATGATGCGCCGAGCCCGGTGCATGCAAGACAAATGAATGATGTACGCATGCAAGCATAAGGATGCTAATTGAAACATGCCCTAAAACTAACCATCGAAAGTTGATAAGTAAAAGGGAGAAAGAAATGGGGTTGGAAGACATGCATCACACACACGCACACTTATTACAACATTTGCCCTCTCGACGGAGGGTCCGAATAATAAGCTAAGCTAAGCAACTAATCTAATTAAGCTAATTAGACTAGTTATTATACAACATAAATTGAATAACTAGCTACAACTAATTACTAATAATTACAACACTTTAATTAATTAACAAATTAACTAATCATGGTAACTAACTAAGCATGTGAGGTATGTGAACTAGGCTGCCACAGCTCTGCCTTGAACAATGAAGGATGCATGCTCTCGATTGCCTCGCTCGGAAATCCATTACTATGCCCGGAATTGCCTCTGTTTGCATTTGATTTGTTCTTTGAAAAGTGCACAAACCTCCAAATTGCTTCTGCTCCAACATGGGGACCTTCTGGTAGGCTGCCAACCAGAAAAGGTGGCTATAGACCACTTGTAGACTCGAAAAACTAGCTGTAGACCAGAAAAACTGGCTGTAGACCACTTGTAGACCAGAAAAACTGGCTGTAGACCAAAAAAACTAGCTGTAGAACAAAAAATTTGCCAAACTCCAGTTTTGCTACAACAGAGAACAACAAGGGGCATAGCAATGTATTTGCAAGATATGTGTGCACAACCACCCCCCTATCATTTCTCAAGCTCAAGGGAGTGCGGTACTTGACTCTCGGGCCACCAACCGAGCATCGCAATGCACGATGGCCGAAAAGCCAAGTTTGCACAATTCAATGTTAATGAATGCACAAATAACACATAAGGGCCTCCACCTCTATCATGCTTGATCAAGAGGGTCGGCGACCGAGAAATGAGGCGCGTTTCATCACTTCAAGTATGAAACGTCCCTCGTTTCTCGTGTTGGGATCAACATCCGATCCAAACACAATGCAAACAATCATACTTATCTATCAATGCTAGCAATGCATGCACAAGGTTCTAACATATGAACAATGCATACATGGCATGTTCGGAGGCCAAGAACATCAAAGCAATTAAAGAGCATCATACAAGAGGCATGCAATACAATGCTCAATGGACTTAAACCAACCCCAAATAGACCTCATGCATGCCCAAACAATGGCCAAAATGCACTAAAATGATGACATGAAAGGCAAGATAATGGTGCTCATGTAATGGCTCATCAACAAGGCATAAGGGCACAATTCTCAAACACATTGAAGGAGTGGAAAATGTGAGAGTGTGGCAATGAAATATACTTTGAAATCATGTAAGAAATGATGCCAAATCATCCAAACAACACAAGCATAGCATCCTAAGGACCTTGAATCATTAGGCTAGTCAAAGCTATTGCACTACAACCATGCATAACAAATCCCATATGACCCAAACTACTCAAAATCGAGCTGAGGCATGCTAAATCAAGGCCAAAGGCATGCTAAAACATAGGCTCAAAAGGCAGGCAAAGCATGTTCATTCATTGGCTTACAAACAAGGCATAATGCATAACCCTCAAGAGCAATGAAAGAGTGATAAACATGGGAGTATAGCAAAGACAAAAGCTCTGAAATCACATTCCAAATGATGCCATATCATGCATATATCACAAATAAGGCATGCTAAGTGTAGACGCGCCCCTGGGCCTCACTCTACAGTTCGGACTCCCTTTTGTTTGTTGCGGTTCTTAATCTGAACCAAAGAGTCCAACTCTGGCAAATCGTTTTGAGAAAAAACAGATTTTGAAAAGAAGTGCCAAACATGGACTGCTTTGCCAGATACAGAGTCGCCACCTAAATATTTTATTTTGGGAAATTTAGGAAACCCTGACTCGGTGCCAAAGGCCACGTGTCCGTCATCACCAAAGTAGTCTTGGCTCGGGAGCTTGGGTACGATCGGGGAAGGTCAGCTATGAGCACCCCCTTTCGCCCGGTCCGAAGACCGGCCTCTACTAACCGTGATATCCAATTTTGAAAACGTTATGTGTTCTTATTCCAATTATTAGCCTAGAATTACTATGTTATGCGCACAGCAAACAAGTATAGACTAGATTGCCTAATTTGGAAACAAGCATTGCATATCCGTTCGTTTTGAAAGCGTTTTGGAATTTGCTACTCGCAAGTAGGCTAAAACACGGATTTCAACGAGTTCTTCCAACTCAAGCAACCCAACCTCCACCCACAGGCATTCAAACAGTTTATCTCACATAAGCACTTAGCTGCATGGTAAGCATACTGTCATGGCAACATTCACACGCATGTGGTATGCTAAAGCGTAAGATACTTACATCGTACTCCGTGCCAAAACAAGAAACTAGTTAGCAGACATGCATGTCCCTAGGTCATGTTAAGTGGCTAATGCAACACAAGCAAGGATGCAATTTAGAGTAGGCTCGGCTAACCCTAAAATGGCACGCGAAATGCTACAACTATCACGTATTCAATTTGGAATTGAAAGTACGATGCAGTTTGTATGATGTACCGAGCCCGGTGCATGTTTAGACAAATGCATGGATGCACGCATGCATTGCATAAGGTATGCTAAAATAGACGTGCCCTAATCTACCATCATAAGCAGGTAAATAAAAGGGAAGAAAGAAGTGGGGGTTGGAAGACATACAGACCACTCACCCACACTTATTACAATTATGCCCTCACACGGAGGGACCAAAAAATATACAGTCCGAATAATACAGTCCGAATACAAAATAAATAAATTATTACAGAAATTTCTAATTATCAAATTAAATAAAATGTAAAAAGAAAGGGGCCTCAGCCCTGCCTCGGGATACGTGAATGATGCATGCTTGACCCGTCTCGCCCAGAAACTCGCTGCCATAGCACTGTTGCCTCTGTTTACACTGCCCTGCTCCTCTGAAAATTGCCAAAGTCTCAGGATTGCTTCTTTGAGTTCTGTGGGACACCACCGGCTGAGGGGGAACACCACCGGCCAAAGGGGATGATCACCGGCTGCATTTTGATCTATCGGCTACAAATTCCTGGCCGGTCGGCACTTTATTTAGCCGACCGGCCAAAACTTGCTGCAGAACCTGCAATTGACAGCAGCAGAGGGCAAGCAGTGTATGGCATGGAATTTTCAGGCAAATGTATGCACGGACACACTCCCTATCATGCAATGGACTCAAGGGAGCATGACCCTCGACCCTCGGGCCACCAATGCGCATTTCCATACATGATGGCCAAAGAGTCAAGTGTGCATTTTAATATCAAATGTAATGCACACAAAACATACAAGGGACCCAACCTCAATCATGGTTGATCAAGAGGCAAGGCAATGCACAACAATGCACATGCAACCTAAGCATGCAAGCTAACATACAAACATGCAATGCAACTACATGGCATACACAACGCTAACAACATAACATGCACAACGCATTGTAACATGGCATACACAATGCAAGATGGGCTTACACCAATACAAGTGAACCTCAGCCACACTCACATAGGAGGCCATGGATGAAAATGAAGTGCCTCGAAATGCGTGCACACGGGCACGCAAACCGAGGCAATGGTATTAAGGCATGAAATGACATAGAAAATGATATGCAAACATGCCAAAGGAATTTCGGCACTGAAATATGGGGGAAAACAGTCCCGAAAGATGGCAAAATGACACCAAATGCAAGGAATGGTCCCGAAATGCGAATTTAGGCACCCGAAATGGCCCATAGCTATGCGATGCATGCACAATATGGACATGGAATGAAAATACAGTAGCAAGGCAGCCCCAAGACAAGCATTTTTCAGTCTAAAACATGGCCAAGCAACAAGCATAGATAGGGCAACAATGGCATGCAAAAATAGGGGCCAAGAGAGGGGTATTGAAGTAGATGGTAAATTCAAAGCCCAAATGGAAAAATACCCTTCTACAATACTGAAGAGGGACCAAAAATATGAACATTTACAGTAAATGACAAGCCTCAAATCAGTATGAAAACATGCTAAAAATGCCATGCAAGAAATAGGCCACAAGAGGGTATAACATGAAGTAGGCCAAACATTCATCAAACAAGAAAAGACCCTTCATTAAATATGCCGAGAAGGTCAAAATATAACCACTTTCAGTTCTGATCATGGCCGAAAACAGAAGCTAGATAAGCCAAAAAAGCATGCCAAAAATGGGGGCCAAAGAGGGGTATAATGGTAGGTATAACATGGAGGCCTAAAACAAGGTTGATCCCTTCTACAATGTTGTAGAGGGACACAAAATAAGTTTACTCACAGTTCATAACATGCTCCAAAACAATTTACATATAGGCCAAACAAATCATGCAAATTTATAGTAAATAGGAGAGATTATGAAGCAAGTGCAAGATAGGGGGCCCAAAAAGGGTTGAGCCCTTATTCAATGTTGAAGAGGGGCTCAAAATAGGCCCTCTTACAGTTTACATTATGCACGAAAACAGATCACACATGGGCTGGAAATTTCATGCAAAATAATGGCATACAAGATGGTATTGAAGCAAGTACCAAATGGAGGGCTCAAACAGGGTTGAGCCCTTAAACAAACATGAAATATGGCTCAAAAAAATGACCTTTTCAGTTCTGGTCAGAGCCCAAAACAGTAAGCAAATAGGCCTAAGAGATGAGGCAAGAAAATGCTACAAAAGAGGGAAATGGCAACTTACCCTTGAAGACCACACTTTTGCTACCTCTTGGCTTGAGGAATGTTGCTTTTAAGCCTCTGAAAAGCTCCCCTTACTGCTGGAAATGGAGTGGTGGTGGTGGTGGTGCTAGGTGTTGTAGTGTAAAATGGCCAAGAACCTCACACTTTGAGCCCTCTAACACACCCAAATGTAGAGAGAGAGGGAGATATGGGGAGAGAGTGAGATATATATCAAATATATCTATTTTAGGTCTGGTTTTGCTGAACCAAAACAATGGAGGAGGTGGGTTTCCTTATATAGGCAAGCCTAAGCTTCTAAGACAAGCTACAAAGGGTCAAAGGGTCCAAGCTTCTAAGAGAAGCTATCCCAAAGGGTGCAAGCTTCTTGAGGAAGCTTGACCCTTTGTCAAAGCTTCCTCAAGAAGCTTGATCAAAAGGGTGCAAAAGGTTGGACCAAAAGGGGTGCAAAGGCTCAAAATGGCCACACATGTGTATGGAGGGTCAGGTCTGTGCATCCCAGCTGGCACAGCTAGCATCCAGTCAATCTGTAGAATACTCTGGAAGGTCGTCGGCTAGCAAAAATGGTCGGTCGGCTACCTTTACTGGCCGGTCAGCACTCTATTTGGCCGGTCGGCACTCTGTTCTGGCCGGTCGGCAGGAAAAATCTGCTCTGCAGGTCCAACTTCAAACGGGCATAACTTCTTCATATGAACTCCTTTTCAGGTCATTCTTGTGTCAAAATTGAAGCCTCGGAAGTAAGCTTTCCAATGCCGCAAACCTTGCATTAAAATTTCAACTATGCAGAAAGTTATGCTTGTTTTGGTGAAGATTGCTCAGTTTCGGTCCAACCGGGATGATGCCCAACTTCAACCAATCATATCTCCGCCATCCGGACTCGGGTTTAAGAGATTCTTGTATGAAAAATGAAGCCCCGGAAGTCTTCTTTCCAATGGTGGTAGCTTCATAACTTAACTCCAAGTGTATAGACAAATAAGCTTGATTTAGCGAGGACTGTTCGTCCCTCTCTTAGCGATTCTTGTCTATCTTCTTCTCCAACTTGTTTTCTCCCCTCTTCTCCTCTTTTCTTCAACTTCAAACCCCTAAGCAAGGTGTTTTGAAATTTTTTTCAAAGATTTCATCTCTCTTTCGTTAATTCCCACTTTGTCCTTGCTCGGTTTATCGAAAAGCGCATCATTTGACAAAATGTGAGCCTCAGAGCATCGTAGGAATTTTATTTCAAAAATGTTTTGAAAGAGAGGGTTTTAAGGTCTAAAAACCATTCAAAATAGCTTTGGTCCACAATGGGGTGTGAAGTTGGGATTTGGCCCTTTCCTTGCCGAAGAAATTGAACCTTCGCCCTACACACCTTTCTCCAACAAGTAAACCATCAGTAGTGTCCAAGTCTTAAGGGCGGTCAAAAATGGGGTGTCTACACTAAGAGGCTCAAAGCTTAAGGCTAGTAAAGGCACTTGTACCATGGCCATATCAAGCAAGCCCCAAAGGGCCAAGGTGACAAAAAAAAGTCCCAAGGAAGGTCAAAACAATGCCAAAAATATGCTTGAACATAGCCAACACATGCTAGAATGGGAGGCATAAAGCATGACGCATGCAAGGTCAAAGAGTGGGATTACACTACACATACCAAAACCAAGCATGAGGTGACTTCACCAACAAAAATTAGAGTTGTAATATGGCAAAATAACACCAAAAACATGCTGAGATGGTAGCCCAAAAGCTTAGGCAAACATGCATACGTATTGGCTCATAAATGAGGCATGAAGCTCAACTTCTCAAAAGTGATGAAAGAGCAATACAAATGAGAGTATGACAGTGAAACATGCTCTAAAATCACATACAAAATGATGCCAAGGCATGCAAACAACTCGAGCAAAGCATGCTAGAAGCCTTAGACAATACGCTAGTGAAGGCATTTGCACTATAGCTATACAAAAAATGAGCCATATGACCAAGACAGCCCAAAACAGTCCTAAAACATCCTAAATAAAGTTCTAAAACATGCTTGAAATAAGCTAAGAATGGCTAGACTTAGAGGCCAAAACAATAGCACATGTTAGGCAATTTAGCACAATTGCACTACAAGCATACAAAGCAAAGCTCGAATGATCAAACCGGCTCAAAACAAAGTTCAAGAATGCTAAAATATGAGCAAAAACATGCTGGAGTGGAGCATACATATGCTAGATTAATAGGCTGAACCATCAAGTAAGCTAGGCTAGCATGCAAGTTTATACTACAAGTGTATAAACCATGCAAGAGGTGACTAAACCAGCCCAAAACAGAGTTATGGCAGGTCCTAAAAGTCACAAAAAAGTGCTTGAACTAAGCTTAAAAGAAGGAGAGATACATGCTCTTTTGATGGGCCATCAACACAAATAAACAAGAGAAGAGGAGGGGGGACAACCCCCTCCTATTTGTGGCCTCAAAACCACCTTTTCACCACTGAAATTCCTCTGGAATTCAGTGGTTTAAAGGCCAAAAAAATTTGGTTTGAAAGGTGGTGAAAGATGGCTCAAAAAGTTTTACAAGCCAAGGAGCAAAAGGGAGGAAAACCCCCTAGCCTAACAAGGCACAAACCAACACTTTTAGGACTGAAAAACAGAGGAAAAACAGAGGTTTTTGTAGTTCAACACCACCCCAAAAACAGCCCCAAAGTAGTGTGAAAAGATGGCCAAGTAAGCATGCAAAATAAGCTAAAAGGGAGAGAGTTCTTACCCTTGATGCACAGCTGCAAAACAAGCACAAATTCTGACCTAAAACCACCTTAGGAGCTCCAAATGATCCTCAAAGAACCTCAGTCCAATGGTGGTTAAGTTTGCTCAAGGGTCTCCTTGGAAAGTGTAGAGGATTCTAAGCTTAAGGCTCAAAACAAGAAGAAAGAGAGGCTTCTAGAGGAAGGGGTTGGGATTTTTGCTCTTCAAAATTCTAGAGAGAGAGACTTTAGAGAGAGAGGCTCCCCAAACTTGCCAACCCTTTAACATGATGAGATATAGCTCAATATATAGCAATATATGAACATTGGTCGACATATCTCAATTTAGAAATATCTAGGACAGCCTAGAACAACTGGAGCAAAATATTTGCAGATTCTGGGCTTTCTGGAAATTTCTGGTCGACCGACCACCCCAACTGGTTGACCGACCACTTTTTTTGGTCTGCAAGGATCATTTCTGGTCGGCATATGGTCGGCATGCTCCATTTGTGGTCGGCACACTCCCATAGAGGCCGACGGCAAAAACTAACCCCAGTCCCCGACTTGCACCAAGCATAAATCCTTCATCTGGACTCCTTTTTAGGTCATTCTTATGTCTAAAATGAAGCCCCAGAAGTAATCTTTCCAATGATGGCAGCCTCACATCAAAATTCCAACTGTGCTAAGAGATATCCCTCTTTTAGTAAAGGTTGCTCAGTTTCTGTCCAAACGGAATGATGCCCAACTTCAACCAATCATATCTCCCCCATTCGGACTCGTCCTTAGGAGATTCTTGAGTGCAAAATGAAGCCCCAGAAGTCTTCTTTCCAATGGTGGTGGCCTCATAGCTGAAATCTAAGTATTCAAAAGGATAGGCCTGATTTAGCGAGGGCTGCTCGACTCTCTCTTAGCAATTCATGCCCATCTTCTTCTCCAACTTGGTTTCTTCCCTCTTCTCCTCTTTTCTTCAACTCCAAACCCTCAAACAAGATGTTTGTGAAGATTTTTTGAAGAGTTTACCTCTCTTTCATTCATTTCTACTTTGTCCCTGCTCGATTTATCAAAAAGCACAACATTTAACAAAATGCGAGCGTCGGAACATCGTAGGAACTTTGTTTCAAAAATATTTTGAAAGAGAGGGTTTTAAGGTCTAAAATCTTTGGTCAAAATAGCTTTGGTCCAAAAATGGGGTATAAGGTTTGGATTTGACTCTCTCCTTGCCAAAGAAACCGAACCTTTGCACTGTATAACTTTCATCACCAAGTAAATCATCAGTAGCGCCCAAGTCTTAAGGAGGGTCAAAAATGGGGTGTCTACAAATGGGAGCTCAATTGTCTTTCAACACCAAATCCCCTTCTTTGAGATTCTGAGACTTAACTCTCTTGTTAAAAGCCCTGGCAATCCTGCGTTGATAACCCTGAACATGGTACAATGCTTTAAACCTTCTCTCATTAAACAACATTAGTTCTTCAAACCTACTCTGTTGCCAGTCCGCCTTTGCTATTTGACACTCAGCCATAACTCATAGCGACGGGACTTTTATTTCGATTGGCAGAGCTAAGCAAGCTTTCTCTAGCGGAGTGTAGCGGGTCTCATATTCCAGCATTTTCTTGCTCAAATAATAGATGGCTTTTTCCACCTTATCCTCAGATTCCTAAGCAAGCATGCATCTCATTGTTGTGTCCATTGTTGACAGATACAAAATCAAATGCTCCCCCGGCTCTAGCGACGACAACACAGGTGGATTCTGAAGGTATTGCTTGATTTGCTCAAAAGTGAATTGACACCGATCATCCCATCAGAATTTCTTTCCTTGCTTCAGGAGACCAAAAAGTGATTCACAAGTCAAGGTTAATTTAGAAATAAACCGTATTATGAATTGCACTTTACCCAGAAAGCCTCGCACCTCCTTTTCAGTCATTGGTGGTGGCATTTCTAGGATGGCCTTGATTTTGGAAGGATCTACCTCGATACCCCTTTGTGTGATCAAGAAGCCCAGCATTTTCCCTGTTGTTACACCGAAAGTACACTTCTGTGGATTCAACTTCAGTCTGTATTCTCTGATCCGTTGAAAGAATTTCTTCAAAGCGGTGTAGTAGCCCTCTCTTTCTATGGACTTGACAATCATGTCATCCACATACACCTCGACCTCTTTATGGATCATATCATGTAGAATTGTGGTTGCAGCCCTTTGGTAAGCAGCCCCGGCATTCTTAAGCCCAAGCGGCATCACTCTGTAGCAGTAGGTTCCCCACGGCGTAGTGAAGGTAGTTTTCTCTCTGACTTCGGGCACCATCAGAATCTGGTTATACCCGGAAAACCCATCCATGAAGGAGAGCAATGCATGGCCTGCGATGAAGTCCACCAATTCATCAATATGTGATAGGGGAAAATCATCCTTCGGACTAGCCTTATTTAGATCTCTGAAGTCGACACAAACTCTAATTCTGCCATCCTTCTTCGGGACTGGAACAATGTTGGCCAACCATGTTGGATATTCAGACACTAACAAGAAACCTACCTCAATCTGTTTAGTAACTTCTTCCTTAATTTTCAATGCCCAATTCGGATGGATTCTCCGGAACTTCTACTTGACGGGTCAGGCCTCGGGGTCAAGAGGGATCCGATGCTGTACAATCTTAGGATCAATTCCAGGTATGTCTTCGTAGGACCACGCAAAAACATCTTTGAAATCTTTTAATAAATCGACTAAGCACTCGCGCTTTTCCGAAGACAACGTGGACCCGATCTGGACCAAACGCAGATTCTTCTCAGTACCCACATTAAAAGCAATGATTTCATCAGCAAGGGGTTTTGCAAACCTCTCTTCCTCTCGATTAATCAAATTTTTCAAAACCAGAGGAATTCCTTCATCTTCGTTTTCATTAAAATTTTAAAAATCCTGATCAATGCAATAAACAAGCGGCATAGAAAAATACTCAGAATCTGCAGCAACATTCTCATTCATAACGTCCAGCTCATCCAGCTTTTCGGACGACCTGGACAAGACCTTGGCATCCGGGTTATCAACCCGAGGAATACCGGACTCAGACTCAGAAGAACCAAAATCTGATTCTGACTCCACAGACTCTGTGGAATCAAATTCTGGCTCATTACCCAACACAGAACTAGACAGGTAACCCTCTTCTAACTGTCAGACGAGAGATGGTGCTTCAGCTACATCCAAAATGATGCTAGATGGGTTCACACCCGGTTGGTCCCCGATCATGGAGATAGTTAGGTTATCCCCCAAGCTCTCTGGGTCGACCAGAGGATCCGAAAGAAGATATGCCAGTGCTGCCCCTACTTCAAGTTCGCTATTGTCCGCGTCATTTTCCATGCTCTTTTCAGCTTTAGCAGTTGGTTCAGCCTTTTCCTCTGTCTCTGTATCACTGTCTTGCAGCTGCAAGTCAAAGAAAATTTCAAAGCCAGGAACACGCTGCTTCTCAGAATTCAACCAGGGCTCGGGAAAGCCGTAAAATGGGAAGTCTTCCCCTTCCCGAACAAAATAGTCATTCAGTGTTCCCTGGATCGACTTGTGAACAAGCTCATTACGCTTCCCAGCCTGCTTGGCTCTAGCTCTGTCTGCCATCTCTTCCATTTTCCTGGCCCTATCCTCTTTGGTGGGCGTATAGCCAAGACCAAAGACATGCGGATTATGCGGCACATCGGCCAATGCTGTGACACCTTTTTGGCCACTTCTTTCCAACCCCATTCCTGGCACATGTTAGAGCTTGTTCATGAAATAGATTGATTGGGCGCTGACATATAAGCCCTCATCAACTACCAAGATGTTCTGTACTGCCCGGACCTCAGCTATAGTAAACCCTGAAAGGAATACATCCTCCTCGCCATGAACAATCTCCAATACTGGTGTAGTTACCTCTGGCGGAGGATGTATAGACGAATTCCCGAACACAATAGCGACTCCCTTCCTGTAAGGGTATTTCAGCATTTGGTGGAGGGTAGAAGAGATAACTTTTACCTGGTGCAACCAAGGTCTCCCTAGCAATAGATTAAAAGTGGCTGGCACATCCAGGACATGGAACTCAATATCCTGTTGAGCTAGGCCCACTTGAACTCTAATCTATACTGTGTCCATAACCTCTTTGCTCGTATTGTCATACGCCCGAATCACCTGGGCTGTAGGTACGAAATCTGTTGGTTTCAAGCCGATGGCATAATCTATGCGCAATGGACAGACATTGATTGCTAACCGGTGTCGACTAATACCACTGGTACCCATTTTTCTCTGCACTCAGCTGATATGTACAGAGGTCTGTTGTGTGCTGAGCCTTCTGGCGGTAGTTCTTTCTCGGAAAAGGTTAGGGTTGAACTGGCACCACCTGGGAAAGCTAATTGTAACAACCCCAATTCGCAATTAGCTGCTAAACCGTAATTAAGGATGTTAATTAAGTGGATAAAATAAACTATGTGTTTATCTTGTATTTTATATGTTATTTGGTTTTCTATCTGTCACTCGTAGTAACATCTGTTGTGAATTCTGCTTTAATATGAGCATTAAAAGCCTTATCGGCATCCGAAACCGGAATTAGTTACATTAATATGTTATTTGGAATTTTTAGAATCATTTGGCAAATTTTATTAAAAATTGATTCAGATCGATTAATTAAGTTGTGTTTGGATGGACCAAATGCTCTAATTAATGTATTAATACATCACAAGTATATAAGTTGCCTTATAAGCTCTTTTGTGCTCAACAAACTTGATTTAAGTGGGAAAATCTGAGAATTTATTCTAGAGTGAGAGTGAGACTCCATTTTAGAGAGAGAAAGTGTAGATTCAAAGTAGAAGTTGAGGATTTTGCTAGAGTAGCTTAAGTTTGGCAAGGATCTTGTGTAATTGAAGGCTTTTAGTGAGCATCTAATCCATAATTCATGAAGAATTTGTGTTATAAAGATGCATTCATGGAGTTGTTATCACTATTTGCATATATTTCTAATGAGTTTATCAAGAAAATAAAGAATTGGCTCATAATTCTTACATGCATGGGAGTAAGAGTGTTACATCATCATTTTGAATATAAGCCTTGTTATCATGTTGAGTTGAGACCATGAAATTAACATGCATGCATACTAGATCAAGCTTTGAAAGCAAATTTCCATGTTTGATCAGTTTTGTAAAGAAGTTTTCATGCATGTTGGATTTTGCCACATCAAGTTTAATTTTGATCCTTCATGTAGAAATTATAGATAATTGGCTCATGCATGTCTGAATCATCACTTAATGCCTTTTAATTCATGTTTTAAGAAAGAGTTTTGTATATATGTTGAAGTCTAGAAGCTCATTTTTTCTATGAATATGGACTTTGAGGGAAAGAGTTTTTGAAACATACATACATGGAAGTTTGAACTCAATTTTGGCTAAATCCATGAGTTTTGAGCTAAGGGTTTGTAAATGATCATATATTTGTGATTTAGAAAACTTTTCCAAGTGTTTTGAACAAGCCATCCACGAATTTGCCATTGAATTTGCATTTGGAAGCTCAAAGCCCTGTTTTGGAAACCCAGAATTTTTGAAGGTTGCTCGAGCGGGAGATTTGCTGCTCGAGCGGACATTTCGTGCATCCAGTAGTTTTGCAGGCTATTACAACCCGCTCGAGCGACCACTTGGACGCTCGAGCGAACCCTTTTGCGTATTGTTGATCCGCTCGAGCGTGGAAGTTGCAACTCGAGCGTAGATTGAGACCAACCAGTACTTTCTCCAAGTTTGCAGACCGCTCGAGCGAAGGAAGTCTCGCTCGAGCGACCTCTCTCATGTTTGCATGTACGCTCGAGCGGGGACCTTATTTTCAAAAATTTTACCAAGTGTTTTAACTCACATTTTGGCATCCTCATTGCATCTTAGGCATTCTTAAGCTTTATTTAAGCCATAGTAATGAGGTTATGGATTAGAAACACACTAAGAAAAGGAACATGCTAAGTTGAGAGACTACAAGTGTGTGTGTTTTAAGCAATGTGCTAAGAATGAACAAGAATCAACTTATCGAAAGCTAAGCCGTGTTGGCCATGTACATGTGTAATGATAAGATATGTTTGTGTTATATACTTGTGGTTGTAGGTTAAGACTCGAAGATTGATTGACCGTTTACAGGAAACCACTGTGAGTAACATTTCTGTAAAGATATGTTGATATGAATTATGTTTCAAACGAGATACGATAAGTTATGATTTCTGAAATAATGATTTGCGTAAACGAATGTCCTATGTTTGAAATCTATTATGGCATCCATAGATAGTCACAAGTCATGGGGGGACAGCGTGTTAATGCGAGTCCATAACATACATGTGATTACGAGATCTCGTTAGCCACTTCATTGTGGTGATATGTGTTTAATCGGTATCCGGAACCGATTACTCTAGTCGAAAGACGTTATGTGATGTGTTCTATGGGATGTACCATTATTATGTTCAGATGCGAGAATAATTATACTATGATCTGTTTTACGCTTATGACATGTTTGGATTTCGTTCACTAACCTCTTTACATTGATGTTAATCACTGGGCTTTAGCTCACTGTGTGTATATATATGTATAGGTGGGCATTCTGGAGATAGAGCCTGAAGGCTTTTGTCTGGATCTGTGTCCTGTTGTCAGCCAACCATTGCGCCTCACATGGAGGTTCCTAAAATGTCATGTGTTAAAGTTCTACTGTTTCTGTATACGAGAGTTCTTTGTTTTGTTGGCTGTACTTGAGATGTTATTGCTAAGTGTGTGGGTATAATGAGAAAATGATTTTTGGTTATGTATATAAATTTTTAAATATTCTGTTTCATGTAAGTCTACACAGCTCATTGGACAACAATGTTTATGTATTTGTTTCCGCTAGCCTCTTAATTTTGTTAATCAGTTCAGAGGCCTTCGGTAATCTAATGATTACTGGTTGGTTACGATGCTAAACCTATAGGGGCGGGTTTGGGTCGTGACACTAATCCCATAAGTTGTTCAGGAGTAGTGTCAATGGACAGTTTGGCTTTGTCCATTGCTGATAATATAGCCTGTCAATGCACTCGAGAAACCATGAGCAGCCCCTAGATTGAAGTATCGGCTTGAATTTTCTTTAGCTGTTTTAGCACCGCCTCATCTTCCAACTGTTTTTTCTTCTGCTTCACAACCTCTCTATCTTTCCCGGAGGCTTCAGCTTGGTCCAAGTGCGGGGGCTTAAAATACCACCCACTCCTTGTCATGTGGTCAATCTCTTCAGAGTACCAAGTATTGTCTAGTAGGGACTTATCCCAATCCTTATCAGTGTGGGCCAGATGTAGATCATCATCTTTCCACCATATACCTTCGGCAACCGACAAACAATTGTCCGGTTCCGATCCGATCATTCTCACATCAGAAGTATCCCCCGCAGGGTGTTGGGCCATTCTAGCTTTCTATTTGTCGTGAACCCTCTCTTGTTCAAAATGTTGCAACGCGACTTCTTGCTCTGTATCCACAATACTGACAATGTTCAATTCCTAAGCTGATTGTTTCACACCGGTATTCACCGGTAGCTTCCTCTTGTCCCGGACCATTCCGGCCATTGTAGCTATTCTTGCTTCCTGTTCCTCTAGCTGTACTTCAGTTCCTTCTTCTTTGTCAAGCTCGTCACTAAGCCACCCGAAGTTGTCTGTTGACTCATTAGATCAAACCAGTCAATCTGCACGTCCCCCTAATCTTGTTCGTTATAGAACTGTAGATTGTGTGAATCCTCCTCCAACTCTGCTAGATCATCTAGACCTTGGCTTGGGCCATCCTCCTGAACCACATTGACCTCTACTGTTGTCGGCAATACCACTTTGGGCTTGGCTTGATCGGTCGGCACAATATAACAGCACGGGTCATACACGCCCTCAGTCAAATCCTCAGAGCACTCAAGCAGCAGACTTGTACTTTCCTCTAAGGCCAACCTCTTTTCTTCTGCCATTGTCACCACCA
Organism: Camellia japonica; assembly: GCA_030407325.1. Lineage (NCBI taxonomy): Eukaryota > Viridiplantae > Streptophyta > Magnoliopsida > Ericales > Theaceae > Camellia > Camellia japonica. Next base: position 21,627,606 of record JAPPVO010000003.1, read on the forward strand.
CAGGTTCAAGTTGAAGTGTGGACGTGTCCATCATGCACAAGTCCGTGCTTTCAGGGATGAACATCGTCGGTCTGGGTAGGTAAGAAGGGGTAATGTATACGCTGGGGTCATAGGGGATGGCCAGTGTATGTATAAGATTTAAGTTCCGAGGTAGAAGAACTTGGTTGTGGGCCGAGAGAGGGTTGGTGGTTACATTCGGCTTTTGGGGTGGTGCGATCACTTTGTTGTCGATGAGATCTTGAATCTCATGACGCAACCTAAAGCATTGGTCGGTGTCGTGACCATGCTGCTGGTGAAATGCACAGTATTTGGCCGGGTTGTGTTTAGGTGGAAGAAGATCGGGTAGTAGGCGAGGCTCCAACGGCTTAAGGTGCCCTCTTTTAATCAGCACCCTCAGGGCTTGTGAAAAAGGCATATAGAGCGGGGTAAAGGTCCTCTAGGATTGGGCCTGGTTGTTTGAGATTTGTGGAGTTGTGCTGGCGAAAGGGTTGGCGGTCTTAACTATAATGGTGACGACATTCACATCAAATGGTCACGCAGTTGTGCTTCTACTAGTGGTTGCATTAGAACTGCGCGTAAAAGGCCTCTTGGCCTACTCCTTCTCATCGGTTATCAACCCCTATTTCATTGCATCTTCAATCTGAACCCCTATCTCATAGAGCTCAGTGAATGTAAACAACGGTAAGACGATCATCTTCTGCAATAATTTCCTTTGCAGATTGCAAACCACCATCCTGATTTGGTCCTTCTCAAAAGGCCTGGTAGTCATCATCGAAGCCTTGACCATCCACTTCGTTACAAAGTCTGAGAAGCCCTCATTTGGCTCCTGACGAGTTGTCTTGAGATCACGGGTTGTGACCTCGATCTGCGTATTGTATGAGTATTATGCGATGAAGGCCTCAGCCATTTCCTCCCAGCTCCACTTCACAGAGTCCTCCAGCTTTACATACCAGATAGTTGCTATTCCTGACAAGATCCTGCCAAAAAGTGACAACTTTTGAAGTCTAGTAAGGCCCATCGGCCGTAGGATGTCTGAGAACAACCGCAGATGAACCATGGGATCTCTAGAGCCATCGAACCGATCTATGTGTGGCATTTTAAACCAATCTGGCAAAGTTATTGTGGAGGTAGTATATCCATCTTCGATGTCGGGAATTGAGTTCACACCCTATGCCTGGTTGAAAAGCTTCTCTAGCTTGTTGACCTTAAGTACAGTCGGGTCAACTTCGAATTCAAACAAAGGCTCGATTTGGTACACTGGTACCTTAGAGGCTTGCGGTGGGATCGGGTCTACTGGATTGCCCAGATTCTCTTGGACATTAGCAGTGATTCCGGGTGCTAGGGTACCCGCAGGAGGTGCATGGGAAGCAGAAGCCACTGCTTATTGTGGTTGCTGTTGCTGCAGCCTGTTTATCACTTCGGCTTGATGGGCTGTAACTTCAGCTTGGTGAGCAGCATCTTGCTGCATGGTTTCCACTGTTTGTTGGAGATGACGAATCAAGTCCTCCATACTAACTGCAGGGTACTGAGTCATCTGAATAGGCGAGTGATCTCTTGTTAGCCTAGATGTAAAAGAATGAGCTTGACTAGATGCAGGTGATTGCTGAACTGGTGAATTGTGCCTAACTCTCCTCCGTCTAGTAATCGGTGGGAGCGAAGCAAACATAGGTTGTCCCTTAACAAGATCTTCAGATCTGTAAAGTCTCCTTACACAGGTCCAGAGTGCTTGGGGGGCATCCAAACTGTCGAAGCAATTGTGATAAACTACCTTGCAAAAAGAAATAAAGCAAAAAAGAAAGCAAAAATTAGAAACCGCACAGCACCTCAGCTCAAATGTGAACAACACACAGATGTAATCAAAAGTTGTAGAACTGCACTCAACACTGACTCCTGCCCCCTAAATCTGATACCCAAACTTGTAACTGATACGCATATTCCTGTAGAGTTTCACTCTAAAAGCACATACCAATTAAGTGAGAGTCAAAACACCCTTATGAGGAGGAGGGTTACCCTGTCTTAGTTTCGTCAGGAACTAGGGTTTACTATTCAAACAATGCGGTTTCACGCAATCCTGCATTCAGGTGAGCATCATGTCCTAGTTTGGAACAATCTCTATGGCTTTTGATATGCAACTAGGCCGATTGGTCAAAAGAGTATTTCAGCAAGACAATTTAATATACCTCTCACACCTAACACCGAGAAGTGAAAGGAGGATCAAACGGTACAGCGGTAGTCCAGATCTAAGGGTTGTGTTCCCATCGTAGCAGAGCTTGCGACTAGTCAGCCTTTTGGCAAGCCTCCAGCAAACCGTCCAGGAATAGTAGATGGCAAACACAGTGACTTAAACGCACTAATGCAAATGCAATGCAAAGAAACATATAAGTGTAGATAAAATTTCATATCATGAATTTCAAGTCAAGTTCTCTAAATTCCCAGCAGAGTCACCAGAAACTATAGCTCGACTTTTTCGCGCCCCCTTTCGGAAACTCGAAAGAAGCCCTACAATTCAGACTCCTGCGGTTCTGAATCTAATCTCACAAGTGCAATGTGAAATTGATAAATACCAAAGAGTCCAAATCCGACAATTCTTTTGGAAAATCGATTTTGAATCAAATTGCCAAAAATGGACTGCTTTGCCAGTACAGAGTCGCCACCTAAATATTTTATTTTGAAAAAATTTAGGAAACCCATGACTTATGCCAAAGGCTATGTGTCTGTCATCACCAAGATTGTCTCGAATCGGGAACTTAGGTATGAGAGGGGAATGTCATAAATTGAGCACCCCTGCTTGCCCAATCAAAGATCGGCCTCTACTAATCATGATATGATTTTTATCAACATTATATGCTCTTGTTCCGGTTATTAGACTAGCATTTACTATGTGATATGCACACACACAAGGTATAGATTAGTTTGCTCAAATTGGAACAATTCAATTTTCATGTTTGTTTTTTGAAAAGGGTTTGATTTTGCCACTTAACAAAGTGGGCTTAAAGCACATGAATTTGCCACTTAACAAAGTGGGCTTAAACGTACATTTATTGAATTATTCCAATTTAAGCAACAAGCCTTCATCCACAGGCATTCAAACAGTTTATAGTAATTAAGCACTTAGCCTTTTGGCAAGCATACTAGTCATGACAATCACTCACACTCATGCAAGTATGCTAAAGCACTAAAACTCACCTACTACTCTAAGCTTAGATAAAACAAAAGAGTAGAAAAATATGCATGACTCCTAACTATACAATATGGTTAATGCAACTAAATAGGCTCGGCAACTTAACACGTTATTTGCAACAATTTCATAGCATGCGTTTTAAACACATATTCAATGAGGTATTGAACGACAATGCAAGTTTGAATGATAAACCGAGCCTCGTTGCATGCAAGACAAATGAATGGATGCAAACATGGGATATGCTAATTGAAATGTGATGCCCCTAATCTAACCATCAAAAACGGATAAATAAAAGGGAGAAAGACGTGGGGTTAGAAGGCATACACATTATTAGATTACGCCCTCACGAAGAAGAGTCCGAATGAATAAACTAGCTAAGCTAAACTACTTAACTAATTATTACAAAACTTAAATAAATAAATTAACTAACTTCTAAGCTAATTAATTAAGAATTTAACTAGGCTAAGCTAATTAAATATTACAACACAAACTAATTTAATTAATCAATCTAAACTAATTAAATAAGTACAAAACAAACTAATTAGTTACAACTAATTAATTACAACAAATAAATGATTAATTGCTAATTAAACTAATTATCTAGTCTCGGGAAGCGAGGGAGGCCTATGCATGCTCGGTTTCCGCCCGAAGAACGTCCACTGTTTGCTCTCGAAAGCTTCTGTTGCACAACCCTTGCACTGTTTTCCTTTTCCAGATCAACTCTGCTATGCTTCACAAACAGACTGCTCAAAATTCACTGGTGGCCGGCCGGCCACCAGCAGGGGGTTGCCGTCCAACAATGATGGCCTGCTGGCCAAAACAGTGGCCGGTCGGCCACTGATGATGCACCATTTCTTGCTGCAACAGAGAGCAAAAAGAGGAAAAAGAGGGTATTCTCACAGGTTGTTTGTACTGTGTATGCCTCCTTATCATCCAAACAAGCTCAAATGAGTGATACACTTGGTTCAAAGACCATCAATCAAGCAATTTCATTGCATGATGGCTAAAGAACCAATATGTACAAGTTTAATAAATGTGGAAACAAAACTCACAACCTTCACCATATCATGCATGATCAAGGGCAATGGAGACCTAGGAAACTTGGCACATTTTATCACTTTGAGTATGAAATGCCCCAATTTTCCTTGTGTTCAATTAACGTCAAATTGAACACATCAAAACACAATCAAATTCTTATCTTTGCACACTTTTAGTTTCCATTTTTGTTTACCCATTTTAACTTACCAACCATTCTTTAACCAATTAAGTCCATTGATGAGTAAGTCCTATAAAAGAGAAGGAAATGTCAAACAAGGGGTAGTGTAAGACAAGAAAGAAGTGTCATGCCGTTGATAATAAACCCTCAAAAGAGGATTAAACCATTAAGTATGGCCCTCAATTTCAAGCTTAAACAATCTCAAGGTTGAAACAACCCTCAAAGCAAACAAAGAGTAAAGAAATGAGGGAGGTTGCAGAGATTATGTTTGCTGAAAATAAGTGAGAAAAGTACTAAAACAATGCAATCAACTCAAACAAGTGATGTTTACAGGCCTAAAACACCAAGCTTGTGAGGACACTTATACTACAAGCATGCAATACAAGACTCAAATGACTTAATCAACCCAAAATAGAGTTAAAACAGTCTAAAATAAAGCCTAAAATATGGTGAAATTAAGCTATAAATGGCTAGAAAAATAAGCTATCATATAGAGCTATCTAGGCTAGCAAACAAGACACACGGAGAGGACGCTAACCCCTCCAAATTTGGAACTCAAAACATGATTTTTACCACTGAAAATACTCTAAAAATCAGTGTTCAAAAGCCCAAAAAAAAAAGAATTTGAAAGTGGGAAACAAAGGTGGAAAGGCGTTACAAACAAGGAATAAAGAATGGTGAGCCACCCCCTAACCTTAAATGGCCCAAAACCACAAATTTCAACCCACAAGAACAAAGTTTGTTATGGCCCAAAACAGCCTAAAATCAGTGGGAAAAAGATAGAAAAAGAAGCATGCAAAACAAGTTAAAAAGGCAAGTATTATACCTCTTGAAGCAAATATCAACTTTAGGCAACAATTCAAGCCAAAACTACCTTCAAGAGCTCCAAAAAGGCTTCAAGAAATCTCAGCTCAAAGATGAACAACTTTGGTTAAGAAGGTGTAGGCAAAACTGTAGTGTATGTAGGCTAATGTGTACAAATATGCAAGAGAGGGAGAGAGAGAGAGATAATTTTTGCTCCAAAAATTTCAACCCTCAAAAATGGGGGAGGAGACCCCTATATATAGAAAAACATGTATTTGGTTGAGATATATCCCTTCATACACGTGTAAGGAGATGCAGCCAATTATGGTAACGGCTAGAACAGCTGTTAACAAAATATTTGAAAAAAAGACACTGATGGTCGGTAGGCCACACCATTGGCTGGCAAGGCACAAGGGTGCCAGCAGTCCACCAGAGGAGGCCTGCAGGTCCCAGGGTCTTGAGGTTTGAAGCACTAAGGTTTTGGGCTTGAAACACTAAGGTTTTGGTCCAAAACAAGGCATAGAATGGACAGGGTTTTAGGGCTTAAAGACAGGGCATTCCGCCGAGGATTTTGGGCACTAAAACGAGCACATGAAATCATAATCATCGAGTGCACAAGCAATGACGTCCAAATCTTGAAGACAGTCAAAAATGGGGTGTCTACAAGTACCCTTTTATTTTATATATATATATATAATTTATGGCCTTGTTTGGTTTGTGTTTGTAGAATAGTTTTTGAGATAAAAAGTACGAAAATTTGTTTGCTTTGCCTTTTTTCAGAAATTGTTTTGGAAAATTGTTTTGGGGAGAGAGTTTTTAAAAAAAGTGATTGATTTGATGTGTATGAGAGAGAGAGAGTGATTTTGGAAAGTAGGGAACCAAATAAAATTTTGAGATTTTTTTTAGAAAAATTTGTTTGGTTTGATTACTCTTGAAAATTTATTTGTAGAAAATTTTTCCCAAAAATTTTTCTGAGAAACAAACCAAACAAGGCCTATATATCTTAACAAATAGAATTTGAGTTATGAGAGAGAGAGAGAGAGAGAGAGAGAGAGAGATTTGAGAGATTTGTGAGTGAAAGAGAGAAATAAAACGGTATGAGGTGGAGAGGGGTATTTTGGTCATTTTGTGGGAGGTTGTCCTTATGGACATAATGTTTGAGAGTGTGGACCTTTGGGCAAAGAAAATTTAAATTTGAATTTATAGATAAAGTATCCTTTTTTTATTGGGCGAATTACACTAACAATCCCTATAATTTGGGATTCGTGTCACTTTGGTCCTTGACTTTTTAATTGTGACACATTTGACCTTGAATTTTGAATATTATTCCAAATGAGGACAATTGAAGATAGCATTGCTCAATTTGAAGGGTAAAGTCGTCAATTTGATAAAATATAAACTAATTTGACAAAAATAAATATCAAAAAAATATTTTTGAATGTTTAAAAATAATTTATACCCACCAAAGATAAACTTATGTAAAATTGATAAATCTTTTAGATTTTTTTTTTACCAAATTAATTTTTATTATGTGATTGGATGATGATCATATAATGAGTGGTTGTTAGGCTTTTAATGTGTAATTAATATATTTAATATATGAGATGTTTTTAGTTTTGAATTCTTTGATTTAATAGATTGGTTTAAATAATGATATCAAAGTTGTCGTCATATTTGACTTTTGCAAAAATAGAAACTAATTTAATGAAAATAAAAACAACCACACCCATTATATGATCATCATCCAAACACATAATAAAAATTAATTTGATAAAATAAATAAATAAATAAATGACTAAAAAAATTATCAATTTTATATAATTTTATTTTTAGTGGGTAGAAATAATTTTTAAAAATTCAAAATATTTTTTGACATTTATTTTTGTCAAATTAGTTTATATTTTATCAAATTAACGACTTTGCCTTTGAAATTGAGCAATGATATCTTCAATTGTCCTTTATTTAGAACAAGATTCAAAATTTAAAGCCAAATGTGTTACAATTTGTAATGACCCTCACCACTGATTACCGATTTCCTACCGAATACTGATAAACTGAGACTGATTATGATAAGTAATGAATCAACTGAAATACTGAATTAATTGACTGAAATCTGAAACTGATTGATTGAGTGCATCTATTTGAATTGCATGTCTATCTGTTGCCCGTTTCATTATCTGTTTATATCTTTATGATCGAACTGCTAATTGAAGGCCCTATCGGTGGCCGAACTCGAAATCGATTAGTGTTTTGTGATCATCATAATTTACGTGATTTTATGGTGTAATTATCTGAAATGCGATTTGGTATGATTAAGTTAGAATAAAATAAGCTAAATGAAACAAGTTGCCTTATTTACGGAATTGCCATTGTTAATGGGCCATGTAGATATACACATTTGAGCCTTGTACACTTGAATCAAAACTTTTCCTCAGCTCATTTTGAGAGCACAACCGGCCATAGAGAGAGAGACAGAGAGAAAGGGAGAGTTGAAGTGTTCTTGTAAATTGCTTGGTAATTGAAGGAATTGGAACATAGGTTGCAAATTAAGCTTCCTCACCTTGTAATTGAAGACCTAGGTAAGGAATTTAACCTCTCATTGTTGTGTTTAAGCTTGTTCATGCCTAGTTCTTGCATCCTTAGTGGTTTGAGCCTTGAATTAGTCCATATATGTCAAATTGGAGCCTAACTTATGCATGCATGCCTTTAATTTGAAGTTTTGAAGTTGTCCTTCATGAAATGGTACATGCATGTTCATAATTTTGTAATGGTCCATGTTTTCAACTTATTTTTGGAACAATTGGCTCACTATTGCATCTAATTGAAGCTTTAAAATGATTTGAATTCATGCATGTTTGTATGTTCTTCATGTTCATGGAGATGGGTTTGAATTTGGATTTAATTGACTCACCCTTGGGCTTTGATTTCACAAATTGAGCTTTGAAACTTGTTGTATATTGAGTTTAAATGTGTTTTCTAGAATTTGGGCCCAAGAGGTCAAGTTTTGAGCTTAAGAATGCTTGGTTTGAGCTTGGGAGGCAAATCTGGAAATTCCAGAATTTGGCTTCTACGCTCGAGCGAAGGATTCTACGCTCGAGCGACCATTGTTTCTTCTGAGCTCCGCTCGAGCGAAGGAATGGTGGCTCGAGCGTAAATTTCAAGCTCTCAGAATCTTGGTGCACGCAGACGCACGCTCGAGCGAGAGAACCTACGCTCGAGCGGGGACTGTGTCTTACGCTCGAGCGCGCGTCGAGCGAGCATCGAGCAGAGTTTTCTAACATCCAACACTTTTTGCATTTTTGCAGACCACTCGAGCGAGGAATTCCACGCTCGAGCGACCAAACTGTTTTGACAAGCTCGCTCGAGCGAAGAAAGCCACGCTCGAGCGAGACCCTTATTTTCTGAAAAATTCTGAAAATGTTTTCTAAGTGCGTCTTTGCATCCTCATCCCATCCTAGGCATTCTTAGGCCTAGTTTAAGGCATCTTAATGAGGATATAGATGTAGAACCACACCGAGGCAATTTAGGGATTAAGTTATTACTTTCCCACTGTGTAACTTAGTGTGTGTTCAATCTGTTAACTGTATAGGGTTGGCATTCCGAGGAGACGCTCTAGCTTACCGTAGCCCAGAACTCTGTGAGTAACAATTGTGTAAAGATATGTTCAAAATGATTATTTTCTGAACACTGAACTGAACTGTTTACTGAACTGATATTGTTTACTGAATGAATGTATGTCTTATATTCTGAACTGTACTGTGGCATCCTTAACACCTACTGTTTACTGTTATTGTTACAGAGATCTCTGTCAGTTCCCTCGTGGAACCTCTACTGTTTACTGATTGATGGCCATCATTACTGTTCGGTCTTTTAAGACCTACCGTTTACTGTTATGCTAATGGATGTACCACATATGACTGTTTACTGTACTGAACAACTGATATACTGATTGAAATGAACCGTTTTCATTACTGTAAGGACATTCATTCTAAACCTCTTTACGCATTATGTTATTCACTGGGCTTTAGCTCACTGCTCATATATATATGTAGGTGTACAGGCACCGGACCAATACTAGAAGCGTCGGGGTAAACTCCAGTTTTGTCAAGCCAACCACTGTGCCTCACTGCGAGGTTCCAAGCTTGTTCAAGCTTAGGCTTAGGGGTGTTTTTATTTCCCTGTCTGTCGCTGTACCGTTTTGTAATACTGTATAGACTGTACTGTACTGTTTTAATAGGGTTTTAGTCCCTGCTCTGAATGGTTGTATATAATGTACATATTGTTTTGTCACTGCCTGTACAAATATATGAAAAATCTTTTTGCATACAGACTGTCGCAGCTCATTGGATATTGTTTATTTTCTGTATTGGCTTCTGCCAAGCCCCTGTACTCTGTATTATTGTATTACTGTCAAGTAGGCCTTCGGTAATCTCGGATTACTGGCCGGTTACGGTGCTAAACCCATAGGGACGGGTTTGGGTCGTAATACAATTGAAAAGTCATAAATTAAAGTGACATAAGACTCAAACTATAGAGACTGTCAGTGTAATTTACCCTTTTTTATTATATATATAATTTATATATCTTAGCAATAGAATTTGAGTTGTGAGAATCTCTACATAAATTTGAGTCCCAAATTTTAAGACAAATACGAACTCAAATTTTAAATTTTAATAATATTATCTAAATTTTAAATTTTAAAATTAGATTCTAATTGATGATTCATCCAGGAATTAATTTTTTAAATTTTTATTAAAAGATGTATAAAAAAATTTAATTAATGTTTTGTATTAACTTTTGACTGAAAATATCACCATGGGAATTATAAATCCTAAATTGTTGGTTATAGTTCTCATAAATTATTTTTATATGAATTTTTATTTGTTTTTATTTATTTTATTTTATAATTTAATTATTTTTTTACTTATTAGATACATCAAGATTAGTTACATCTAAAAGTAACAAAAAAAATTAACTAAAATATAAAAAAAAATACTAAAAAAATGAAAATTCAAATAAAAATGCACACATATTTTTGTTTAAATTTTTGCTTATTTTTAGTATTTTTTTTTATAAATTTTTTAATCAATTTATTTTTATTTTTTAAATACATCTTGATTATTTATATATAAAAAGTACAAAAAAATTAATTAAAATATTAAAAAAATCACTAAAAATAAAAGAGAACTAATCTAAAAATAAATTTTAAATAACCAAACTAAAAATAAAAGAAAACTAATCTAAAAAATAATTTTTAAACAATCAAACTAAATTGATACTAAAAAAAATAGTTAAAAAATTAAAAAATTATTATAAATTATCATATTATGCTTTTTATTTTTTAATATTTTTAATAAAAAATTTAAAAATTAATTAAAATAATAAGGGGTAATTTGAGATAATATAACTTTTTATAAAATATGAATTGAATTTAAAGTGATTGTTAGAAAGATAATATATTTAAATAAAATAATATGACTTAAATAAGATAATACTATTTTGACTTTTTAATTTTCAAGATCAGGCTAAATAAGGCTTAGATTACCAAACCAACTCAATTGGTTTATTACAAGGGTTGCTGATATTCATGAACATCGGGCCCACCACCAAAAAAAGAACAAAAGATTTTGGGGGGAAAAGGTCAGCTCAATCAAGGGCCCAGGGTGGTCGTCCCTGCGAAAATCAACAAATTTTACGGTTACAATTTGCCGAGACCATACGGACACCCGCCTTACATAATAATCTCCCTCACTTCATCTCTGTCTCTGTCAAATAGCAACATCTCTGGTTTCGCGTGCGAGAGAGAGAGAGTGAGTGAGAGAGTGATCGACTCTGTGAAGCTTGTTTGAGAGCAAAGATGGGTCAGAAATCCAAATCAACAAAGGTTCCCAAAGCGATGGCCACCATGGTAAACTCATTCATTTTATTTTTTATTTTTTATTTTTTTATAATATAAAAAAACCCTTTTGTACTTGTTATTTGTTCTTCGCTATTTTGCTTTACCCTTTGCCTGTTTCGATGTTCTTCTTCTTCTTGACACTGTACATTCTGTGTATATGTATTCTTGTACCTCTATTGCTCTATTTGGTTCACAATATGGAATGGAATGGTTTTTCTCATGCTCTTCTATAATCGATCCTTAATAATGATTCATTTTAATGTACTTTATTATTATTATTTTTTAAGTTAATTATTAAAAATTATATTTATGTGGTTTGGGATGATCTAGATAAGGGCACTTTTTGACTTTTTACGAAAAGATGTGCAGAAAAGTAGGGAGGTGGTGTGATGGAAAAAAGATAAAAAGATAAAAAATGTGTATTTGTTAGTAAACCCCAAAAATGTTGTGGTAGTTCAGATTATTTTTTAAATCAATAAGTCTTATTTAGTAAAATTTAAAATATTATAAGTTTTTTTTTTCAATTTTTAAAATTAAGCACATTTTCAATTTTGTATAGTAATATTCCAAATCATTATCTCACAAACTGATGGAAAAAAAAAAACAGAGCATCAGATTAAACAATTTTGCCTTTATGTTTATTGATTTGATTCAATTATCCAATAAAATTGAGAATATTATTAATTTTTTTCAATTTTAAAACTGAGAACATTATCAGCTTTTTTATTTTTAAATTTTTTTTTTTTTTTGCGGTTTTACACATCAATGTTCCATCATTATGCTCCTTTACAAATACAAAATTTTTAGGTTTGTACAAAAAAATAATTCAATTTTTTCAATTTATAAAATATATATATATATTTTTTAGTTTTTTTAATTTGAAAGTTGATATTTTAAAATTTTGAAAATCAAAGTAAATGTCAAATCATTATGTTCTTTTATAAATAGTTATAAATGATGAACAATCATTATTTGAAGGACAATTCTGACTATTAAAAATTTAATGAAACTTGAAGATACAAAAAATTTTAGTTAATAGAGTATAAGTTCATAAATTAAGAGTTATATGTAAGTGCCTTTATCTTTTTAGTCAAGTAAATATGGGAGGGAATCAATATTTTGATGGAGTGATTGGATCCTACTTCATTAGTGAGTGAACCAAACACTACTCATTTGTTATTTGTTTATATATGTGGGATTGGGGATAGGTGTTGGGTCAAAGATTGAAGAGAATTTTCGAGCGAGCATTTATTTATTGTGAGTAAATTATGCTAGAAAGCCAATGAACTTTGCCTTCTTTTTTTTTTTTTTTTCCCTTTCTTTTTATTTCCTTTCTTTTTTTCCTTGCCAAGTTAAAAATTTGTCTAAATTAAATTTTGGTTCTATTAAATCATCACATTATTACACTTTCTTTTCTTTTTTCTTTTTTCTTTTTTTAACTCGGGATTGTACAAATTGTTGTAAACATGGTATGAATTTCTATGTTTCATCCAACTGTGAACATTTTTTATTCTCTTTTACCTGAAAGTAGGGGAACAAAAAAGGCTGATTGCATTAACATTGTGTTTGAGTATCCAAGACAAACTTTGCTTCAAAAAAATATATTTTGTAAGAAGAAAAAACAACAAAACTAAGGAGTTTGATAGCTGACACATCCTTGGCAATATCAACTCTTGTCATAATATCCCTAATTTGTAACTCTTTTTTAGAGCATCTATATGGGTATAATTTAAGTGGTGGTCCAATAGTAGTGTTAGTAAAAATTATGCTGGGCTTAGATCGACAGCAACCAAACAATAGTTTTAAACTAACAATTTAAACAGAAAATTAGACGATTGTATAAAGGTTCTAAATGCCTTGAAAGTACAAGGATTTCTCTAGAACAATTAATAATCGAAAGAGTGAAGTATCCAAATAAACAAAGATAACTCCAAACGAAATTATCTAAGTTTACAAGAATTACAAGTCACAAATTATAGAGAAAACTACTCTTAAATTAAGATAATCTACTCCTAAAAATTAAGGTAGACTACTCCTAAAGATAAAGAGAAAGAAAAAAATTATGATAAGCTTGATGATTTGTTGATGTCCTTTTTCTCTGCAAATTTCTAGCCTTTATAGTTCTTCCTTGCCACGTCACCATGATCTTCCCAATCTACAACTGCTGCTGTGTAACTGCTGTAACTGCTTCCTGACTTCTAGGTTGTCAAACCTCTCCAATCCTTCATTTCTTCATGTTGAATTGCTTCCCCTCTAAGTAGCGACACACCTCTCAGTCTTTTGGACCTTCCATCGACAGAAAATAAACTCCCACCTTGCACTTTCCTCTTTCTGCAAGTCACCCATTAAGCTCATGACTTAGCCAATAACTGCTCCATCACCAGTATTGTTTAATGCACATTTATCAATCTCTCTCATGTCGCTTACCCTCTTTCACAACTGTTGAACCCTCACTTGATTTTGCCACATGTCGTATCCCGACTGATCCGCCTATCAATAGGAAATTTACAAAAATTGGTGTAAACAATGCCCCTCCAACTCTTTAAGAATGAGAAGTCTTAAATGCTTGAAGAGTTGTATAAAAAATTAAATTGGCAGCAACCCTTTCAACAAACAAACATCTAAAAAATATATGCTTAGGGCAGAAATCTGGTGATCAAACACCACATTATTAATAATCATATGCCACATAATTAGTAAAATCACAATTCAATCTAAGTGGGCTACATTTGACAGAGCATATGAAAAACATTTAAGGTAAAAGTAAATCTTGCCTTAAATGATATAAAGGACAAAATCTGGACCAATCCATATTTACTAAAATCTATAGACTAGTTTTGGCCATAATCAATAGAAAAAACATGTACTTTTTTTCTTTTTTCTGTCGATTCATGCAAAGTATAATCAATTGGCCATTAGCCCTTAAACTAGCCTTCTGTTGATGCGTTGACATTAAACAACTGGCCATTAAATTGGCCTTCATGCAAAGTATAAACCATTGGTCATTGGCCATTATTGGTTGGCCTGGGTTATTTTATATGGTCATTTTTTATTCCATCAAACTTACAAGAATAAGATATTATTTTTGTTAACCAATTTATCAAAATCAATTTTTGATGTGAACCACAAATCCATGGTGGTCGTTGGATAACAGAAACCATAATATCAAATAGTTTTAGAAAATCAAAACTTTTGACAAAATTAACAATGTCAAAATTTTCAAATTCAACAAATGTGGATTGTTCATGATTTTCAGCCAAGTTTGGCTTAAAGTCATGCCCCCCAAGTAAATCTTCACTATTATTTTGTGACAGATTTTCATCACTTTTTGTCAAAAGGGGCTGTTTTTCTTTTTTAGCCATTAATGGCTTGTCATTCTTTGCCATGTTTGGCAAAAAACCATTCCCCAAAGCGTATTTTCACCACCATTTCGTGATGAATTTTTAACATCTTTTGAGAGAAGGGGCTGTTTTTCTATTTTAGCCACTATTGGCCTATGAAAATTCTCAAAAATCATGACTTGGTGTACTAACCCTTCGAGCCACCTACCTTCACTTTTCATGAATAATTGGCTCCTTAGGAACACGGTTATTAGCCTCCCAAGCCACATCATTTTCATTCATTAATTTTTTTCTTGGCCACTAAGCCTTCTAAATTATGCTCCCAATATCGAATTTCTTCATCAATTAGGTAAATTTGGCTTTCAAGTTGATGAATTTTTTCATCAAAATAATTTAAATCTCTTTGCATCAAATAATATGGAGATGATGAAATTATCTGAAATCTTTGCCGATAAAAAGAATTAATTTCTCTTCTTATGGCCAAACTTTCACTCCCGTAACAATAAATTTCATCTTTACAATGCCGAATCATTCTTTCCATATCATTTATAATGCCATTATGTTGGCAATAGGTGTTACAATCATTGCCATAATATTGGCAATCTTTAGACATGGAAGATGTGATATTCCATTGATAATTTATATCCATGGGAATACTGCCATTCCATTGGCGGTTTGCATCCATGGGTGCAGAAGACGTGGACATGCCACTTGAAGGCATGATTCCATAAGCATTAGTTTGCTTCTTCATCGCCATAACTCCAAATCAGACAGGTCTCACCGGGCATGCTAAAAATTGTTAGTAAAAATTATGTTAGGCTTAGATCGATAGCAACCAAGCAATAGTTTTAAACGAATAATTTAAACAGAAAATCAGACGATTTTATAAAGGTTATAAATGCCTTGAAAGTACAAGGACTTCTCCGGAACAATTAACAATCAAAAGAGTGAAATATCCAAATAAACAAAGACAACTCCAAACGAAATTATCTAAGTTTACAAGAATTACAAATCACAAATTACAAAGAAAACTACTCCTAAATTAAGATAATCTACTACTAAGAATTAAGGTAGACTACTCTTAAAGATAAAGAGAGAGAAAAAAAACAAAAAATCATGATAAGCTTGATGATTTGTTGATGTCCTTTCTCTCTGCAAACTTCTAGTCTTTATAGTTCTTCCTTGCCACGTCTCTATGATCTCCTCAATCTGCAACTGCTGCTGTGTAACTGCTTCCTGACTTCTAGGCTGTCAAACCTCTCCAATCCTTCATTTTTTCCTGTCGAATTGCTTCCCCTCTAAGTTGCCACACATCTCTCAGTCTTTTGGACCTTTCATCGACAGCAAAAGAAACTCCCACCTTGCGCTTTCCGCTTTCTGCAAGTCACCCACTAAGCCCATGACATAGCCAATAACTGCTCCATCACTAGCACTGTTTAATGCACATTTATCAATCTCTTTCATAGCGCTTACCCTCTTTCACAACTGTTGAACCCTCACTTGATTTTGTCACATGTCGTATCCCAATTGATCTGCCTGTCGATAGAAAATTTACAAAATTGGGTGTAAACAAGTAGTGATGGATTTTTATCCATAAAATTAGGTGTTAGTGGAAGTTTCTTAGTTTTTACTACGTGGTTGTTTCATTCAAACTTCGAGTTGATCTTTATTACCTGATGCCATGAGTTTCCATT
This sequence comes from Camellia japonica, assembly GCA_030407325.1. Lineage (NCBI taxonomy): Eukaryota > Viridiplantae > Streptophyta > Magnoliopsida > Ericales > Theaceae > Camellia > Camellia japonica. Next base: position 21,643,741 of record JAPPVO010000003.1, read on the forward strand.
TTCTTCTCTAAAAAACTTTCTGTATGAATCATATCGTGTCTCTTTTTTTTTTTTCTCTAAAAAATCTTCTTAATTTGGTGTTTCACTAACTACATTATGTTATTCCCAGCCTGAAAACTTGAATCCTTCCATGGAGATAGTTGCGCCACAGCTAAAATTGCAAAGCTTATCCTCAAGGAAAAAGGCATGTGCTATCACTAGGCGATCTGAACGCCTTCGTAATTTAGCCCCACCAGCTCAAAACCAGGAAATAGAGTCTATGGTCGTGGAGGAGATAAATCTTTGTGAAAGTGAGAAAGAAGATGAGCCACATGTCGAGGAAAATCCTCCCAACTCGATGCCGGCTCAACAGAGATTGGAAGAGAAAATTAATTACCTTGTTCAAGCCATAAAAGAACTGAAGTCCAAGGCATCTAATTAATTAGCACTAGCATCATTAATTTTCCATCTTGGTTCCTTAGCTTCTAATTTATTTTATTTTATTTTTTATAATTTTATTCTTTGAAAATGCTTAAACAGGCTGCTGAGAGACACTTCCGAAGTGACAGCCCTGCCGTGGATCATAAATACAAAAGCTTATATTTTGATTTGCAGCAGAAGGTTATGTTATGTTTCTTTAGTGCCTTGCAAGCAATGCCTTGTTGTCCATTACAAATCTTGTAATCTAATTTCCTTGTTTCTGAGTTATTGCAGATTGAAGCCTTAACTAAAGAAAATCAAGAGCTTTCTAAGAAGTTGGATGTTGCACTTGGGAAAATTGAAGTGGTATTGTTCAATTTATACCCGTTAATCAGCTCTGTTGTTTTCCGGTCTATAGACAAAGAATAATTTCTCTCTCTCTCTCTGAGTTTATCTCTGTAACATGCACAAAGCGTGTCTAGATGTTACACGAGAATGCTTATCTTTATCAAGTTGACAGCAGCATTTCATCAATGGGTTAAAATTCGGCTACAGTGGGTGTATGGATGTTTTCTTCATACAATCATGTGTCTTTTGTGGACATCTCTTATGTACAACTGAATCACACTAATGTCGCATATGCTAAACACAAGTTGAATCCTTTGGCATTGCAATTTTTTAAATGTTTTTCTTTGTGAAGTTGAGAGCATTTTGGGTTATTTTTTTAAATGAATGGTGGTCTCTTATGTCTAACTAAATCATACACTCGAGTCTTTCACGTACACTGAATGCAAATTGAATCATTTTACAAACTAAATTTTGAAATGTGAAGGCTAGAGCTTGATCCGTCTTTCCTTTTACTTCACTGTAGTATGAGGAAACAAGGCGTGCTAGTTCAGAGGTACTGGAAAAATTGAAGGATGTGATCTTGATCTCAAATCTGGCAAAAGCTACTGAAACTGCAATGAATCTATCATCTCAAGCAATACTTGCTGGATTTTCCTCTCCAAGTGTAGCTGATGAACCAAACGCTGCTGTTGAACTTCAGGCTTCAGCTAAGAGAAAGAAACAGTCCAAAGGAAATAAAGATAACTGAAATTTTACGACATATGATAATTGGTAAGAAATGTATGTATGCTAATCTATCTGTGCGTCGTTTCTTGTTAGCATACCTGTTGTTTCTAGTATGGGAATTGTCTATTAGCTTTTTGAAAACTTGCAGTAGTGAACTTTTCTGTATGAGTTTCGTTCAATATATTATGTTTACCCATAATATATTGCTGATCAAAAAATGTTTACCCATAATATATTATGCCTTGTCTCAATCATGTCTTAAACATGCATGTGAAGAAATTGTAGCAGATCTTGTTGCTAATAAAACAGCAAGTATTGAAATAATGATTTCTTTATTATGAAATAAAACAACTCAACCATGATGTTATATTCCTACAAGCAATGAACATCAAACTTTTACAATTGGAGCAAAAATTCAAGCCCAACTTAAACTGAAACAACAAAGAAGTTCAAGACTGCGTTTGATCAATCTTGTAATTTTGATGTTCTTCTTCTCCATCATAGTATTCATCATAGTATTCATCAAGAGAAGTGCACAATCCAAAAACATCCATTTGTGGTGTCTTAGGAACTTCATTGCCATCTCCTCCTTCTGGTATTGGTGGTGGTGGGGAAGAGAAGTCCAAGCACAAGCCCCTTATGTACTCATATGATGCAGAGAGATCTTGGGAAGTGAGTTGGTGGTACTCCACTAGCTGGTTTAGGCACTGGTTCTCCCTTGTTAAATTTGCATTCTCATTTGCTAATCTGGATTTCTCAGCAAGCAGTGCCTCCAATTGAAGCCTCACCTGCCAAAAATGAAATCCCACAAAGCTCATAATTAAATGTTCTAACTATTGGGATATGTAGTGTTCTCTTACATGGTATCAAAATACATGTAACTTTCTTATATATGTTATATGCATTTCTCTACTTCCAAACTTGAGAGTTTTGATAAATTATTTTTCTACAACAGGTAATCTAAGTTATTTTCCAAACACAGGTCGATTCATGAAGTCAAGTTTTGAAGCAAAATTTCAAGTTTTGAAGTCGTGTTTAAAATACAAAGAAAATTTTGTTTTGAATAGACATGAATTTGACCCAAAAAAATTGCGATGCTTTTAAAGATATTAAAAACTCTGGATAAATAGAGTCAAGTGATTACCAAATCATCTTCCTCGGGTCTAATCCCTTTGGCAAATCCATCGCGAAGCCTCCGATTCTCCTCCTCAAGAAGAGCACATCGTTCTTGCATAAAACAAAAGTCTGATTTGATCGACTTAAGTTCTCTTGCAAGCGAGGTTGCTTTTGTAGCCATCGAAATCGCAAGCTGCAAAAGATAAACAAATCAAAACCCAATTAACACAACTAAAGAAGTAACACACTTCTCATCATTTATGCCATAACAGAGAGATCAGACACACATTTTTGGCCTTCTTGAAATTCCCCTCTTCCTTTGGGCTTTTCTCGCTCTCTTTTAAATCATCTCCTTGTTGAGCATCAAGCTTTCTCTTCAATACTCTCTTGCCTTCTTCACTCTCTTCTTCTTCTTCTTTGGACTCTTCAGCTTCTTCTTCTCTGTTTTTGGCCTTTTCCATTGCACTGTGATATATATCAGTAATTGTGGGTGGTCTGGCCAGATCTCTTGCTCCCTGAAAAAAACAGAGGAATGCATAATTGAGTTTTAGGATCAAAAGTTTCACCAGAAAAATTAGTCCTTTTACACAATCTGAAACAAAAAAACAAAATTTCTCAAATTCTAAGATTTAGAACTTTATTTGCTTACCTGAAGAGCATTGTCCAGATTTTTAGATAGCTGAGACAGAGAACATGAAACAGAGTCGAACCCTCTGAGCAAGAGCAGCGAGTCCTCCCTCATTCTCTTTGCGCGGTCTGGTTCTCCAGAATTCTACAAGCAATTTCCAACAGAACCCATTAGTCCATTCTGAAATACGAAAAGAAAATCAAAATCCGAAGAGAGAGAAAGACAAATCTACCATTTGGGTGGGGGGGAAAGAGGGATCGAAAGGCTTGCGATTCTCGAGAATGGTGTCGATTCGGCTGCGGAGAGCGCTCCAGAAGCGCTTATCCGATGAAGGGCTGAACATAGGAGACGAACTCATGAGGCTCGTCGTTGATTCCTTTGATCAAAACATGAAGTGAGTGAGTCAATAAAGATATATGAAGACTTGAATTGAAATCTCTTAGTGATTCCATAATTAAAAGAACTGAGTTTTGACACAAACCTTGTTGAGGTTATTTTCAGGAGTAGATGATTCCACTGAAGCTGCCATTAGAGAGCTTTATTAGTCTTTTAGAAAGAGAAAAAGCTTATCGAGATATAGAGAGAGAGAGAGAGAGAAGCGGGAGCAACGGCTAGTTTTGTGGAGCTTTGGGGATTAGGGATTTAAATAGCTGTCTCCCAACGTTCCAATTTATCTTCGAGTGTGATCTCCTGGCCTACTGCCTTGTTTATAAACGCTTAATAAATTACAAATCCACCATTTAAGATTGAATAATACTACATAAACTAATTAGTATAGAGCAATGTTAATACTATATAAACTAATTAGTATAGAGTAATGTTAGGATACTAAAATTTTATCAAATAAATGATCAAATATCTCACATGTGTGTAGGTTTTGTAATTTTGTAGATCTCATCTCCATGTGAGACATTTAATTATTTGTTTGGTAAAAAATTTGGGGCCTATAACATTTTTCATTAGTATATTAACTAGTATATCAATTAATGATGTGACATAATTTAAGATATTTTTGATATTTATAATTTTGTATAATTAGTGGTGCCAATAATAATGTCATAACTAATGTCGGTATACTAATTACTACACTAATTATTATGCATTGTTTGACAAGTGACTTTTTTAGCTAAAAAGTCAAAAAGTTACTAAAAAAATTAAAAAGTCAACAACCTATATCAAAAAATCAAAGATTCATTTTTCTCTCTATTTTTTGTACATCTTTTTATAAAAATTCAAAAAGTCATTCCAAATATATTAATTTTTTACTTCATATTTTAGTCAAAAAATCAAAAAATCACTAAAAAATATGTTCACAAACGAGGCCAGTATAAATTATTCTTATAATTTTAATTAATAATTTAAATAATTTTATTAAATAAAAAAAATATAACAACAAGTATTTATAATTTTTAAAACTACATAAAATTATATGTATTTATTAGTCTTTTATTAATAAAGTGGAAATGCTTTTCATCGCCGTGGATCTGAAGGAATCCAACGGCTTTTATTTCACAGATAACTTTGGCGTTAGATTCAGGGGCCCCACCCACCAACGGGATCAGACCCGTGAAGCGAAATACTGCTGCTATAGTTTGGTGGGTTGGATTAGGCCCGTCAATCGACAAGAGTACATGATTGAATTTCATTCTCAAAGTTTGAGCCAAGCCCATTGGTTTTCATATTACTTCATATGAACATGGCTCTGGCCAGGCCCAATGGTTTTTAAGGACTAGGCTCCTCTCGACTGGAGGGCTGTTCAGATCCGTGAGGCCCATTACAGGTTTAGTTTTTATGATTCAAATATTTTATTTTGTAAAATCTTTCGTATATATATATTATTTATAAAAAAATTAGATTGATCTAAGAATCGTAACATATTCAATTTATTACATTGTTTCTAAAAAAATAGATTGTTTATTTTTAAAAATATTGTCTATTTTTTTAAAAAATACAATAAATTAAATATATTACGATTATCGAATCGACTTAATTTTTTATAAATAATATACGCCAAAGATTTTACATCATTAAAATAGAACACATATTGGGCCTCGCAAAATCGGACTGGACAAAATCGGACAGGACCCTCCCGTTGAGATGCTTGAGTGGAGGGGATCCCAATCCTAAAAATTAAAGGCATATATATATATATATATGTTAAAGACAGGAATCACTTCCTCCAAAAAAAATTAAGTTTACAATTTAAAGAAAAAAAAAAAAAATTCCCTTCCATAAATCTAAAATTTAAACACAAATTTGACAATTTATTCAACTTTTTAAATTACGAGCATACATTTTTAGCAAGTAATAATTTTCATTTCTTGTTTAAATTACAAATTAATGTGTCGTTTACTATTAAAAAATATATCTAAAAATATATAATTGGTTAGTAGTCACAAATATATATATACTAGTGGTATATCGTGCCATGGCATAAAATATATATTTATTAAGAATAAATTTTTCCTAGGAATGTCTTTGGAGGCTGAAATATAGTTATAAATTAAAAAATGCTAGAAAATCATATCTATGTGAATATTGGGTACAAAATTTGATAATTTTTTTAAGATCTCTATTATTACTCTTTTAAATTTTAAACTTCAAAATTACTTATCCTAAGGTGGTGTTTGATAATCTAATTTAACACTTAAAATTGAATATATTAAGTGATAATCAATTAAGTTTATTTAATAATTACAATTGGTATCTCTTAAAAACTTTAGTGCCTTAATTATAACTGAATTTATAAATATTAAACATAAAATATCAACATACTCAAATAAAAAAAAATATGTATATATCAACATATACTATTATAAACTCATTACCACCGCCATTACTACTACCACCAATTTCATTAACAATGTTATTGTTCCCATAAGTACCACAATCATTTCACTACTACTACTATATCATCACTATAGTTGTCATTGCCATTACTACAACCATTAAAATAACCATTACAACTTTTCACTTGCACAACTATTGTCGCTGTTTCATAACCACCACCATTATCGCTACCCTTTTTCTTTTCTTTTTTAATTTATATTTTTACAATTACGCTTCTACCATCACCAAAATCATCATCCACTAATCTCTACCATTGTTAACATTGGCCGCATATCTAAAGCCGTCATTGCCTCCTCCATCACTATTAACTACAATCACAATATAAAAATCATAAGATATACAATTTAAATAAAAAAAAAAATTAAATTTAATCTTATACACGACGAACAATTTGTTTTAGTTTAGCACTTAATTTCTTATTGAACAACTTTTTAATTTAAAAAATTCATCATTAAATTTTCAATACTTAATTTTTTAATTTTCAGTTTTCAGTTTTATCAAATACCAGCTAAGTCATAATAAATTTATTAAAATTTTTAAGAGGGGAATAAATTTATAGTTTTTTTTTTTTTTAGATTGGAAAATTATTGTTCAAAAATGGTTAATTATTATACATATTTTTAAATTGCATATAATAATCAATTACAATTAGTCAATACTTATCATTAAAAAATCTCATCTAGATTTGATGTTTTATTGGATCAAACTGTTTGAACTAGACAAACAACACTCTCCCGGTCTATGGAGATATCATTACGTATTCTATTAATATTATTTTAATTTTTACCTTATAAAATTTAAATATATATATATATATATATATTTTCATTTTGAAAAGTACTGCAATTTAATAAAATTTTAAAGATGTTATTATGTTGATAAAAGAATCAACAAAATAAATGTAAAATTTATATTAAAAAAATTGTACGGTAAATTTTTGAAAACTAGCATGGGTAAGTATATGTATTGCATGTGTTGACATCATGTTTGTCATTATAGTAAACAAATAAAATTTGTCGAAATTTATTTTATATATCAATGCCATTAAAAGAGAATAATTATTGAATTTGAAAGGTAGTAATTAAGGAATTTGATATATATTACTATAATAATGAAAGATTCAATAACTATAATTAAAATGAAATGGCCAATGATTTTATGATACATGTAATTTTATACTTGTTTAATTAAAAAATCTAAAAAAATTAGGTTTAGAATTTTGAGTTCATAGACCTAAGAACATTACTTATGTTATATAATATATATTTTGCCTAATATGGCGCCAACTATAAGGTATTAGGGGTTGTTTGGAATGATTTAAATAAGTGTATTTTTTATTTTTTTACAAAAATATATATAAAAAAATAGAAAGGTGATATAATTCAAAAAGGATAAAAAGTGTATTTATATAGTCTATTTCTTACATTACTTTATTATTGTCAAATCCGTATCATTATGTCAACTTTAATTTAACCAATTATAATTACTTGTATAAAAAATAGTAAGATTTAAAATTTCACTACGAGATACACTTTCTCAAAACGAAGAAATAAGCGAAATATCGAGTCCATGTTTTTTTTATTTATTTTTCATTGAGTAGATCATAATTATTAAGATCAAATTTAAGTCAATGTTATGAGCGACCAAATAATTTTCAATGGGCAGTTTACAAGAGTTTGGTGGATGACATGGACATGCCAGCATATCAATTATTTTTTTTCCCTTCCTAATAAAAGACAAATATATCTATATATATATATATGGACACATTAGTTAACTCTGGCATTTTGTTTTTAAATTATATTTCTTGTTTATATTTTTAATATAAATATTATGAAATTATGTGATTAATTTAATAATTTTTATATTTTATATGAATGATCTAACTCAAAAAATCAGCCAAAAAACCCGTAATTAAATCATAAACTCAAGCTAAATATGAATTGAAAAATAATATAAACATTTTTTTCAGTGGAGTAAAAAATTGACCAAACGTACCCCTTGAACTAATTAGTATATTAAATCACAATTTAATAATAAGTTCAAACTATATTTCGATATTAAAAAAAAAAAGAAAGAAATATTATACAAAATAATAAATTTACCCAGCGATATGTCATGTTTTAATAAATTTTGGAAAATAAAAAATTGCTAAGAGCAAGCAAACAAATCACCATTAAGTTAGGTGCATGTCACATACATTTTGCTATCCAATAAGATTTGAGGAAGTCCCCTGGAATCTAATATTTGAACATGTGGCCAATAATAATATGGTCTTATTAATAAGTACTTTTAAGTCATAAATAAAAAATATATTTTTTTATTATTTTTATTAAAATTAATACATTTTAAAATACTTTTATATGTTTTTAAAGTATTTTTTATACATTTCCTAACATTAAACAATACGCATTAGACATTTGTTACCATTTGCCTAATAATATTTAATGATAATTTTTGTGTCATCTAATGAGGTTTTCTTATATGTAGATTGAAACCTAACTAACCAGTTGGTAATCTAGTCACCCCCCACTAATTTTTTAGTACTTGGAATTTGTTTTTACAGGTGGATTATCACTATTCCCACTAACAACAAAATTGACTAATCTCATTATTTTAGTGGCACTCAATTGGTGGTTATTAATCTCTCTCTTGTTGATATTTTTGTATTCAACAAACATCTTATTTATTAGAGGAAAAAAAAAAAAAAAAAAAAAAGAGAGAGAGAGAGAGAGAATTTTTTTTAGTAAAAACATTAACTTTTATTTTTTTCATATATATATATATACATTTAATTTAAGTTTTAAACATAATTTTTAAAAAAATGTCTATGTAGTTGTTGTAATTGTTAATTTTGTTATGTGCACGTAATTCTAATTTAATATAATAGTTTTCTTTATAAATTTGTAAATTATCTTGCTAACAAATAGCACTAAAAAAATAAATAAATAAATGAATAGCAAATGTTATATATATATATATATGAATTTTAAACAATTTCATCAATTTTATAATTTCTTAACTTTTTATTAATTTCTTGAAACATTTTTCATCCTAAACAAATGAAAAATGCTACACAAATAATACTTTCTCGCAAACTCTTTTTGCAAATATATGTGATATTTAATGTTAAAACTTAGTAGAATTAAAAATAAAATTCACTAAAATTAAATGATACACTATTTAAAATAATATTTTTGTAGTATTATAAAACTTAAATATTAGAGTCCCGAAAACTTGGTAATAGCATTTGTTATTTATAAATTATTTCTTACTAATTAAAAAAATAAAAATTACGCTGTTTGTCAATCATTGTTAGACAAGTGACGCACTGAGTGTGGCTTATCTTGCGCCGTGAATTTAGTATTGTCCACGTGGGCTTACCTAGCGTGCGCGTGTCATGAAAGCATACATACCAAATATTTACTTATATTCTTTTTTAAATTACGAGAACTAATATGTCATTCATATTATGTATGAGATAAAATAATATATTATTTAATAAAAATATAATAATTATATTTAATTTTTTATATTATGTAAAATAAAATTAAATAGAAGTGTGGAAGTGTAGGTTTGGAAATACTCTAGGATCCTGAAAGTCGTTCCTAATTCTCTGATCGACACCTGAAAAATAGATTAACACTCCGGTTGGGAGTGTCGGAATTAGCACTCCGACGGACAAGTTAGTGTAGGTCTCTTGTTTGCTTGAGTTTTAAGTTTCTTGGGTTTGTTCTCACATACCTCTCTTTGGTTGATATTCCTCTATTTATATCCGTTTTTGGGCCCTAGGGTCAGACCCACTCTTAATCCATCGCGTGATAGTTCATTCGACCCCTTTTGTCATATGCCAATTCCCACTCAGCTTTTTGTTCAACTAGTTCTATGGCTGATTAGACTATTCGGCTTCTGGATCGTACAAGACGGAGCCGAACATAATATATATCCTAATTTTCTAAGTGTGTACTCGGCCTCTCTCCATCTACCGATATTCGGCTCCCACAATTGCCCCCCAAACATCCTACTAACACTAGTTAGTCGACGTGTTTGGTTTTGAACTTGAAAAGTCAAAACAAAAAATTCGGCGGTTAATCTCATTCCAACATAAGTGTCAGAACGCATACGCTTTTTGGTCATCATTACAATTTTCCGCCCCTTCGTACGCTTCCTTCATTTAATGTGATTTAAAACTTTGTCCCTTCGAATATATGTTTTTTGAATACTCAAAGTTTCTGATTCGCCTTTCAGTATAACACCTTCATTTCGCGACCTCTGTAACTTCCTCTCATTTCTCATTGTCTTCTCTGCTTCTTGTAAGTTCTCTTTTCCCCCACTTTGAATCCCATTTCCTTATTTGTTTTTAGTTTAGCATACTCCATAAACTGGCTAGGATAGCCAAACATTTGAAAGCCTTTCTTTCTGCGGATCGAGTCACTAGTTTCCGACGCCATTTTGCCATTCCTGATGACGTCCACCTGTCACTCATGGCAGAGAGCACACTTGATATGGAGAGGACTGATGAGAGTACAATCATCTTTCCTCTCCTATCAATTACTGAGGGCGGAGTCCGTTTCCCCTTTCACCGATTTCTAAGGGCCATCCTTCGCCACTGAGGTCTAATCCTTTCCCAACCTAATGTAAATTTTTACCGAATCATAATGGGAATCGTAGAGTTGAACCGATGCCTTGGGATTAATCTTAGTATCCCTGTTATTCGGCATTGCTATGCCTTGGCCAAGTCTTCTGGCCGGTAGGGGCGCTACTTTCTCAGGGCTAAGGACACCAACCATCATTTGGTGACTATGCTTGCCAGCTCTGGCAAGCGAGTTGACGATGTCATCGTCGTTATCCGAGACAATTGGGAATTCGGCGAGGGCGAAGATCGCCTAGATCCTGTGCCTAGACGAAAAAGCGAACCAGGTGGCTATATAGTTTTTTACATGTATTTGCTATATATTTACTCAGCTTTCCTTCCATGCACTTATCGTTTTATTTATGCAGGCAACGATTTGAAGAAAGTTCTGGTTTCGGCCGACGACGCTGTACTTGCGAAAATCAAAACCGCGCTCCAGTTCTTTGGCCGTCCAAACCTCCAGAAGCAAGGGAGGGCGGCCCATATACTTCTCAGATACGAGCCGACTTACGCAACCTTTTCGGTCGCAGACAACATTCCGATTTCGAGGGGCGAACAGAAGCTCACGGCTCTTATCTTCCCTAACTTCAAAAACCTCAGGCAGATTGGTTTTAAAGCTTCTGATTCAGAGAAGGCAGAAGAACAAGTAGCCGAAGAAGTTGCCGAACAGTTGAATCAGTCCACTTTGGAAGCCGAAGAAGTTGACAAGGCTCTGAACTTGGCTTTCGAAGAAGCCGGCCTTAATCAATCCAACCTTCCATCCACTTCAAGCCGAGGAGACATCTCCTTTGAAGATATTTTTACCGATTTAGAGGACCTTCTCGGCGCGTACCCTGAAAATATAGCTGAGGAGTCACTCACGCAGCTGGCCAGGAGGAAAAATTCTGAACGGATGGCCGCCCGGAGGAAGGCCGAGACCAACCAATCTGAACCTCCCCATGTTGCCGCGACTGAGTCTTCTCCGCCGGATATCGAGACGGAGCAGGTTGAAATGGCCGAGACGGAGCAGATAAGCGAATAGTTGGATTAGAAGGTCGAGCAGAGGGGGGAAAAACGTCCCGTCGAGCGCAAAGCCGACCCTGAGGAAATACTTACCGATAAACGGCTGTGCTTGGAGGATGGAACTCGGTTGTGCCGTTCATCGTCTAACCAAGGATAAAGAACGTGTCGATTGCGTCCGATGCGTCGGCTCTGAGAGATCCGGCTGTGGCCTTGAGCATGGCTTCCTCAATTTCCCTGGTGGTTGACAGAGCGACTTTTCGGGCGGAGCCAAATTTGATGTCAATAGCCTTAGCCGCTCAATCGGCCATATTGGTACGTGACTTGAGCCTTATCTGCAGTCTTCCGCCATAAATTTTTTATTACATATTTTTTTTTTAAACTGCAATTCCTTGTTTTGCAGACGGCGGGCAGGATAGCTGAGATCGGCCGCCATCAACATGATGCTATTGAACAGATCGGCTTTCTGAAAACCAAAGTTGAAAATGAGAAGAGCAAGGCCATGGAGGCCTCTCAAAGGGTCGAGTCCGAGGTGGCAAGAGTGGCGGAGGTGCGTGCTAGAGCCGACGCAAAGTCAGAAAAAGCGAAAAGTTCTGACCAGCTCAGGTTGGCCGCCGAAGAGAGAGATAACGCGAGCGAAGATGCGCTCAAGTTAGCCAAGGAGGTGATTGCCAAACTGGAAGCCGATTTAGAAGAGTCGAAGAAGGCAAAAGAAATAGCCGACTCTGAGATTTCCAAAGCGTTCCAAGCTGGGAAGGACGCCGCCTTGGAGAATTATGTAGAGGAAGTACCCAAATTCGAGAATCGGGGTTTCAAACACGGCTGGCTCAAAGCCCTCACTGCCACTAATGTGACATTGGCGCAGCCAATTCCATACGAGCAGGTGGACATTGAGCCGTTGGAGTCTGACCCTGAAGATTGATTAGGGTGACGTTTTGATTTTTGTTAGGCATCTTCCATGTATAGTTTTTGTAGATTTTTTGGTTAGTAGATTTTTGTTTATTTACTTCCGTTAAAAGTTAAATGTAGGGTAATTTTCATGTGTAAAATGACTACTATGTACTCAATTTATTAATGAAAATTTCCTTTGCTTTTCTATCTGTTGTATGTGCTAGTTGACAATCTAGTAGGATGTAAGATCATGAGTAAATTAAACATCCGATTAAATGGATGCCGATTAGATAGCTGCGTATCTTTTCAATTTAGCTGAATAAATTAATGAATATGCCCTTGTCCCAGCTAATGAATGAACTGGAACGCTGAATATCGGTGGTTCATGAATTGGCTGGGGCACATGAAATTATCGGCGTAAGGCCTTGAAATTTGGTCGATTAGATTGGCGAATCCTTAGCCACTAAGATTAACGAATCTGCCCTTGCCCCAGTTAAGGAATGAACCGGAACGCCGAATATCGATGGTTTATGAATTGGCTGAGACACTTGAACTTATCGGCTTAAGGCCTTGAAATTTGGCCAATTAGATTAGCAAATCTTTAGCCGCTAAGATTAACGAATTTACCCTTGCCCCAGTTAATGAACTGGAACGCCGAATATTGGTGGTTCATAGAATGGCTGAGGCACATGAATTTATCGGTGCAAGGCCTTGAAATTTGGCCGATTAGATTAACGAATCTTTAGCCGCTAAGATTAACGAAGCTGCCCTTGCCCCAGTTAAGGAATGAACTGGAACATTGAATATCGGTGGTTCATGGAATGGCTGGGGCACATGAAGTTATTGGCGCAAGGCCTTGAATGCGAGCATTGATGAGATTGCCTCGGGAGTGCTGTCCCCGTAATCAATAATGGGGCGGGGGCTGTGTACGCGGAGGTGCCATTGTTGCGTTCAAATCCAACAAATTGGGAGAAGAAAAAAAAAAAAAGCAGTATGGACAATTGTGGATGGCAAGAAGACTATTCTTCAACAGTAGAGGGGAATGTAGGACACTGGCGGAGCTGGACGCAGAAATGAATCGAGGTGGCGAGCCTACGCACACGGGGAGTAGGAAGTCGAGGGAGCGTGAGAAACGCCATTTCTCGTTACCGAAGCAGGTCACCCAGAAAGAAAAAACAGCAACGAGGTAACTCCCCTCGCTCGAGAGGTGAAACCAGTGCAACACCGCGCCTGTTGAGTTTTTCGGTTTTTGTTGGGAACAAATCAATGACGGAAACGGATTTCATCATCCGCGACCCAAATGTAGCAATCGAGTTCGCTCGATAGATTTTTCCGCCAGAAGTTCAGCAGTCTATGGTCGGCCGGGATGATTATAAAGTTTTTCAGGAGGGCGTTCATGGTGCAGTGAAGGGTTTGTATACCTCCTATGAAATCGGTATGCGTCTTCGTGCCGCACGAAGAGAGATAGAGCAAAGGGATGCTCGCATTCAGAGCTTGCAAGCCCGCGTGGAGAAGGCCGAAAATGAGCTGAAGAAAGCTAACACCTCAGAGACTCATTTGGCGAGTCAAGTGAATCCGATTGTCGCAGAGTGAGTAAATCGCCGGATTCTAGATCACGTGATTGCCGACTGAGAGACAGCCAGTATGTTCGCAATAGAATCTGTGAAGGCTAGGTCCTATGAAAAAGGCTTTCATGATGGCCGAAAAATTGGAATAGAGAAGATGAAGGAAAAACTAGTCGAGGAAGTCTGTCGATGCGAAAATCACGTATTTAAGCATGGATGGATCAAGGCTCTTCAGGCCACGGGCGTTGATCCGGCGTCACCCTTATATCAGAGTTATACTTTTCCATTCGAGACTTTCAAAGTCGAGAAGACTGATGACGAGGGCAGAACTGAATAAATTTTTTTTTTTTTTGATGTAAAGCATGTACTCGTGAGCTATTGAATAAAACATATTATTTTGAATGTCTATATGTTATTTTGGTCAATGCTTATAGATTAAGTTATGTCTACTACTTTACGTCAATCACAATATCCACGAAAGGAGCTCCAAATTCGGAGGTTTATTCGGCCCAAACGTGTCATTCACGAAAGGCGCTCCAAATTCAGAGGCTTTTTTTGTTGGCCGATCGTGATTTCCACGAAGAGGATTATTCGGCCAAACGTGTCATTCACGAAAGGAGCTTTGAATCCGGAGGCTTTTTGTGTTGGCCAATCGTGACTTCCACGAAGGGCGCTCCGAATTCGGAGACTTATTCGGCCCAAACGTGTCATTCACGAAGGACGCTCCGAATTCAGAGGCTTTTTGTGTTGGCCAATCTTGTCATTCACGAAGGGCGCTCCGAATTCGAAGACTTATTCGGCCCAAACGTGTCATTCACGAAGGGCGCTCTGAATCCGGAGGCTTTTTGTGTTGGCCAATCGTGATGTAAACGAAGGGCGCTCCGAATCCGGAGGCTTATTGTGTTGGTATAGACACCCAATTTTTGACCGACCTTAAGACTCAGACGTCATCAATTGAGCGCTTGGTGATGTTGCATATTGTGCTCGTTCTGAGGTTGCGGAGTCCCGGCTACGAGCCTTGCCTCTGGACTTTCGGACTCTTTTGTGCTTTGTCTCGGTTTGCGAACCAGGCTCGGTTTTCTCTGTTTTCTCTTCCTGAAGGGAGGGAGAGGTCTCGTAGATCATCTCTCAATGGCCGTAGGCTACATTTCGTGGCCATAGGCCATTTTGCCCATTTCGGAGCCCGGTTCCCGGTTTTCGGAGCCGTCAGGCCGTGTGCCTCGGTTCGGGACCGCCTAACCACCTCTGTTTGCCCCGGTTTTTGGCATGTATCTTATTTACTCCCTTTTTAGGGACACTGTGGTCCGAGAGACCAACTTCGTGGTCGTGCACCACTCCCGGTGCCTAACAGCCCACTTTCGGGGCCTCGAACTGCGTGTTTCGGCTCCCGAACCTTCATTCTACATTTTTGGGCTCCGACCCAAACTTGAGATAGTCATATTTTGAGGTCCTTTTCATGTTTGATTAAGGACCTCTTACTGTTTGACATCTCCATCTGTCACTTGCCTTTTTACCTCTTTTTGGGCCTTTTTGCACGGTATTTTAGGCGTACTTGTGGGCTGCGTTGGACTTGGGCGTAAACTACAAAGTGTCTTATTTTGAGCCCCTCTTCAACTTTGTTGAAGGACTCTCGGCCATTTGAAACCCGTAGCTACCACTTTCCCTTTTGGCCATTTTTGGCGGGAAACTTGATATGTTTTCCCTCCCTTTTTTCCCTCCATTTTCCCCCTCATTTTGTCTATATAACAGCAGCCCCAGCTGTGATTTTTAGGGTTAGAAAATCTGATTTGGGAGCTCCTCCATACAATCTCTCTCTCTATATTTAAAACACCAAAATCATCCAAGTTTCTACACCCCCCCTTCATCACCACCTAGCACCACCACCACTACACCATTTCCAGCAGCAAGGAGGGTCTTCCAGTAGCTAAAAGGCACCATTTTCAGTCTTAGAAGCAGCCAAGGTCTTGGTCTACAAGGGTAAGCACTCATTTCCCCTTTTGAGCTCCATTCTTGTACCATTTTTCTATCCTCTTTGCTTGTGGTTTTGAGCTCCGACCCCTACTGAAAGGGGGACTCTTTTGAGCCATTCTTCATGTTTGTTTAAGGGCTCAACCCTGTTTGAGCCCTCCCTAGTGCACTTGCTTCAATACTCCTTGATATGCCACATTTTTGCATGGAATTTCTGACCTGCGTGTGATCTGTTTTTGAGCATAATGTAAACTGTAAGTAGGCTCATTTTGAGCCCTTCTTCAACATTGAAGAAGGGCTCAACCCTGTTTGGCCTCTCTATCATGCACTTGTTTCATAATCTCTCATATTTACCGTAAAATTGCATGATTTGTTTAGCCTCTGTGTGATCTGTTTCGGAGCATGTCATGAACTGTGAATGGGCTTATTTTGGGTCCCTCTACAACATTGTAGAAGGGATCAACTTTGTTGGGGGTCTCCATGTTATACTTGTCATTATATCCCTCCTTGACCCCCATTCTTACATGCTTTGTTAAGCCTATCTAGCTTCTGTTTTCGGCCATGATCAGGTCTGGAAAGAGTCATATTTTGGCCTTCTTGTCATATTTTGTTAAGGGTCCAAGGCTGTTTGATGAATGTTTGGCATATCTCATGTTATAACCCTTTGTTGGCTTCAATCTTGCATCACATTTTTGCCATATTTATATGCTGATTTGAGGGTTGTCATAAACTGTAAATGTGCATTTTTTTAGTCCCTCTTCAGTATTGTAGAAGGGAATTTTTCAGTTTGGGATTTGCATATACCACTTGTTTCAATACCCCTCTCTTGACCCCCATTTTTGCATGCCATTGTTGCCCTATCTATGCTTACTATTTGGCCATGTTTTGTACTGTAAAAATGCTATTTTTGGGGCTGCCTTGCTACTGTTTTGCATGTCATGTACCAATTTTGCATGTTTAGTATAGCCGTAG
This sequence comes from Camellia japonica, assembly GCA_030407325.1. NCBI lineage: Eukaryota > Viridiplantae > Streptophyta > Magnoliopsida > Ericales > Theaceae > Camellia > Camellia japonica. The sequence goes on from JAPPVO010000003.1 coordinate 21,660,836, forward strand.
GCCATTTCGGGCGCTTAATATCGCATTTTGGGACCATTCCGTGCATTTGGTGTCATTTCACATCATTTCGGGGCTGTTTTCCCCCTCATTTAGCTGCTGAAATTTCATTTGCATGTTTGCATATCATTTCCTGTGTCATTTCATGCCTTAGGGCATTGCCTCGGTTTGCGTGCCCGTGTGCACGCACTTCGAGGCACTTCATTTTTTTATCCGATGGCCTCTTATGTGAGTGTGGCTGAGACCCTCTTATGTTAGTGTAAGTCCATGTTGCATTGTATATGCCATTTTAGTCTCATTGCATTGCGTATGCCATGTCTTCGGTTCGCGTGCATACGTGCACGCATTCCGAGCGTCCTATTTTCATCTCATGGCCGCTGATTTTGGCATGCTTGCGAGTTATCCATGTTAGTTTAAGTCCATCATTGCATTGCACGTTCATATGTCATGTTTCATGCCTTGCCATGCTTTGATAGAGTGGCATTCGTGCCTTAGGATCGGTCCTCGGTTTGCGTGCATACGTGCACGCGTTTCGGGAATCTCTTTTTCCTCTAATGGCCTCCTTGTATTGGTGTAAGCCCATCTTGCATTGTGTATGCCATGTTCAATGCGTTGTGCATGTTATGTTGTTAGCATCGTGTATGCCACGTAGTTGCATCGCATGTTTGCGTACTTAGCCGCCATGCCTAGGTTGCATTTCATTGAACATGCATCCCTTGCCTCTTGACTAATCATGATAGGGGTTGGGGCCCTTTGATTTGTTTTGTGCATTGCATTCCATTTGATATCAAAGTTGCTAACTTGGCTTTTGGGCCATCATGCATTGAAATGTGTGATTGATGGCCCGGGGGTCGAGGGCCATACTCCCTTGAGTCCATTACATGATAGGGAGTGTGTCCATGCATACATTTGCCTAGAAATTCTATACCTTGCACTGCTGGTCTGCTGTTGCTGTCAAAACTGTCTTCTGCAGGAATTTTGTGCCGACCGGCAGTATAGAGTGCCGACCGGCAATGTATTTAGTGCCGATAGCTTCATTTCCAGCCGGTGGACTTTATACACGGCCGGTGGACATTCCATCCAGCCGATGATGATTCTTAGGATGCAGGGAGCCTATTCTGGGACTTTTACAGTCTTCCAGAGAAGCAGAACAGTAAAAGCAGAGCCAACAGTGCTATGGCAGCGAGTTTCCAGGCGAAGCCAATCCGAGCATGCGTGCATCCCTCTTCCCGAGGCCTTTTACTGCTTTCAGTAGTTTAATTAATTTGTTAATTAATTAAGGGTCTGTAATAATTAATTAGCTAGGATAGTTGATTTATTATTTGGGACTGTATATTATTCTTTTGGTCCCTCCGTGTGAGGGCATATTTGTAATAAGGGTGTGTGAGTGTGTGTATGTCTTCCAACCCCCATTTCTTTCTCCCTTTTATTTACCTGCTTATGATGGTAGATTAGGGCATATTTAATTTAGCATACCTTATGCAATGCATGCGTGCATCCATGCATTTGTTGACATGCATCGGGCTCGGCACATCATACAAACTGCATCGTACTTTCAATTCCAAATTGAATACGTGTTATTTGTAGCATTCCATATGCCACGTTTAGGATAGCCGAGCCTGCCTAGATTACATCTTTGCATGTGTTGCATTAGACATTTCAGTATGCTTAGGTCCATGCATGGATTTCTAATAAGCTTCTGTTTTGGCTTGGAGTACTAGGTGAGCTTTTATGCTTTAGCATATCGCATGTGTGTGAATGTTGCCATAATAGCATGCTTACCATGAGGCTAAGTGCTTATGTGATATAACTGCATGAATGCCTGTGGATGGAGGTTGAATTACCTAAATTGGGACAACACATTAAAACTGTGAGTTTTAAAGCCCACTAGATAGTGGCAAAACCGTCTTTTCTAAAAGCCCGCTTGAGAGTGGCAAAACCTGCATTTTAGCCTACTTGTGAGTAGCAAATCATTTTCAAAACAAACATGTGGTGTTTTGTTCCAACTTAGGCGATTTGGTCTATACTTGTTTGCTGTGCGCATAATATAGTAATTCTAGGCTAATAACCGGAATAAGAACGCATAAAGTTTTCAAAAACGGATATCACGGTTAGTAGAGGCCGGTCTTCGGACCGGGCGAAAGGGGGTGCTCATAGCTGACCTTCCCCGATCGTACCCAAGCTCCCGAGCCAAGACCACTTTGGTGATGACGGACATGTGGCCTTCGGCACCGAGTCAGGGTTTCCTAAATTTCCCATTTTAAAATATTTAGGTGGCGACTCTGTAATCTGGCAAAGCAGTCCATGTTTGGCACTACTTTTTCAAAAATCTTTTTTCTTCAAAACGATTTGCCGGATTTGGACTCTTTGGTTCAGATTTAGAACCGCGACACAAATCGAGTCCGAACTGTAGCCGAGGTCCCCCGCGGACGTGCTACAGTTGGCCAATCGTGACTTCCACGAAGGGCACTTTGAATTCAGAGACTTTTTGTGTTGGCTAATCGTGACTTCCACGAAGAGCGCTCCGAATTCAGAGGCTTATTTGGCCCAAACGTGTCATTCATAAAGGGCGCTCCGAATCCGGAGGCTTTTTGTGTTGGCCAATCGTGACTTCCACGAAGGGCGCTCCGAATTTGGACGCTTATTCGGCCCAAATGTGTCATTTACGAAGGGCGCTCCAAATCCGAAGGCTTTTTGTGTTGGCCAATTGTGACTTCCACGAAGGGCACTCCGAATTCGGAGGCTTTTTGTGTTGGTCAATCGTGACTTCCATGAAGGGCGCTCTGAATTCGGAGGCTTATTCGGCCCAAACGTGTCATTCACGAAGGGTGCTCTGAATCCGGAGGCTTTTAATGTTGGCCAATCGTGATTTCCACGAAGGGCACTCCGAATTCAGAGGCTTGCTCACACAACCAGAACTCACTGGGCAAGAGAGAACATTGTATTGAAAACAGAAAGATATACACGGCGTAAAATCAAAACAAGCTGTCGTGCCGTACAAGTTAACTTAATGATAAAATTTGCGCAAGTGTGTGGAATTCTATGGATGCGGCAAGCTTCTTCCATCTATGTCTTTGAGCCGATATGCCCATATCCTTGTGATTGAGTCAATCTGATAGGGGCCATCCTAGTTAGGACCCAATTTTCCGTCAGCCGGATTCCTAGCAACGGGAAGCACTTTCTTGAGGACCAATTCTCCTCGTGTATAACGGCGTACCTGAACACGTTGATTATACGACTTAGTGAGTTGTTGCTGGTATTGTGCCATGGAAGTAAGGGCACAGTCTTGGCGTTCTTCAATCAAAGTCAAGTCCAAGGCCAACATCATGTCATTTCAGCCCATGTCAAAAACCTTCGATTTCAAGGTTGGGAGGCTGATCTCCAGGGGGATGATTGCCTGGGTTCCGAAGCATACAGCAAACGACATTTCCCTAGTCAATCGCCACGGAGTAGTGCGATGAGCCCACAGTACACTGGGCAACTCTTCGACCCATCTGCCTTTAGCTTTCTCCAGCCTTTTCTTGATGCCGTCCAAAATAACCTTGTTGGTAGCCTCCACTTGACCATTGCTTTGGGGGTAAGCCGGCGAGGAAAAGTAAGGTCGGATACCATAAGTGTTGCACAATTCTCGATACACGCCACAATCAAATTGGGTGCCGTTGTCAGAAACAAGTGCTCGTGGTATGCCGAACCTTGTTATGATATTTTTCCATACAAAACACTTAACATCGAAATCTCGAATATGTGTTAGTGCCTCCGCTTCGACCCATTTTGTGAAATAATCCGTCGCAACAATTAGGAATTGCCTGTTGCCTGGAGCCCGTGGTAATGGTCCAACGATATCGAGCCCCCATTGAGCGAACGGCCAAGGACTAGTGATAGAATTTAATTCCTCGGCTGGCAGATAAGTTAAGGAGGAAAACTTCTGGTATTGACCACATTTCTTGACATAACACTCGGCATCGGTTCGCATGGTCAGCCAATAGTACCCCTGCGATACGGCCCGATGAGCCAGAGAACGTCCGCCCAAATGGGCACCACAACTACCTTCGCGTATTTCAGACAAAAGTTCCTCGACTTTATCCGGGTGAACACACTCTAAGTATGGCCCGGAGAGAGATTTTTTGTAGAGCTTCCCCTGTGGATCCAAGTAGTATCAGAGGGCTTTTTTTCACAGTTTGTGTGCTTCTTTCTTATCCATCAGGAGTTTCCCTGAATATAGGAATGCGACGACAGGGTCCATCCAACTCGGACCCGACTCGATAACGTTGACATGAACTAACTTTGAAGAGGCAATGCTCGGCTTAGGGACGAACCCTATTTCGATTGTCCGCTTAATTTCTGAGTTGATAGCAGAGGCTAAGCAAGCCAGGGCATCTGCATGCGTGTTCTGATCCTGGGTTATTTGATTCAGTTCGTGGTGATCAAATTTCGTGAGTAAAGAATTCGCCGTTTTCAAATAGGCTGCCATGCAGTCATTTTTGGCTGCATATTCCCCTTTCAACTAGTTGATTACTAGCTTTGAGTCACAGAAAACAAGCAGACGCCGCGCACTGAGGTAAAGTGCATTTCGCAGGCCGGTTAACAGTGCTTCGTATTCGGCCTCATTGTTCGATGCGTCAAATCCCAATTTGACGGCCTGTTTGATTATTGCCCTCTTGGGGGTCATGATTACTATGCCGGTCCCACTGCCATGCTGGTTGGATGACCCATCGCAATACATCTCCCAAACGTAACCAACATACATTCTCCAGTTCGGCTTAGTTTGCACTTGATCAGACTTAAAGTCGGCGAGGGATCCTGTGAATTCGGCTACAAAGTCGGCAAACACTTACCCTTTGATGGAAGTTCTGGATAGAAATTGGATATCATACTGGCCAAGTTCAAGAGCCCATTTCAAGACGCGCCCCGACGCTTCCTCGCTGCAGAGCGCTGACCGGAGGGGATATTCCGTTGGTACCCCAATGGTATGCCCCTGAAAGTAGTGCATCAGTTTTCTTGCAGCCATGATGAGAGCAAGGATAAGCTTTTCTAATGGAAGGTAACGTGTTTCGGCGTCGGCCATAGCTTTGCTCACATAGTAAACTGGTCGCTGCTCCCCAAGTTCTTCCCTTAACAGTACGGCGCTGACCGCCCGGTCGGATACTGCTAGATACAAAATGAGCGGATCGCCAACCGCAGGTGTTGCCAAGAGTGGCACTAATCGGAGATAAGACTTCAAGTCATCCAAAGCGGCCTGGCACTCGGGGGTCCAATCAAATGCTCTGCCTTGCCAAAGTGTGTGAAAGAATTATTGGCAGCGGTCTGTGGAATGGCTGATAAACCTGTTGAGCACGGCGGCCATTCCCATCAGCTTCTGAACCTCTTTGACTAACTAAGGGAATCCAAGCTCTAGAATTGCCGTGATTTGCCTCGGATTGGCTTTGATTCCACAGTGGTTAATGATGTAGCCAAGGAATTTGCCGGAACCGATGCCGAATGCACACTTAGAAGCGTTCAATTTCATCTTGCACTTTCGAAGGATGCCAAATGTTTCTGACAAATCGGCTAAATAGGAGTGTTTTTCCTTGGATTTGACCACCATATCATCGATGTATACTTCCATGGTGCAGCCAAGTTGTTCCTTGAACATGGCAGTCACTAATCTTTGATAAGTTGCCCCCGCATTCTTTAGCCCAAAATGCATGACCTTATAGCAATAGGTTCCTCTTGGGGTGAGGGATACAGTTTTTTCTTGATCCTCCGGATGCATGGCAATGTGATGGTAGCCCCTGTAGGCATCCAAGAAGCTCATGCGTTGATGATGTGCCGTTGCATCTACGAGTTGGTCTATTCTGGGCAAGGGAAAACAGTCCTTGGGACAGGCTTTGTTCAAGTCCGTGAAATCCACACAAACACGCCAAGAGCCATTCTTCCTTTTTACGACCATAGTATTGGACAACTATGTAGGATAGGTTACTTCGTGAACCGCTCCAGCATCAAGTAATTGATCTACTTCTTTAACAACGGCCAAAGTATGCTCCACGGCTGACTGCCGACTTCTCTGAATAATTGGCTTACATTTCGGATCAACATTTATCCGGTGTTGGGCCACTGACGGATCCACTCCTGGCATCTCGTATGGAGACCATGCAAATACATCAATATTGTCGAGTAAGAAGGATACCAACTCCTATTTTTCAACTTTATCCAAGGAAGCGCCGATCATAAAGAACTTGTCAGGATTTTAATCAATTTTGACCCGATGCAGGGCTTCGATTGCCTTTTCACTTGGGATCCTCCCAATGTCTTTGAGGCTCTCCCTATCCGTTACCTCAATCGAATGCACTTCCAGTTCTCTTGGTCTCTTTGCAGCTAGAAGGCAGCATGTCTGCGCCAATTTCTGAGAGCCGCAAATTTCTTCGATACCGTATTCAGTCGAAAAACAAAGTAGTTGGTGGTAGGTGCTTGGCACGGCTTGCATCGTATGTAACCAAGTTCTGCCCATGATGAGATTATACGGCGAAAGAAGCTTGACAACCAAAAATTCTATGTCTACTGATCTGGTGCCAGCCCGTACTGGTAATGTAATTTTTCCCAAAGGATACTCCGGGTTAGCATTGAAGCTGAATAACGGGTAATCAGCCGGAGACAGGTCCGTGTCGGTAAAACCAAGCTTGACGAAAGTTTTGTAATACATTATTTCTGAAATGTTGCCCTAGTCAATGAGAACACGCTCGATGGTGAATCTGTTTACGCGTAGCTCGATGACGAGGAGATCAATGTGGAGGTGCGTCACTCCAATTAAATCACTGTTATCAAAACTGATCATTCCAGTGTCATGGGGCCGTTTCGCTGGCGTCATTGGGCTATGGGAGCCAGATGGCAACTGGACTGTATGCACCTCGGGTGACGCTAGCATGCTGTATATCATATGAGTTACACCAAGAGGAGGTGACTCTGGCCGTAGAGCTACTGTGTTTGTTGAATTGTTCTTTCGGACATGTTGCGTGAGACAGCCGTCTTGCACCAATTCTTCAAGGTGATCTTTCAATGCATAACAACTATCGGTGTCGTGACCATGATCTTTATGCTATTAACACCGTTTATCCTGTCTTTTCGCATCAGGAGGTCCCATCATCTTGGGCGGCCACTTGAAGAATGTAAGGTGTTATACTTTCGACAGAATCTTATTGATCGGCTCTGTCAGCTCCGTGTCTTTCTTGCCCGAATGCCTTATGCGTCTGCTATCCACTTGATACTGTTCATTAGCTCGATGTGAACATTGGTCGTTTGATCGGCGCGAGTCAGGCCTTTTGTCTTGTTTAGGCCAATTCTGCCGCTCGGGGCTTCTTGATAGCACGACTCTAATCGGCTGAACAGTTCCTAACGTGGCCGTCTCAACGGCTTTACATCCGGCTTTGACTCGAAGGGCATTGTTTTCCACTTTGCAGTATTCTTCGACCTTCTTCATTAATGCCCAGACGGTTTTAGGGGGGACGCTTGGTTAATGAACAGCAGAGGGGGCTATCAGGATGTAATCCCATCTTAAAGACGGTGATGGCCATGGAATCATTGCAAGCATCATCTACCAAATTAAAGCATTCCCAATAGCGAGCCGAGTATTCACGAAGAGTTTCTTCCGATTTAATTTGCATAGCCCAAAGGGAATCGGCTTGCTTCGGCTGGACCTCATTAGTGATGAATCTCGCTCTGAATGACTTTTGGAGTTGGTGGAAGCTCTTAATCGATATCGGCTCCAGTTTATAGTACCACCTCACGACCAGTGGTTCCAGACTGCTTGGAAATATTCAACACATGAGGGCTTCGTCGTCAGCATGGAGCGTCATCGCTTGCTTGTAATGACGAATATGATCCGTAGGGTCTGATTTTCCATCGTAGAGGGTGAACGACGATGCCTTGAACTTTTTGGGTAGCACAGCCCTGGCAATTTGTTGCACGAATGGGTCATGTTTATCTTCCTCATCCGAATCATCGCTTCTTCCTCGTCTATGCCGTACATATGGACTTCCTTCAGATGAGCTGGATACATCAACGCGCCCTTTCTTTCTGGGCACCAGGGATGGTGAGTCTGAATCACTATCATTATTGTGTTTCTGAAGTCGACATCGGTGACCATCCTTCTTTCCTGAAGGTCGAACCTGGTCTTGGCATGCGGCTTGTTGGGATTTCGCCACCTCCAAGGCCAAATCCTGGTGGAGGCGCTCATTCTTAGCCATCATGTTCTCTAGCCGCTGTTCGTTTTGCTTTTCCTGATCCATAAGCGTCTGCATTGTCTCATGCATTAAATTGAGGGTGAGGTCTAAGCTACTGAATCAAAGTTCAAGGCACGTCATGCGACGATATTCTCCGGTCCCAGCATGTTTCTTGGAGTGAGGTCGTCTCTTGGTGTAGTTTCGTCAACGACTATCGGAGGATCTTCTGTGACGCTTGCCATGAATAAACTTGAGTATTCCCACAGACAACGCCAATTGTAGAAGTGTAGGTTTGGAAATACTCTAAGATCCTGAAATTCGTCCCTCATCCTCTGATCGCCACCTGAAAAAGGGATTAACATTCCGGTCGGGGTTGCCGGAATTAGCACTCCGACGGACAAGTTAGTATAGGTCTCTTGTTTGCTTGAGTTTTAAGTTTCTTGGGTTTGTTCTCACATACCTCTCTTTGGTCGATATTTCTCTATTTATATATGCTTTTGGGCCCTAGGGTCGGGCTCACTCTTAATCCATCGCGTGATTGTTCATTCGACCCCCTCTGTCGTATACCAATTCCTACTCAGCTTTTTGTTCAACTGGTTCTATGACCGATTAGACTATTCGGTTTCTGGATCGTACAGGATAGAGTCGAACGTAATATATATCCTGATTTTCTAAGTGTATACTCGGCCTCTCTACATCTACCGATATTCGGCTCCCACAAGAAGCTAACCAATCAAAATTTTCTTAATTGCTTAAAATTGAAAAAATTAGTATGAGATATTGATCATAAGGTTTCTCATTTTACTTATATAAATGGGAGTATAAGATTTACTTTATGTAAACAAAACAATTTACTTTTTTCTTCTTTTCTTGATTTGGGATTATAAAATAAAAGTTAAATGAAAGCTAACCAATAGGGATTTTCTTAATTATTTAAAAGTTAACAATTGTTTAGGCGAAAAGTTTATTTCGAATCAAGCAATCGTAATCGTTTAATATTTAATTAGGTCAATCTTTAATTTATTTCGAATCAAACAAATTTAACCAATATATTTTGATAAAATCGCAGTTAAACCAGCAAATCAATCAAACTGAAAATGGTTCACCCTATCGGTTAGGTCAAAGGACCAACCATCTTATACAAAAATTAATTAATTAAAACTTTTAAATTTTATTTTAATTTTAAAATTTAAACTATCTTAAACTGAAACATACACAACACTACAATATTAAATGAGAGCATAATATTTATATAATGAAACAACTCATTTTTTTCTCCTTTTCCTAATGTGGGATGGTAAAATAAAAGTTAACAGTTGTTTGGACGGAAAATTCATTTCTAATCAAACAATCTTAGTCGTTCAATTTTTAATAAAGTCAATCTTAGTTTATTTTAAATCAAACAAATCTAAGCATTATATTTTGATAAAACAACTAAAACCGTGGTTAAACCAGTGAATCAGTCAAACAAAAAATGATTCAACCTAATCGGCTAAGTCAAAAGACCAACCAATTGACAACAAAATTAATTAATTAAAACCTTTAAATTTTATTTTAAAATTTAAACCATCTTGAACTGAAACATGCACAATACTATAATATTAAATAAGAGTATAAGATTCATTTTATATAAGTGAAACAACTCAATTTTTATTTTTTTTTCTCGATGTGTGATTGTAATTATTTTAAAGTTAAATATTATGAGAGTTCAAAATCTCATACAAAATTATTTTTAAAATCAAAACGTCTACGTGGAATTGTAAAATAAAAGTTAAATGGAAGCTAACCAATGAAGATTTTCTTAATTGTTTAAAATTAAGAGAGAAAAAAAAATTGGTATTGATTATAGAGTTTCTCACTAAAAATCTTGTTTTGCTAATATAAATGGAAGTATAAGATTCACTTTATATAAGTGAAACAATTCACTTTTTCCTTAATTTCCCGATATGTGATTGTAAAATAAGAGTTAAATAAAAACTAATCAATGGAGATTTTCTTAATTGTTTAAAATTAACAAATTATATAAATTAGAACATAAGATTCATTTTATGTAAATGAAATAATTCATTTTTTTTTTCGATTTTGAATTGTAAAATAAAAAGTAAATGAAAGCTAGCTAATGAGAAATTTCTTAATTGTTTATAATTTTAGAATGAGTGTTTGGCGCTTCTAAAAATCTTCTTCTTTAAAATTCCTTTTACAAGATTCATTTTATATAAGTGAAACGACTCACTTTTTCTTTTTTCTTTTTTTTTTTTCTTTTTTTCCGATATGGGATTGTAACACTTTATATAAGTGAAACAACTCATTTTTCTTTTGTTTTCTTTTCTTGATATGGGATTATAATTATTTTTAAATTAAATATTATGATAGTTTCAAAATCTCATATTAAATTATTTTTAAAATCAAAATTATGTGAGATTGTAAAATAAAAGTTAAATGGAAGTTAGCTAATGAGGATAAAAAAAAATGAGTATAAAATATTGATCATTGGGCTTCTCACTAAAAATCGCATTTTGCTTATATAAATGGAAACATAAGATTCACTTTATATAAGTAAAACAATTCACTTATGGAATTGTAAAATAAAAGGTAAATAGAAACTAGCCAATGAGAATTTTCTTAATTATTTAATTAAGAAAATTCAATAATTTTAGAATAAGGATTTGGAACTCCTAGAAGGTTTCGTCCTAAAAATCCCATTTTTCTTATATAATATATAGATAGATAGTGAAACAAGTTTTGCTTTTTCTTCTTCTCTCGATGTGAGATTATAAAATAAATTATAAACTAATTAGAGTTTTATTTTTATATGGTTAAATGGAAGTTAGCAAATGAAATTTTTTTTAATTGTTTAAAATTAATAAAATCAATATGAGAAATCACGATTAAACCGACGAATCAGTCAAACCCAAAATGGTCCAGCCTAATCGGTTAGGTCAAATGACCAACCAAATTATACAAAAATTAATTAATTAAAACTTTTAAATGTTATTTTAATTTTAAAATTTAAACTGTCTTGAATTGAAGTATATACAACATTACACTATTAAGATTCACTTTCTATAAGTGAAACAACTCACTTTTCTTTTCTTTTTTTTCTTTTTTTTCTGATATCAGATTATAAAATAAAAGTTAACAATTATTTGGATGGAAAGTTTATTTCTAATCAAGCAATCTCAGTCTTCCAATCTATAATCAGATCAATCTTTAGTTTATTTCGAATCAAACAAATCTAATCAATATATTTTGATAAAACCTCTAAAATCGCGGTTAAACCAACAAATCAATCAATTCAAAAATGATTTAGCCTAGCCGGCTATGTCATAATTAATTAATTAAAACTTTTAAAATTTAAACTATATTGAATTGTAACATGCACAACACTACAATATTAAATAGGATGGAAGTATAAGATTCACTTTATATAAGTAAAATAACTTATTTTTTTCTTTCTTTTCCCGATGTGGGATTATCAAATAAAAGTTAGCCAATGGATATTTTCTTAATTGTTTAAAATTAAGAAAATCAAGAAAATTAGTATAAGATATTAAAACTCTCATAAGGCTACTCACTAAATGAAATGAGAGTATAAGATTCCCTTTATATGAGTAAAATAACTCATTTTTTTCTTCTTTTCTCGATATGAGATTATCAAATAAAAGTTAGTCAATGGAGATTTTCTTAATTATTTAAAATTAAAAAAATCAAAAAAATTAATATGAAATATTGAAACTCTCACAAGACTTCTCACTAAAAATATTATTTTTTTCTTATATAGTATATAGATAGATAGATATCATGTTGTCGATCCTTTTAATTATTTATTCCATATTTAAACTTTGATTGGGTGCCACTGATTAAGATCCTTATAACCCTGAAATGATATATTTAATTTAATGCATAAAATTACAACACATCATTAAAATTAAAATTTGTGATTTGTAAATCATTTTGTTAGTAGGAGATTTGGATAATTATTTAGTAGTTTTAAAATATTAAGTGATATTATTTACATGATATTTCTGATAAATAATGATGTTTTTATAATTTTTTATTTATCAAGAGCACTATATAATTAATATCATATAGCATTTCATGATTATCTAACATGTCTTTTAACAATTTTGGAATAACTATTGATCACGGAACTTAATGAAGATTTTCATTTCATATGAAATTTAATGAAATCATATGGCCTTGTGTGTGTTCATTATGGATCTCATTTGAATAATTTGAATCGTTCGTTTTTTAGGGCTTCTTTGTGTATATATTCTATAAAAAATAATTAGGTTAATCTAATGATCGTATTAAAATAAACTATTCATTTTTTTAAAGATAAATACGATAAAATGAAAATAATATGATTTCAGGTCAATTTATTTTTTTCATATATGATATAAACTAAGAATTTTATAAAATAAACTATTTAAATAATCGAAATAATCTCATAGTAACTCAGTGTGTTTTTTAAATTCTTTCAAATCTATATTTAAATTTGAGAAAAATCCAAATTTGAGCATATTCAAGCCTAACTACATAAAGTAACTTCTGGAGTTAGATCCTAAGGAGTCAAGACTCTAGATATCACCCTTAGGTGATACTACAAAATAGAGCCACTTAATCCTATATCTATAAATTGTGAACTCACACACAAATGATGATTCAAACCCACACTCTCAACACTGGATATGATTCACCAAAATTTAAAAGGTTCGTCCTATTAATTATATATGCTATCACCTAAATAACTAATCATAAAAAAAGTCGAATATGAAATTTTAAAGCCTCGTTTGGAAATAGATTATTTTAGTATTTTTGACTTTTTATAAAAAGAAATAAAAAAAATAAAGAAAATAATATGATAATTTACAATAATATTTTAACTTTTTAATTAAAATATATAATTGTAGCGGGGTTCTAGGTTAGAGAGGTTATTAGAAAGGCAAAACTATGCTAATGGTCCAATAATGACGGAAGTGGCTGAAGAATGAGTAGCAGTAACTATTTGGGACTTAGAGAGTGTGTAGCTAGGTGAGGGTGAAGCAAGTGGCTCAAGAAGAAGTGCATGGCAGTGCCAAAATGGGCAGCATCTCTCCCAAATCTCCAAAATTCCTCATTCTTGAACCTTGGGAAATGGGTCCTATTTATAGGTTTTTCCTTGGTGCCAAGAGGACACCAAGTGGCCAAATAGAAAGAAGACATGTATCCCAGAGGATCATATGGAATATTCTACCTTGAGCCACCAAGCTGAAAGTGCCACGTGTCCCTTTGCATGTACTGTGTACTATCTGTTTGCCTCCGCAACTACCTTTTTAAGCCTCAGCAAATGTAGTTGCGACAGGACTGTTTGCCTCTGCACTTGCCTTCTCAGCTTGAATCTCAGCAAGTGCACTTGCAGCGGTGAACCTTGCCGCTGCACTTGGCTTCTCAGTTCTAGTTGGCTAGTACATGCATTCTCAGGACTTCATTAGCCTGCTATCGACTATGTTCGTACTCACCTCAGCGAAGCCTCCACCCTTAGCCACCTAACCACAAACTCCCTAACTTCCCAGGGCAAAGGCCACAACCAAGCCTGCTATCAGACATACTGTGCCTTAGTACCAAGCCCAAGGGGACTTCCTTAGTCCTGCCTGTGCGACTAAGGCAGGTCTATGACCTGGGTAATGGAAAGGGAGTCCCTTATGTTCAAGCTACCCTGCTCCCATCTTCGCGGGCTTGCCACAGTAAACTGGTATTTCTGGGCTTACTATCAGCTCCAACCAGTAAGTTTTGGGGCCTGCTATCAGTGTCAAGTTAAATGAACTTCGAAAGAGAGGGGGGGCTTGCTATCAGCCCTGGGCTAGTAATGCCTTGGGGCTTGCTATTAGCACCAAGCATTAGCCTCTAGTTGTAGAGAGAAGTCTCTCTCAAAGGCTGCTATCACCTTGGCAGGGTATTCCCTCTGCAACTTAGTCGCTGCGGTAGTCATTTCTTACGGCAAGTTCAAGTGGCAGGACTGAAGATATTAGAGATGGCGGCACTGGCAAAATGCCTCCCCAACTAGGGCGTTGCAAGTATTGCCTTTGCAACTTAGTTGCTTTGGTTTCTTCTTTCCTCAGCAACTCCAGATGGTTGTGGCATTGACATTACTTGGAATGGCAGCGGTACCGAAGATACTTGGAATAGCGGCACTGAGACAAAGTGCCTCTGCAACTTGACCTCCGCAACTTGGCCATCGCAAGTGTTGCCTTTGCAACTTAGTTGCATCAGCTTTCTCTTTCCCTCGGCCACTTCAGATGGCAGCGGAACCGAAGATATTAGGAATGGCGGCGCTGAGGCAAAGTGCTTCAACAACTTCCCCTTTGCACATGTTCCCTCCACAACTTCACCGCTGCAGGTGTTCCCTCTGCAACTTGACTTGGGCATTTTTCTTCGTGGAGTCCATTTAGAGCCCTGACGGGTTGGACCTGCTTCGACCCACTGTTGGCCCACTTCCCTTGGGCTTTGGTCCATGCTCCTTTTTTATTCCCAGTCACCTCTTTAGGGTGACCTCAGTGCTTAGGCCCATACTTAGTTTGGGGTTTAATTTCTGACCCTCTACATTTTGCCCCCTGCACGCGTGGGGGACACGCTCCCTATTTCCTGCGTGTGCATGACATCAGCAAGCAACCCAAGGGTTGCGTCGGTTGGGTCAGAAGTTGCGTCGGCTCTAAAAGGTGTCTTTTTGACTGCCAGGTCATAATGGCCTAGGGAAGCGTATTGGCACCCTTTGCTGTTTTTTCTTTATAAATAATGCCCTTGGGTCCACTAGTCCCCCACTTCTTCCCAACACACCTTTCTGTTTCCTTTGTCTTCTTCTCTTCCTTGTCCCCACTTTCCAAAGCCTTTCTTACCTTTCTTTATTTCTTCTTATGGTCGGCATGAGGTTTCTTCCCAACAAGGCTGCCCCACCCCCTACTGAGTGGAGGCGGGCCCCTTACTTCAGAGGATTGGCTGACTCTTTCTGGAAGGCGGTTGCCTCCTTCATTCCTGATGCCCTTCCACTAGAGGAGCCTCTGCTCTCTTTTGGGGAGGCTACTTCAAATGATGTTGACATGGTCAACCCAGCCTCTGTGCTGCGGTTCCGCGTGGAGCGTGGTGACTTTCCACATTCATATGTCTATTATCGTACTCACTCAGGTCCTCCAGTAGATTGGTCCCTCTAGGTCGATGACATTATTGCTAATGGTGGCTTTGAGCAGCGCTTGTGAGATGTCCGTCTTTTCAATGCCATTTTGATTTCAAGGGAGTTATCAGTGCACAAGGTGCAGACCAACACTAACATGGTTGTCTCTCACTGGAGCCACGACACTCACACTTTTGCCTTGGCATGGGGGGAGATAACTCCAACCCTGGAAGATGTTGTTGTCCTTCTACGCCTCAGCACCCGTGGAGATCACCCCTTTGATCCAACGTCCCTGACTCCTGCAGAGCAAGTTACCATCACTACTATCCAAAACGCCTTTCGGGAGGCTGTAGACACCACATTTTTGACCGACCTTAAGACTCAGACGTCATCGTTTGTGCACGCGGTGATCGCGCATGTTTGTGCTCGTTTCGAGTTTTCGGGGGTTTCGGTTGAGCGCCTTGTCTCGGGACCTCTTAACTCTCTTCTTCTTGGTTTGTTTTTGGACCATGCCTTGCTGCCTTTGCCTGGAGGGAGAGAGAGGCCTGTAGGCTAATTTTTCCTCTTGTAGGCCACTTGTAGTGGCCCGTAGGCTAGTTTCGGGGCTTCCGGCTGAGTGCCTTGTCTTATGGCCTCTTAGCTCTCTTCTTTTTGGTTTGTTTTGAACCATACCTTGTTACCCCTTGCCTAGAGGGAGGGGAGAGGCTGTCGGCCACTTTTGGTAGTTGTAGGCCACTTTTTCCCCCTGTAGGCCACTTTAAGTGGACAGTAGGGTAGTTGAAGTGGCCTACGGCCATTTTTCTGTTTTTGTAGATATTTTTTGTGCCAGCTGTGCCAGTTGGTGAGCACATAATGCATCCTCCATACGTATGGAGGGATTCAAACAAGCTTTAAGCTTGTCAAGGAAGCTTGCCCTTGCATTGCTTATATAAGGGGAGCCCTCTCTCCTTTTCCAGGGGTCAAAAATTTTAGAGAGCTAAAATATCCCTCTCTCACTAGAATTCTCCCTCTCTCTCTATATTTGTGCTATATTGACTCAAAAGTGTTGTTTCTTCATACTTTTGCACACAAACACCTAGTCAAACACCACCATCATTGAGCTGAGGTTCTTGGAGGTCATACTTGGGTTCTAAAAAGCTAGTTTTTTCCTCAGAAGTTGCTGTTTTGCTGTGGTTCTTTAAGAGTGAGTAGTTACCCTCTTTAGGCTTTGTTTTGCTTAAGTATTTGGCCATCCTTGCATGCTCTTTTAGGCCTTACTCTCAACTGCAAAAACTTTTTTCCTTTTAAGTGTTTAAGATGGTTGTTTGAGGCCTTGTTTGAGTTAGGGGTAGTCTACCCCCTTTTGTGGCTTATTTTCCTTTGCTTTGTGCTATCCTTCAAGGTCTTTGAGATCACCTTTGTTTGGCCTTTTCACCACTGAATTCTAGAGGAATTTCAGTGGTGGAAAGTGGGTTTTGAGACCCAAAATGGATGGGGTGGTCCCCCCCTTTTGTGCTTTGTTTGCATGTGTTGTTGGCTTAACACTTTGGCATGTTTTTCTACCCTCTTGAGGCTCTATCTTAGCATGTTTTAGGCCTTATTTTGCCATGTTATAACTCTATTTTGGGTTGGTTTGGCCTCTTGTTGTTTGCTTTTTGCACTTGTAATGAAAATTTGTTCACTAGCCTAACATGCTTCATGAGTTAGCTTGTTATTCTAGCATGTATTGGCTTCACTCCAGTATGTTTTTGGTGTTATTTTGGCATGCTTTAACTCTGATTTTAGTTGGTAGGGTCACCTCTTGCTTGGTCTTTGTACTTGTAGTGCAATCCTCCTTGTTGGCCTAACATGCATCATGCTTTATGCCTCTCATTCTAGCTTATGTTAGCTCTATCTTAGCATGTTTTCACCACTGATTGCCATGTCATAACTCTGTTTTTGATTGGTTTGGTTGCCTCTTGCACGCTTCTTGCACGCTTATGCATACTTCTTGCACGCTTCTTGCACTAGTAGTGCAATTTTGTTCACTAGCCTAGTGTATTTGGTGTTTTAGCCTATTGATCTAGCATGTTTATGCTCTACTCCAGCACTTTTTTGGTTATGTTTTAGCATGCTTTAGGTCTGATTTGAGTGGTTTTGGTCATGTATGCTTGGCTTTGCATAGCTATAGTGCATTTGGCTTTGCTAGTCTTGCACTTTGAGACCTCTAGCATATCATATTTGAGCTTTTTGCATGGCATGGCATCATTTGACATGATATTTCAGACCATATACCTCTGCCATATTCTTGCATTTATCGCCCTTTCATTGTGTTTGAGGGTTGAGCCTTATGCTTCACTTGTAAGCCAACTTGCATGCATGCTTGTCAAAGCTTTTGAGCCTCCGTCTCAGCATGTTTTGGTCTTTGTTTTGGCCTAATTGAACTCTATCCAGAGCTGGTTTAATCATTTGTGCTATGTATTTCATGCCTCTTGTGTAGTGCCCTTTACTAGCCTTATGCTTTGGGCCTTCTACCATGCCTTACTTGTGATGTTTATGTAATATGGCATCATTAAACACCTAATTTCAGTGCTTGAACCTTTGTCATGCTCTCATATATGTCACTCTTTCAATGTGTTTGAAAGTTAAGCCTTTTGCCTTGCTTGTGACCAAATGAATGAGCATGCGTTTCTTGCTTTTTTGTGCCTAAGTCTTAATGTGTTTTGGCCACTATTTTGAGATGTCTTAGGTCTGTCCATAGTTGGTTTGACCATTTGAGCATTGTAGTGCATGCCTCATGTGTAATACATTTCACTAGCTTTGATGTCTTAGCTTCTAAACATGCCATGCATGCATTGCTTATATGATAGAGCCTCGTGCATGCCACTCTAGCATTGATAGATAAGCATGTTGTTTACATGTGTGATGCATTGCATGTGTTTGGAACGGACTTTAACACGAGAAATGAGGGACGTTTCATACTTGAAGTGATGAAACGCGCCTCATTTCTTGGTCGTCGTCCCCCTTGATTGTGCATGATAGGGTGGAGGCCTTTTGAGTCTTATGTGTTACTTGCGTATCCACTAACTTATACAAACTCGACTTCTCGACCATCGTGCATTGTGATGCTCGGTTGGTGGCCCGAGAGTCGAGTACCACACTCCTTTGAGCTTGAGAAATGATAAGGAGGGTGGTTGTACACACATACCCTGCAAATGCCTTGCTTTGCCCTTGTTGAACTCTGTTTGCAGCAAAATGGAAGTGTGCAGAAGCAACTAGCCGACCGGCCAGAGGAAGTGGCCGACCGGCCACTTTAAGTGGCCTACAACTTCCCCTGGTGGCCGACAGTCCACCAGCTTGAAGGTGATTCAAAGTGATTCTAGTTCTAGAGCAGAAGCAGTCTGGGAATTGGTTCAGTGTTCAGGAATCAAAGCAAATGCAAACGGAGGCAACCAGTGGCAAGGCGACGGGATTTCGGGAAGAAGCAACCGAGCATGCATGCATTCCTCACTCCGAGGCTCCTTTTAACTGCTTTACTTAGATGGTTAACTCGTCGATTCTATACTTAGATAGTTAATGTGTTTAGCTATTCATTTGTGTTTGTAATTAGTTAACTAATTAGTTAATTAGTTGTGATTTGTAATAGTTAACTTAATTAGCGTAGCTAGTTAGCTCTCTTTCATTCGGACCCTCCGTCGAGAGGGCAAATGTTGTAATAAGTGTGCGTGTGTGTGTGAATGTCTTCCAACACCACGTCTTTCTCCTTTTTATTTACTAGCTTTCGATGGTTAGTTTTAGGGCATGTTTCAATTAGCATACTTATGCTTTGCATGCGTGCATCATTCATTTGTCTTGCATGCACCGGGCTCGACACATCATTCAAACTGCATTGTATTTCAATACCCTTTCCTGAATACGTGTTTCAAAGCATGTTATCAAGTGTTGCATTCATATGCCATTCTAGATAGCCGAGCCTATTTAGTTGCATTTTGCATGTGTTACATTAGGCATTTAACACAGTTAGGATTCATGCATATTTCTAACTAATTTTCTATTTTGGCTCGGAGTACACTATAAGTGTTTATGCTTTAGCATCCTTGCATGAGTGTGAGTGTTGCCATGATAGCATGCTTGCCATGAGGCTATGTGCTTATTTGATAAACTGTATGAATGCCTGTGGATGAAGGCTTGATTGCCTGAATTGGAATAACTCGATGATTATGAGTTTTAAGCCCACTTGAAGTGGCAAAATCATGTTTTTCTAAGCCCACTTGAGGGTGGTAAATCCGCGCTTTAGCCTACTTGCGAGTAGCACTTTCAAACCACTTTCAAAAACAAACATGAGTTGTTTTGTTCCAATCCGCATGATTGAGTCTATACTTGTATGCTGTGTGCATCACATAGTAAGGTCAACTAATAAACTGGAATAAGAATACATGTGTTTTCAAAATAACATATCATGTTTAGTAGAGGCCGATCCTTTGATCAGGCGAGCGGGGGTGCTCATTTCATGACATTTCCCCCTCGTACCCAAGTTCCCAAGCTGAGGTAACTTTGGTGATGACGAACACGTGGCCTTAGGCACGAGTCAGGGTTTCCTAAATTTTCCAAAATAAAATATTTAGGTGGCGACTCTGAAATCTGGCAAAGCAGTCCATGTTTGGCGCTTTTGATTCAAAATTGATTTTTCAAAACCAATTGCCGGATTTTGACTCTTTGGTGATTTATTAGTCTTACATTGCACTTTGTGAGATTAGATTCAGAACCGTAACAGGAGTCCGAACTGTAGTAGCTATGAACCCAATTCGCGCCCTCGCACACAGAGAGAGTTTCGGGCGATCTATAGAGGCACGGAAGTTTGGTTCCTGGTATGACCTTAGAACTGGGGAATTGCTCCAAGAGAGGCCTAAAAGGGATAAAACCACCTACCTTTCTTGGTTGAAGCATTTCTTCAAGGACCTGCAACCAGTTGTAGGCGACATCACCAAGGAGAGCAGCGACTCTGTAGTTAGGCTGGGCTACCGCGGCAACTTGTACTTGGCTACCTTTGTCAGCTATTTCATCTCCTTCTTTGTTCTACCTAGTAACCCTACCGAAAGCATTAACCCCTTCGTGTTTCCTGTGGCTGTCAAGCTTTGCAATGGTAGTCAGATTCCTCTGGCTCCCCTATTTCTGGGTAACTAATATTTCCGTCTTGACCTCATCCATTCGGACATGGAGCAATCCATGGGCCGCTATGATGTGTGGAGCTTTGTACATACTCAGTTCCTGACTGTCTTTTTCTATGAGAGATTTCCTGCCATGGGACCCATCACTAAGGAACGCGAGCCCTTCTTCACTGATGAAGTCCTTGATGCAGAGGGCCGGCCTGTCATGAGGCAAGTGCGTCAATCCCTCCCTCGCATCTCTCGGTGGTATGGCCTTGGCACTAACAGACTCTTTTCAGACTACGTAGACCGCATAGAGGAGTGCTGTCATGACTCGAACCCGCTCCTATGGGTTAAGGATATAACCGGCCAGTAATCCAGGGATTACCTACGGTCTCAAACCAAACAAGACATATCTCATCAGAGTAAAGGGGTCAAACGGAAGCAAATTTAAAACTTTTGTCCATAGAGCTGTGCTTACATAGCACACCATAACAATCCATATATATATATATATATATATATGTTAATAACTCACATCAAAGGAATAATAACACAAGGTTCTGTACAAACAGGATCATTCAAGTCTAAGTCAGTCAAACCCAAAGTTTATATACAACAGTAATCTGGTGTTTTCGCCAATATAACAAAACTATATCAAAAGAACAAAAGAGGCGAAGACAAGTCTCGTGCATGAGACGTTTGGGCTGACTCTTCAAAACCTTGACTGTTTCTCACATATTTCATTGAGGCTGGGTTTGGACATCTCTTGGCTCACCTACATACACATGAATGAGCGTGAGCGAAAGCCCAGTGAATAATATCAAATAAGGAAGATACATGAATAATT
This sequence comes from Camellia japonica, assembly GCA_030407325.1. Lineage (NCBI taxonomy): Eukaryota > Viridiplantae > Streptophyta > Magnoliopsida > Ericales > Theaceae > Camellia > Camellia japonica. The sequence goes on from JAPPVO010000003.1 coordinate 21,682,130, forward strand.
TTTGAAACAGTTACATCAGACGGCCTTGGGCCCAATTCATGTTTCTATTTAATGTATCAATCGACTAAAGTTCTAGATGTATCAAACGGCCTCGGGCCCAATTAACTTATACCTGACGGCCTTTGGCCCATCCATTCATGTCTAACGGCCTTTGGCCCAATCGTTCGTATCTGACGGCCTTTGGCCCAATCGTTCATATCTGACGGCCTTTGGCCCGATCGTTCATATCAAACGGCCTTCGGCGCAATCATTCATGTCAAATGGCCTTCGGCCCAATCATTCATGTGTGTCAAACGACCTTTGGCCCAGTCAATTGGATATGGCATGACAAATATTTGTCCCCAATTCAATATAAAAAACTTATAAGACTTATATGGAAGTAAGCAATTGGACAAATAACATGTTTCAGATATCTTTATTAAGATATTACTCACAGTGTTCTCCCAGTGGATTTGCCCCCGTGCTTGACCCTACACATTTCATGAACATAATGGGTCACAAACGATTCATTCCGTTCTTAATTCATACATCCCTCTTAGGCTTCTTTCTTATTCTTTTAATTCATTCACAATGCTTAATGCATGCCTAAGAGTGCTTAGAAATGAAAGAGAACGGAAAATGAAACACGAAACATCTTTACAAAATTTCAGAAACAGGGTTCCCCGCTCGAGCGGACCCCCTTTGGTCTGCAAAAGTTCTAGTTGCCTCAAATTTACGCTCGAGCTTGAATTAGGACGCTCGAGCTGAGGGTCAAACATATGCCTTGGACGCTCGAGCGTGATTCTCCCCGCTCGAGGGGACGACAATGTCTGCAAAACTGCTGGGAGCTAGCATTTCACGCTTGAGCGGACATGCCAAATTCTGGGTTTTCCAGAATTGTTTTTGAGGCTCAAATTCAACATTCAAAGGTTCTAAAGCTCGAAATAAGGTATCAAAAACATGGGAAGTGATCACATAACATGAGAGCATAGGAGATTCGAGACCAATTATGTAAAACCAAGATCAAATTCCCAAATTAGTCAACATTTCTCTTGTTATGATCAAAACCCATGCATTCAAACTTCATATTCCCATTAATCAAACATGCATGTAAGTTTTGACTTCCAATTCTATTCCAAATGGTACAAATAAGGCTTATGATCATGGAACTTATGAAAATCATGCATGCATGTGAGATTTGGTGCCCAATTCTTCTTGTTCAACATGATCTATGCTTGAATATACAAAATTATAGCAATTATGCACATGCATGTTCATACAAGCTCCCAATTCAACAAATTCAATTCAAGTTATGCTCTTGATCACAAACCAACCTTGAATTTACAAAATTACAAATTCAAACTTATGAACTCATAACCAATTACTCACCTAGAGGCTCAAATCTTCCAAATTATGGTTAATTCTTGAGTGTAGCTTCAAGATCACCAAGTTCCTTAGTCAAATCTCTATCTTGAGCTCCCTCTCTCTCTAAATTCGGCCCTCTCTCTCTCTCTAGAGTACAATTTTTAGATGTTGAGCTCCAAACAAAATGGTGAGTTCAAGAGTATATGGGCCTATTTATATACACTCCTCTAATCAAATTCCATTAACACTAATTAGTTAAGCATTATTAAATTAATCCGATTAATTCGTTCCGAATCGATTTCCAATTAAATTTCACCGTAGGTTCTAAAAATTATGCTAGTCATAATGGCGCAGCCAATTTCAGTTTCTGTGGCCGATATGGCCCTCAATTTTCAATTTCTAATAGCAAGTTGAACAGATTTTCCTACGGTGAACAGATAGAAATTCAAAACCATATATATTCATATAAATGGCACTCAAAATCATATCAAACACATAATCACAATCACAATTAAGATTAATTAGCATAATACGGACCAGGGTTATCACAGTCTTCCCCCTTTTAGGAAGTTTGTTTCTCCAAACTTATTTTACCTTCATCGGGAAACAAATGTGGATAGCATAGTCGCATTTCATCCTCTTTTTCCCATGTGGCATCTGTCCCATAGTGTTCTTTCCATTCCACTTTCACCATTGGGATGGACTTGCTTCTCAATTGTTTCATTTGCTGGTCAATGATTCGTTCTGGCCATTCGGCGCACTCCATATTTTCATCAAGAGCTACCCGGTGATAATCAATCACATGAAACGGATCTCGAAGATAACCCCTCAACATTGATACATGAAACACATTATGGATTTGTTCGAATCTGGTGGCAAAGCGACTCGATAAGCAACTGGACCAAGCCTTTCCAGAATTTGAAACGACCCAATGTAACAGGGCGACAACTTACCCTTCTTTCCAAACCTGACTTGGCCTTTCATCGGAGTCACATAGATAAATACATGGTCACCAATCTCATACTCGAAAGGTCTTCTTCGAACATCTGCATAATTCTTTGTCAATCCTGAGCTGTTTTGAGCCTTTGCTTAATAGTTTTGATCTTCTCAGAAGTGTCTTCCACAATTTCAGGCCCAAGAAGAGCTCTATCCCCGACTTCTGTCCAACAAATGGGTGATCTACACCTTCTACCATACAAAGCCTCGTATGGTGCCATACTGATGCTGAAGTGGAAGCTGTTATTGTATGCAAACTCTGCGAGTGGCAAATAATCTTCCCAACTCCCTTGAAAATCCAAGGCACACATCCTTAACATATCTTCCAAAGTCTGTATTGTCCGTTCTGATTGTCCGTCTGTCTGTGGGTGGAATGCGGTACTAAACCTCAATTCTGTCCCCATAGCCCTTTGCAAACTTTTCCACAATCTAGACACAAATTTCGGATCTCTATCCGAGACAATAGATACCGGAACTCCGTGTAAACGAACAATCTCATCAACATATATAATAGCCAGTCTATAAGCATCAAATGTAGTTCTAACAGTTAGAAAATGTTCAGATTTAGTCAGTCTATCAACTACAACCCAAATAGAATCGATACCTCGAGGAGTCTAAGGTAGACCAACAACAAAATCCATAGTCACATGCTCCCACTTTCATTCAGGAATAGGGAGAGGTTGAAGTAGACCGCCCGGTTTCTGATGTTCAGCTTTTACTTGCTAACATTGAAGACATTTGGACACATACTCTGCAATTTCTTTCTTCATTTTAGGCCACCAATAGCTTTGTTTCAAATCCCGATACATTTTGTTATTGCCCGGATACATAGCAAATACTGACTTGTGAGCTTCATCCAGAACTCTTTTCTTTAGCTCCGAAATATCTGGGATACACATTCGGTTTCGAAACCTCAACACTTCGCTTTCAATACTGAATTCTGCTTTCGGACTTGTCTCAAATTCATCAATTACTTTCTTAAGGAATTCATCCTCTTTTTGTTTCTGTTTAATCTCATCAATGATTGCCGGTTCGGCTAAAATGGCGGCTATCAGTCCGCCATGTTCACACAATACCACTTCAATCTCGGACTTCTCAAAAGCTTGCAAGATTTCCTTCTGTTCAGTAAGCAAACAAGCCAAATTCCCCGTTGATTTTCTACTCAAGGCATCAGCAACTGTATTGGCTTTCCCAGGGTGATACTGAATCTCAAGGTCATAGTCTTTTATCAATTCGAGCCATCTTCTCTGTCACATATTTAACTCTTTCTGTGTAAAGAAGTATTTCAGACTTTTGTGATCTGTGTAGACTTCACACTTTGCCCCATACAAATAATGCCGCCAGATTTTCAAAGCGAATACAACTGCGGCCAATTCTAAATCATGTGTTGGGTAGTTTTTCTCATGTGGTCTCAATTGTCGGGAGGCATAAGCAATTACTCGCCCATTCTGCATTAACACATAACCCAAACCTTTATAAGATGCATCACTGAAAATCACAAAGTTTTCCGTACCTGTGGGCAATGCCAATACTGGTGCAGTAGTCAATCTCGTTTTTAGTTCATGAAAGGCAGTTTCCCTTTCGTCATCCCATTCAAATGGTTTCCCTTTGCATGTCAGTTGGGTAAGAGGCACAGCTATTTTCGAAAAGTCTTTCACAAACCTCCTGTAGTACCCAGCTAGGCCCATAAAACTGCGGACCTCCGTCATGTTTGTCGGTGTAGGCCAATTCACAATTGCCTCTATCTTCTGCGGATCTACTGAAATTCCCTCATTGTTGATAACATGCCCTAAGAAAATAACCTCATCCAACCAAAATTCACATTTCTTTAGTTTAGTAAATAATTTCTTTTCTCTAAGTGTTTGCAAAACAGTCCTCAGATGTTGTTCATGTTCAAGTCTATTCTTCGAGTATATCAAAATATCATCAATAAAAACCACAACAAATTCATCAAGATAGGTCTTAAAAATTCGGTTCATTAGGTCCATAAACGCTGTAGGAGCATTAGTCACCCCAAATGGCATAACAAGAAATTCATAATAATCATACCTTGTTCGAAATGCGGTTTTCTCAACATCTTCTGCTTTCAATTTCAACTGATGATACCCAAATCTCAAATCAATTTTGGAAAACACTTGTGATCCCTGCAATTGGTCAAACAGGTCATCAATACGAGGTAGGGGATATTTATTCTTTATTGTTACCTTGTTCAATTCTTGATAGTCGATACATAAACGCAAGGTTCCATCTTTCTTTTTCACAAACAACACTGGTGCACCCCATGGTGAAGTGCTAGGTCAGATAAACCCTTTGTCAAGCAGGTCTTACAACTGTTCTTTCAGTTCTTTCATTTTAGCAGTAGCCATTCTGTAGGGAGTTTTAGAGATAGGCTGGGTGCCTGGCATAATCTCAATCGTAAACTCTATCTCCCTGTCTACCAATTCCCCTAGTAATTCATTTGGAAACACATCTGGAAATTCTCTAACAATAGGGATACTGTTCAATTCAACATTCACAGATTGTTCAGATAGCACACAACACAAATAACCCTGGCACCCTTTCCCGATTAATTTACATGCTTTCATTGCAGATATCAAATAAGGTGGAGGCACTACCCCGTTACCCACAAACACAATTTCTTCATGTTCTGGTGGTTTAAACACAACCCGTTTTTCTACACAATCAATGGTGGCACAATATTTAGTTAACCAATCCATGCCCAGAATTATATCAAAGTGCCTAAAGTTCAAGGGCAACAAATCCACATATAGAATAGCATTCCCAATTCGCATGTCACAAAAACGATATACAGATTCACACAATACAGATTCCCCGGATGGAGCAAATACACATAGCAGATATGGTAATAATTCTAGAGGTCTACTCAGTCTAGATGCAAATGCACATGTTACGAAAGAGTGTGTTGATCCGGAGTCAATTAACACAAAAGCATCCTGATTACATATACAAATAGTACCTGAGACAACTGCGTTAGCATTCCGTGTATCGCCCAAAACAAGCGCGAAAACTCTCCCTTGCCTCACGGTATCTCCGGTGGTAGTAGATCTCATAGTATTTCCCGGCTTTGGGATTGATGCAATGGAACTAGCAGCTAGCTTTCCACTGTTTTGATTACAATCTCTGGCCATGTGCCATGTTTTACAACATTTGAAACAAGCTCCCAACACACGGTAACAAACTCCACGGTGTCTTTTACTGCAAATATTGCACATTGGAGATGTATCTTGGGAAGAATTCGAAGTACTCAAGGAGCCCGTATTCTGTTTCCTTGAAAATTTCTTCTTCGAAAAGAAGCCCTGTCTTTTGCTACCCTTCCAGTCAGTTGTTGATCTAGTCTGTCTAGCTATGTTAGCTTCTGATATTATGGCCCGGTCTAGCACCCCAATATAGGTTTCCAGCTTCAAGACATTTACCCTTTCTAAAATATCACTTCGAAGCCCACCTTCAAAATGTCTCACTTTCTTGTAGTCGGTATCGATCACATGTGGTGCAAACTTGGCCAACTCAGTGAATTTGGCCTCATACTCAGCTACTGTCATGCTGTCTTGTTTAAGTTCCATGAACTCCGATACTTTCCTGTCACGTTGTAGACCGCCCGAACTCGCTCCGCGCGCCCCCCTTTCGGAGAGGGCGCGAATTGTAGTTCTAGTTACTACAGTTCAGACTCCTGTCACGGTTCGGAATCTAATCTCACAAAGTGCCATGTAAGACTGATAAATCACCAAAGAGTCCAAATCCGGCAAATCATTTTGGAAAATCGATTTTAATCAAAAAGCACCAAACATGGACTACTTTGCCAGATTTTAGAGTCGCCACCTAAATATTTTGTTTTGGGAAATTTAGGAAACCCTGACTCGTGCCTAAGGCCATGTGTCCGTCATCACCAAAGTTGCCTCGGCTTGGGAACTTGGGTACGAAAGGGGAAGGTCCTGAAATGAGCAACCCCGCTCGCTCGATCAAAGATCGGCCTCTACTAAACATGATATGTTGTTTTTGTAAACACATGTGTTCTTATTCCAGTTTATTAGCTATCTTTACTATATGATGCGCACAGCATACAAGTATAGACTAGATCACTCAACTTGGAACAAAACATCTCATGCTTGTTTGTGAAAATGGTCTGGAAGTGCTACTCGCAAGTAGGCTAAGATGCGGATTTGCCACCCTCAAGTGGGCTTAGAAAAACATGATTTTGCCACTTCAAGTGGGCTTAAAACTCACATTCTGATGAATTGTTCCAATTCAAGCAATGAAGCCTTCATCCACAGGCATTCACACAGTTATAGCAGTTAAGCACATAGCCTCATGGCAAGCATGCTAAACATGGCAACACTTACACACATGCAAGGATGCTAAAGCATAAACACTCACAGTGTACTCCGAGCCAAAACAGAAGCTAGTTAGAAATCATGCATGATCCTAGCTATGTTAAGATGCCTAATGCAACGCATGCAAAAATGCAACTAAAATAGGCTCGGCTATCTAAGATGACATATGAATGCTACACTTGATACATGTATTCAAATAGGAATTGAAATACAATACAGTTTGAATGATGTGCCGAGCCCGGTGCATGCAAGACAAAATGAATGATGCACGCATGCAAACATAAGTATGCTAATTGAAACATGCCCTAAAACTAACCATCAAAAGCTGGTAAATAAAAGCGAGAAAAACGTGGGGTTGGAAGACATTCACACACACACGCACCCTTATTACAATATTGTGCCCTCTCGATGGAGGGTCCGAATAAATCAACTAACTAGATACGCTAAGCTAATTAATTACAAACCGAAACTAATTAACTAACAAGTTAACTAATTACAAACACAAATGAATAGTTAGGTGCATTAACTACTTAAGTACAGAACCAAATAGTTAACTAGCTAAGCAAAGCAGTTAAAAGGAGCCTTGGGGCGAGGGGTGCACGCATGCTCAGTCGGCTTCGCTTGGAAATCCACTACTGTGCCTCATGATGCCTCTGTTTGCACTCTTTTGGACCTCTGAAAATTGTGCCAACTCCCAGATGCTTCTGATCCACCTTAGGAACATGCTGACGGGTGGTCAGCCAAGAGAGATGGCCATCGGCCACTTTTGATAGCCGATCGACAGACTTGGTGATCGGTCGGCAGCTTTGATGGCCGGTCGGCCACTGCTTCCTGCAATTTCTCCTTTATGCTGCAACAGAGCACAAACAGAGGCATGTCAGTGTATTTGCAAGGTATGTGTGCACAACCACCCTCCCTATCATTCCTCAAGCTCAAGGGAGTGCGGTACTCGACTCTCGAGCCACCAATCATGCATCTCAATGCATGATGGCCAAAGAGTCGAGCTTGAACAATTTCGATGAATGCACAAGTAACACATAGGACTCGATGAGCCTATACCTCTATCATGCTTTGATCAAGAGGGTCGACGACAAAGAAATGAGGTGCGTTTCATCACTTCAAGTATGAAATGCCCCTCGTTTCTCGTGTTTGGATTAACATCTAATCCAAACACAATGCAAAGACAACATGCAAACAACATGCAATGCAAGAACATGCAAAGAACATGCTATTCTACCAATGCTAGAATGACATGCACAAGATTCTACCATGCAAACAATGTATGCGACACATGTTCGGAGGCCAAGAATATCAAAGCCAGTAAAGAGCATCATACAAGAGGCATGCAATACAATGCTCCATGGACTTAAACCACATATGGACAGACCTAAGAGGCTCCAAAATAGTGGCCAGCACACCAAAACTTAGGCACAAAAGGGGCAAGAACACATGCTCATGTGATGGCTCATCAACTAGGCATTAGGGTCAACTTTCAAACACAATGAAGAAGTGACGAATATGAGAGCATGGCATAGGTGCAAGCACTGAAATCATGTGAGAAATGATGACATATCATGCAAGCAACACAAGCATGGCATGCTAGGGCCCTTAAGCATTAAAGCTAATGAAGTACACATCACTAAGGCTATGCAATGCGATGCTCAATGGACTAAACCAACCCTAAACAGTCCTCATGCATGCCAAAATAATGGCCAAAATGCTCTGAAATGCTAGCATTGAAAGCAATAAAATGCATGCTCATGCATTGGCCCATGAATAAGGCATAAAGGTGCAACTCTTAAGAGCACTTAAAGAGTGAAGAACATGGAAGTGCGACAACACTATATGCTCTGAAATATCATTCCAAATGATGTCAAAATATGCACATATGACAAATGAGGCATGCTAGGAGGCTCAAAGCTTAAGGCTAGCAACGGTACTTGCACCATAGCCATATCAAGCAAGCCCCAAAGGGCCAAGGTGACTCAACACAGTCCTAAGGCAGGTCAAAACAAGGCCAAAAACATGCTTGAACATAGCCAACACATGCTAGAATTAGAGGCATGAAGCATGGAGCATACTAGGCCAACAAAGGGGATTACACTACAAGTGTGAAAACCAAGCAAGAGATGACTCTACCAACCAAAATCAGAGTTAAGGCATGTTAAATAATGGCCAAAAACATGCTGAAATGGAACCAATACATGCTAGAAAGGTGAGCTAAAACCTTAAGCATACAAGGCTAGTTTGCAAGGATTACACTACAAGTGTATAAAGCATGCAAGGGTGGCATAAACTAAGCCAAAACAGAGGTATGCCATACTGAAATAAGGCCAAAAATAGGCTGAGATGGAGCCAAAACAAGCTTAACAAGCATGCTACTTTGATGAGCCATCAACATAAGCACACAAGAGAAGAGGAGGGGGGACAACCCCCACCCAATTGGGGCCTCAAAACACACTTTCTACCACTGAAAATCCATTGGATTTCAGTGGCTAAAAGGGCAAGAGAAGGCTAAAACAAAAGCTTCAAGGGATGGCTCAAAAGCCTAGCAAATAAGGCATACAAGGGGGTGAAACACCCCCAACACCAAAGAAGCCTCAAACAAACATTTTAAGCACTTGAAAATGAAGCTTTTTGCAGTTTAAAGTTAAGCCTAAAACATCATGCAAATAGGGCCAAAGACTTAATCAAAAACAAAGCTATAAAGAGGGTGAAGACTCACCCTTGAAAAACAACTTCAAAGCAGCAACTTCTGAGGCAAAACCAAGCTTAGGAGCTTCAAACAAACCTCCAAGAACCTCAGCTCAAGAGTGAAGGTGTTTCACTAGGTGCTTTAGTGCAAAAGTGTGAAGAAAAACCACTTTAAGGCACAAACAAGTGCAAATATAGAGAGGGAGGGAGAAATATAGAGAGAGAGAGATATCTTATCTCTAATGCAAATTTCAGAACCTCTGGAAAGGGAGAGGGGCCTCCCCTCTTATAGAAATCCAAGTCTCAAGCTTGTTGAATAAGCTAGAGGCTTGGTTCAATCCCTCCATACACGTGTATAGAGGATGAGTTCTATGCTCACCAGCTGTCACAGCTGGCAACAAAATATTTGCAAAAGCAAATAAAAAGGCCTCGGCCAAAAAATATGGCCGACCGGCCAATAAAGGTGCCGACCAGCCATCAGTGATGCCGACTGGCCACCACTGATGGCCGATTGAAAGAAGGAATAGCGGATAAGCATGAGTCCTGGCCGATGGGTTGTACGGCTGGCCAACAAGCCACCCTCTTCCCTCAGAAACAAAGCCACAAGCTCTTGGTCCACAACCAAGCACAAAACAGATAAGTTGAGAGACTTCAAGGCAAGCCGTGCAGCCGAGACCTTCAGAAACTCAAAACGAACACGAGCATGGATGATCATCGAGTGTTCAAACGATGACGTCCAAGTCTTGAGGACGGTCAAAAATAGGGTGTCTACAGTTGCCCTTCTTTGACAGAACTCGGAAGTCATGAGATGACGGCAGTGAATGTCAAAGCCCAGAGACGACCCATTTGTGACCAGGCCGAAGACTTAGACAAACATACAAAATGACAATGAGATGCGCCCGCAGGCAGGGGCAAGATGCAAATGATATGCACAATGCAGAACATAACTTATGATTATGCAAAGAGGGCTGTAATGAAGCATTTATGCAAAATAAATACAACAGTTTAAGCGAATGTTATGCAAAGAAATGCGATAGCAAACTCGTACATAGGCAAATAAACACGAACCAAACTATATCTCATGCAGAAAGGATGTAAGAAAATTATACAATTCTCACTGCGTCTCACGCGGAGAAGGCTAAAAGCGACTGTCGGGAACACCCAAAGTCTCAAACGAAACTCCTCCCAGCGTATCAAATGCAAAAGGAGAAGGACTGTGCAAGAAAGCGCAGTCATCCAAACGCGTGTCAAACGCGAGAGGAGAAAGATACGTCCAAATGCATGTCAAACGTGAGTGGAGAAGGATACGTCCAAACGCATATCAAACGCGAGTGGAGAAGGATAGCAGTCAAACTGAACCGGAACTTCTCTTGAATGAACCGTACATACAATATCGTCTGGTTTCACCAACTTCAAATGAACCGTACATACAATGTCGTACCTGCACAAGAAAGAAACTCAACAAGTGCAATATAGTAGAAACACATGATCAACGCTATATCAAGATACAATTTCAATACAAGATAAACGCGTGCACATATGATGCCAATGGAAAAGTGCATAGCAATGCAAGTGAAAAGTGCATAGCAATGCAAGTAAAAAGTGCATAGCAATGTAAGTGAAAAGTGCATAACAATGCAAGTGAAAAGTGCATAACACTGCAACTGGAATATGCGTGACAACGCAAGTAGCGTGCATGACAATGCAAGTAAAACGTGCGTGACAATGCAAGTGGAGTGCATAACAATGCAAGTAGCGTGCATAACAATGCAAGTGAAGAGGTGCATAACAATGCGACTGGAACGTGCGTAACAACGCAAGTGAAGTGTGTATAACAATGTGACTGAAGTGTGCAAAACAATGCAACTGGAACGTGCGTGCCAACGCAAGTGAAATGTGCATAACAATGCCACTGAAGTGTGCAAAACAATGCAACTAGAACGTGCGTGATAACGCAAGTGAAGAGGTGCATAACAATGCAAGTAACGTGCGTGACAACGCAAATAAAGTGTGCATAACAATGCAAGTAACGTGTGTAACAACGCAAGTAAAGTGTGCATAACAATGCAAATAACGCATGTGACAACGCAAGTAAAGTGTGCATAACAATGCAAGTAACGTGCGTGACGACGCAAGTAAAGTGTGCATAACAATGCAAGTAACGTGGGTGACAACGCAAGTAAAGTGTGCATAACAATGCAAGTAACGTGCGTGACAACGCAAGTAAAGTGTGCATAACAATGCAAGTAATGTGCGTGACAACGCAAGTAAAGTGTGCATAACAATGCAAGTAACGTGTGTGACAACGCAAGTAAAGTATGCATAACAATGCAAGTAACGTGCGTAACAACGCAAGTAAAGTGCATAACAATGCAACAGAAATGTATGCTCCATGCAACATTAAGACGTGCATTTCATGCCAAGGTGAGAAGTGCACTTTATATGCAAGCAAGGTTAAAACGTGTTCCATGTAATGTACATACTCTATGCAATGTAAACATGAATACCTATTTGACACAACGCGCATATGTTATGTAAATGCGATTATGCATGTCCGATGCAAAAGTGAAAGAGGCATATAACAAATGCAAACTTCGTGAACATGATAAGAACACTGTAAAGCCACACATTCAAAGATAATTTTCGAATCTAGCAATACGCAAAAGGATACGAAAAAGGATACATTTTGTGTGTATCAAGTGCCGCACACGGAAAACATGGTTCGAGATCACCACGGAGGTTGCTTAAGCTTCAAAAGTGTAATTTCTTGCCCTTTCTTGAGAGATGAGGGTACAAATCAACAGAAAAACCCCAAACAAGGGCATTGGAGGTCCATCGGCCACAAGAGGGAACCATCGGCCACCCATCGGCCAACAATTTGGCCGATTGACCAAAAATGGCAAATTCGGGGCAGTTTTGTCCATTGGCCTCGGGTCTTTAAGTATAGGGTTCCAAACCCTATTCTTTCACTTCTCCAAGGCCGAAAACTTTTCTCCTCTTGCTCTAGATCACTTTCCCCCTTAGATCCGTGCTTCAAACGCATTTTCCAACGTCCCAAAAACATTTGATTCGCGAAACCCTCGTTGTTTTACACACTTTGAACCGATTGAAAAGTGCATTCGGTGCCTCTTTCTTGATTTCCATCACTTGGGGTTTGTTTCCCCCGAGTTATCCTTGATCTTCATGCCCTCTTCCGTACTTCGACATTTTCTTTCATTTTTCACCCCTCGGAGTTGACTTTCGGTTGACTTTTGGCATTCTTGCCCATTTCCCATACCTTCGACCATTTTCTCACTCTTCTCGAGATGGCGAATGATATTCCACAGGGTGGGGCTCCTCCAGGGATGGAGATGGATCCTGAGTTCGAGCCTTTGCCGCTGGGCATTCGACCCTTCGATCCAGCATCTTATCACCCTGACATACACATGTTGCCTCCCGACAGTATTCACCAATTCAAGAGCTTTGCGCGAGGTGCTCCGGAGGACCTCTTGCTACGCGAGCCGGAGTCACACTTATCCTATGGCGCCGCTGAGGTATACTCTTCCTCTTTACTTGCTGCAATGTAGGTCATATGTCTTGGATAGCCAATATCACTCTTCATTTGATTAACCCAAACACACTTGTATATCACGTGTCTGGTTCATTCTGAGCACATTCATACATGATACTTCTATCAACTCGAACACATATACACACTGCGTTTTTACCAATTCTGAACACATGCATACATTGTATTCCTGGCACTGCTTCGCATCTGTTTATCTTGAACACAGGGAGATTCTCATGCCTTCCGGGGTTATAGGAACACCATTGCACGAGATTGGTACATGAAGCTACTCGATGATGTTCGCCACATCGTCGATGGGGCCGGTTTTGGTGTATTCTGCATGGGACTCTCGCGCCTCACTACGAGTCGGCCTCTTCTAGGCGCCTTAGTGGAGAGGTGGTGGGACACCACCGATTCCTTCCACCTTTCTACAGCAGGGGAGATGACGATGACTCCCTTCGACTTCTCCATGCTCACCGGCATCGGAGTAGGGGGTGATCCGATCCCTTTCGACACTGATATGGGCGAGTGGGATGCTGCTCAGATCTTTCTGCTAGGGATTCGCCCACCTCTCTCCCGACCAGGGTTCGTGAGATATTCATGGTTCGCCGACCAGTTCAGGGGACAGACGCCGACGACCCGCGAGGAGGTCGAGCACTACGCCCGGGGGTTCCTCATGTTCTTGTTGGGCACTACTCTCTTCGCCGACCGGGCGAACACCGTTGGCCTCTACCTCTTGAGCGCACTGGTAGACGTGACTCGCATCCGGCGCTATGACTGGGGCGGCGTAGGCCTGGCCACGCTGTATGGATATATGAGTTCTTCATCTCGCCGGAGCGGGCACCTGCTAGAAGGCTACTGGAGAGCCTGGGAGGTACATCTTTACCTTCTGCTTTACAGTTTTGCTTTACACTATCTGTACACCACACACACTGCATAACACGCAATCTGCTTTACACTGGTTGTACACTGCACAATACACTGCACACCATTCTCTGATTTCTACTTTATCTACATATGGCTTTACTGATAAACGTATTCATTATTACCCTTTCACATTCTGTAGTTGTGGATATATGCCTACTTCCCTAGGCTTGCTCCAGAGCCGGAGGTAGAGATGCCCCCCATGGTTTCATATTCACATCAGTACGATGGGAGATGCGAGCGGAGGCCACGAGAGTCTTTCTCATTCTTCTGTTGATATTTTGACACTGTAGCCGCAACGAAGGTATTTCAAACCTTACAGTTCATTTAAACTTTGCTTTATATTGTACTTTCAATAGTAGATAACAACCTGTATATCTGTCATTTGCAAATCACCTGGCAGCCCTGGGCAGTGCTGCCTGACGCAGTTAGAGATCGGTTTATGGGCGCTCGGGAGACTTCCCGATTCTGAGTTTTGTTTGAGGGTTCGGTCTGTCGAGCGTGGTACCTAGGTGAGCGCTTCCTGTGACAGAGCCTTGGTTTATCCGAGTCAGTGGTTCCGATGCCGCCTCCTTCGCACATGAGGCATACAGCGACATACACCGATCAGGAGATGACCGATTTCACGATTGGTTGGGACACCGACTACTTCCGACTTGAGGGCGACTACACGGTCTTCATACAGACATATCTGATGCAGCCTCTGGCCAGTGTTCGCCGAGGTAAGAAAGAGAGACCTGCAGCCACAACAGGAGGAGCGGGAGTGTCATGACCCGAACCCACCCCCATGGGTTAAGAGCATAACCGGCCAGTAATCCTAAGATTACCTACGGCCTCAAACCAAACCAGACATAACTCATCAAAGTAAGGGGCCAAACGGAAGCAAAATTTAAAACTTTGTCCATAGAGCTGTGCTTACATGGCACGTCATAACAATCCATGCATATACATGTTAATAACTCACATCAAAACATGTAATAACACAAGGTTCTGTACATACAGAATCATTCAAGTCTAAGTCAGCCAATCAAAACTATATACAACTGTAATTCAGAATTCTCGCCAATATGACAAAATATAATAAATTAGCAAAAGGGCGAGAACAAGTCTCGTGCACGAGACGTACGGGCTGACCCTCCAAAACCTTGACTGTTTCTCACAAACTTCACTGAAGCTGGGTTTGGACCTCCCTTAGCTCACCTACAGACACATGAATGAGCGTGAGCGAAAGCCCAGTGAATAATATCAAATAACGAAGATACGCGAACAGTATTTAGAACAACATGCACCAAACGGCCTTGGGCCCAATTCATATTTCTATTTAGTATATATATATGTATCAGGTAACTACGGTTCCAAACACATCAGACTGGCCTCTGGCCCAACCATTCTTTCATTCATGTCAAACTGGCCTTTGGCCCAATCATTCTTTCATTCATGTCAAACTGGCCTTTGGCCCAATCATTCTTTCATTAGGCATAGCAAACATTTGTCCACAATGCAAATTAACAGACTTATAGGAAGATAAGCAATTGGACAAATAGCATATTTCAGATATCTTTATTAAGATATTACCCACAGTGATCGACTGGATGATTTGCCCTGGAGCTCGACCCTACACATTCCATGAACACGATGGGTCACAAACAATTCAATCCGTTCTTAATTCACATATTCCTCTATAGGCTTCATTCTCATCCTTTTAACTCATTTACAATGCTTGATGCATGTCTAAGAGTACTTAAAAGTGAAAGAGAACGGAAAATGGAACATAGAACACATTTACAAAATTTCAGAAACAGGGGTCCCCGCTCGAGCGTGGACTTTCCCGCTCGAGCGGACCCATTAAGTCTGCAAAAGTGCTGGTTGCCTCGTTTCTACGCTCGAGCGTAAATTCGGACGCTCAAGCTAAAGGTCATTCTACATAGCTCCCCGCTCGAGCGTGAACTTCCCTGCTCGAGCGGACATCTATGTCTGCAAAAAGTTCTGGGTGCTCGTATTTCCCGCTCAAGCGGCGCCTTCCCCGCTCGAGCGGACATCCCAAATTCTAGAAAATCCAGAATTGTTCTTGAGCTCAAATTCAACATTCAAAGGCTTTAAAACTCAAATTAAGGCACCAAAAACATACAAATACATCATATCGCATATGGATGTAAACAACATGAGGCCAATTATTCAAAATTATGGTCCAATCTTCAAAATTAATCAACATTTCCTTGTATAATCAAGGCTCATGCATTCAAACTTCATATAATCTCCATATCTTCAATATTCAAACATGCATGCCAATTTTTCACTTCAATTCCATATCAAATGATACAAATGGTGTCTATTCTCATGAAACTCAACAAAACCATGCTTGCATGTATGATCAAACTCCCAACCTTGCATAATTGGCATGCTACATGTTAGATTATGTAAATTCATGGCAATTCATAGTAATTCTATGCATGCATGAACATATCAACTTCAATTTCAACTTAATCAACTCAACTCATGATCTAACTCACCATTTAATCTTCAATTCACAAAATCACAACTCAAACTCATGAGTTAAGGGTTGATTACTCACCTAGGAGCTTTAATCTTCCAAACTTATGCTTAATTCTTGAGTTTTTCTTCAAATTACTCAAACTTTAAGATCAAAACTTCAATTTCTCTCACCCTCTCTCTCTTTAGCTGACCCTCTCTCACTCTAAGGTGCAAAATCTGATTTTTGAACTCAAACCCATGAATGTGAGTGTATAATGCCCCTATTAAAAAGCTCCCTTAGTTACATTTATCAATATTAAATAATTGAGCACCATAGCACCAATTTAATCTAATTAATTTGATCCAAATCAATTTTCAATTAAATTTCACCGTAGGCTCTAAAAATTACGCTAATCACAATGGCGTAGTCAATTTTGGCTTCTGTGGCCGATAAGGCCCTCAATTTAAATTCCGAAGCAGATAATCAAACAGATTTTCCTACGGTGAACAGATAAAAATTCAAAACCACATATATTCATATAAATGGCACACAAAATTATGTCAAACACATAATCATATTCATAATAAGGATCAATTAGCATAATACGGAACAGGGTTATCACAGGGAGGATCAAGGGCGACTCAGGCCCATGGCAGGAGGGGTTCCCGAAGAGGACAAAGAGCGAAGTGGCCAGACCTGCCCACTACCATGACATGCCAAGGACGGGCTGGAGAGACTTATCAGATACCCATCGCTCCTTCCCCGGTATATGCTATACTTTTCATTCTGTACATTCATTTCATTTCAGTTGATATCCCGTAGATTACTAATTACCTCAAAACTTTTGCAGGCTTCCATAGAGTACACTAGTCAGGCTCTGGAGCTGTCGACTTCGGTGATAGGGATGCTACAGAGGAGCATGGACCTGCTCAGCATTTACGGTATTCCGGTAAGTTCTTTCAACCTTCATCCCAAAACCCTCTATAATCTGCTCCATACTGATCTGATGCATCACATTGTCAATACTGCATTTGATACACCACATTCACATACCACTCACAACACCGATACACTGCATCTAATATACTGGCCACAGCCCTCACACACTGCAATCATTTAGCGCTCACGGCGTTCATATACTGCTCACAGCATTTATACACTGTAATCATACACTGCTTACGGCATTCATATACTGCTCACAGCATTCACACACTGTAATCATATACTGCATTTGATACCATACTCAGCTTCGCATAGCATAACTGATGCATTTGCCAATTTGTTCTTTTCAGGCCCCATTCCAGATACCAGCCACAACAGGCGCCTCAGCAGGACCTTCAGTGCCTCTCCGAGCAGCAGGGAGAACAAGACGAGGGCCTCCAGCGCACAGCCGTAGCAGAGCCGAGCGTGCTCACACCGGGAGTAGTTCGTGGGCGCCTGCCCCAGATGATGACGAGTCTGATGAGGAGGCAGTGAGTCCACAATCAGAGTCTTCTCAGGATGGAGATGAGGCTGGAGATGGCTCGGGTTCAGACTTAGGCAGCGAAGCTGACTGCGATAGTTCTGGGCCTTCGTCGAGGAAAAGAACGAGGAGGGCTTCCCGCTCTTGAGGCGACTGGCGCCGATTCAGATGTTTTGTTTTTGTTTTTGTTTTTGTTTTCTTGCTTTATTTCTCTTTTTGCCTGTAGTTTTTGCACATTGTACTGCCTCAGACAGGTTTATTTTCTTCGAAACTTTGTACTTTTGCAAAAAGAAACCATGATGGAATGAAAAATAGCTTTTTGATTGAAAAAGTGTTACATTTTACATTCTAAGCATCGCATCGCATCGCATTACATCACACAGCATGTAAATGAGATTGGACTTTGTTTGAAAACTACACACTCGAATTGCATTGCCTTAACCAGGTAGTGAACCGACTGACAACAAACAAAACAACTTAAAAGAACAATTCGATAAACGAATTATAACAACTCGATAAGCAAAGAGCAACTACTCGATAAACAAATCGCAACAACTCGATAATCAAAGAGTAACAACTCGATAATCAAAGAGTAACAACTCGATAAGTAAATTGAAGTAACACAGGCACAACTTTACAAAATCGTCACAAAAAGGCATTTGAAGTGGAACAAGACACAAGTTCTCAACACTTTCAAGACATAGACAACTCAGAGAACAAAGGAGGGGCCATCGGCCACCATAAAGAGCCATCGGCCAAAAGCACTAGCCGATCGACTAAAAAGATGGTCGGTCGGCCATCAATGCAGAAAGTGCCTAGATTGTTGACACCTGTCTTCCACTCAACACCTTATCTTCTACAAAAGCCCCAGCTTCGTAGTTTCTCCATTTCAACTCTGTTTTTGCACCAAATGGAGGCATTTCTTGTCCAAAATCTCACAAATTGGATTGCTAACTTGGATGGCTCGGAAAAGCTGAATTTCCGAGGCTTTGAAATGAATGCACTATTCACGCTGAACCGCACCCCGTTGCATTTTTCGTTCCTCCATGCCGCGACAAGGTGTTGGAATCCGGTAACTCACGTTTTTAGCTTTGGCGGACAAGAGATGTGTCCTACTTTCGAAGACTTCCAAGCTTTGATGGAGTCCGAGCGTGAGGAAGAGATCTTGCCCCAATTCCGTTTTGGCCACATCTAAGCTCTAGGACGGATGTGCGGGCTCACTTTGCATAACGCTCGGTCTTTGATTCACGATGGAGAACTGACATCCCGAGCCTGATTCGTCGGTTTTCTAATGCCGGTGACCGTGGCGATCATCACTGGCAGGGTTTTCGGCGACATGCGCTCTGCTTGTGCATGTTGTCTCATTTCTTGCTTGCCCCAGGCTCTGGTGCGTCTAGCGTCCGTTTGATTGAGGTTGCCCAAGGTTTAAAAAAGGGCAAGAGTTATATTGCCATGACGCTAGCTGAGACATTAATGGGTTTGGATGCCTTTCATCGCTGGAGATGACTAGATTCGCGGGGAGTCCACTACTGTTGCAGGTAATGTTTCCCACCCTATCTCACATATATTTCTCACATCACTCGGCCCTCAAGCTCAGTTTTTTCTCTCAAAACCCTTTTCTCGCTTTTCTCTCCACGTACACCTCTCTATTCTTTAATCTCTCATTTTTCATCCCTCCCCAGATATGGTTGATGGATAAATTGAAGGTTGTGGACTCATGCCCAACATATTCAACTCGCGACTATTTTTTTCGGCGACGTCTAGTCGATGCCCCTGATGAGGAATGGTGGTGCGAATGGATGTGCAGTCTGCCTGCTGCCAGTATTGCTTGGCGCTGCCCCTGGCTTAATCTGCTGACGATGAGCTACAGCATGTCTCGCCCGCCCAGGATTCAGTTGATTGGCCTGACACACTGTGTCTTTTACTTCCCATTCCGATTCCGGTGCCAGTTCGAACATGATCAGACTTGCCCAGAATAGGGGATAGAGTACCTTGCTGCATTTCCAATCTGAGGCGCACAGCTAGCTTGGTATGCCACAGCATGGAGGACGAGAGAGCTTCTAGCCCCCGCTCCCACTTTCAATTGAACCCTCTCTGATGAGTGCGTAGCTTGGCTTGATGAAGAGGCGCAAGTTGGGCCTACTTTGGCATCAGAGGCTTCCACAAGCTCTGGGAGGGGATGCAGGAACACCTGACTATGCCCCGAGTTTATTTGCTTTAATCAGTACTTTCAAGTTTTCTTTATGAATGTAATGAAAAGTAACTTCAATTTGTAATCAAGAGTAGGAAAACTCTGTACTGAAATCAATGTAATTGAAGGTTGTGGGTACTGAAAATTTTCTGTTTGGTCCAAAAATGGTCTAAGTTGTAAAAAGATTAATTTGAGCAAAATCAACTTTTATTAAAAATTTTCAAAACTATTTTTGATATGGATCACAACTGGACACGCCCGAGATCTATTACTGAGATGTACAACCCCAGATCCAGCAACTGGAAAGTTGCCCCTAGTCTAAATAGCACTACACTGGAGATCACAACCGAGCTCTTGAATGCAGAATAGACAAAGATGACCAACAAGATCACACAGACAAAATTGATTTGGAAGTGTTTATGGCTGGACTTTAGAATGAAGTTGCCTACGTATCCCAAAGATGGGAATCAAGCCTTACGTAGTTCGGTTCAGGTTCACTCGTGTATTAACACTCTCCTTTTGCGCTCTAACTTTTGCCAAGGCCGCCCTTTCGGGGTTTTCAACCTTGCGAGCTCAATTTTTATTATTTCAAATTTTTCATGCTCTAACTTTTGCCTAGGTCGCCCTCTCTGGTTTTCGGCCTAGCGAACCACTCAGGGATAGTATTTCTTCAACTTGTCTATGTTGATCGGCTGGGAGAACTCAAGGCCATCTAAATCCATTAGAACGACAGCTCTACCCGACCAGATAGACTTGATGATGTAAGGGCCAGTCCAATTGAGTCTAAACTTGCCCCTAGGGTCTTGGATGGGAGCTCGGTTGTCTTTGAGCACTAGATCCCCCTCTTTCAAATTCCTGGACTTAACCTTCTTGTTGAAATCCCTGGCAATTCTTCGTTGATAACCTTGGACGTGATACAGTGCTTTCAGCCTTCTTTCATCAAAGAGCATGAGTTCTTCAAACCTGCTTTGCTACCAATCTGCCTCAGCTATGTGACACTCAGCCAATACCCGTAATGACGGAACCTCAACTTTGATAGGCAGAACAACCTCCATCCCATAAATCGAGGAATACGAAGTTGCCCCAGTAGAAGTTCGAATTGAAGTCCGGTAGCCCCAAAGAGCAAATGGCAGCTTATCTGGCCAGTCCCTGTAGGTTTCCACCATCTTCTATAGAATGTGATTGATGTTCTTGTTGGCGGCCTCAACAGCTCCGTTGGTTTGCGGCCGATATGTAGATGACTTATGAAAAGCCACGTTGTATTTCTCCAACAAGTCGATCACCTCCTTCTTGAAGTGGGAACCATTATCCGAAATAATCTCATTCGGGACCCTGTAGTGACAGATAATGTTGTTCCTTATGAACTTAGCGACATGCGATGCCTTCAATACCGCTTAAGATTGGGCCTCAACCCACTTCGTGAAGTAGTCTATCGCTACCAGAATGTACTCATGCCCGTTGGAACCCTTCGGAGTGACAGCCCCAATTACATCAATCCCCCAGACTGAAAATGGCCATGGCGAAGTCATGTTGTAATACTTCGACGGAGGAATGTTCATGCGGTTTGCATGAATCTGACATTTGTGGCATTGCCAGACAAAGCCAACACAATCCTCCTCCATGGTTGACCAGTAATAGCCCTATCTGAGAATTTTCCGCGCTAGCATCACCTCGCTCATATGCGCTCCGCACTCTCCTCCATGGATGGCCTCCATCAGGCGCTTGGATTCTTCAGCATCAACACACAGTTTGTGCATCCCGAGATGACCCCTCTTGTACAGTTTACTCCCGCAGACGATGAACTGAGCAGCCATTTTTCGAACTGCCCTCTTATCTTTGGCATTTGCCCCTGGTGGATAAGCTTCCTTTTCCAAGAAGTTCCAGATGTCGTAATACCAGGGGTTATGATCTTGTACCTCATCTATGGCAGCAATCAGCTCGTAGGCTAGCACGAATTTATGTTCAATGATGATCGGACACATCCAGACTCCGAAAGGGATGTCTATCATAGAAGATAGAGTTGCTAATGAATCAGCGAACCTGTTGTTCTCTCTTAACAGATGAGCGAAGTTCAGCTTCTCAAACTGAGGAATCAGAATGTCCAAGGTCTGGTGATAGATTCTCATCTTTTCTTCTTTAACTTTCCAATCTCCTTTAGCTTGAGATACAACAAGGTTCGAGTCCCCGATGACATCCAACCGTTTTGCCCCTAGTTCCAGGGCGACTTCTAGTCCAGCAATACATGCCTCATACTCTGCCTCATTGTTTGACACTTTGAACCGGAGTTTGAATGCTAAAGGTATACGGGAATTATTGGGCACTATTAGCAACACCCCTATCCCATACCCATATTGGTTTGACGCTCCGTCAAAGTACATCGACCAAGTCTCTTCTTCAACATGCAGAATGGCCTCATCTGGGAACAGATATTCAACTGTTTCATCTCCTTCCACTGGGTGATCGGCTAGGAACTCCGCCACCGCTCTCCCTTTCACTGACTTGCACGTCATGTTCTTCAGATCAAATTTGGAAGCAGAAGCAACCAACGAGCTAGCCTACCCGTAAGTGCTGGTTTCTCGTAGAGATATTTGATGAGATCTAATCTCGAAACTAGTATTACAGAGTGAGCTAACAAGTAGTGCCTTAGCTTCTTGGTAGCCCATACTAAGGCCAGACAAGCCTTCTCCAGCGGAGTATAGCGGGTCTCATAATCCAGCATTTTCTTGCTCAGGTAGTAGATAGCCTTCTCCACTTTGTCCACAGACTCCTGTGCAAGCATGCAGCCCATTATCGTTTCAATCACTGATAGGTACAGAATCAACGGTTTCCCCGGCTCAGGTGGTGACAACACGGGTGGGTTCTGTAGATATTGCTTGATCTGTTCAAAAGCAACCTGGCATCGGTCGTCCCATTGGAACTTCTTTCCTTTCTTCAGGAGACCAAACAGTGGTCCACAAGTCAAGGTTAATTTTGCAATAAACCGTCTTATGAATTGCACTTTGCCCAGAAAGCCTCGCACCTCCTTTTCAGTCCTCGGTGGTGACATTTCTAAGATGGCCTTGATTTTAGAAGGATCGACCTCGATACCCCTTTATGTGATCAAGATGTAATAACCCCGACCTCCGATTAATGCTAATTCATGATTAATTATGTTTAACAGTAATTTAGGAAGGATTTGGGATTTATTTGCATATGTATTGCGTTATTTATGTGTTTCTATCTGTTTGCCATAAAACGATTTGTTCATGTCTTTGACTTTAATTTGCGAATTGAAAGCCTTATCGGCGCCCGATTCCGAAATTGATTAATATTTTATGTTAGTTAGATTTTATGTGAATTTATGGTAAATTTAGTTGAAATGTGATTTGGTATGATTAAATTGGATTAAATAATGATTAATTACATAGTTTGACTTATTTACCTTAGTGCCATCTAGTGGGCCACT
The DNA here is from genome assembly GCA_030407325.1 of Camellia japonica. NCBI lineage: Eukaryota > Viridiplantae > Streptophyta > Magnoliopsida > Ericales > Theaceae > Camellia > Camellia japonica. Next base: position 21,705,555 of record JAPPVO010000003.1, read on the forward strand.
TGTATTACACCTTGAGGCTTGTATTACACTTGATCACACAACATTTCCTTAGCCATTTTGAGACCCATAACCGACTAGAGAGAGAGAGAGAAAAAGGAGATAGCTTCATTCCATTGTGAATTGGCTTAGAGAACTTGAAGAATTGAAGTATAGATTGCAAATTGAGCTTGTGTATCTTGCATTGAGGACCTAAGGTAGGATAATTACCTTCTTGGTTATGAATTCTAGTCTTATGTTGCATGGTACATGGAAGTCTAGAGATTAAAGTCAAGAATTGGTTTAGATTGTTGAATTGAAGCTTAAATCATGCATGCATGTGCATATCTTGAAGTTTAGAGTTGTTTTCATGGAAATTCTTGCATGCATGTCCATATTGTTGTTTTAGTCCATGAATTCATCATGTTCTTGAGGAAATTGACTCTTTTGAACAAGTATTTAAAGCTTTGAAGTTGTTTAAATTCATGCATGTTACATATCCATCATGTTCTTGAAGTTTTGTTTGAAATGGTGTTTAATTGAACTACCTTTGGGCTTTGATTTCTCAAATTGATCTTTAAAACATGTCATATTATGAGTTTACAAGTGTTTTCCAGAAAATTAGCCCAAATGGATCGAATTTGATGCATTGTAGTTGAGTTTTGAGCTTGAGGTTCAAATCTGGAAATTCCAGATTTTGGACTCACGCTCGAGCGAAAAACTCCACGCTCGAGCGTACATACTGAGTTCATGCATTACGCTCGAGCGGGTAAAATGACGCTCGAGCGGGAATTTCGTGTATCCAGTACTTTGCCTGTGTTTGTAGTCTGCTCGAGCGAGGTAATGCATGCTCGAGCGAGGACTTGTGTCTCACGCTCGAGCGGGTATCGAGCGCCCATCGAGCGTGAATTTCTTGCATCCAGTACTTTTACTGTAGCTTGCAGTCCGCTCGAGCGGGGTAATACACGCTCGAGCGGATTCCTTTTGTCTGCATGTCCGCTCGAGCGTAGAAAGTCATGCTTGAGCGGGAACCCTGTTTCAGCAAAATTTTGAAAAGTGTTTTAAAGTGCATCCTTGCATCCTCATTCCATCCTAGGCATTCCTAGGCCATGTTTAAGACTCTATAGTAAAGGTAAGAGATTAGAAACACACTAAGAGCCAATGAAATAAGTTTTGTACAATTAGAACGTGTGTTTCAAGTGTGTATCTGTTATGTGCTATGTAGGTCACGTGCCGCGTCCTGTTTGACCTATCTGCTTCGTCTATCTGATTCAAGATCAACTGTGAGTAATAACTTAGTAAAGTTATGTTCAACTGTATCTACTTGCTGTGTGATGAAACAAGATCTGTTTTCTGAAATGATATTTCTGTATGAATGAATGGTTGTCCAATGTTTTCTGAAATGTATTCGTGACATTCTTAGCCTCAAATATGTTATGTTTCGTCCCTTTATGGGCCAACTGTACGTCTCATGAGCCAACTATTTATGGATCCTTACGTCCTTTTATGGGCCAACTGTACGTCTCATGAGCCAACTGTATCGTCTCCGTGGACGTGAGTCAACTGTTTGCCTTTATGGCCGTCCCTTTATGGATCAACTGTTTGCCTTTATGGCCGTCCCTTTATGGGTCAACTGTATCTGTGAGAGCTAATGAATGTATCACGTATGCTTATGCATGACTTATGATTTCTGAATATGATCTGGACAAATATGATTTTGATATGAACTGAATTATGATTTCTAAATCTGTATGGACTCATTCATTAAAACCCCTTTACTCTGTTATTGTTCACTAGGCTTTCGCTCACAGCTTACTATATATATGTAGGTGAGCCGGCGTATGACCAGGGCCAGAATTGACGGCCTTCTGTACTGTTTTTGCCAGCCAACTATTGTGCCTCCCGAGGAGGTTCCGATCGAAGCCTATTGCCATGGCTGTTTTCCTTTTGTATTCATGCTAGTCTCTGTATATGTTTTGTAAGACAGATCTTGGGATGTAAATAGTGGTGTCCTGGACTGGCATGTTTATGTTTATATAAATAAATTTTGAAACATTCTGTCCCATGCATGTTATCACAGCTCATTGGACCTTGTCTATTATGTATTAATGCTTCCGCAGCCCCTTATTAATTGCTAATCTGTATAGAGGCCTTTGGTAATCTACGGATTACTAGCCGGTTACGGTGCTAAACCTACAGGGGCGGGTTTGGGTCGTGACACAAGAACCCCAACATTTTCCCTACTGTAACACCAAATGTATATTTCTGAGGATTCAGCCGCAACCGATACTCTCTAATCTGTTGGAAGAATTTCTACAAGGCGGTGTAGTGGCCCTCTCTTTCCTTGGACTTGACAATCATGTCGTCCACTTACACCTCAAACTCTTTATGGATCATATCATGCAAAATTGTGGTCGCAGCTCATTGATACGTAGCCCCGGCATTCTTCAGCCCAAATGGCATCACTCTATAACAATAGGTTCCCCACGGGGTGGTGAAAGCAGTCTTCTCCCTGTCTTCGGGTGCCATCAAAATCTGATTGTAGCCTGAAAACCCATCCATGAACGAAAGCAGCGCATGCCTCCACTAATTCGTCGATATGCGGCAGAGGAAAGTCGTCATTCGGACTGGCTTTGTTCAAATCCCTGAAGTCCACACATACCCGAATTATGCCGTCCTTCTTCGGCACCGGAACTATATTGGCCAACCAAGTTGGATATTCAGATACCAGCAGGAACCTTGCGTCAATTTGCTTGGTGACCTCTTCTTTGATCTTCAGAGCCCAGTCCGGGCGGATCCTTCGGAGCTTCTGCTTAACAGGTCGGGCCTCTGAGTCAAGAGGGATCCGGTGCTGTACAATCTCAGGATCAATTCCAGGCATGTCTTCGTAGGACCACGCGAAAACATCTATGAAATCTTTTAATAAAGCGACTAAGCACTCGCGCTCCTTCGAAGACAACGTGGACCCGATCTGGACCAGCCGCGAGTCCTTCTCAATTGTGGTGATTTCATCAACCAAGGATTTTACAAACCTCTCCTGCTCTTGATCAAGCAAATATTGCAAAATCGGAGGAATTTCTTCCTCGTCGTTTTCATCAAAATTTTGAAAATCTTGATTAATACAATAAATTAAAGGCATAGAAAAGTACTCAGAAGCCACAGCCGTACCATTCTTATTAATAACATCCAGTCCGCCTGATTCCTCTATTACAACAGACTCAAAGGAAAAAGAAAAAGATGACCTGGACAGGACAGTGGCATCCGCGTTATCACCCCCAAGAATACCGAACTCAGACTCAGACGAGCTGGAACCTGATTCCAACTCCACAGACTCAGTGGAATCAGATTCTGGCTCACTACCTAACCCAGTGCTGCTCGATAAAAAGCCCTCCTCGTATTGCCAAACGAGGGAGGGTACGATAGATGCATCGAGAATGCCTGAAGATGGGCCCACAGCCGCTTCATTCCCGATCATGAAAACTGAAAAGTTATCCCCCAAGCACCCCGGTACGATCTGAGGATCTGAGAGGAGACAAGCCAGTGCTACCCCCATCTCAAATTATGTGCTCTCAGAATCCTCCTCCTTGCACTGCTCAGCCTCAGCTGGTGGGTCTGTCTGCTATTCGGCAACTTCATCCCCGGACAATTGCAAGTCAAAAAAAATCTCAAACCCCGGCAAGTGCCGCCTTTCTGCATTTAGCCATGGCTCTGGGAAGCCGCAGAATGGGAAGTCTTCCCCCTCCCGGAGAAAAGCATTCGTTCAGGGTCCCCTGGATAGGTCGGTACACCAACTCATAATGCTTCCCAACCTGCTTTGCGCTGGCTCTTCCGGCCATCTCTCTTCCTTTCCTCGCCCAATCCTCTTTGGTAGGCAGATAACCTAAGCCAAAGGTATATGGGTTATGCGGCACTTTGGCCGATGCTGTAACGCCCTTCCGGCCACTCCGCCCTAATCCCATCCCGGGCATGTGCTGAAGCTTGTTCATAAGGTAGACAGATTGTGTGCTGACGTATAGCCCCTCATCAACAGTTTACATGTTCTGTACAACCCGGGCCTCAGCTAGGGTAAATCCTGACAAGAATACATCCTCCGTGCCATGCTCAATCTCTAGAACTAGTGTAGAAACCTCTGGCGGCGGATGTATCGAAGAATTCCCAAAAACGATTGCCACCCCCTTCCCGTGGGGGTACTTCAGCATTTGGTGCAGGGTGGAAGAGACAGCCTTTACCTGGTGCAGCCACGGCCGCCCTAGGAGTAGATTGAAGGTGGCCAGGACATCCAAGACATGAAAGTCAATATCCTGTTGCCCCGGACCAACCTGAGTCCGAATCTGTACAATCCCCATCACCTCTCGGCTGGTATTATCATAGGCCCGTATCACCTAGGCCATCGGCACAAAATCCGCGGGCTTTAACCCGATAGCATATGCCGTTCTCGATGGACACGTTGATAGTAGATCCCATGTCAACAAGGACCACCGGTATCCATTTCTCTCTACACTCCACAGAGATGTAGAGTGGTTTGTTATGATCTGAGCCCTCAGGCGGCAGTTCCTTGTCAGTGAAGGTCAAGGTCGGGGAAGCTCCTCCCGAGAAAACCAACCCTACCAACTACTCAGGAGTTGTATCGATTAAAAGTTTCGCCTTGTCCATTGCAGAAAAGACAGCTTGTCTGTGAACTCTTGAGGCCATAAGCAGTCCCCAGATGGAGATGTCTGCTTAGATTTTCTTAAGCTGCTTCAACACAGCCTCCTCCTCGAGCAATTTTTCTTTCTGTCTCTCTGCTTCTTTGTCCTTTCCGGACGCCTCCGGTTGATCCAAGTGTGGGGGCCTGAAATACCGCCCACTTCTGGTCATATGGTCAACCTCCTCAACATACCAGGTGTCATCTGGTTGGTTCTGTCCCCAATCTTCGTCAGTGTGGGCAAGACGTAAGTCATCGTCTTCCCACCACATCCCGTCAACAACCGACAGACAACTGTCCGGTTCCGTTGTAACTGTTCTTGTGCTCATAGCACACTCTGTCCCCGCAGGGGCTTTGGCTTTCCTAGCCCTCTCAAGATCCTCGATCTTTTCCTGCTCAAGCCGCTTCAGTGCAGCCTCCTGTTCAGCGTCTATTGTACTCAAACTGCCCGGATCCCGAGCAAAATTCTTAACACCGGTGCTCTTCGGCGATGCTTCTTGATTCTCGACCATTCCGGCCACTGTTGATATCCCAGCTTCTGATTGCCCTCGTTCTGGCTGAGGCGCCTCAACAACATCTGGCTCTTCGCTGAGCCACCCAGTATTCACTGCTGACCCGTCCAGATCAAACCTATTGACAGCCACGTCCCCCGGATCCTATTCATTAAAGAACTGAAGGTTGGCAATATCCTCTTCCAACTCTGCTAGGTCATCTAACCCCTGACTAGGTCCATCCTCCCGAACCACACTGATATCTGCCCCAGTTGGAAACTCTACCCCCGGCTTAACCTGATCTGTTGATGTGATATAACCACTCGAGTTGTATGCAAAGCTCCCAGACCCCTCAGGCTCTGAATTAACATTCCCATCTGCCTCCAAAGTCATCCCTAGTTCTGTCTTCGACAGTTACCACCACCGGTTCAGGTTGGTTTAGGGAGGTGCTTAACATGTACAAGTCTGTGCTGTCTGGGATGAACACCTCAGGCTTGGGTAGGAGGGAGGGAGTGATGTATATGCTTGGGTCATATGGAATGGCCGCGGTTTGGATCAGGTTGATGCGTTTGGGTGGTGGAGCTTGGTTATGTGGTGGGAGTGGGTTGGTGGTGACATTCAGCTTCTCCGGAGGCACGATCACCCTGTTGTCAATAAGATCCTGGATCTCATGACGCAATCTATAGCATTGGTCAGTGTCATGACCGTGTTGTTGGTGAAACGCACAATATTTGGCCGGGTTATGGGAGGAAGGAAGTTTGTCTGGTAATGGCTGCGGCTCCAGGGGCTTCAAGTGCCCTTTCTTGATCAAAACCTCCAGAGCTTTGGACAGAGACATGTATAGTGAAGTAAAGGTTCTCTGGCCTCGGGGTGGATATCTGCTGTTTGTGAGCTGGTTCCGGACGCACCGGTGAAGGGTGTAGCTGTAAGTGTTTTTGGAGTGGTGGTGGTGACCATGCCCACATCAAAAGTTCTGGCAGCTGCAGCATTACTCGTGCCTGCATTTGAACTGCAGGTAAATGCCCTCTTGGGCTGCTATCTCTCGTGGTCAATAAGACCCTATTTCATAGCGTCCTCAATCTGTACCCCGATCTCGTGTAAATCCGCAAAGGTGGGAAGGGGTAAAACGATCATTTTTTACATCAGCTTGGGTTGGAGGTTGCGCACAACCATCCGTATCTGATCCTTGTCGACCGGCCTGATGGTCATCATAGAAGCTTTGGCCCTCCAATGGGTTACAAAGTCGGAGAAGCCCTCTTTCGGCTCTTGTCTAGTTGTCTCGAGATCACGAGTTGTGATCTCGATCTGCGTATTGTAGGAGTATTGAGCTATGAAGGCCTCAGCCATCTCCTCCCAGCTTCTCTTGATAGAGTCCTCCAGCTTTGCGTACCAAATAGCCGCAACACCCAACAAGGTCCGGCCGAAGAGGGAAAGCTTTTGCAATCTGGAGAGGCCCATTGGCCTTAGGATATCTAAGAACAAACGCAGGTGTACCATGGGATCCCCAGAACCGTCAAAATGGTCTATATGCAGCATTTTGAATCGGTCTGGCAGAGTCACCACCGAATCGGTGTATCCATCCTCTATGTCTGGAATGGAATTAAAGCCTTGAGCTTTTTTTAACAGGTTTTCTAACTTGCTCACTTTCAGCGTTGTTGGATCCACCTCAAATTCAAATGGTGCATCCACTAGATTAGTCGGTGCTTTGGACAGCTGAGGTAGGATTGGGGGTGGAACTGGCCCCGTTGGGACGTCCGTATTTTCCTGGATGTTTGCAGTCTCCCCGAGTGTTGGAACTCTAGGTGGGGGTGGGGGTGGATACGAAGCAGATGCTCCGGCTTGCTGTGGTTGTTGCTGTTGCTGAAGTCTGGCAATCAGCTCTGTCTGTTGAGCCACAACCTCGGCCTGACGCGCGGCAAACTCTGCCTGGCGGGCGGCATCCCACTGCATGGCTTGCATAGTCTCTTGGAGCTGACGCATCATGTCCTCCATACTTGCCATAAGGTGCTGATCTGACTGAACAACAGGTATATCTGTCTCTGCGGTAGAAACGGAAACCTCAGCCCGACTACTCACTAGCGGGGTGGATAAGGACCACTGATCTGGAAACCGCTGTACTGATGAACTGCGCCTAACTGACCTCCGTCTAGTAACCGGGGGTAACAAACAGAACACTGCTTGTCCATCTATCAGATCCTCGAATCGATGAAGTCTTCGACCTCTGATCCAAAGTGCTTGGGGAATATCTGCCTGGTCGGAAGCAATGATGCTAAACTACCTTGCAAAAAGATAAATAAAGCATAATAAGGAAACAATAAGCAGAAAAACGGACAGCACTTCGGCTTAAAATAAAGACAACACACAGTTGGCATTGTAAGCTGAACACACTGTTCTCAACACTGATCACTGTTTCCAAATCACTACCCCAAATCTGATACCCTCAAGTAAACTAATTCCCCCAAATACTGATGTCCGCAGACTGATACCCAGACTTGTAAACTGATACATACAACCCTGTAGAGACACACTCTGACAGCACATATCAAGCAAGTAAGAGCCAAAACACCCCTATGGAGGGGTAGGGTTTCCCTGTCCTATCTTGTCAGGAGCTAGGGTTTCACTACGCACGCAACGGTTTCAAACAACCTACAATCGGGTAAGCAACCTGTCCTAGTTTGGAATGGTCACTATAGTTTCCGATATGCACTAGGTCGAATGGTCAAAAAGGGTGCCTCGGTAACAACCGAGGTTTGTGTTCCCATCGTGGCAGAGCCCGTAACCGGTCAGCCTTATGGCACGCTTTTCCAAGCAAGCCTCTGGCAAACCGTTCAGGAATAGCAGATGGCAAACACTATGACTTAGGCGCACCTATGCAAATGCAATGCAAAGAAACACATAAGTGTAAACAAAACAACATATCATGATGTTCAAGTCAAGTTCTCTAAATCCCCAGCAGAGTCGCCAGAAACTGTAGACCACCCGAACTCGCTCCGCGCGCCCCCCTTTTGGAGAGGGCGCGAATTGTAGTTCTAGCTACTACAGTTCGGACTCTTGTCACGGTTCTGAATCTAATCTCACAAAGTGCAACGTAAGACTGATAAATCACCAGAGAGTCCAAATCCGACAAATCATTTTGGAAAATCGATTTTAATCAAAAAGCACCAAACATGGACTACTTTGCCAGATTTCAGAGTCGCCACCTAAATATTTTGTTTTGGGAAATTTAGGAAATCCTGACTCGTGCCTAAGGCCACATGTCTGTCATCACCAAAGTTGCCTCAGCTCGGGAACTTGGGTACGAGAGAGGAAGGTCCTGAAATGAGCACCCCCGCTCGCTCGATCAAAGATCGGCCTCTACTAAACATGATATGTTGTTTTTGTAAACACATGTGTTCTTATTCCGGTTTATTAGCTATCTTTACTATGTGATGCGCACAGCATACAAGTATAGACTAGATCACTCAACTTGGAACAAAACATCTCATGCTTGTTTGTGAAAATGGTCTGGAAGTGCTACTCGTAAGTAGGCTAAGATGCGGATTTGCCACCCTCAAGTGGGCTTAGAAAAACATGATTTTGCCACTTCAAGTGGGCTTAAAACTCACATTTTGATGAATTGTTCCAATTCAAGCAATGAAGCCTTCATCCACAGGCATTCACACAATTATAGCAGTTAAGCACATAGCCTCATGGCAAGCATGCTAAACATGGCAACACTTACACACATGCAAGGATGCTAAAGCATAAACACTCACAGTGTACTCCGAGCCAAAACAGAAGCTAGTTAGAAATCATGCATGATCCTAGCTATGTTAAGATACCTAATGCAACGCATGCAAAAATGCAACTAAAATAGGCTCGGCTATCTAAGATGACATATGAACGCTACACTTGATACATGTATTCAAATAGGAATTGAAATACAATGCAGTTTGAATGATGCACCGAGCCCGATGCATACAAGACAAAATGAATGATGCACGCATGCAAACATAAGTATGCTAATTGAAACATGCCCTAAAACTAACCATCAAAAGCTGGTAAATAAAAGGGAGAAAGACGCGGGGTTGAAAGACATTCACACACACACGCACCCTTATTACAATATTGTGCCCTCTCGACGGAGGGTTCGAATAAATCAACTAACTAGCTACGCTAAGCTAATTAATTACAAACCGAAACTAATTAACTAACAAGTTAACTAATTACAAACACAAATGAATAGCTAGGTGCATTAACTACTTAAGTACAGAACCAAATAGTTAACTAGCTAAGTAAAGCAGTTAAAATGAGCCTCGGGGCGAGGGGTGCACGCATGCTCGGTCGGCTTCGCTTGGAAATCCACTACCGTGCCTCATGATGCCTCTGTTTGCACTCTTTTGGACCTCTGAAAATTGTGCCAACTCCCAGATGCTTGTGATCCACCTTAGGAACATGCTGAGGGGTGGTCGGCCAAGAGGAATGGCCATCGGCCACTTTTGATAGCCGATCGACAGACTTGGTGATCGGTCGGCAGCTTTGATGGCCGGTCGGCCACTGCTTCCTGCAATTTCTCCTTTATGCTGCAACAGAGCACAAACAGAGACATGGCAGTGTATTTGTAAGGTATGTGTGCACAACCACCCTCCCTATCATTCCTCAAGCTCAAGGGAGTGCAGTACTCGACTCTCGAGCCACCAATCATGCATCTCAATGCATGATGGCCAAAGAGTCGAGCTTGCACAATTTCGATGAATGCACAAGTAATACATAGGACTCGATGAGCCTATACCTCTATCATGCTTTGATCAAGAGGGTCGGCGACAAAGAAATGAGGCGCGTTTCATCACTTCAAGTATGAAATGCCCCTCGTTTCTCGTGTTTGGATTAACATCCAATCCAAACACAATGCAAAGACAACATGCAAACAACATGCAATGCAAGAACATGCAAACAACATGCTATTCTACCAATGCTAGAATGACATGCACAAGATTCTACCATGCAAACAATGTATGCGAGACATGTTCGGAGGCCAAGAACGTCAAAACCAGTAAAGAGCATCATACAAGTGGCATGCAATACAATGCTCCATGGACTTAAACCACATATGGACAGACCTAAGAGGCTCCAAAACAGTGGCCAACACACCAAAACTTAGGCACAAAAGGGGCAAGAACACATGCTCATGTGATGGCTCATCAACTAGGCATAAGGGTCAACTTTCAAACACAATGAAGAAGTGACGAATATGAGAGCATGGCATAGGTGCAAGCACTGAAATCATGTGAGAAATGATGACATATCATGCAAGCAACACAAGCATGGCATGCTAGGGCCCTTAAGCATTAAAGCTAATGAAGTACACATCACTAAGGCTATATAATGCGATGCTCAATGGACTAAACCAACCCTAAATAGTCCTCATGCATGCCAAAATAATGGCCAAAATGCTCTGAAATGCTAGCATTGAAAGCAATAAAATGCATGCTTATGCATTGGCCCATGAATAAGGCATAAAGGTGCAACTCTTAAGAGCACTTAAAGAGTGAAGAACATGGAAGTGCGACAACACTATATGCTCTGAAATATCATTCCAAATGATGTCAAAATATGCACATATGACAAATGAGGCATGCTAGGAGGCTTAAAGCTTAAGGCTAGCAACGGTACTTGCACCATAGCCATATCAAGCAAGCCCCAAAGGGCCAAGGTGACTCAACACAGTCCTAAGGCAGGTCAAAACAAGGCCAAAACATGCTTGAACATAGCCAACACATGCTAGAATTAGAGGCATGAAGCATGGAGCATACTAGGCCAACAAAGGGGATTACACTACAAGTGTGAAAACCAAGCAAGAGATGACTCTACCAACCAAAATCAGAGTTAAGGCCTGTTAAATAATGGCCAAGAACATGCTGAGATGGAACCAATACATGCTAGAAAGGTGAGCTAAAACCTTAAGCATACAAAGCTAGTTTGCAAGGATTACACTACAAGTGTATAAAGCATGCAAGGGTGGCATAAACTAAGCCAAAACAGAGGTATGCCATACTGAAATAAGGCCAAAAATAGGCTGAGATGGAGCCAAAACAAGCTTAACAAGCATGCTACTTTGATGAGCCATCAACACAAGCACACAAGAAAAGAGGAGGGGGGACAACCCCCACCCAATTGGAGCCTCAAAACACACTTTCTACCACTGAAAATCCACTGGATTTCAGTGGCTAAAAGGGCAAGAGAAGGCTAAAACAAAAGCTTCAAGGGATGGCTCAAAAGCCTAGCAAATAAGGCATACAAGGGGGTGAAACACCCCCAACACCAAAGAAGCCTCAAACAAACATTTTAAGCACTTGAAAATGAAGCTTTTTGCAATTTAAAGTTAATCCTAAAACATCATGCAACTAGGGCCAAAGACTTAATCAAAAATAAAGCTATAAAGAGGATGAAGACTCACCCTTGAAGAACAACTTCAAAGCAGCAACTTCTGAGGCAAAACCAAGCTTAGGAGCTTCAAACAAACCTCCAAGAACCTCAGCTCAAGAGTGAAGGTGTTTCACTAGGTGCTTTAGTGCAAAAGTGTGAAGAAAAACCACTTTAAGTCACAAACAAGTGCAAATATAGAAAGAGAGGGAGAAATATAGAGAGAGAGAGAGATATCTTATCTCTAATGCAAATTTCAGAACCTCTGGAAAGCGAGAGGGACCTCCCCTCTTATAGAAATCCAAGTCTCAAGCTTGTTGAACAAGCTAAAGGCTTGGTTCAATCCCTCAATACACATGTATGGAGGATGAGTTCTATGCTCACCAGCTATCACAGTTGGCAACAAAATATTTACAAAAACAAATAAAAAGGCCTCGGCCAAAAAGTATGGCCGACCGGCCAATAAAGGTGCCCACCGGCCATCAGTGATGTCGACCGACCACCACTGATAGCCGATTGAAAGAAGGAATGGCCGATAGGCATGAGGCCTGGCCGATGGGTTGTAGGGCTGGCCAACAAGCCACCCTCTTCCCTCAGAAACAAAGCCACAAGCTCTTGGTCCACAACCAAGCACAACATAGATAAGTTGAGAGGCTTCAAGGCAAGGCGCGCAGCCGAGACCTTCAGAAACTCAAAACGAACACAAGCATGGATGATCATCGAGTGTTCAAACGATGACGTCCAAGTCTTGAGGACGGTCAAAAATGGGGTGTCTACACACGGACACATTGAGGGAAGTACTTATCATAGAAAATTTCCAAGAATTTCGTCCAGTTAACATCTTTATGATTCTCACGCATTAACATCCACCATCTTCTTGCTTCATCTTCTAGCATAAAGGTGGCTAGAAGTACTTTCTGTGTCTCTGAACAAAGAAATACTTCAAATAGCTTTTCGATGCCGAGAACCCATGCTTCGGCCTTTAGCGGGTCTAATCCCCCATGGAACTATGGTGGTTTCATTTTCTTAAACTATTTGGTGAGAGGAATTATCCGGTCATCATTCTGTAAGTTTGGCACAAGAGGTACCGGAGGTGGAGGTAGAGGATGTGGTTGCTGCCGCTGTTGTTGCCACTGTTGTTGTTGCCTCAATGTTTCTGCCATTTCCTGAATCAATCTTTCCATTCTATCCATTCTGGCAGTAGGAGACTCTTCTATCTCATCACCTCTTGTTCTCACCATCTGATTAGATTTGCATTGTACTTTATACACAAGATTCACAGGTATGCATATACTAAAGAACATACATATTCAAATAATTTGCAATGCAAGCAAATCACATACTTATAACACATAATCGTTCACATTAAAACATTTAAGTGTATTCTAAATGCTTTCAGATTCATACTTATCACATGAATGCATCCTAGATCTTTTCTAGACGCTTATTGCTCATTTGGATAAGTGTGAGAGTTATTAACTCATGCTCTGATACCACTCTGTCATGACCCGAACCCGCCCCTATGGGTTAAGGACATAACCGGCCAGTAATCCAGGGATTACCTACGGTCTCAAACCAAACAAGACATATCTCATCAGAGTAAAGGGGCCAAACGGAAGCAAATTTAAAACTTTTGTCCATAGAGTTGTGCTTACATGGCACACCATAACAATCCATATATATATATATATATATGTTAATAACTCACATCAAAGGAATAATAACACAAGGTTCTGTACAAACAGGATCATTCAAGTCTAAGTCAGTCAAACCCAAAGTTTATATACAACAGTAATCCGGTGTTTTCTCCAATATAACAGAACTATATCAAAAGAACAAAAGAGGCGAAGACAAGGCTCGTGCATGAGACGTTTGGGCTGACTCTTCAAAATTTTGACTGTTTCTCACATATTTCACCGAGGCTGTGTTTGGACATCCCTTGGCTCACCTACATACACATGAATGAGCATGAGCGAAAGCCCAGTGAATAATATCAAATAAGGAAGATATATGAATAATTTTTGAAATAGTTACATCAGACGGCCTTGGGCCCAATTCATGTTTCTATTTAATGTATCAATCGACTAAAGTTCTAGACGTATCAAACAGCCTCGGGCCCAATTAACTTATACCCGACGGCCTTTGGCCCATCCATTCATGTCTAACAGCCTTTGGCCCAATCGTTCGTATCCGATGGCCTTTGGCCCAATCGTTCATATCCGACGGCCTTTGGCCCGATCGTTCATATCAAACGGCCTTCGGCCTAATCATTCATGTCAAACAGCCTTCGGCCCAATCATTCATGTCAAACAGCCTTCGGCCCAGTCAATTGTATCCAACGGCCTTTGGCCCAATCATATGGCATGACAAATATTTGTCCCCAATTCAATATAACAAACTTATAAGACTTATATGGAAGTAAGCAATTGAACAAATAACATACTTCAGATATCTTTATTCAGATATTACTCACAGTGTTCTGCCGGCAAATTTGCCCCCGTGCTTGACCCTACACATTTCATGAACATAATGGGTCACAAACGATTCATTTTGTTCTTAATTCATACATCCCTCTTAGGCTTCTTTCTTATTCTTTTATTTCATTCACAATGCTTAATGCATGCCTAAGAGTGCTTAGAAATGAAAAAGAACGGAAAATGAAACACGAAACATCTTTACAAAATTTCAGAAACAAGGTTCCCCGCGCGAGCGCAGCAGGTTTCCCCGCTCGAGCGGACCCCCTTTGGTCTGCAAAAGTTCTGGTTGCCTCAAATTTACGCTAGAGCGTGACTTAGGACGCTCGAGCTGAGGGTCAAACATATGCCTTGGATGCTCGAGCGTGATTCTCCCCGCTCTAGCGGATGACCATGTTTGCAAAACTGCTGGGAGCTAGCATTTCACGCTCGAGCGGCCATTACCCCGCTCGAGCGGACATGCTGAATTCTGGGTTTTCCAGAATTGTTTTTTAGGCTCAAATTCAACATTCAAAGGTTCCCAAGCTCGAATTAAGGTATCAAAAACATGGGAAGTGATCACATAACATGAGAGCATAGGAGATTCAAGACCAATTATGTAAAACCAAGATCAAATTCCCAAATTAGTCAACATTTCTCTTGTTATGATCAAAACCCATGCATTCAAACTTCATATTCCCATTAATCAAACATGCATGTAAGTTTTGACTTCCAATTCTATTCCAAATGGTACAAATAAGGCTTATGATCATGGAACTTATGAAAATCATGCATGCATGTGAGATTTGGTGCCCAATTCTTCTTGTTCAACATGATTCATGCTTGAATATACAAAATTATAGCAATTATGCACATGCATGTTCATACAAGCTCCCAATTCAACAAATTCAATTCAAGTTATGCTCTTGATCACAAACAAACCTTGAATTTACAAAATTACAAATTCAAACTTATGAACTCATAACCAATTATTCACCTAGAGGCTCAAATCTTCCAAATTATGGTTAATTCTTGAGTGTAGCTTCAAGATCACCAAGTTCCTTAGTCAAATCTCTATCTTGAGCTCTCTCTCTCTCTCTAAATTTGGCCCTCTCTCTCTCTAGAGTACAATTTTCATATGTTAAGCTCCAAACAAAATGGTGAGTTCAAGAGTATATGGGCCTATTTATATACACACCTCTAATCAAATTCCATTAACACTAATTAGCTAAGCATTATTAAATTAATTTAATCTGATTAATTCGTTCCGAATCGATTTCCAATTAAATTTCACCGTGGGTTCTAAAAATTATGCTGGTCATAATGGCGCAGCCAATTTCGGTTTCTATGGCCGATATGGCCCTCAATTTTCAGTTTCTAACAGCAAGTTGAACAGATTTTCCTACGGTGAACAAATAGAAATTCAAAACCATATATATTCATATAAATGGCACTCAAAATCATATCAAACACATAATCACAATCACAATTAAGATTAATTAGCATAATACGGACCAGGGTTATCACAAGTGCGTGTTCCGCCCCTTTACTTAACTTCTCCCATGCATTTCTGTGGTTCCATTTTATTTTCTAGAGGCCCGCCATGTTGATTTTTCTCTCGACAATGTCCAAGCCAACTCCCTCCTCATTGCTACTATGATACGCCCAGGATTTCTACCCGTGTGGAATGAATAAAGCATGTCCAGCGTCGTCTATCAGCCGAACAGGGTCCTTAGACAGTTCGGAATGGACCAGGGTATCCCACATGCCCCTTCCCTTCAAACCTATTTCCACCGGAGCTTTCAGCGGTTTGCCCGTGACTATACTGCTCTACTTGTGGAGGGCTTAGGCTTCATGGAGCTTCCTTCACTTGGGAGAGAGGGCGCCTTTACTCCCAGCCACAGACTATTTTGGCACTGCAACCTTAATTCTTTCTTCAATTTTTGTGACAATGCTCCCGTCGTTCCTATGATGGAACCCATCCCGTAGCCCGACTTGTCCCTTCATCTGCCCTTTGGCCGAGGGAAACAGACCAGCATATTCTGCCGCTTCAAGCTTCTATCTCGGCCTGTTGTGGAAGAGCCTCACCCGTCTGGGGCAATGTCTGTTCGACCCTTGCAGATTGCTCCTCCCCAAGTCGGCACAACAGTACGCATGGCCTACTCCCGACTGAGGGTAGCCCAAGTAGCAGTGGCACCAGTTACAGAGGCACATACCTCACCAAGCAAGAAGAGACTCCGAAGGGTATCCATACTTAGAAAATATTTTGTATTACTTCCTTGGACTTTTTATATTTACTTTAATAACCGCATGATCTTTTTCTTCTTTTTAGGGCCCATCAATCACACTACCCTCTGGTCCAGGAGGTTCTTCTGTTGCCATTGGCATTTCTTCAAACTCAAACGATGATAACAACCTTCCCATTGCTACTAGGGTCACAAGATTCAGGACTCAAAGGACAGTTTTTCCAGATGTTGAAGAGGAACCAAGTGTGAGAGCTGAACCGACTATTGAGGCCGAGCCAGTTGCCAAGGCTGAGCCAGTTGTCGAGGCTGCAGGCAATGCACAAGTTCCCCCTGCTGTGGAAGTTGCAGCTGGTCATACAGCTACTAAGGGTTTAGAGCCTTCACACCCTTTTAACTCTGTGCACTCCGGCCATTCCTCTGTTGGCAAAGATGATTTCGTACCTAAGACCCCTAGGGAAGATCCCGGCATGAGAGAGCCGCTAGAAATTGCACCACCTCCCTTCAGAGCTGCATCTGGCGGTTCCTCCCAATCTACCGAGTCTCCGTTAATTCAGCAGACTCCACTTCTAGACGTTCAAGTAGCTGAGGAGAGTACAGGTGTAGCGGTTACTGCCACTGTTCCTAATGTGGCCCCCCTAAATTTGGACCAACTTGTAGAGGTAGCTGTCACTTTAGCCGCCCACACTGTTACTGCTGTCACTGGGGTCTCTGACCCAGTTGCTTCGGCAACCTATGAACAGCTGGCAAACTTGTACCCCACTCAATTCCCAGAAGTGCCAACTGACCTTAGGGTGTCCTGTGATTTTTATACTGGGATGGATACCACTACTATTCCAGATCTAAATGTTGGAGATTATCAGATGGACGACCTCTTTTTGGAGCAACACAACAGTGCAGGCAATTTTGGCCTTTCTCGTGAGGCCAGTTCATCCGATCGCTAGCCAGCATCTACTCACTCTAATGCTGCTGGGCAATCATCTTCAGGAGAAGTGCGCCACCCTCAGACCTTTGGTCGCTCTATCAGTCTCCCTCCAATGATTGAAGCTGGCGGTGGTGTGAGAGAGTCCCCCCAGTCCTCAGAGAAAGTTTCCTTCATAAGTTACTGGGTCTCTTCCGAAGCTGCTTCCACTCTTGCTCGTATCCAAGCACTGCATCCGGACGCCTTTACTACCTTTAATGTTCCTAGATCTATAGTGCAGACGGCACTGCTGGAGTTACTTGTTGGCTTTATTCGTGACTTCGCTACCAAGCAGATCCTGATGACTCCCAGTAAGTTCGTGGAGAGTTCCAAGGCCAATCTGAGTGGCTTTGAGAGGAATGGTTTGAACCTATCATGGATGAGGGACAGGCTTCAGGCGGTTAATGGTTTCCTTGAGCATGTCGACATTGTGGCGATGATTGCATCCTTGGAGGAGACTATCAATGAGTGTGAGGGTGCCCTGGAGCAGCACCGGCAGAACTTTGCTCGGTTCAAAGAGAATGACTACTCTGATGGACTCCCTTTTGAAGGGTTTGATTTGATTTTATGTAACTCTGTGACTTTGTTATGATTTCTTTCATTTCCCTTTCTTTATTTTGTTGTTTCATCGCGCTTGGTACGCCCTTTTCTTTTCTTCTTCTCTGCCATAACTTCTTTTCAAACATTGTAATCATGTTCTAGAAGTTTGACTTTAATGGAAAGCATGGACATTTGGTAGTACTTTTGGGTTTCATTTCATCGTTTTCTTTACATTGCTTTTACATAACTTTTAAAGATAAGCAAAACTCTTGCAGTGAACAAAACTTCATCATGACTAAGCTTGTACAAGTGTAAAATTTCACTAAGTATGGAAAACTTTCCTCAGACTAAGTGTATATGAGAGCAAAAGGTTTACTAAGTGTATGACACTTTCTTTACACTTTGCTTTGGAAGCATTAACAAAGAAACTTACAACTCTTCTTCCTAAACAAAAGAAACTAAGAAAAATATTCTTTGACATACTTGGCGTTGACAGGGCCAGTTCTGAATCCATCATCTACTCTTGTTAACTTGTAGTACCCGCTGCTGCTTGCCTCAGCAACTTTGTAGGGGCCTTCTCATCTGGGTGAGAATTTGAGAATTTGATGCCCCCGCATGATTGCGTCCACTGTTTTCCATACTAAGTCCCCTTCCTTGAACTTTATGTGTTGAACAGATTGATTGTAGGCACGGGCTATGGATTACCATTGCCCACGAGGCACGATCTCTTCTTTCTTCAACTGCCTCTATGTCATTTTTCCTGCTGTCTGGAAGTAAGTGTGCTGACATAGCCATTCTTGCTGAGGGTACTGCCAACTCAACTGGTAACACAGCTTCGAACCCATACACTAGGGAAAATGGGGTTGCCTGAGTTGGCTTTTTCTTTGACGTTCTATATGCCCAGAGCGCTACGGGGAGTTGTTCAGACCATGTGCCCCCTGCTTCATCCATCATTTTACTCAGTATCCGGATGAAGGTTTTGTTTGTCGCCTCAGCTTGTCGGTTCCCTTGGAGGTAGTATGGACTAGACTTGTGGTGTTTGATCTGGTAGGCATCCAGCAGTTTTCCAACATGGCGATTTACAAAAGGAGTTCCATTGTCAGACAACATCACTTTGGGTATGCCAAACCTACAGATTATGTTCTCTCTGATGAAGTTGGCTACTCCTACCCCATCTGCCTTCCTTATTGGTATAGCCTCTACCCATTTGGTGCTAACTTCAGTTACTGCAAGTATCCATCTATAGCCTTTGGATTGCAGCGCTATAGGTCCTACTAGGTTAAATGCCCAAGTATGGAACGAATAAGGAGTCTTGATGTTATGCAGTTCAACTGCCGGTGCATGTATCAATTTCCCAAACTTCTGGCAGGATTGACATCTCCTCACAAAGTTTTTAGCATCTTCTTCCATTGTCGGCCAGTAGTAGCTGAGGTGAATGAGATGTCCATATAATCGCTGCCCTCCTTAATGTTCTGTCTTATGGGCTTCCCTTAGCACCTCATTTGCCTCATCTTTTGATAAAGCTTCTTCGGTACAACTTGCCTTGGTCAAGGAAGAAGCGGAGGGCTCGCCTCTTAACTCTGATTGCATCGACTTTGTTCTCAGGTAGTGTGCCATTTCCAAGGTAGTCGATATATGGCTGCCTCCATTCTTCACTGCTCAAGAAATGGGTTTTCCCTTCCTTAGGATGGGATTGACACTTTGTACATTGCCTCTGCAACTCAGTACTTTCCTTTTTCCATCTCTGGTCAGTAATACCCTTGTCTCTGTATCTGTTGGTATAGACTGATATCTCCATCTCCACAGGACTTAGCATGGATCTACTTAAGTCTGTAAGTTGCTTCTTGTCTACCGACGCATCTTGCCAGCAAGTTGTTGGGACCGCAAAAATATAACTCTCCTCTGAGGATGACCAATGATGCAAGTTCTGCTGGTCTGATTGTTCCTAGGCTTGTTTTCAACTGCTGGATTATATCTGTTTTCCACCCCATTGGGAAAACTGTTATATGTTCGAAGGGTACGCTGGATTTGGACATCATCAAACTTAGTGAGCAACCTTTGAACTACAGTGCGGTATGGGGCTAACAGAGGCTCATTCAAGGCAAAATCACCCATCGTTTGCTTGACAACTAACTTGGAGTCGCCCCAAATGTTCAACTTGCAGAGGCCCTTCTTTTGGGCAATAATTAGACCCAGTATCAGCACCTCATATTCAGCCTCGTTGTTTGAACACTCAAAGTCAAGCTTATATGATAGATGAAACTTCTCTCCTTCTTGACTGGTTAGTGTTACGCCAGCTCCACCTTTTCCAACTTCAGAAGCTCCATCAAACTTTAAATCCCAATAAGTCTCAATTGCAGCTGCTGAGACATGGACTTCACCTAGTAGAGGCACCTCTGTAGGTTCATGTTCACCAGATGGTAACTGGGCCAGTAAGTCTGCAAGTGCTTGGCTTTGAATAGCCTTGGGAGTAACACAAGTGATATCATATTTTGCTGAGCCAAGAGCCATCTTGCCATTCTTCCAGTCAGAACGGGCTTGCTCAGCAAGTAACGGACTGGATCACTCCAAGTCACAACCTGGATCGAGTGTGCCAAAAAGTAGCGGCGTAACTTTTGCACTGTGAAGATTAAGGCTAAACAATGCCTCTCAATTGGGGTATATCACGACTCAGTACCATTGACTTTGCGACTGATGTAATAGACTGGCTTCTCAATGCCATCTATGTTTTGGACAAGTAGGGCTCCAATAGAACAAGGAGTAAAGGTCAGGTACAGTAGTAGAGGCTTTTCAGGCTGTAGGACAATCATTGTAAAGTGGGGAGGTAAGTGCTTTCTTCACCATATCAAATGTTTGTTGGTGTTCTTGCAACCATTCAAACTTGTGATTCCCTTTCAACAGTGTCCCTTTCAGCAGTGTTCTTGCAACCATATCAATGATGGATGGGCACTCTGGTTATAACCAAATCTGCATTGCAGAGGAGGATGTCCACAAGACAGTATTCAGATGTCCTGGGAATATTGGCACCTTCGAATGGGTTAAAATGCCATTTGGCCTGAAGAATGCTAAGGCTACATATCAGAGGGCTATGAACACTATCTTTCATGACCTCATTGGAGGGTATTTAGAGTGTTATATTGATGACATTGTAGTGAAATCCCAATCCATGGAGGAGTATTTGTTTCACTTACAAGCAGCTTTTGAAAGAATGAGAAAGTTTAAGTTGAAACTCAATCCTCTTAAGTGTGCTTTTGGCGTATCATCTGGAAACTTCTTGGGCTATGTAGTACACAAGAAAGGAATACAGATTGACCAAAATAAAGCCAAAGCCATCATTGAAGCCAGACCTCCATCAAGTAAGAAAGAATTACAAAAGTTCCTTGGACATGTTAATTTTCTTCAAAGATTCATTTCTAACACTGTAGGGAAAACTAAAGTATTTTCTTCTTTGTTAAGGCTAAAAGATGAAGAGGAATTTGTGTGGGCAGCAGAGCATCAAACTGCTTTCGAAGGAATCAAAGCCTACTTGGCCAACCCTCCAGTGCTGATGCCACCAAAGGGTGATAAGCCCTTGAAGTTGTACATAGCTGCAGCAGAAGATTCATTGGGAGTTTTCTTAGCCCAAGACAATGAAGAAGGCAAGGAGCAAGCTGTTTATTACCTTAGTAGATTTCTAAATTCTTGTGAATGTAAATACTCAGCTGTAGAAAAGTTGTGCCTTGCATTGTATTTTGCTGCAATGAAATTAAGATACTATCTTTTGCCTACAACTGTCTTGGTAATTGCAACCACAGATTTGGAAGTATATGTTATCTAGACCTATGTTGAGGGGAAGAATTGGCAAATGGATACTAGCCTTATCAAAATTTCATTTAGAATATGTTCCCCAAAAGGCAGTAAAAGGACAAGTTTTAGCTAATTTTTTGGCAGACCATCCATATCAAACAGAAAGCCAAGAGATAATGGAACTTGGTATAGCTAGTGTTGAGCCATGGCAAATGTGGTTCGATGGATCAAAAGCCAATGGTTTAACTGGGATTGGTATAGTAATTAAGTCACCACAAGGGGTAGAAACTACACATGGTTTCAGAGTGGATGAAAGTACTTGTTCCAATAATCAAGCTGAATATGAAGCCTTAATAATGGGACTGGAAATACTTATTGGATTACAAGCTCATGCAGTTGACATATTTGGAGATTCTCAGTTGGTAGTTAACCAAGTGAAAGGGATTTTCTAATGTCAAAGTATAAGCATGCTTCCATACTATGTTGTTGCATTGCATCTGCTTTCTCAATTTCAGATAGCAAATGTAACTCATATCCCAAGGTTCTTAAATAATAAAGCTAATAATGTGGCTCAGAAAGCTTCGAATTTCAAGAGAAGGGATAATACTCAAAGGGACATAAGCCAAACAACATATCAGAAATTAATACCACCCTTAAATAAAAGGAATGTGGTCTTGGAAGTCAATCATAATGACTTACAAGAACAGGATTGGAGGCATCCAATAATGCAGTATCTGGTTGGCCCATCTTCGAAGGCCAGCAGAAAAATTAAATTGCAATCTATGCAATACATGATGTATGTTAATGCTCTCTACAAAAGGGGGGGAGATGGTTTATTGTTGGAATGTTTAGGCCCAAAAAAAGCGTTGACAGCTATGGCTGAGGTTCATGAAGGCATCTGTGGTGCTCATCAGCCTGGTGTGAAGATGAGATGGTTGCTTCGAAGGCATTCCTACTATTGGCCAACTATCCTTAAAGACTGCATAGAATATGCAAGAGGTTGCCAGGCATGCCAAAAGCATGGCACGCCAAAAGCATGGCACAATAAGGCATGTGCCCATAACTGACCTACATGCAGTTGTGAAGCCTTGGCCATTTAGAGGATGGGCCATGGATATGATGGGGAAAATACACCCACCCTCTTCGAAGCATCATTGTTTCATTTTAGTGGCTACTGATTACTTCACTAAGTGGGTCGAAGCTAAGCCATACAAGGCTGTAGACCAGACTGAGGTCATTGGATTCATTAAGGATTTAATCCATAGATTTGGTATCCCACATACTATAACTGTTGATAATGGGACTGTATTTGATGGGAAAATGGTGAAGTCTTTTGTGGCAGAGTTTGGAATTAGCCTTGTTAATTCCACCCCTTATTATGCACAAGCTAATGGTCAAGCTGAATCATCCAATAAGTCTTTGAAAAAAGGAATACAAAAGGTTGTGGAAGACAATCCTAGGGATTGACATAACTTATTGTTGGATGTATTGTGGGCTTATAGAACCTCTCCAAGGTCAAGTACAGGAATCACTCCTTATGCCTTAGTATATGGGCATGATGCATGTGAAAATTAATGTTAAGTCCTTAAGGGTGAGATGCCAAGACCAGTTAGATATTGAGCAATACCATCAGAGTATGTGCTTGGAGTTACAAAGTATAGATGAAGCTAGAATTCTGGCATTAAATAGCATTCTTTTCCAAAAGAAAAAAGCAGCCAAAAACTATAATAAAAAAGTGAAATACATTGGCTTTGATGAAGGTGATTTGGTATGGAAGACAATACTCCCAATAGGGATTAAAAGCCATAAGTTTGGCAAATGGTCACCTAACTGGGAAGGACCATATCAAGTTCATAGAGTCCTGCCTTTTAAAGCATACCATTTGAGAAATTTGAATGGATATGTACATCCCAAAAAGATTAATGGAAAATATTTGAAGCCTTATTTTCCAACCATATGGGAAACACAAGGAACAGAATAAATATTAGGTAAAAGAACATGGGAATATTCAAATGATAAATAAGAATTTGATTTTCATAAAGAGTTGAATACATTCTGCCGTAAATTGGCCCAAAAGTCAGTACAATGTCTCAGTTGTTCTTTTACAATGGATGTTCTATTCTTAAATGATGAGAACAACTGGATGGCTGTGGTCATTTCCTGCTTTCGGTCGGCCAGTCCTTGATTGGTAATCTGCAATTTGGTGACAGTTCGATCTAAGACCTGGTTAACCGCGGATAGCTCCTCTTCAAGTTGAGCTTTCTTCTTCAATAGTTGAGTTTGAAATTGGGAGACAGAGGAATGCTGTTCCTTTAACTCTGATACTTCAGTATGTATTTTGGAAACAAAGCTCTGGTCTTTCACCAATTTCTCCTCTGCAGCCTTGGCAGCATGACAAATGTTGATGTAGAAATCAATGGTGGCTGCTGCCTGAGACAAATGACCTAAGACAGTCATGCCGGATTGTTCAACAATCTTGCAGCACTGAAGGAAGCCATTTCTTATTATAGGCCTCTGTAAGGCTTCGAAAGGGATCCTCGAAAAGGATGTCAACAACTCTAGACAGCTGTCCAAGTCTATTGGAGGCAAGGAAGTCTTACTGCTGGTGGAAGAGCTCTCAAAAATTTCTATTAAAGAATCAGCCAGAACTAATGGCTCAGTCTCATCGCTAGCCATTGGAGAGGTGGAAGGTATGTCGAAGAGACTAGCTAGTCTGGCTTAGAAGATGTCTACCTCATCCGTGGACATGAAAGGTGTAGAAAGAGCTTTGGTGGAAGGAGAAAAGGACTGCATAGGGATAGGAGAAGTGGATGGAGCATCTTCAGCAGTCTCTATAGTTCTAGCCACCAATAGGTCGAGGGAAGAAGGGCTGGAACTAGGCAGAGAAGATAGACCATGAGTTGGAAAGCTGCCAGTACCCTCTATAGAAGAATCAGCTACCATCAGAGATGGAGTAGCAGTTGGAATTTCCTTAGGAGGAGGAGGAGAAGCAAAGCTCAAAAGAGAACCAAATTGGGTAAAATCAAAAGACAAATAAGGGAGGTACGGAATTAAGCCAAAAGAAAGAGATATAGGGATACTTGGCCTCAAGGAGGGTATGGAGAATATAGGCCTAGAAAATTGGAGCATTATCTGAATAGACTTCACATTTTGCGATTGATCAACTTCAACAGAAACTGAGGGAGTCCTTATTGGAAGAATAGGCTCAGTAGTTGTTGCTGCAAAAGAAGAAGTACAAAGTAGTGTCAAGTCTTAATACCAAGAATTTGACAAGGAAAAAGAATAGAGGCATGAAAGAAGTTACTTGTTTCAAAAGTGGTGGCAATAATGGGAGAGCTACGAAGGGAATAATGCTCAGCAATATGCTGCCTTCTCACAGTTTCTCTTTGGATTGCATCAGCAGCAGCAGGTTCATCTCTTAATAGTTGCTGCTGCTGCCTTTCTTCAGCTCTCTGGAAAACAATTATGGCCTTAGAATGTTCCTGCTCTACTGCCTTGGCAGCTGCCTCATGGATGGGGTCTTCGACCAAATCAGAAGGAGAGACAGTCATCTTCTTTCTCTTTTTTCTCTGTATTGGTATTTCCTACTCTTTCTCAATCTCTCTCTCTTCAATTTGGGATTCAGAATCCTCAGGAGTGAGTTCCTCTTCTACTACTTTGGCAGTTGCCTCATGAGTGGGATCTTCGATACAAGGAGAGACAGTCATCTTCTTTCTTCTTTTTAAAGGTGTCTCGTGCTCTTGATTTGCATCTTCTTCTTCTTTTGCTGCCTGAACCTCAGGTGCTTCCTTTTCAGGATCAAGTAAAAGTTTCCTTTTCATTTGCTACTGTTTGTTCTTGAGAAGATTTAAAGCTTGGGTCTTCTGAAGAGAATCTCCCTGTGAGGCACCCGCACCACCTTCACAAAAAGAAGAACTAGAGATAAGGCTAAAGCATTATAAAGAAGGAGAAAAGAGAAGAAACAAGGGTATATACCTTTCTTCGAGGCAGCTCAAGTAACTCTAAGAGGAGTTGAGAGTAGATATCCCATTTTTGACCGTCCTCAAGATTTGGACGTCACCGTTTGAACACTCGGTGATCATCCGTGTTTGTGTTCGTCTTGAGTTCCCGAAGGTCTCGGCCACGCGCCTTACCTCAGGATCTCTCGACTCGACTGTTTTGTGTTTGGTTTTGCACCAAACACTTGTGTTTTGCTTTTGAGGGGCAGAGAATGGCTTGTTGGCCATCCCTACACTCCACCGGCCATGGCTTGAGGCCACCGGCTGTGTTTTGTTTCCACCGGCCAAATGTTTGGCCGGCCGGCACTATAGATGGTCGACCGACCATCTATTTTGGTCAAATTGCATTTTTGGCTGGCCGACCACTGTTCATCTACTTTTGCAGATATTTTTATGCCAGCTGTGCTAGCTGGCATACACTTTGCTTCCCTCCATACACGTGTATGGAGGGATCTCCCTCTTGTTAGCTTGCCTTGGAAGCTTTACAAGATTGGATTGTCTATAAGAGGAGGCCTCTTCTTCCTCTTTTAGGTTAGACAACTTTTTTTCAGAGCTTTGAGTTCTAAGGTTAGGGTTTGTATATATCCTATCTCTATATCTCTCTCTTTGTGTATTTGTGTGTGTTTAGTCTTAGTATTGCACACAAACACCCACCATTACACCTTCTCTTGGAGCTGAGGTCCTTGAAGGTTGTTCTTGAAGTTTTGGAGCTGGTTTGGATCTAAGGAAGCTGCTGGTCCACCATTTGTGAAGAGGATCTACAAAGGTAACCATTTTACCCTTTTATTCCCCATTTTTGCATAGTTTTTTTGACTACCTTGCAACTGTTTTTAGGCTTTACATATAACATATAAAAGTCTTGTTTTTGCCTACTCTAAATAGTTGTTTAAGAGTGTTTTGAGCTTTGAGGTTGTTTGACCCCTCTTAAGCCTTGTTAGGCTCCATTTTTGTGCATTTTTGGTGAGCTCCGGGACCATTGTGTTTGGGCCTCCTCACCACTGAAATCTTGAGGGATTTCAGTGGTGAGGATGGTGCCTTGAGGTCCTAAGAAGGAAAGGGCCACCCCCTCTCCTTGTTGTCCTTGAAAAGGGTCATTTTTGCCTCATGTGTGAGCATCTAATTTAAGTGCATGTTGGCCATGTCTTAAGTGTTATTTGGTAGTATTTTGCCATGTATTACCTCTGTTTTTAGTTGGTTTAGGTACACCATGCTTGCTTAGCATACATGCCTTGTAATGCCATGTTTAGGCCTTAACATGCTTTAGGTTTTGATCCTTATTCTAGCATGATTTTGGCCAAGCTTTGTGAAGCTTTTGTGTTGGTTTTAGCATACTTAAGTTCTATTTTTGGTTGTTTTGGTTGACCATGACATGCTTAGTGTAGCTACCTTGCATTTTGGCTTGTTAGCCTTAGATGTGTGATGTCATGAGCATGTTTTACTTGCTTTAATTAGTTGGTTTGGCACCTCTATTTTATGCAATTTCAGAGTTTGGTATGCTTTCCATATGCCCATGATCATCTCTTTTAAGTGTGCTTAAAAGTTGCCTTTTGATGCTTAAGAATTAGATCATGTATGCATGCATGCTTGAATGTGCATTTGGCCCCATTTCCATAGTTTATGGCCACTGTTTTAGGCTTGTTTGAGGGTTGCCTAAATTAGTTTAAGTCCATCCTTCATGTGTTATAGCATG
This sequence comes from Camellia japonica, assembly GCA_030407325.1. Lineage (NCBI taxonomy): Eukaryota > Viridiplantae > Streptophyta > Magnoliopsida > Ericales > Theaceae > Camellia > Camellia japonica. The sequence continues at coordinate 21,732,779 of JAPPVO010000003.1, forward strand.
CTTGCCTTGTGCATTGTTGCATACTTGGCCTATTACATGTTGTTGCTTGCTTGAAATCATGATGCATTTGGCATGTATTTCATTGGTTAAGATGTTTTGCATTGCTCCTATGCTTACTCCACTTTACATGTTGTTGCATGTTTGCCACTAGCATAGTTGTCACATGCCTTGCATGCTCATTTTGCATACTTAGCCTCCATGTCTAGGTTGCATTCCATGTGCATGCATGCTTCACCTCTTGAGTTGAGTATGATAGAAGTTGAGCCCCTTTGTTTGATTAGGTGCATTGCATTCCATATCAAAATGCATACTTGGTTTCTTGGGCCATCACGCATTGAAATGCGCGATTGGTGGTCCGAGAATCGAGACCCATCCTCCTTTGAGTCATGAATATGATAAGGAGTGTGGTTGGTGCATACATTGCTTGAAATGCATTGCCATGCTATGTTTTTCCCTCTGCTGCTGTCAAAAATAGATTCTGCAGGAAGCTTTGGCCGGCCGGCCATCTCCAGTGCCGACCGGCCATCCATCAATGGCCGATAGCTTAATCAGTGGCCGGTGACCATTTCCCTTGGCCGGTGGCCATTCCTCTCAGCCGGTGGTGTTCCACAGCACTCAGAGAAGCAACCCTAGGACTTGTGCAGTCTTCAGAGGAGGATAACAGTCAAAGCAGAGGCATCTTGTGCATGGCAGTGGCTTTCGAGCAGAGCCGAGCGCGCATTGCATTGGGCCCTCTTCCCGAGGCTGTTTACTGTTTTAATTAGCTCAGTTAATTTGCTTAACTAATTAATTGTCTGTAATATTTTAATTAGCTTGTAGGTTAATTAATTGTATTATTCTTTCGGTCCCCCCGAGCGAGGGCAATTTTGTAATAAGTGTGGGTGCGTGTGTGCATGTCTTCCAACCCCCCACTTCTTTCTCCCTTTTACTTACCTGCTTTTGATGGTTAGTATTAGGACATGTTTAATTTAGCATCCTTATGCTATGCATGCGTGCATCATTCATCAGTATTGCATGCACCGGGCTCGGCGCATCATGCTAACTGCATAGTATTTCAAATCTAACTTGAATACATGCTATCTGTGCATTTCACATGTCACCCTTAAATTAGCCGAGCCTATTCTAGTGACATTTTGTATGTGTTGCATTAGCCACTTAACATGGACTTGGATCATGCATGATTACTAACATGTTCTTTGTTTTGGCTCGGAGTACGATGTAAGTATTTATGCTTTAGCATTTCGCATGAGTGTGAATGTTAACATGCTTACCATGCGGCTAGATGCTTATTTGATTAAACTGCCTAAATGCCTGTAGGTGAAGGTTGGATTGTTTGAGTTGGAACAACTCGTTGAAATCCGTGTTTTAGCCTACTTGCGAGTAGCAAATCTCAAAGCGTTTTCCAAACAAACGGATATGCAATGCTTCGTTCCAAATTAGGCGATCTAGTCTATACTTTTGTGTTATGCGCATCACATAGTAATTCTAGCTAATTAACTGGAATAAGAACACATAAGGTTTTCAAAATCGGATATCATGGTTAGTAGAGGCCGATCTTCGGATCGGGCGAGAGGGGGTGTGTAACATGCCCGCGAGGGACCTCGGCTACAGTTCGGACTCGATTTGTGTCGGTTCTTAATCTTGAACCAAAGAGTCCAAATCTGGCAAATCGTTTTGAGAAAAACAGATTTTGAAAAGAAGTGCCAAACATGGACTGCTTTTCTAGATACAGAGTCGCCACCTAAATATTTTAAAAAATGGGAAATTTAGGAAACCCTGACTCGGTGCCGAAGGCCACGTGTCCGTCATCACCAAAGTTATCTTGGCTCGGGAGCTTGGGTACAATCGGGAAAGGTCAGCTATGAGCACCCCCTTTCGCCCGGTCCAAAGACCGGCCTCTACTAACCATGATATCCGATTTTGAAAACGTTATGTATTCTTGTTCCGGTTATTAGCCTAGAATTACTATGTTATGCGCACAGCAAACAAGTATAAACTAGACTGCCTAATTTGGAAACAAGCATTGCATATCCGTTTGTTTTTTGAAAATCGCTTTGGAATTTGCTACTCGCAAGTAGGCTAAAACACGGATTTCAACGAATTTTTCCAACTCAAACAATCCAACCTTCACCCACAGGCATTCAAACAGTTTATCTCATATAAGCACTTAGCCAAATGGTAAGCATACTGTCATGTTAACATTCACACGCATGCGAGATGCTAAAGCATAAATACTTACATCGTACTCCGTGCCAAAACAATAAACTAGTTAGCAAACATGCATGCCCTAGTTCATGTTAAGTGGCTAATGCAACACAAGCAAAATATGATCTAGACAGGCTCGGCTATCCTAAACATAACATGTGAAATGCTACAATTATCAAGTATTCAATTTGGAAATTGAAATACAATGCAGTTAGCGTGATGTACCGAGCCCAGTGCATGTCAACAAATGCATGGATGCACGCATGCATTGCATAAGGTATGCTAAAATAAATGTGCCCTAATACTAACCATCGTAAGCGGGTAAATAAAAGGGAAGAAAGAAGCGGGGATTGGAAGACATGCACACACATGCACCCACACTTATTACAGATTTGCCCTCACACAGAGGGACTAAAAGAATATACAGTCCCAAATAGTACAGTCCAAATACAGAATAAATTATTACAAAAATTTCTAATTTAATAATTTAAATGCAGAATAGAAAAGGTCGCAGCCCTGCCTCGGGATGCGCGAATGATGCATGCTCGAATCTGACTCGCCCGGAAAACCCGCACCATACCACTGCTGCCTCTGTTTTTACTATCCTACCTTTCTGAAATTTGCCAAAGTCCCAGGACACCTTCTGAGCACACTGCAGTACACCACCGGTTGAAGGAAATGACCACCGGCCGTTCAAAATGACCATCGGCTGCTTGAGAGGTTATCGGCCAAAAACAAATGGCCGGTCGGCACTCTATTTGGCCGGTCGGCCAAGAATTCCTGCAGAAGACAGTTTTGACAGCAACAGCAGACAAGCAGTGCATGGTGTGGAATTTTGAGCATATGTAAGCATGGCCAATGCCCCCTATCATGTATGGGACTCAAGGAAGCATGGCCCTTGGTCCTTGGGCCACCAATTATGCCTTTTGGTGCATGATGACCTAAGGGACCAAGATTGCAATTCAATGTAAATATGCATGCAACACACAAATGAGAACCAAGACCCTATCATGTCAAGATCAAGGGCCTTAGTGACATGAGAATTGAGATGTGTTTTGTCACTTGAAGTACAAACACCCCTCATTTCTCACACTTGGTTTGACACCCCAAACCAAGCAATGCAATGCATGTTATGCAAACATGGCTCAACAATGCAATATGATGCTAAAATGCAAGGCATGCCAAATGCTATGCAACATATCATGTTAGGTATATAGTGCTAATCATATGGGAGGCAAATGTAATGCAACCATGGACCAAAATGCCATGAAGCTAGCATGGGACAACATGTAATGAGCCAAATAAGCAACAAGCATATGATAAGCAAACAATGGTGGACTTAACCACAATGGGGCAGACCTCAACCTCCCCAAAACAGTGGCAAAAAATGCCCAAAAACATGAACAAAATGCTATACAAGCATGCAAGTTAATGAGCCTAAACCTAAGGCACCAAAGAGAGCATCTTACTACCACTAACATGACCACTCATGGCATGTATTAGGCGAGCAAAAACAGAGTTCTATCATGCAAAAATACACCCAAACTCCTTGACATGGTAGCCCCAAAATACCCTAAACACACAAACATGCACAAGGCCTATCTCAAGGCATAAAAGGACACATCCTCAAAGCATAAAAGAGGTCACATATACAAACATACAAACATGATTTATGGACTGAAATATGATCCTAAATGATGCCAAATCATGAGGATGGTCTAAGGTGAGCATGCTAGAGGCCAAGATACTCAAGGCTTACAAGCCCAAAATGCAAAGCAATCACATCAAGCATGCCCAACATGACAAAATCAGTGGCTCACAGCCTTAAACATGGCAAAATGATGCTAACATCTTCATGGAGTTATGCCAATACATGCAAGAATCATGGCCTAAACACAAGATGCATTTCTATGCCAAATAGAGGAATGCAAACAAGTATGGTAAGCATGCAAGAGGCCAACAAAACACCATTATAAAGAGATAAAATATGATCCAAAACACCCAAAAAAGTTCTGAAATGAAGCCAAATGCAACTACTCAAACATGCTACCCTTTAGGCCAAAAAACAAAGGTCAAAAAGGTACAAAGGGGAGAGGGGTGTCCCTCCCCTATACAAGACTTCAAACCACCTTCCTCACTATTAAAAACCCACTGGTTTTCAGTGATGAGAGGACCCAAAACAACAAGGCAAATAAGGCCTCAAGAAAAGACACCAAAGAGGCCAAAATAAGGCCTAAGAGGGTGAGTTTGCACTCAAACCACAAAATGACCTTAATGAAAGTTCTAGAGCAAGAAAAAATAAGACTTTTTTCAGTTATACACAAAGCTCAAAACACAAAGCAAAATAGGTCAAAAGTCAATGCAAGATTGGGGAAACTAAAGTAAAGTAGTTACCCTTGAAGAACCCTTGAAGAACAGGTGGTGCAGCCCCCTTTCAATGATCAAAATCAGTCCAAAATCTCAACAAACAACCCTCCAAGTCCCTCAATCTCGAACTAAGGTGTAATGGTGTGTGTATTAGTGCAAAAGTGAGGTAAAAACACACTATTTAGGCTTAAAACACACACACAAGGATGAGAGAGAGAGAGAGATATAGAGAGAGAGAGTATAACACAGATATATAGATATAGAAGCTCTGGTTTTTGCTCAAAAATGGCTAACCCCTTTCAATGGGAGAGGAGGGGTGCTTATATAGGCCAAGACAAAGCCAAATAACTTAATGGCTAAGCAAAGAGAAAGGTTCAAGGGGGGCAAAAGAGTCTAGGCTTCTTGGAGAAGCTAAGACAGCTGGCCAAGCTTCTCCAAGAAGCTTGGCCAAAGGTTCAAGCTTCTAGAAGCTTAGAGGGTTCAAAGGTGCAAAGTGGTCATACTTATGCACGGGGGAATGTGATGGTGCATTCCAGCTGGCACAGCTGGCATGCACCAAGCTTGTAGGCTGTCACACCGGCCAGCCAAAAAGGTCATTGGCCGAAAAAGGTGTTGGTCGGCAACATATAGTGCCGACCGGCCATGGTTTTTAAGAAAACAGTGCCGGTGGTACACATATGCGGCCGGTGATGGTAGGGGAGGGCCGGTGGGGTGTGGGGATGGCTAGAAAGCCATTCCCTGCCTTTCAAGGCAAAACACAAGTGTTTGGTACCAAAACCGAACACGAAGCAGTCGAGTCAAGAGGTCTTGAGACAAGGCGCGCTGCCGAGGCCTCCGGGAACTCGAGACGAACACAAACATGGATAACCACCGAGTATTCAAACGATGACGTCCAAGTCTTGAGGACGGTCAAAAATGGGGTGTCTACAGGGTGCTCATAGCTGACCTTCCCCGATCGTACCCAAGTTCCCAAGCCGAGGCAACTTTGGTGATGACGGACACATGGCCTTAGGCAAACGAGTCAGGGTTTCCTAAATTCTCCCATAAAAAATATTTAGGTGGCGACTCTGTATCTAGCAAAGTAGTCCATGTTTGGCACTTCTTTCAAAAAATTTGTTTTTCTCAAAACGATTTGCCGGATTTGGACTCTTTGGTTCAAATTTAGAACCGTGACAAATTGAGTCCGAACTGTGGTTGGTAGCATAAGGCCCTCAAGCGGGGCGCGTCCACATTGAGGCAGTAAGAGTAGACTGTGTGGTGGTAGGCACAGCAACTGAAGTGGTAGGAGCAGTAAAAGAAGTGACAACTCTAGCTCCTTTGGGCTTGGCTTGGGGCACATCCAACACCATTAATAGGTCTTGAGGAGGAATGGCCAAGTATACCTCCATATTGGTCACTACCAGTTTTGGCACCTTTTCAATAGGTTACCTTAAGGAATGAAAGGGATATACTCGAAATCAATCAAGTCCTGTATAAACTTCGAAGCTGCTTCTTCTAGTCTGGACCTTCGAACCTTTAAATCCCTGCTGGTAAGACTTAAATTGGTGTTGCTGCAGAGAGGTATTGGGACCCCTTGTGAGAAGCCAAATTATTTAGCAAACTGAGCAGGACAATAGGGCTCAACAATGCACTTGTAAGCTCTGGGGTTCATAGTCCCAATGAATAACTCTCTGGGGATCAGAATAGAGGCCCATATGTTCTTGTGATGAGGTAAAGCACAGAGCCTATCACTTAGAAAAATTTTCAACCAAGATGGGCCAATGGTAGTAGGTTCGAAGGGACGAAAGCTGTAAAAAGGAAGGGAAGCTAGAAGTTGGTGGAAGAAAGAGAAGTAAAAAACAAAGGTAGAAGGATAGAGTGTAGCGTTGGCTAGCCTCATGCCATGAGTAGTAGGGTTTGGCTCAAAAAATTTAAGGCATTTAGATTGTAGCTCAGTAAAATAAGCAAAAAGCCAAAGCTGAAGTATCCAAAATGGACCCCCTTGATTGGCATCCAAGGGTTTCTCACAAAAAGAGAACAGGCTCTATATACATGACCTAGAACGTATGGAGCTAAGGCCACCTTTTTCTGTAAGATAAGGGCTTTGGCAAGGGGAGCAAATTCAAGCATGATTCTTTGAGAAGAGGTGCAGAAAAGGAATTTGCAAAGCCAATATAGTATGAAAGAAAAGAATTCCCTATTAGTCACAAGGCCCTCCCTTCTATTCTCAGCCTTGACAAAATCACTATAGGATGAGTTAAGGGAAGGGAGGGCGAAAGGGGTTGGTAGGTCAGGATAATCTAGTCCATGGGGGTTCCAATGGGGGACAATCCTAATAGATGGCAGATATCAAGAACAATAGGGGCCATCATCCCACATCTAAATTGAAAGAAATTAAAGGCAGAATTCCAAAAGCAAAGGGCAGCAAGTATTAAGAAAGGGTCCTCTGAGATAGTGAACCTGGATAGTTGGAGGGCGTCGAAAAGGCAGAGTTTTTGAAGGTCCAGAGTCCTATCAGGGACAACCCGATCATACCATTCTTGCCACTCCGGTCTCACCGTGGGCCAGCATCGGTGGGGGCGGTTCATCCTCCAGTTTCCCCAGTCAAGACCAACCTTCGTAAAGGAGACAATGGTCTCCTAGACGTGGATATAAAGTTGGAAAGCTCAGTAAGAATCTCCTTGAAGATGGTCCCAAGCACATAGTCTTGTTGCTCATGACGACGAGGGATGAAGATGCGTCCGTCGATGGCGCTTTTCTCACCAGCCTTGTACTTCTCACATTCTGCCTCAATGATCCTTTTCAGGGTTACAGACGGGCTCGCACGCTCTACGACTGGTACTTTCAATGAAAAAGAAGCCATTGATAGAAAGCTTTTTCACAGGACGAAGTTGGGAAAGAGAGTAGAGAGAAGTGGAAGGTCGGTAGAAATAAAGGGTTTGTACGATAGACAAATAGGTGAATTCCGAGCACGAAATAAAAGGGTTTTAAAACTTTTGTGTTTGAAAATACGAACGAAATTCACAAAAAGTACTAAAAGTACGGATGCGAAGAGTTTTCCTCAATATTGATAATTTCTGGAGGGAAACACATCTCAAATACTAATGTCAGCTTCGAAATAAAATATTTGGCTTCAAAGCCAATTTTTGGCGCCAAGATGAAATGACAAACGGCTTCGAATGTCGAAAGCTGGCTTCGAAGATGTAAGAATGTTCAAGTATTTGTTTGCTTCGAAGGGGATTAAAGACCTGTTTTAGGTTTCTTAATGAGAGTAGTACCCTTCGAAGCAAAACTTGGGATCCCCCAAGGATGGGAATTGTTGTTTGAAGTATCAAAACCAATAGTTGGTTTGATAGTATACAGAAGAGATTGCTTCTCAGATTAAAACAATGCAGCCCTTGAGAGGGGTTTCCATATTTTTTAAAGTATGGACTATTGTTCAAAGCAAAAAATGATCATTTTAAAACTGATTGATCGTACTAATCATATGACCATATATTGGATATGATTAAAACAAGCTTTAAGGGGTAAGATTGCTAAATTCGAAGCACTAATTCTAAATGGAAACCAGCAAAAGTTGTCAACTGTATTCCATGAATTGGAAAAGCTCTTGTTGGTTTTTTCAGTGTTTCATTTGAAATGATTGAATCTAGATTCGAAAGATGAGATTGTTGAGTTCAAAACCATAAATTTGCTTGTAAAAACAAACGGAAATAAAGTCAAACCATGCCAAAGAAATATAAAAGTCTTAATTGTATTGAAACAAAAGCATTACATCGAAAGGGCCATCTTTAGGTACAAATTCGAGTTCATAAAAGTAAGGAATAGAATAAATGACAAGATCATGGAATTTAGTCCAGCTGTGGTCAATAAATTGCTGTTCTTTTTTTATTCTATCCTTCATTTTCTCCAGGCTTGGCTGCTGAAGTTGATGTGCTCTCACTTGATAAAAGAGCTTTTCAGCCTTTAGTTCGAACGCTATTTCTTTTAACCCTTGTTCCAGCTCGTCCATATCCAAGTCATCCCAGTACGTAGAGTCTTTATTTTTGAAGTCATCGTATTCTTCGATGAGGTTCTCTGCTTCGTACTGGGTATGAACTCGAAGGGATGAAAGTTGGTTCAAAGATTGGGTAGTGGCCATGTAACAAGCCCGCGGGGGACCTCGCTACAGCTCGGACTCGATTTGTGTCACGGTTCTTAATCTTGAACCAAAGAGTCCAAATCCGGCAAATCGTTTTGGAAAACAGATTTTTGAAAGAAGTGCCGAACATGGACTGCTTTGCCAGATACAGAGTCGCCACCTAAATGTTTTTAATGGGAAATTTAGGAAACCCTGACTCGGTGCCAAAGGCCACGTGTCCGTCATCACCAAAGTTGCCTCGGCTCGGGAACTTGGGTACGATTGGGGAAGGTCACTTCGTGAGCACCCCCGCTCGCCCGGTCAAAGACCGGCCTCTACTAACCATGATATCTTATTTTGAAAACATTGTGAGTTCTTATTCCAGTTATTAGCCTAGGTTACTATGTGATGCTCGCAACAAAAAGTATAGACTGGGCCGCCTGAATTGGAACAAAACATTTCATGTTTGTTTGTTTGAAAATGATTTGATGGTGCTACCCGCAGGTAGGCTAAGACGTGGATTTGCCACCCTCAGGTGGGCTTAGAAAACATGATTTTGCCACTATCTAGTGGGCTTAAAACAAACATTTGATGAATTGTCCCACTTCAAGTAACCCAACCTTCACCCACAGGCATTCAAGGCAGTTATATCACATAAGCATATAGCCTCATGGTAAGCATGCTATTCATGGCAATCACTCACACGCATGCAAGGATGCTAAAGCATAAAACTCACCGAGTACTCCGAGCCAAAAACGGAAGCTTATTAGAAATCATGCATGATCCTAAATATACAGGAATGCCTAATGCAACGCATGCAATAATGCAACTATAGCAGGCTCGGCTATTCTAAACATGGCATATGAAATGCAACAACTATCACGTATTCAATTTGGAATTGAAATACAAATGCAGTTTGTATGATGCGCCGAGCCCGGTGCGTGCAAAACAGATGAATGATGCAAACATGCTGTCATACTGTATGCTAATTGAAATATGCCCTATATCTAACCATCATAAGCAGGTAAATAAAAGGGAAGAAAGACGTGGGGTTGGAAGACATACATCACACTCACCCACACTTATTACAATTATGCCCTCGCGCAGAGGGTCCGAATAAATAATACAGTCCGAATAAAAGAATAATACAGTCCGAAATAATACAGATTCCTAATTAATTAACAAATTAAACTAAGAAAGCTGTAAACTGGCATGCAAGCCAGGGGCTGCCTCACTTCCGCTGAATGATGTATGCTGGACTGCCTTTGCGCGAAAATCCACTGGGATGCCCCAATTAGCCTCTGTTTGCAATGTTTCTCGAAATGCGTACCCGACTCCGAAAAGTTGCTGATTCTTCATTTTGCTGCAACAGAGAGCAGGAAAGGGGCATAGCAATGTATTTCATAAATATATGCATGCCTCGATCCTCGTGCCACCAATCACGCATATCGATGCATGATGGCCGAGGAGTCGGATTGCACAACTCAATATAGGATGAATGCGGATGAATGCTACAACAAAACCTAACTCCATCATGGGTAATCCGGAGTGTCAGTGACTTGGGAATTGAGACCCGTTCCGTCACTCGGAGTACGAAACACGCCTCGTTTCCCGTGCCTGGGCTAACTCCTATCCCGAACACGATGCAATATACATGATATGCATGAATGCAGCTAATATGCAATCCTAGCATGCACAATGCTATGAAAATAAGATGCCTCAAAATGCGTGCACGCGGGCACGCAAACCGAGGTGATGACCCTAAGACATGAAATGGCACACGCAATGCAAATTGGACTTATACTAACACGAGTGGACCTCAGCCACACTCACATAAGAGGCCGTCGGATGAAAATGAAGTGGTGCCTCGAAATGCGTGCACACGGGCGCGCAAATCGAGGCGATGGCCCTAAGGCATGAAATGACATGGAATATGATATACAGTGGGACTAAAATGAGATGTCTCGAAATGCGTACCCACGGGCGCGCAAACCGAGAAAATGACATACGGAATGCAATGAAGCTAAAATGATATGCAAAATGCAAAATGGACTTATACCAACATGAGAGAGCCTCAGCTACACTCACACGGGAGGCCGTCGGATAAAAAAGAAGTGCCTCGAAATGCGTGCCCACGGGCGCGCAAACCGAGGCGATGCATACGGAATGCAATGATGCGAAAATGGCATACAGAATGCAGAATGGACTTATACCAACATGAGAGGACCTCAGCCACTCTCACACGGGAGGCCGTCGGATAAAAATGAAGTGCCTCGAAATGCGTGCCCACGGGCGCGCAAATCGAGGCGATGGCCGTAAGGCATGAAATGGCCTGGAAATGATATGCAAGCATGCAAATGAATTTCCAGCACTCACAAATGATGCAAAACAGTCCCGAAATGTGGGGAAATGATACCAAATGCCCGGAATGGTCCCGAAATGCGATAATAAGCACCCAGAATGGCCTATAGCCATACTAAACATGCATAATTGGTACATGACATGCAAAACAGTAGCAAGGCAGCCCCAAAAATAGCATTTTTCAGTCTAGAACAAGGTCAAAGTGCAAGCATAGATAGGGCAACAATAGCTTGCAAAAATACGGACCAAGAGAGGGGTATTGAAACAAGTGATGCATGCGGTGCTCAAACTGAAAAGTACCCTTCTACAACACTGATGAGGGGCTGAAAATATGCACATTTACAGTAGATGATATCCCCCAACTCAGTATGCGAACATGCTAAAAATTCCATGCAAGATTGAGGATACATAAGGCTATAACATGAAGTACCCCAAACATTCATCAAACCAGAAAAGATCCTTAATGAAATATGTCAAGAAGATAAAAATATGGATATTTTCAGTACTGATGATGGCCGAAAACAGAAGCTAGGTAAGCTCAAAAAAGCATGCAAAATGGGGGTCAAAGAGGGATATAAAGACAAGTATAACATGGAGACCCCAAACAAGATTTATCCCTTCTACAATGTTGTAGAGGGACACAAAATAAGCTTAATCATAGTTCATGACATGCTCCAAAACAGACTACATGTAGGTCAAACAAATCATGCAAGTTTACGGTAAATTGAAAGAATTGTGAAGCAAGTGCATGATAGAGAGGCCAAACAGGGTTGAGCCCTTCTTCAATGTTGAATAGGGGCTCAAAATAGGCCCACTCACAGTTTACCTTATGCTCGAAAACAGATCACTCATAAGCTAGATATTTCATGCAAAAACAAGGGCAAAACATGGATTCAAAGAAACTTGCATATGGATCATGAAAACAAGGTTGAGCCCTTCTTCAATGTTTAATAGGGGCTCAAAATAAGCACAATATCAGTTCATGAGATGCTCCAATTCAGATCACACATAGGCCAAATATTCAATGCAAAATAATGGCATATAAGAGGATATTGAGACAAGTGCAAGATGGAGGGCTCAAACAGAGTTGAGCCCTTGAACAAACATCAAGAATAGCTCAAAAGAGGACCACTTTCAGTATTGGTCGGAGCTCAAAACAGTGTGGAAATAGGGTTAAGAAAAGAGGCAAGAAAGTAGTGTAAAAGAGGGAATTTGAGACTTACCCTTGAAGACCTTTCTTTCTTTGCTTCTTGGCTTGAGAAATGTTGCTTTTAAGCCTTCAAGAACCTTTCCTTGTTGCTGGAAATGGAGTGGTGATGGTAGTGCTTGATGATGATGAAGGAATGGAAGCAAAACTTGAAGATTTGAGAGAGATGGAGATGGATATGCTTGAGGCAAAGGTTCTAGGTCTTGAGGGAGAGGGAGAGGAGTGTATGCATGCAAGAATGTGTGTGAGCCAAAGTGTGCAAGTGTGTATCCTTAAGGGAACAAGTTCCCTTGCAAACAAAATATCCCCCGAAATCAGATCTTTTGGGGGATACAGCTATACAGCTGTGAAACACACTTCCCAAGGAGCATGGCCGGCCTGGCACTTTTTCTGCAGGTGGCCGGCCGGCCACCCCCCATGGCCGGCCGGCCAAGGGGTAAAAATGAACTCTTGAATTAATGGCCGGCCACCACACATTGGTGGCCTCCCATGTGTGCTGAACAAGACCCTATGGTTCAAATCTGACAATTCTGAAACAGGAGAGAGAATAGGCCAATTCAAAGAGGGGTTCAAAAGGTTCAATGAGAGTTACTGGCCGGCCATAGGTTTTTAGGGTCCTCCCATGTGTGTACATCACAAATATGTGGTTTTGGCTCGAAGAAAATGGCCCTAGGGTGGTCAACATTAGCCCGGAAGTGAGAAAAACGGGCACCGGGGGGCGCCGGAAGAGCATAACAGGTTGCTTGGACAATTGCTAGCCTCCCACCCTCCAGTGATCTTCCTTATGATAAAACAGAGGTACCTGACAAAAATGAACAAAAACCGATGCAAAACAAATGCTCGGGGACCAAAACACGCAGTTCGAGGTCCCGAAAATAGGCTGTAAGCACCGAAAGTGGCATTCGGCCACGAAGTGGGTATCTAAGACCCTAGTGTCCCTCGTTATGATAAAACAGAGGTACCTGCCAAAAATGAACAAAAACCGATGCAAAACGAATGCTCGGGGACCAAAACACGCAGTTCGGGGTCCCGAAAACCGGCCGTTAAGCACCGAAAGTGGTGTTTGGCCACGAAGTGGGTATCTAAGACCCCAGTGTCCCTCTAAAGGGAGTAAATAAGACGCATGCCAAGAACCGGAGGAATCGGAGATGGTTGGGTGGTCCCGAACCGAGGCACACGGCCTGACGGCTCCGAAAACCGGGAACCAGGCTCCGAAATGGGCAAAATGGCCTACGGCCACGAAATGTAGCCCACGGCCACTGAGAGACGGTCTACGGGACCTCTCCCTCCCCTCAGGAAAGAAAACAGAGAAAACCGAGTCTGGTTCGCAAACCGAGGCAAGGTACCGAAGAGAGTTCGGAAGTCCGGAGGCAGGGCGCACGGCCGCGACTCTGAGACTTCTGAACGAGCACAATATGCAACATCACCGAGCGCTCAATCGGTGACGTCTGAGTCTCAAGGTCGGTCAAAAATGGGGTGTCTACAGGCCGCAGAAGTCCGGTGCCAATGGAGAAGCAACGGGAGTTGGTCTAAAAACATTTGGAGTTCTTCTTGGACGATGGGGTTGAGGACGTGACTCCGAGTCATAATATCACAAGCCCATCGAAAGTTCTTGAGAGGAACATCATCTTCAAGAACATTGAAAGGCAAGTGAGAAAAGGCCACAAGCAGAAGTTGGGCCTGCTTTCGCTGAGTTGGAGTAAGGGAAGGTGGAGGCTTGTAAGGAGGGAAAACCTTGTCCGCAGAGATGGTAAGCCTCAGTCTCTCTGTCCAGCAGGGATTTTGCGGAAGAGGAGGTATAGAGGCTTCTATCTCGAAAATATGAGGAAATTGAGGGGCATTAACATAATCAAGCCAGTCAGAAAGGCAAAGCTTCACCTTCTGGGCTAAAAACGATGGGTTATACCGTTGTGCCTCTTCTGGGCGTCAGGTAGTTTGTACTATCTTTGTAGGCATGGAGGATGTGTACCATGCTACAAGCAGATTGTCCTCTAAACTGCGTCAACAGTCGATGGGCACGTAAGGATAAACCACCGAACTTCGAGCATCAGAAAGGAATTCTAGAGGATCAGTGAACTCGACAAAGTGGTGATTAACTCGCTCCCTCAATTCACATGCCTCAGGTTCCGACCAGCTTCTCCAACCAGAAGCCCCAGAAGAAGAAGAAGCCACGGCCTCATCCCATGTAGAAGATTGTGAATTAGAAGAAGAGCTTCCCATGTCCATATTTGTAAATTTCTGAATCAAGGGATTGTGGACAGTTTGTTCGTAATCCAAAGGTTGATAATTTGCGAAAGCTTCCATGACTTGAATATAGGAAGGTGGGTAAAGGAGGCTAATCAATGCATGAAGATTCTTTCGAGGACGAACGGTATTATCAAACAACTCTTCATATGCTTAATCGAAATAAGAAAAGGTCTATTTCTCCATTGAATTGGACTTTTTGAATACTGAGATAGTGAGCGTGTTTAAGGGATCAAAGATGAGTTAATGCAAATGTTCATCAATGAATGACGGTTGTATTTCTAAAAATGTAAAGCCCATGCATGTTCTAAAACGTGGATAAAAGACCTTGATCCACTAATATCACCAAGTATTGGGTATATTAGTATGGGGGGTAGTGTTGGCTACATATTTTGTATAAGCCAATTACGATTCAACGCGTGGCAAAATAAGGGCAATACGGGAAGACTATTCAAGTTTTTGATTGTGATCGTACACGTGGCAGTTAGTATTGGTTCTTACAAGATCTGCGTAGCATTGGATCAGCAAAGAGATGCAAAGTGATGTGGCTTCAACGATTACTCACATTCAAATTCAAAATTATGAGGGAAGCCTAACTGCAAGTGATGGCATGGTGGAGCTAAGTATAAAGCAACATGATCAGCGATCATGGAGGAACGATTCGACGGTTAGAAGTGCAGTTCGATGGTCATCTGTAATGACCCTCACACTGATTACCGATTAATTACCGATTATGGCTAAACTGAGACTGATTGTGACTGATAATTAAAGTAATTGAACTGATTGAGTTACTAAACTGACTGACTGAAATCTGAACTGAATTGATTGAATATATATCTGTTTGAATTGTATTCTATCTGTTTGACTGTGTGATTATCTGTTCATGTTTATCTGTTTAAACTGTAAATTGAAGGCCTTATCGGCGGCCGAATCAGAAATTGGTTGATGTTTTAGGATCATCATAATTTATGTGATTTTATGACATAACTATCTGAAATGTGATTTAGTGTGATTAAATTAGAATAAAATAAGCTAAGTTAAACAAGTTGCCTTATTTACCATTTTGCCACCCTTAGTGGCCCACTACCTCAACATATTGAGCCTTACATACACTTAGGCAAACATTTCATCAGCCACATTTTGTTGAGCTCCACCGAATTTAGAGAGAGAGGAAGTGAGAGACTTGAATTCACTTGTAGATTGCTTAGAAATTGAAGGATTTGAAGTATAGATTGTATAGTTGAGCTTGTTCATCTTGCATTCAAGACCTAGGTAAGGTAATTGAACCTTTTCATTGATGTATTTAAGATTGTTCATGCACGATTCTTGAGCCTTTAGAGAGCTAAGTCATGTCTTAGTCTAATAATGTTGAATTGAAGCTCATATCATGCATGCATGTCTACATTGTTGCATTTTGAGGGTGATTACATAGGATTTGGTACATGCATGTCCATATTATTGTTAGAGTCCATGTTTTCATCTTGTCTTTGGAAGATTTGAGCTCATTAGAGTATGTTTTGAAGTTTTAAAATGGTTTGAATCCATGCATGTCATGTTTGTAGCATGTTCATGAAAATTGGTTTGAAATTGAGTTTGAATTAAACACCCTTGGGCTTTGATTTCTCAAATTGAGCTTTGAATCATGTTGTTTTAAGTGTTTACAAGTGTTTTCCAGGTTTTCAGCCCAAGAGGATCGAAAATTTTGCATTTAAACTTGATTTTGAGCTTGGGACTCAAATCTGGAATTTCCAGATTTTGGTCGTCCGCTCGAGCGGGGGAAGTGCCGCTCGAGCGGGAAAATCGAGCTCCCAGCATCTTGCACTGTGCATCAGTCCGCTCGAGCGGAGGACTGGGTGATACGCTCGAGTGGGCGTCGAGCGTAAATTTCACCTATCCAGTACTTTTTGGTCCGCTCGAGCGGGGAAACCTGCGCTCGAGCGGGGAACTGTTTTTCTGAAAATTCTGAAACTGTTTTCTGAGTGCATCTTGGCATCCTCATTCCATCCTAGGCATTCTTAGGCCTAGTTTAAGGCATCTTATTGAGGATATAGATATAGAACACACCAAGGCAAATTAGGGATTAAGTTATTATATTTCCCAACTGTGTAACTTAGTGTGTGTTCAATCTGTTAACTGTATAGGGTTGGCTTTCTGAGGAGACGCTCTAGTTCACTGTAGCCCAGAACTCTGTGAGTAACAATTGTGTAAAGATATGTTCAAATGATTATCTTTTGAATACTGAACTGAACTGTTTACTGAACTGGTATTGTTTACTGAATGAATGTATGTCCTATATTCTGAATTGTACTGTGGCATCCTTAGCACCTACTGTTTACTGTTACTGTCACAGAGATCTCTGTCGGTTCCCTCGAGGAACCACTACTGTTTACTGATTGATGGCCATCATTACTGTTTGGTCTTTAAGACCTACTGTTTACTGCTATGCTAATGGATGTACCACATATGACTGTTTACTGTACTGAACAACTGACATACTGATTGAAATGAACCGTTTTCATTACTGTAAGGACATTCATTCTAAACCCCTTTACGCATTATGTTATTCACTGGGCTTTAGCTCACTGCTCATATATATATGTAGGTGTACAGGCACCGGACCAATGCTAGAGGTGTCGGGGTAAATTCCAGTTTTGTCAAGCCAACCTATGTGCCTCACTGCGAGGTTCCGAGCCTACCAAGCCAAGGCTAGGGGTGTTTAGTGTTCCCCCTCCCGTACTGTTTTGTTTACTGTATAGACTGTATAGACTATATAGACTGCACTGTACTGGTTAATAGGGACTTGATCCCTGTACCGAACGTTTGTAAATGTCTTGCACACTGTTCTGTACCGTATATATATGTAAATGTATGAAAAGTCTTTTTGCATACAGACTGTCACAGCTCATTGGACATTGTTCATTTACTGTATTGGCTTCCGCCATGCCCCTGTACTCTGTTATACTGTCTTACTGTTAAGCAGGCCTTCGGTAATCTCGGATTACTGGCCGGTTACGGTGCTAAACCCATAGGGGCGGGTTTGGGTCGTGACATCATCCTTGAGAAGTATAAATAGCAGAGAAGGCCCCAGAAAAAAGCCAAGACTCAGATCCAGAAAACCAGTTTTATTCTACTTTATTTCTTTTCCAGTTTTACATTTCTGTACTTCAAATTCATGTTCTGCATTTCATTCATAGGAGTAGTTTTCAAGTAGCTTGTTGCTGTAAACCTCTACGAGGCTGATTCAGATCTTTGTAAGTCTTTCATTTTTGCTTAATGAAATACTACAACTGTTCTTCATTTAATCATTGTTTGCTTAATTCTCCTAAACCAAGCCACCAGTAAAAGTCCTCTTCATTGAAGCTGAAAGAAGTAGAATGCAATCGTCTGATAATTGGTTGGCAATTAAATTTCTGTAAGGACTGATTGATCCTTGCTGGCACGCTCATAATTACAAAATAACCTTCGAAAGCCAAAAAAGCCAACAGAAACTTAACAGAGTTTTGCAAGGCTTGAGCATGAGTATCCTCTACGAGTTTTGCCTCTACAGGCACTGTCTCAGGGAGCTGGCTGCTGGCGATTTCTTCTAACTCATCATAGTAGGACGCCATGTGCACTTGATCGCACACAGGCCCAAGATACCCAATCATATGTACATTCTTCCCTTTCTCCTTGTGATTAGGATAGGGGTCCTTCCTTACATCATGATTACCGGCATCTTTGAACTTCAGCTGGTTTGCATCAACTTTCTTCTTGAAGATACTTTTCAACGTCTAACAGTCCCTAGTAGAGTGTCTGGTGGTTCTACAATAGACACAATAATCTGGGCCATCAGCGACCCATTCTTTAACCGAGGCCTTAGCATTCTCAAAGCTGCAAGGATATGGATTTTTGTCCTCATAACTCTTCCTCTTTCGAGAGGACGAGGTCTCTGCTTGTGAGCGGCTCCCTCCTGTAGAGGTTACCGCAGCAACTCTGCTTACTGCAAGAGTAACGATGGCTGTCACGAGATCTATGTAAAGAACCAGTGGTACTGAGGTTTCTAGCTGCCTTAATCAAGGCTGAAAAGGTAGGCAGATTATGGTTCACCAAGAAAATTTTGTAGTTGCGTATGGCGCCCTCCACACATATGCTGACTAAGTGAGCCTCATCCACTGGCTCATGATAGTCAATAGCCTTATCTTAGAACCATTTAACATAGTCCAGTATATCTTCCCCTTCTTTTTGGACATCTTGCCCAAGTGTGAGAGTTATAACTTTCTCTTGGACTTGGAAGAATTTCGTATGGAACTTGTTCACCATCTCCTCCCAACTCTTGATCGAGTTAGGAGTCAAATTCACATACCAACTGTAAGCCCTTTCAGTAAGTGATTTGGAGAACTCCCGAAGGCGCAGAGAGTGGTCACTGCTATGGACGCCAAGAGTTTCAATGAACCTGACCACATGTTCTCTGGCATTACCTTGTTTTCCATTAAACTTAATAAACTTGGGCACTGTATATTCAGTTGGGTATGGCATGGTTAATATCTCCTGAGAGTATGGGGGCTTCACATCTGGGTCTAGGAAAGATGGCAGTTGCTTCTTGCTGCGCTCTTGCTCGAGCATAGCTTGTACATTGGCTAGAGTAACAAAGTGAGTGGGCTGGAATGATCCATTCTGCTCCTGGGTAGCTGAACCAGCGGCCATACCATTCACTTGAGGTACCACCAGAGGCATCTGGATCGGAGCCCGAACCTCAGGGAACAAGTTAGGCACTGGGTTTGGGACTGCTACAGGCGGAGGTGCTTGCACTGGGGCTGGTCTAGAAGCCATGGCCATAATAGCCTCAGTAAGAGTTTATAAAGCTACCAGGATCTTCTTCTGTGTATCTTGGAGTGACTGAACTGCCTTAATCATGACATTGTGGTCATGGTCCTCCTCATGAGCTACTCTACTATTGGAAGAGCCTTGTTGCCGTGGGGGTTGCTAAACTTCATCTTCTACCATCTTTTCCAGCAAAGTGTGTAAGCCACTGCGGGTATGAACCATCAACAAAGCAGCCTTCTCTGCAGAGTCGCCAGAAATGTAAGGGGTTCTAGGTTAGAGAGGTGGTTAGAGAGGCAAAACTATGCTAATGGTCCAATAATGGCGGAAATGGCTGAAGAATGAGTAGCAGCAACTATCTAGGAGTTGAAGAGTATGTAGCTGGGTGAGGGTGAAGCAAGTGGCTCAAGAAGAAGTGTATGGCAGTGCCAAAATGGGCAGCATCTTCCCTAAATCTCCAAAATTCCTCCTTCTTGAATCTTGGAAATGGGTCTTATTTATAGGCTTTTCCTTGGTGCCAAGAGGACACCAAGTGGCCAAATAGAGAGAAGACATGTGTCCTAGAGGATCACATGGAATATTCTGCCTTGAGCCACCAGGCTGAAGATGCCACGTGTTCCTCTACATGTACTGTGTACTATCTGTTTGCCTCCACAACTACCTTTTTGAGCCTCAGCAAATGTAGTTGCGAAGGGAGTGTTTGCCTCTACACTTGCCTTCTCAACTTGAACCTCAGCAAGTGCACTTGCAACGGTGAACCTTACCGCTGCACTTGCCTTCTCAGTTCTAGTTGGCCAGTACATGCATTCTCAAGACTCCATTAGCCTGCTATCAACTATGTTCGTGCTCACCTCAGCGAAGCCTCCACCCTTAGCCACCTAACCACAAACTCCTTAACTTCCTAGGGTGAAGGCCACAGCCAAGCCTGCTATCAGCCATGCTGTGCCTTAGTACCAAGCCCAAGGGAGCCTCCTTAGTCCTGCCTGTGCGACTAAGGCAGGTCTATGACCTGGGTAATGGAAAAGGAGTCCCTCATGTTCTGGTTACCCTGCTCCCATCTTCGCGGGATTGCCGCGGTAAACTGGTATCTCTGGGCTTGCTATCAGCTCCAACCAGTAAGTCTTAGGGCCTGCTATCAGCGCCAAGTTAAATGAACTTTAAGAGAAAAATGGGGGCCTGCTATCAGCCCTGGGCTAGTAATGCCTTGGAGCCTGCTATCAGTGCCAAACATTAGCCTCTAGTTGCAGAGGGAAGCCTCTCTCAAAGGCTGCTATCACCTTGGCAGGGTATCCCCTCTGCAACTTAGTTGCTGCGGTAGTCATTTCTCACGGCAAGTTCAGGTGACAGGACCGAAGATATTAGAGATGGCGGCGCCGGCAAAATGCCTCTGCAACTTGGGCGCTGCAAGTATTGCCTCTGCAACTTAGTTGCTTCGGTTTTCTCCTTTCCTCAGGAACTCCAGATGGTTGTGGTACCGACATTACTTGGAATGGCGGCAGTACCGAAGATACTTGGAATGGCGACGCTGAGACAAAGTGCCTCCGCAACTTGGCCGTCGCATGTGTTACCTCTGCAACTTAGTTGCGTCGGCTTTCTCTTTCCCTCGGCCACTTCAGATGGCGGCGAAACTGAAGATATTAGGAATGGCGGCGCTGAGGCAAAGTGCCTCAGCAACTTCCCCACTGCAGGTGTTCCCTCTACAACTTGACTTGGGTATTTTTCTTCATAGAGTCCATTTGGAGCCCTGACGGGTCAGACCTACTTCGGCCCACTGTTGGCCCACTTCCCTTGGGCTTTAGCCCATACTCCTTTTTTATTCCCAGTCGCTTCTTTGGGGCGACCTCAGTGCTTAGGCCCATACTTAGTTTGGGGTTTAATTTCTGACCCGCTGCAATAATTGACAAATATGACCTAAGATTTACACCTCAAAACCTTTTAGCAAGTAGACTGCACTACACCCTTGCGTTAAGTCGAGCATATTCGTAGGCTATTGAAATAAGGCGTCGTTTGCTTTGGGAGATAAAGGAGGAATTGAAATTGAGATGGGATAAGATTTATTAATATTGTGTTTGTTTTGGAATATAGAGAGGAGATTCATAATCCACTCCTAATTAGGATGGGCCTTGGCGATGAGATTAGGATGGAGGTTTAGGACTTGGTATTAGAAAATAGTCCCCTAAACCATTTTTATTTTTATTTTTTACATGTTGGGCATTTTTTTTAAAATATTAATGTTTAATTTTTTGTATTTTTTGTTAAGTAAAAATTATAGTTTTATTTGTTTTATTTTATTTTATTATATTTTATTTTATATTATATTCTTTACATGTTAGACAATTTTTTTTTGAATATTATGTTTAATGTTTTTATATTTTTTTATTTGTTTTATTATTTCATATTTATTTTATATAAAAATAATTTAATAATCCCTACACCAACAACTATTATCAAAACAAACACAATTTTACTTAATTCCCTCACTATTAATCCCCTCACTACAAATACCCTCAATTTTACCTCTAAAAATAAACGGGCCCCAAGTCTTCTCTTTTTTGCCTTTGTTTAGAATGTAGATTGATTTTTTATCTTTTTAATTTTTTAGCTATTTTAACCTGGGGCTAACTTTTGGGATGAACTTTTTAATTTTTTAAATTTTGTAAGAGAAAAAATAAAATAATTATAATTTAAATATAATATTTTATCTTATTAACTTTTTAATTTACATTATTTATTTTTTTATGATTAACTAACCTGCCAAACATATTCTTTATGTGCAGCTACCAATCATTGATGCGGATGTCACAGGCCCATCTAAAAAAGCGGTGGCATGGTGGGGGTTGCATGAATTAAGATTCTCTCTTTCATTTCACTTTAGTTCTTTACTTGTTAAGTTATTGAGCCTAATTTTTTGATTTAATTTTGATGATTTAAACAGTTTATATTTTAAGATTTGTTAAATATATTATATTTATAAAAAATTAAGTTGATCATATATCAGAAATTACAGCTTTGTTTGGTTTGTTTTTGATAAACAAATTTTGGAAAAAAAAATTTAAAATGTTGTTTAATTTAGTGATTTTGAAAAAAAAAAATTCAAAATCACTTTCTCTCTCTCTTCTCTTCTTCTCAATTATTTTTTCTTTCACACATATCTACTCAATTATAACAAAATATCAAACTATCCCAAACTCTCATATTCCAAAACTATTTTCAAAATATACAACCAAATAAACTAAAAAAATTTCTAAACTCTTTCCTCAAAAAAAAATTTTGAAAATTTATCTACCAAAACTAAATCAAACACACCCTACGTATTCAGATTATCGAATTACAAACTATTTTTCTTAAAAATTTAATAAATAGTTTTCCGAATACTTGCTTTTTAATATCCAATCAGCTTAATTTTTTACAAATATAATATATTTAATAAATCTTAAAATGTTAACGGTTCGAATAATCGAAATTAGGCCTAAAATGAATCCAATAACTTAACAAATAAGAAGTAAAAGGAAGAGATAAAGGAGAGGAGGGGCACCCATACCCTTCTTTGATCATCATAGCTGGACAATTAAAAGCTATGGTCTTGGAGGCATTATATTGGGTTGGTTTTAAAATTGATTTTTTTAATTTTTTATAAAAATATACGTCCAAAATTAGAAAGAATATATTGATTTTTTAATTTAAGAAGTGACTTTTCAATTTAATTTGACAAAAAAATATTAAAAAAATATTTTTAAATTTTTAAAAATTATTTTTTTCCACCAAAAATAAAATTATATAAAATTAATAAATCTTTTACACATTATTTATTTATATTTTTTACCAAATTAATTTTTATTATGTGTTTGGATGATAATTATGTAATGGGTGATTGTTTTTATTTTTATTAAATTAGTTTCTATTTTTTCAAAAGTCAAATATGATGACAATTTTGATATCATTATTAAACGGACAAATTACACAAATAGTCCCTATAATTTGGGGCTTGTGTCACTTTGGTCCCTGACTTTTCAATTGTGACACATTTGACCCTAAATTTTGAATCTTGTTCCAAATAAGGACAATTGAATATATAATTAGATTTTTCAAGGGTAAAAGTGTCAATTTGATAAAATATAAACTAATTTGACAAAAATAAATGTTAAACAAATATTTTTGAATTTTTAAAAATTATTTCTACCTACTAAAAATAAAATTATGTAAAATTGATAAATCTTTTAGACATTTATTTAATTTTTTTACCAAATTAATTTTTATTATGTGTTTGAATGATGATCATGTAAAATTAATTTTAAAAAATTAATCATGTAATTTTTATTAATTTTACATAATTTTATCATTGGTGGATAAAAATAATTTTAAAAAAATTAAAAATATTTTTTTGACATTTATTTTTGTCAAATTAGTTTATATTTTATCAAATTGACGATTTTACCCTTGAAAAATCTAATAATATTTTCAATTGTCCTTATTTGGAACAAGATTCAAAATTTAGGGTCAAATATGTCACAATTGAAAAGTCAAGGACCAAAGTGACACAAGTTCCAAACTATAGGGACTATTAGTGTTATTAACCCTTATTAAACCAAGGGATTTTTTTTTTTAAGGTCTCTGGTATTATAGCATAAAGGACACTCAATAGTTTTATAATGTCTAAGGTCCCTCAATATCAATCCAGCGAAAATTCGATCCAGAGAAATTCTCTGGACACATCACTCACGCCAAATTTCTCTGGACACATCATAGAGAAATTTTACACATCTCTAATGCCAAATTTCTCTGGAAGAGAATCTGAAAAAGAGCACAGATTATGATATATTACCACCACAGAAGAAGAGCTGAAGAAGAACCTAACCCATCAAGTAAATTGAGAGAGAGAGAGAGAGAGAGAGAGAGAAAGAGAGACAGATCTTCCAAAACAGCTTTCAAAAAGTACCTATAGATATCTATAAAAGCTCTGATCAACAATGGTCTTTTTTAATTTTCCCTTCCAACCTAGAGAAATTTACAAAAACCCAAAGAAAATTACTTCCAATCCAGAGAAATTATGAACTTCCCAAAGAATTTCTTTGAGTTCAACTCAGAGAAAATTGAAATTTATTTCCAGAGAAAATTGAAATTTCTCTGAAGAGAAGGCCTTGGAAAAAAACAATACAAGCTACACACAATTTGTAGATTCTCAGGAAGATGATAAACACAGCCCAGAAATTATAAAGTCTTCCCAAAGTGAATGCATGCACATGCTAAATACAAACACGTGGTAAATAACTGACATAATTCGAAAGGAGGAAAAAACAAAGAATAGGAAAAATGGCAAATAAATCAGATAATAATTATTCGAAGGTAAATGATGGGTTCACTAAACATTTGCAATCAAAGACCAAAATTAGCTCAACTTTCTGTGGTTGTTGCTTCTATTATTTGAAGATAAATGCTGAGTTCACTAAACATTTGCAATCAAAGACCATAGAAGCAACAGCTTATTTATGTACCCTTAATAATCAATATAGTTTTTATACTTGTACTCTTCATATAACCAACTACAGAAAGTTGAGCTGGCGAGCCGCCAACACCTATCCATCGAAAACAATTATGTTCTCTCATCCTTATGGTCGGTATGAACACAAAATTTCATCAGACCTCTCTGATCGGCCATGAAAGCATCTCTCTCTCTCTCTCTCTCTCTCTCTCTCTCTCTCTCTCTCTCTTCGTTCCAAACTCTGGTTTTGATCACTGCTAATCAAATACAGACTTGAACATGCAAATCATCATCATCACCGAGTGTTTTCAAGCCTCTTTCTCGTTAATCTGAGAGAAATCTCAGATTTGTAGTGTTACAGATCTTGCATTTCAAAGCTACTCTGGGAAGAAGACACTGAATATACTTATAATTCCAGTCTCTATGCATTTGATATAACGGTGAACAGTAAATCACAAAGGTCAGGTCAGTGAATCGGAGAGAGGGAAGAAGAAATTGTTGGGTACGAAAGAAGAAGAGAAATGAATTTTCTCTGTGATATATGGGTGTAAGGTAAAGGGACATTAGACATCACAAAATAATATTGTAGATCTCTTCCATCACAAAAAATAGGAGAGGGACCTTAGACTAATTTTCCCTTAAACAAATCCATTAAATCAAAAAATCTAATAAGGTTGATTTGGCATAAACTAAATAATACAAAAAGTCACTATCCTATTTAAGTCACATCATCTTATTTAAATCACATCACTTCTCTAACACATCACATCAAACCCAACTCAAACCCAACTCATATAAGCCAATAAGTCAAAAAGTGCACTTTTTTAGAACATCCCAAACCAACCCTAAAAATATTTCATATATTAAATATATTAATGACATATTAAAAGTCTAACAACAACACATTCATGATTATCATCTAAACATATAATAAAAATTTATTTTGTAAAATAAATAAATGCGTAAAAGATTTATCAATTTTATATAATTTTATCTTTGGTAGATAGATTTACTTTTTTTAAAAAAAATTTAAAAAAAAATTGACATTTATTTTTGTTAAATTAGTTTATATTTTATCAAATTGACGACTTCGCCCATAAAATTGAGCAATAGTATATTCAATTGTTCTTATTTGGAATAAGATTCAAAATTCATGATCAAATATGTTACAATTGAAAAATCAAAAATCAAAGTGACACGAATCCCAAACTATAGAACAGTTAGTGTAATTCGTCCTAAAATAATTATAAAGCGACAGAAATACAAACAATTTGTACAAGTAAATTTTGTAATTTCAACGCTTTGTAATTATTTTATATTTACCATTTTTCTGCCGTTGTTCCTAAAAAAATATCTTAAAAATATATGAAAATATTAAAAAATTATTAATCTCAATAAAAATATATTAAACTTAATAAAAAATATCTTATATTATTCAATTATTTTACCTTTTACATGTGCCTCAAATAAAAAAATTAAATTCTATTAATTTAACTAATAAAAATTAAATTATAACATCACATAAATTTGCCATCAAACCACCAAACAACTTTTCTTTTATCTTGCCCACTTCTTATATACACAACAAACACATATAACAAAGACACCGACACTCGCTTCCATACGATAATACATACATTATACATACACAGAGGGTGTACACATGTGAAGTGGGGATCTCAGCAGAACAAAATTTAAAAATAAAATAAAATAAAATTTTATAGTTTTGGAAAATAATATTAAATTGATTTATTGTTTTAATCCACGTATAACTAAATTAAATAAAAAATAATTTTATCATGTTTTTAACGTTTTTTTATTTATTCTTATGCCTTCGTAATATTTATAATAATTTCAGTTCATTTAATTTTATTAAATTTTTTAAATACAATTATATTAAAATTGTTAAAATTTTGTTGTAATTTTGTTTCAATTTCAAGCAAATTAGTGTAATTTATTTAAAAATAAAATGGAAGAGAGAGAGAGAGAGAGAGAGATTCCATGTGAAGTGACCTGATAGACAACCAACCATATTAGAAAGAGAGAGCGAGAGAAGAAAGAGGAAAAAAAATGAATACTTGTGAAATAAATAAAGCAATCTCTCTCTCTCTCTCTCTCTCTCTTTATCTGTGTCTGAGCAAAAGTGCTTTTAGATATGGCTGAGACAGAGAGAAGAGAGAGAGCGCAACTCATTACCTTCCTTAGATAATCTCATTCCCTCTATCACTCCCTGTCTCTCTTCTGTCTTTGAACAGTATCATCTTCGTGCCTGGCGCTCATGTAGAAGAAACAGAGTACGGATCGGGGAAGTAGATCTCTTCCTCTCGACATATCTGTAAGTCATTCTCTGATTTTCTTGCTTTCTTTGGGTTTTCTTGACTTGGGTTGGGTTGCATTCTTCTGTAAAAACATTCATCGATTTGGGTTTCATGTTTGTATCCAATGAGTTTGGATTTTCCGTTTGTTTGTTCTGTCTAAAATGATATTATCTAGGGTTTTCTTTTTCTTTTTTTTTTTTTTTCTTGATAATCAGGACTTTGAATCTTTCCTTTATGCTATGTGAACTTTGAGGATTTCCTGTATTAAGAGTGTTAATTTAGGATTATACCCATTTATCTTTTTCTTTTTGGCGGGTTTGGGTTATACATACTGCATAACATATAATTTTTGGGGGATTTGTTGGTTTTTAGGAGTTTCTTATTATGCTGATTTGTAACATTTGTGCTGTTTGAATTCTGTAGTATTCTTTGAAGCCAATGGCTTTACTTGTGAGTGAGTGCAAGTGGATAACAGAGAATAAACTTTAACAAGTTGTTTTTCTTTTCTTTCTTTTCTGTTCTTTTGTGAACAGCCCCTTTAATTGGTACTATACATTTTGAGCTCTTCGGGCAGTTGTTTTATCTTTGATTTGTAGTAATAACATCAAAACCTTTTCTGATTTGTTCTCAGTCTTCATCGATTATTCTGTTATTCCTTCTTCGGTTGTGATGGGATAGTCCAAAATTCTGATCAATTCTACAAATTTTGAGTTACAAATATAACATGTAGAGGAAAGAAACAGAATTCTAGTTGGTGGAAATTCTGGGTAAGGTTAAAAGATCATGAATCTGGTCTAATGATTGAATGTTTGATGCGAAATCTAAAACAAGCAGCTCCTTTTTCTGGTTGGTTGAGGGAAAAAACATGTTGTCGTGTGCAAAATAATGCATTATTTAGTTCCCATTCAAATCGTCTAATGCAATTAATGTTATTACTTGGTGGCAATGCCCCTCTCTTGTTGTTTCGAGCCATTTCTGTTTTTCGACATTGAATAGCTTATTAATGTTTACTCGGTTGCACCACAGCTTGGATATGGGAACTTTGGCGCTTGAAACTAAGAGTGTAGGCTCTGATACTTACCTCTCTTTGGGGCTTCAAGAAGTGGGCAAGGAGAACCCCGGAATCCCACGAGTTCTATCACTTCTTTCTTCACTCCTCGAGAGATCAGTTCAAAAAAATGAAATATTATTGGAGACTGCACAAATTAAAGATGTTGTTACAATATTCCACGGTTCAAGGGCACCTTCTCTAGGAATTCAACAATATATCGATCGCATATTCAAGTACTCGTGCTGCAGCCCATCCTGCTTTGTTGTTGCGCACATTTATGTGGAGAGATTTATTCAACGGATGAATGTTCATATCACTTCTCTCAATGTTCATCGGCTTCTAATCACAAGTGTGATGGTAGCAGCAAAATTTGTTGATGACGCGTGAGTTTTAATTCCCAGAATCAACTCTACATTTGTTTTGATTATGTTTTGCAATGTGAAACCAACCAAAATTGTTTATTAGACAAGAATTGCTGTGTGTTAAATGGTATTTATCATTCCTCTCATCTTTTCATCGTCTTTTTTTTTATGGTGCAAACATGAATATAATCTAACTGGTTTTCAGATTCTTCAATAACGCATACTATGCAAGAGTGGGAGGAGTAAGCACATCCGAGTTGAATAGATTGGAGATGAAGTTCTTGTTTGGTCTAGATTTCCAGCTACATGTAACCGTTCAAACCTTTGGGAAGTACTGTTCGCTGTTGGAAAAAGAAACAGCTGCAGTGATCCAGATTGAACGACCCATCCTAGCCTGTGGAATCAAGGAGAGCTGGTCCAACCAAGACTGCACTTCCACGATCGCCCAATAAAAGAATTGGAACAAATTTTCATGTATCATATTTAAGTTTCTCATTTTGGGAGATATGCCAGTTAGAAAATGGATATTGAATTCGTATTGTGAGAGTTATGCAAGGATGATCATTTCAAAACCAGAATGCTTGTTTGTTTTGCCTTCTCTGCTTCTATGTTGTTACGTCTATTTTCTTCGTAAGATTGTTTTTGGTTTTCATTTTTGTCAGCGAACCTTCCCAACTTTTCAGTTGGTTACCCCTGCACGGGTCTTTCTTCAGAGAAGGGCATGTATACTATACACAAATAATTTAGTAAGAGAAGGTTGCACTGAGTTGTACTTCAGTTTGTTCAGATCTTTGATCTTATATATGAAGACTCTGTTTACCTTAGTTCTTGTTCCTTGTTCTTTTCTTTTTTATTATTTGATAAATAAAGAAGCTGTTTATTTGCTATGATGCCAAACCACCCCTAAAAATCAGACTTTTTGTGATGGAATCAAACCGTCACAAAATAAGCTGTTCCTTGTTCTTCAACTGTAGCAAATTGATAATTTGTGATTGTTCCAGGAAATTTGATTTGCAGATTTATCAACTATGACTCCTTGCATGATTTGGTGGTAGCAGAGGCAGAAATTGTTGGATTTACTACATTTCTTTGGTGTGGTAATAAAAGTTTATCATTAACATCTTGGGTTGAGTCTGGAAAACAAATTAGTCTGTAATTTGGCAGCATCTCTAGGGCAATCCAACCAAATTTACACTTTTGTGAAAAGCACAAGTCTCAATTTGGAAATCTAAAAACATTTATTAAACAAAAAAAAGTAATTCATTCAATAATTATAAACATATAATTTTATCAAACTTATTTAAACAAATAAACATGCAAGCTTTTGAAAATGAACTTCACGTAATTTTTAAAAACAAATATGGTGAAATTATGACTAGTTATAAAATCAGTGTTCTATTTGATTTTGAGTTTTTAAGTTTTCTGCATTTCTATTTTTAGTGAATTTTTAAAATAATTTAATCAATATTTTTAACTTTTTAAATGTACTGTACTTAATTAAATATTTATGATTTTTTTAATAAAAAAATTACTAAATACAAAAGGGGCAATGATTTGACAAGCCCGTCTTAATTTAAATTGGAAAATGTTTGAGGGCCCGAATACTGTTGGCTCGAATGCCCCGAATGCCCAAAACGACGTCGTTTTGGGCATTCCGTTTTTTTTTTTTTTTTTTCCTTCCGCCATTGTTGAACCTCTGCAACTCTGAGTTGCAGAGGAAGAGGGAGAGAAAGAGAGGGAGAGGGAGAGAAAGAGAGAGAGGTCGCGTCGGCCTCCGCCGATCGCGTCACCGTCCTCCTTCGATCGTGCTGATCGTCGGCCTCCGCCGATCGCGTCGCCGTCCTCCTCCTCCGATCGTGCCGATCGCCGCCGATCGCGTCCTCCTCCTCCATATTTTAGGCCCCCTCCAGTCCTTCCTCCCTCCTCCTCCTCCCACTCCCCTCCCCTCCCTCCCCCTCCCCCTCCCCTTCCCCCCTTCGTCTTCCTCCCTCCTTTCTTCTGCTGAAAAGAAAAAAAAAAAAAAAAAAAAAAAAAATTCGGGACATTCGGGGCACCCCGTTTTCGGGCCCTGTAGCACCATTCATTTAAATTTTAGTCACTACAAAGTAACTTACCCAAAAAATGGGCTTTCAATGCAAACTTACAACAGCTCAATCTGCCATTAACCATCACCTTTTTTTTCTTTTTCTTTTTTTTGTCTTTTGCAAAGCAAGAATTTCATTGATAGAAAGTGGGGTTACAAACTCGCAAGTCATTAACCATCACCTTTTTGTTTTTTTCTTTTTTCTTTTTTTTTTAAATTTGGTCTTTCGCAAAGCAAGAATTTCATTGATAGAAAGTGGGGTTACAAACTCGCAAGTCATAACCACAACCTAAAATAACTTTCAAAGACTAAATCTTGCTTCCTCATCATTTCTTTTATCCCCACCTTCCTTCGGAGCTCACAAAGATATCAATGTGAAACATACAAGTTATTCGAGATGAATAACTGCTGCCAAAATCTGGAACTTGATCAACAAATTTTGCAAAATGTCTCTCGATCAAGATGGATTGGTTGCTTGCTTCTTCCATTTCTGCATCAATCACAAAACTAATGTTTACTTCTGTACAATTTTGTGCTCTTACTATTGAACCAATGACCAGAACTGAGAAGAACAATCTATTGCTGCAAGTCAGCTTGGATATGCCTAGTAAGTAGTCTTGCAAAGTAATTGCGCATCTCTGGTAAAACACGTTGAATAAGATCAGAGTACCTGCATTACCATATTGATCAGTTAACCACACAAGATCAACAAGTTAGGTGTGCCACTTTTAGTTTATGGTGTGAGAAAAGGGGATTGATATGCAGAGGAAACCTTACAACAATTCAAAATAAAAAATTAAAATTTGTGTAGAAATCATAATCAATTAGGGAAGTAAATGCTGAAAAATAATCATTGCATCCATTGATGTTGCTATAACAGAGAACTCATAATATATAAACAATAGACACTAACAATCTTATATGATGCCTTCAGGCTGACTCGTTGAGGATGTTTTGAAGGAGGAAAATTCCATACTACGACACACCAGCTTATCTATTTGTTTCCAGAAGAAAGCAATGTTTTCAACAGCTTCAAACAATCAAAAATAGTAGTTTGATTTATTATCTATACTATCTATACTATTATATTAAGTGAAAGCTGGACTTGGTGTCCAAGCCTTCTCTTTATGCCGCCACATGTCCCTTACTTTTTTATCGAAAATAAAAGATTAAATATTGAGGTGGTGAAAGGAACTCGAACCTAAGACCATTGAATCACTAAAACACTGCCTTACATCCCTTTTAAACTGATTGTGTACATTTTTACATCAATCATTGCTCATGCCATTTGACTTTTGAGCAATCTTAAGAACACGAAAGACCTCGTGGATAAAAGTGAACCACAAACCTTTCAACCTTGAAGTTATGCATCATAACCAATTGGATTGAGGCTCAAATGCATTGAAACAATTATTTTCACATAGCATTCTCAGTATATGAGCTCATGCTCACCAAGGACAACTGAATTACTACCTTAGGGCTATTTACTCTTTCTGGACAATGCACCTTTAAACAATCCTTCACTAGGATGTGAATTTTATGTATTGTGATGTCTATGAGAGAGAGAGAGAGAGCATACCATGGCATATCACTAAGCTTGTCAAACTTATCCAAAATAAACAGGATACATGCATGCTTTAATGATGTAGCATTAAAAGCCTCTGATAACTCGTACATGAGTAAAACATTTTCAACTGAAATGTCCTGGAGAAAGATGAATAGAAATGATCAATTCAGTTCATGATATTTATGATTAAATTAAGCAATTGTCAACTTGTTTATTGACTCACCTGTGCAATGGCATACTCACAAAGACGTTTGAGACCTTCCAAAAGATACTGATCAGCTGCTCTGAGAAGCTCCTGTGCAATATCTAAATTGACATCCACTGATCCTGTGTATATGTATCTGCAAGCAAAAGGAAGGTACACTTATCCTGTTTCAAGATACATTCTCTCTCTCTAAACAATGGGGATAGCAATTTTTTTACCTCATCATCAATTCAAAAACATCCCATCTGATATTTGGAATCTCTACATCTTTGGCATCCTTTTCCTGCTTATGCATTTTTCAAGATTTATACAAATTAGCCAATCATCCACTAAGCCATGTAAATGTTTTAAGCTCAAATTTGTGCAGTTTGAAGGAATGCACAAGGGCAAATAAGCTATGAGATAAGTACATATCAATTGATTTCCTGACACTGCTTATATTTCATTAAGAAAAAGCAGGGAAAGTTTGGAGAAACTACAAAGCCATCTGACTTGGGATGAAATCAGCAAAAACACTGTAATAAAATAATCCATCCTCACCCGGTAACCACCATCAAACATTGCACGGAACGTATCAGAAGAAGCAAGCAGACAAATCCTGTGAGCGTAGAATCGCTTGCCTGATCAAAAGAGCACTATGTAATAAGCTACAAAAGACAAAAGTTACTCGAAGAAATGAAAAGGGCATACATGAAAGTGGCAGGAATCAATTTCTACCTTCAACTAAAAATGTAACATCAGAAAGTGTAGAATTGTTTACATACTGTTCACCCAAATACACCTGCAGCAAGAAATGCATAATGATTACCATCCCCTAAACCAAACCTCAAAACAGTATCACATCAATAACTTCATGCATAAGAGTAAGACAGACCCCAAATAACTTTTACAGAGGTCAAACATGATTGAAAACAAATGTGCAGCACAAATTATAAGTAAAAGAATACACAAATACACACATACAACATTGCAAAATTGCAACAACCTGATGTCATCATTAAGGATTTTCCAAAAAGAGAAACATTGGGGAGTAAAACTGCATCTCCAGATTTTATTGGTTTACAGTTCATTACAATTAAAATACAGAATTCGAAGCAAATGACTTTGTGACATTGTTCATGTATGGCAGGAAGCCAACTGTGCCAACTCCTTAGCTAAGAAGGCAGTTGGTCGTCTAACTGGGGATTGGAGTCATCAGGTCATACTGGATTTTCTTCATAATTTGTTGCTTTTAGGAATCAAATATAATTAAAGGTCAATAGACTAAAGCAATCAGAACAGCATAAACCAGTCAATGAAAAGAAACCATCAATACTTGCAAGATAAAATTCACAACTCTTTGGTGTAAATAATAAATTAAGCAATAACTAATCCAACATAGGACACTTGTGGTAAAACTACTAAAAACCACAACACACCTGTGGGGTTGGTGATGGGGGAGCTGCATCCACAGGAGAGACGGAATTGACTTTGGTAGCCAACTTGTATAAAGCCATAGAGCCATCTCGTTGGTGCTTCATGGTTGTCGATTCAAGAAGCTCTAAAAGCAACTCCAGTCCTGTGAGAACATGAAGTACATGTAGATGGTGAATTTTCAGAATCCCATATGAACGATTGCTAAAGTGAATGAATAACACTAAACTAAACGATCACAGATGACTTTTACCATTATTGTCAATAAAAATAGCCTTCTGATCATCAGGCAAACAAAGATGTGCAAGAGCCAAAGCAATTCTACTTTGAATAACCTTTTCTGCAACCCGCATCAAGTACAACAAATAGCTCAATATCTGTCAAGAGAAAGCACAAAATGATGTAATATAAAAATGGTAAAACAATTATTTGTTGATATTCTCATATCAATAGTAGTCCCTTCTTGGAGTTCTAAAAGCTAAATAATAAATGCATCTGCCAAAAGTCGTTGAAATTGGTTATGTATTTTCTCTATGTATATAGGCATGCAAACACACAGCACCTACTGAGCAAAATCTCTCTGGTGTATTCCCAAGTAAGTAAGATGATAATGTATTAAAAGCAAGATATCATTTCATTGTTTCTCATGTATTTACATTATTATCTCCTTACAAATAAACTTTTAATAATAAAATTGCAACACACTTCACATAATCCATTAATTAATTCTTTTAGTTTTCAGATAGGCCAAATCATAAAGAGCAGACATGCAATGCTGAAATTAGTGTAGAGTCTTTCTTTAATATGAACTTCAAAAAATGATACCAAGTCTTTCGCCATGTTTGATCTGGGCAAATGGTAGAAAAAGAACAAAGAACAGGAGAGAGGAAATGAAGAGTCTAATTACTTCTTTGTCCATATGCCTATGCAGAGAAATAGAAGAAAAAAGTGACAAGAAGGATCAACAAGCAAAACAACAATACAAAAGTAAATAAATAAAGGAAACTCACTCGTCCATGGATCTTCTCCTCTAATCTTTTGAGAGTCTTGGCTACACAATCCCTAGTTGGCTGCAAGTAAATCATTAAATTCATATTGTGGGAGTTAGGCCTCCAAATAATGGTGGAAGAAAAGCTATGAAGCACGGGTGCAAGAGCGGGTGCGGGTGCAGGTACAGGTATGCCGATATGGCAAATTCTTAAAAAAGTAGGGTTAGGGTATGGATACGACTGGAGTACGTCAATTTTTTTTAAAATTTTTTTTTTAATTTATAGCTAAACATCCAACATACAAATCAAAATTTCAATATCAAAACTAAAAAGAGAACAACTTGTCTAAAAAGTTATATAATTTTTTCTTTTTCTTTTTTGATTGTTTAAAACAGGATGTGAAGTAGAGCATAATCATGACTCATGGGTAAATGGTGTTGGAAATAAATTGCTTGATATTTTCAAAATTGAAAGAAAAATAATAAAGGCTACAATAAATTCTAACAGTTGAAAAAAAAAAAAAAAAAAAACCTCGATGTACCAGTGCAGTACCTACAACGTACCCAAATATATTTGCCATACCCGGCATGTATTCAGCATATCTGGTACGCGTACTACGGTACAGGTACGCGCACCCGATAAGTACCCGGTACTCGTACAGCACCATTTTTGGAATACTCGTGCATGTGCTTCATAGAAGAAAAGTAAACAGAAGAATAGATAATAATTTACTTTGTAAAATTAATGAAATAAGTACTTATAAAAACTTAAATGGCTTTTCAAGTCAAAAAATAAAGGGAAAATTAAATTAGATAAATACTTGGACAATGAATTCTCCATCCTGAAGCCTCTGAATGCCTCCAAACCTTATAAGATCTGCAACATTGTCCTACAAAAGGAAGATTCATAAGTCGTCACGTAACTAAAATTATGGAGCCAAAATGCCATACTAAAATTCAAATTTAAATTTGCAACAATACAAATAAAACTCTACCTCATTATCTGCAAGGCCATAAAGAGCAAAGGCAGCATTGTGTTGCAGAGATCCATTTTTTGAATCAAGAAGCTTTAGCAAGGGCTCTATACCACCACTATGGGCAATCCCAGCTTGGTTGTGAGTATCCTAAAAGTGAGATCATCTCAGCAAAACCAGGAAAACACATTTTTCCAACATTACTAACAATTTAGTGTTAGGCAAGGGAAAGTTGGGTATGATGCACTAAGATTTCTCATAGAGCAACAGTAACTCAATCTTTAAGTTCCTTTCAGTAAAAATGACAACCTATCTTCCCAATAAAAGATTTAACAACAAAAAAAATAAATAAATAAAAATTAAAACCACTGCACTAAAGCATTTTGTCCAATGACTTCAATGATGAAGGCAAAAGGTAAGGGAATTTATACCACCAAAAAATGCGGTGTTAGCCTTACATAGAATACACATTCACACATACACGCACACGCACAAAGAGACTAAAACTTAAAGATAAAGCTGTTCTTAAATGTTTCTACAATATTTTGCATAGCTAAATAGAAAATCATGGGTAACATTGCACTGCAGTTTATATCTTTGAAAAAGAAAGCGTGTAGATTAATACACCAAAAAGTGTTTGGACAAACTTGGTAACAAAATGGTATAGGAATTGCACTTTATGGTTCTCTAACTCTTAACAGTTGTCTCACCATTCCTGGTTATTCTTCTCCTTTTCCTAATAGGAAAATTACTTATCCAAAAAGGAGAAAGATCAAATTACAGTGAAACCTTATTCAATGAAAATAACACCCTACACTTCAGCTGAACACAGGGAAGTTTTATAGCCATGCTTTCTTACAAATTAAATATATATGAAATACGCAAACCATGAGACAATTATAGATAAAAACCTGTGCCAACCTCCCCAGCGCAAATGCTGACATTTCCCTCAGCTGTGCGTCTGGAGACTGAAGCATCTCAATTAATGGTTGGACAGCACCTCTCTGAACAATGTGCACCTACATAAAATCATATTAAAATAATAAGAGGGAATGTATAACAATGGAATGGGGCAAGTTATTTTAAATTTTAGAAAAGTCTAATTCATTCCACCTTGCAGTCTGAATCAGTAGCAGCAAATTGCCCTAGTAGCAAAGCTGCTTCCCTTTGGCTCTCTGAACAGCAGGAACTGTAATTGAAATCATAAAATTCATAAGATCAAAAAATTGAGGGAAAGGTAGGAGAGGGCAAGAAAACTAGTTGAAACTCCAATTCTGCAAAGAAAGTTTAGGATAAAATACAACCAACTAACAAAAACATACAGTCAATGAAACAAAAATGATTCAACACAGTCAAATTGAGTGAAAGATTAGTACCTGAGTAAACTGATAACAGGTTGTAAAGCTCCAGCAAGCAGAACTTCTCTCTTAATATTTGGGGATGAATGCACCAGATTCCCAATCACACCAACCTGACAGAAAAATTCAGAGGTCAATTAGTGATTCTGGGTTCCAGCAATATGAAGTAATAAAAAAATGTCCCAAATGTATGTAAAGTTCAAGATTGAATAATATAAATTAAGATTAGAGCCAACCGCTTCATAATGTATGGCAGCATCCTCAGACCGAAGCATTAGAATAAGAGTAGGTAGAGCATTGCATTCCACAATCTGCAGATTTATAATTTCAAAACGCAAACTGCATAATAAATTAAAATTTTATTTAGATCCTCAAATGAATTTGGTGAATCAGAGAAAATAGTCAACCTGATTTTTGTTCTCATCATTTTTAAAGGCAAGGGTTCGTAGGGCTCCTGCTGCTGCTCTCTGAACTTTTGAGTCAATAAACTCTAGCAATTCAACTAGGGGCGGGATTCCACCTTCAATCCTGGATGTGCAACCAAAAATATCACAAAGATGGTATAATACTAGATATTTAACTGAAAATCATGCAAATAAACAAACCTAACACGGGTTTTAATGCTGCTGTTCTCATGAGCAAGGTTGGTGATTGCATCGGCTGCTCTTCGAATAACACCATTGACCGCCTTAGAGTTTTTACCATACCTATGCCTCTTCAACAGGTCCACAAGATGAGGCAGAGCTCCAGCATCAACTATGAGTTGTTGATGTTCAGGCTGTATGACAAAACAGAAGGCAGAACAGACAACATATGAGAACAGAAAGCATAGTGACAAGAACCTCTGGACTGAAATGAAACAAACACCCATAGAGAGGAAACATATCCCGTGACGGGAGGAAGTAGCATCTACAACAAAATATCCAGATCTCCCCTTGGAATATAGTTGATCTACACCACTACATATTTTATCTTATTAAATAAGGATAAACTCCACTTTAGAATGAGAAAAAGGAAGGACAATCAAACTTTCCAAAAGCATGGTACATAATTTTACCATTTATAGTGCTTCTTCAAATTTGATAGTAAGTTATCAAAATATAGAATTACAAATGTTCTGTGCTGAAAGCAATGTAAACAAGCAGTACAGAAGGAAATAAAGAAGCCCAATGTACAATTGCTATCACAAAGAACTGCCTAAAAGACAAGTCCAACCCAACCACCTCCAAGTGGGAGAACCACACAATAACTGCAGTAGTTTGAAAATAACTAGACCAAAGAGAACTTGTTCTGCTGTCACTTTGTCAACTTGACATGAATTACAAATTGAATTACAAATTGAATTGGTTGAAACACATTAGGATGCGCATTATTCATTAATATTAGGAGCTCTAATCAGTATCCCAAGAAGAATGTTCAATGGGCTACAGAAGAAGGCATTACACAATGGAAAAGTGAAGTTTTTAGAGTAAGAGGATGGAGAAAAGTTTGTCCTTGCTGAAGGGAGACACATGGACCATGGGAAGAAAGCTCTG
The DNA here is from genome assembly GCA_030407325.1 of Camellia japonica. Taxonomy (NCBI): domain Eukaryota; kingdom Viridiplantae; phylum Streptophyta; class Magnoliopsida; order Ericales; family Theaceae; genus Camellia; species Camellia japonica. The sequence continues at coordinate 21,771,395 of JAPPVO010000003.1, forward strand.
GAACAATTAGATATGTATGGGTTTTGGTGGGGAGTGTCGTAGGCACAGGTAACATGTAGTCTAATACATACTTTAGCACCATTCATTTAAATCTTCAAACTAGGAACCAAATGGTGGCATTCAAATACTTAATTAAAAAAAACTTTGCAAACTTAACTCAAATATGTAACACTTCCCTACCCACAAAAATGTCAGTAAGACATTTATCAACCATTCAAATGGAAACTGCCACAGCATAAAACATAAACAGATAACTGTGAACCCCTTTTTTTCCCGGGTAAATCATATAGCAATGAACATTTATAACAGTTAATTAATTAGCTTCCAAAAACAGAAGTACCTATTCAGTGAGCCAAAATCTTACAAGCATAATAATAATGAATCTATTGAGCATAATTTTCTAGTTACGTATGAATGAAAAGTTAGAGAGAAACATTCCATGAATTGAAAAAGAATGACCTTCTCCAGGAGAGAGTTTAAGGTAGATGCCCAAGGCATCTCCGTCATCTAACATCTACTAAACATTCTCACCATAGTATGGAATTAAGTTGTCACAATTCTTTCACGATAAGTCTCTAAGCCTCAAGTCTTCCCATGATCCCAGGTGAGATTCTTAGGCCCTGCTCCCAACCAAGATGATCATGGAGATGCTAACACTCTTTCAGAGCCCGGGCACCACTCAATTGGAACTATCTAGGCAAGCTAAGCGGGTGCTAAAGAAGTGTACTAATCTTGGAAAGGGGCACACTTGGATGGAGACTGATTTGACTGAGCCAAAAATATATTGAGTAGCAATCATGAGTGGAGAAGGTGAGATGCACTCAAACAGAGACCCCTTGGTTGTGTTGAGGAGGTGCTTCGAGCAATTTAGAGATGGCATGACAACACCACATAGCGAGAGAATTCGCAAACATCATTTCAGTTCAAAAGCAGTCAGACAATGCAACTAACATACCTTAAAATAAAGAAACTGAATACTAGAAAGAACACTCAAAACAACATTAATGAGTTAAATGTCCCAACCTCTGTCAACTGATAATGCTACTAGTCTATAAGTAGAAATGTCAAAATTATTGCAACAGTAACAATTGATTATTTTCTATAAACACATACTCATCTATTAATAGAAATATTGAATTAATGCAAAAGTAACAATATAATATTTTTATAAACATATCCAAACTAAAGATCAAACAAAGGATTAACTACGACAAGAGTTTCATTGTAACACAATCAAAATCCGATAATTACATATTTATTCATCTGCTGACACCCTCAAGAAATCTTCTTGATATCACTCTTGGCAGCATGCTTAACAGTTTAACAAAAACAGGGAGTAGCAGAAGGTGAACAAGAAGTCATCACAGAAATTGTATATGAAAAAATCATTACATCTCAACAACCTTATCCTTAGAATATGCTCACTTTACAACTAGACTGCTATAGATCAAGACACCTTAACAAGTTGTGCAAGCCCCCCAAGGAAGGGAGGGATTTGAGAATTTCATTAGTAGAATAAAAATTAAAAAATTAAAAAAAAGACAATAACATACTGTAGAGATCACAAACAACTAAGACAAAGAGAAAATAAATTAAACATCAAATTGATCAATTGTAGTAATAAAAATAAGATCGCATGTATAATTACTTTTACAGCGAGAAGTCCAAGCGTGAAAGCGCTTCCTTTCTCGACTTCGTGTTCGTGAGGCTTCGAATCAGTGTCGCCTTCTCTCGAAGATGGCGGAGCCTGGAGATGCCTGACCAGAGCTGGAACTGCTCCGCAATCAACAATTACATTCACAATTTCCTCTGAAAACACACAAATCACTAAAGATCAAAGACCTGGATCACCAATGAATTCAAAAAATTCGTGAATACATACCGTTCTTGGCGAATTCTGAGAGAACGTGAATTGCGAGCTTGGCAGCGGCGCGATCTGCATCGATCGACGAGAAAGTGGAGTCTAGGATTTCCAACTGCGTGCGAACATCGAGAATGAGATCTTGATTAGCGTCGTGAGGGGAGAGAGTAGCGATCTTGCGATCTCTTTCGAAATCTTCATCTAGCTTTCTCTTCAAGTTTTTCCTCGCAGAGCTTGTTGGAAGTTCACGGCGCTTCTGATTCTCCATGACTGGAGATGAGAAAGAAAGGAGAGAAATGAGAGAGAAGAGAGAGAGAAAGAATGTCGTGATGGGGGGTAGTTTGGGGAAAGAATGCGAGGGGGGGGTTGTGTCGGTCTTAAACTGGGCGGACTATTTTGGGGCTAAAATGAGACGCCCGCCTGTATACGAATTTTTAGTGAATTGTTACTAAATTGCGCTCCCGCCTCGTTATTTTACGAACGTGTGCTAATTTGCGCATCGATGGGTTAGGTCTGGTCGTCTAGTCGACTCAATCCTCACGTGTCTCCGCTTTAAAGAAAAATTATTGAAATTATTGGCTGGTGTGGGACACGTAATTATAATCTCATTAATCATAATTTTTTATGTTTCTTAATTATTTAATAAATTTTATTACTTTTATTAATCACAATATTATTAACGGTAGTGTTACGTAACTCGAAAGGTGGAGCTCGAAATTGGCTCGAATCAGAAGCAGAGAAGGAAAAGAGAAGGAAGGAGGAAGGGAGGAGGAGGAGGAGGGACTGGAGGGGGCCCAACAAATGGGGCTGGAGGCGGGGGGGAGGGGGGGCGGAGGCGAGGCAGAGCTGAGCAAGCAGGCGACGCGACGAGCGGCGACGACGCAGTGGTGCTGGCTCTTCTCCCTCTCTTCTCTCTCTCTTTCTCCTTTCTTCCTCTCTTCTCTCCCTCTTTCTCCTCTGTCTCTTTCTCCTCTCTTCTTCCTCTTTTCTCTCCCTCTTTCGAGCCAATTCGAGCCAACCAATTCGAGCTACGGCTCATTTCCGTATTATTAAACACCACGCGACGATATGCAAGACCAACCAATAACTTCTCCCAATGACCCACAATTGCTGGTGCCCTATTTCTTTACTTTTTGTTTGTTTGTTTTTTTTTTTGATCAAAGGAAATTTCCATTAAGGGTAGCCAAAACGGCACTTACAAGTCCAGGGACCAAGAGCAAACACAAACAAAATGAAAATATTACAATAAGCACAAAGGTGAAAACTATGAAAATTATCCAGACGCACATCAGTGCTCGTGCTCATACTGCGAAGCAGAGCCAATTAAATCGGCGTTAGAGCATGTCTGGAAAAATCATAGATAACAACCACAAAGAGTGTAGGCTCCAAACTAGCAGCAAAAGACTCCAAAAAACAAACAAAATCAAAAAAACAAAGCAAAATAAGGTCAAGCTTGACCTCAAACCTAAACAAGGCCAGATCTGTGGAGGTGGTCTAGATTCGAGCAGATCTGGTGTGCGGCGCTGAAATCGGCTCCGGCATGAGCCGGCAGATGGGGGAAGAGGAAGATCTAGCTTTGGCGGGGGAAGAGGGAAGCCCAACACAAACATCCACCAAGAGGGGAAGAAAAACCTCCCATAGAGGGAGAGAAGTGGGAAGACAAGCTCCCATGGCTTATTCACAGCAAGCAAACACCAAAACAGGGGGAGAAGGAAGGAGGAGAAGGTGGCTGGCCACTGACGGCCCCTCCCCCTCCCCAAGCGGCGCTCTTCCGACAGAACCCTAGGAGCGTTTAGAGAGAGAGAGAGATGTTCAACCCAACTTGTTTCTTTACTTTTTGTTTGAAATTTGAATTTTGATTTTAGCTTGTGTTTTTTATTTGGGAAAATTACAAACACATTCTCTGAGATTTACTTAAATTACAAATTATTCTTTATGGTTCTAAAAATTACATTATGCTCCTTAAGATTTTTAATTTCATAATAAATAGATCATTTTATTAATAAATCATCAAATTAATTAACAGTTTTTAATAATATTAAATTTTATTTCAATTAATAATTTAGATAATTTTATTATTGTATAGATGAACAGTTAGAAATTTCACTTTTTTAATTAATTCTGTTAAATAAATTTTTTTGATAATGAGGTATTTGTAATTTTCCAAACCATATGGTGCAATTCGTATTTTAAACAAAACTCAAGGGTGTATTTATAATTTACCATTTTTATTTTTATTTTTTTAAGTTTGGGAAATTTTGACTTATTTATACTTTATTTTAAAATTTAAAATTTAAACAACCTTTGTTTTTAAATACTATCCTATATATAAAATCAACTTATATTTGTCTTGTTTGTAATAATATTCAGAGAAAATTGGTGATAAATTCAGTTTAGAGAGTGTCTAAAGCAATAGGTTCAATAAATATCTTTTATTAGTGATAGGTTCACTTTTTGTGAAATAATTTGGTGAAATTTTTTATTGATTTTGAATGACATTTTGTTTCTAATTTTATCTCTGTTGACTTTTTTTAATTTGTTGACTTTTGTTGACTATATGTTTTAAAAAAAATATCTGTTCAAAATTTTTCTTATCTGTTCAATTTTTTGTCTATCTGTTCAAATATTTGTCTTATCTTTGAATTTTTTTAACCTATCTGTTAAATTTTTTCATCTGTTGAATTTTTATAATTTATTTTTTCTATATGTTCTATTTTTAATCTATTTAATTTCATTTTTTTCCTTATCTGTTTCTCTATGGAAAAATCCTCTATCTAATTTGGACAAATCAGTGTCAACCTTTTATCTATACAAATTTTAGTTGCAAAAATTTGGTTTGCACAGATAAAAATCATATACATCTATTTCATCATCATCATCATCAAATTTTTATTTGTCCAAGTACAAATCATCAAATAGTTGAAATACACACACAACAATAACAATACCTATAGATACAAATGGATCAATATTTGAATTTGATAAAAGAATTGGTAAAGCATTGAGTGCAAAAAATTAATTAAACAGTTAAAATACTCAATAAAAATAATAAATAAAACAATAATTATTCTTTCCTATTATTTATTGCTAAACAGAAAACAAGTACTTGCTCTTCTTCATAAGCCCTAAAGACACGATCTGTGAATCTAACACTTGTGCAATTCCTTCTCCACATTAGTGAATACTTCTTTAGGTTAGTTAATTCCAACTCTCCTCTTTTCATCCCTCTCTAATACTCTTTTAATAATGTCTTAGTTTGAACTCATTGATATTGTCACTGTTTCCAAAAGCCATATATATGCCTATACATAGATATGGATAAATATATGTATAAATAAACACATTTATATATGAAGAGAGAAATAAATAAGAAAATGTGTATAAATAAACACATTTTCTTGTGTGTGTATGTATATATTTGTTACCCGTGTAGAAGAACTAAGAAAAGAAGATGAAGAGGAAAAAATTGAGAGGAAGTTTCCATGTGGAGGAGTCTAGATCCGAGGGTGGCGGAGTCCAAATCCGGTAGATCAAGTAGCTCCGGTCGCGGAGGAATCCGATGACGTGAAGGAGGGCTAATTCTCAATGGCAATGACAATCTGAAGCCAAAGATTTTAGTGTGCAAGCCATGGCCACGATCGATAATGGAGTCATGGCGGCGGCGGTGGGACTCATGGCCGAAGCGAGAGGAAATGAAGATCGATGGCATGAGAGAGAGAGAGAGAGAGAGAGAGAGAGAGAAAAAAAAAAGGTGCACGGCGACGATGAGATTGGAGGTGGAGATAGAGGTGAAAGTGATGGCGGTAGTGGCGGCAGTGACTGAGGCGACGGAGTCAACGTTGGCGTTATCGTGTATAAGGCGAAGGATAGAGAGAGAAGTGTGAATGTTTAGGGTTTGGACGGTGTTGTATATGGTTTATATATGCAGAAGAGTATGTTGGATATGCTTGTCCTTGTGGGCAAGGAAAAACAGGTTTGGATCTTTAGACCAAGAAAATTCGAAATTGGATTTCTCAACCGAATGCCTTATTTTTTAAGATTTTTTGATTTCATTTTTTATTTTATAGGATATACTTATCATGATGATTTATTTATTTTTTGTTATTGAATAAGAGAAAATAGATTCGATCAAAAAAAATAAAAAATATCAGTATTTATTTTTAAGGTAAATTACAAATACATTCATTGAGATTTGATTAAAATATGAATTGCCACCAATAGTTATGGAAATTACATTCCACCCTTTGAGATTTCTAATTTCATAAAAACGCATCACTTTTATTAATAAATTATCAAGTCAATTAACAGTTTTTAATGATATTATAAATATATTTTAATTAATAATTTAGGTATTTTTATTATTGTATGGGAGAATAATTATGAATTTTATTTTTTAGTTAATTCTGTTAAATAAAAAATTATAATAATAAGGTATTTATAATTTTTCAAACCACAAATATATATTTATAATTTATTCTTATGTTTCTCTCATAAAATGGGCTAAAGAACAATCCATCTTGGTGTTTCAAGGTTCGGGCTAATAATAATACTGAGACAATGGAAAGCCCATTTCCATGGCCCGTAAAACTTTGTGTAAGCCTACTATCACTATAAATGAATACTAAAATTGTTTGTTGGTCTTGGATAAAAGACATAGGGATCTTTTGGGAAGCCCAAAAAAAGTCAGCTTTTAGTTTGAATGCTGCTATTAGCACCTGTCAAAATTCTTTGGATCCCCCATTTCTTTGGACCCCAACCCTAAACCCTAAATTTTAATAATATTTTTTTGGACACCCCACTTATTACCAAATCTACCCATATTCATAATATTTTCACAGTCAAATGCACACCCACCTGATTTTTCATACCTCTCATTCCCTGACCGTCGGTCTACTGTATTCATCTTCTCCACACCGATTGAATCCATTTTGCTGCTGAAGTGCTTGGGACATTCCGAAAGTGCTGCTTGATTCCATATTAACACTTTCGAAATTTGTTAATCAAGTGCTACTTCAATTTTTCGGAAATTCAACACAAAGGTACGATTTACTGCTGTAAACTTTTTCATTTACCATCAAAAGTATAATTTATTTATCTTTTCTCTTCAATTAATCATGAGCACACAAACAAAATACCCTTTACCAACCAAAACCACAACCACACAAAACCCTAATTGTGGGAGAATATTATAATGTAATAGATGGCTTGATTCCACATAAAAAAGAAAGAAAAAAAATTCTTGATACTTGGTAGTTTTAGTCATAAGGGCATTTTGTAAAATTGAACAAGTGTAGATATATATATATATATATATCTTGAGAGCTCGTGTGGATTATCTCATGATAGTTTGAAAATGAAATTAAAAAGAGAACTTTCGGTGGAAAAGTGTTAACAATGACCAAGTGTTATTTTCTTACTCGAGTCTTTTTTTGGTTTGAACCTTGGGCTTGTTAAGGAAATTAAAAAGAAACTCTCGGTTAAACATGACTTAGTGTTGTTATTTTTGTTTGAACTTTGAAAGTGTTAAAACATAATTTTGTTACTTTGGTCATTTTTGGTTTGAACCTCAGGCCTGGTAACACTTTACGGATTGGATTTGTTGATTTTGGGAATGCATGTTGGTACAAGTTTATAGTCACATTTTTCTGTCCATGTATGTTTAGAGGGATGGTATTAAATTTTTTGTCAGTTAGAACTTGAGAACTTGTGCAGGGTTGAGATACTTTGTAGAATAGAGGATGATTTGATTGTTTTGGAGTCATGTAGTATCGTGTTTGGTTTGGTTGGAGCTATGTATGTATTGAAATTTTGTATAAATTCGTTAGATTTATAGTACTATTGATTTATACTGTTTGCATGTCTTGTTAGTTATTATAGTATACTTGATTCTTATTTAAATTTGAATTGTGTGAGCTAATTTAAGTAAGCTAGTTAAGGATATTAATTAAGTCATCTATCTATTCTATCTGCATAACATACCTGCATTTAGCAGTAAAGAATTTGGTGAGCTAGTATGTTGTTCACCCTTACCATTTTAGATATGGATGGCCGACATCAACATTAATTTATATGTTGCGCTCTTGATTTACCGCTTTGCTTAATTTGAGTAGACTTATGCTGGATTTGGTTAGAGGATTTGGGAAGAGATTTGGAAAGGAAAAGGAAAAATATGTGTGAAATTAGGTGAAATGTATGTATATTTTATTCACATTTCACTTATTTTTTCATTTTTTCGTTCCAAATCTTTTTTCAAATTCCTAACCAAATACAATATTAGGGATAATTTGGGCTACAACTTTTTGAGATTGTATTTGGTAAATAAGCATTGGGTTTGGTATGAATCAAGTAAAATTGTTATTTGCTATAAGTTACTTGAATTTAAATAAGAACAAAGAAACTGAAAATACATCAGTCGATAGAGAGATTATAACTATGCTACTCCTAACTAGTTGCTAAATGACTGTTTTTATATAGAAGCTACACGTAGATATCATGTTTTGTGAGTTAAGTTGAAGGTCCCTTCTATTTTCTAATGCAACCTATTTGCAAGCATTAATCCGAGTGATTTCCATTCCATCCATGTTGCTTATTTCATGGATCCACTTCCATCATGTTGCCTATTTCATGGGAACATTTGTGTTACACGTGGCTTTCAAGTCCCCATCCATTTAATCTTTGCAAACTTTCATTTTGCAACTTTCACAGATTTAGTCATGCTTTGACAGACCATAATCGATATCCACGAATTATATAGAGTTAAATTTGACTATAATTAATAGGTCATAATCAATAAAAAATATTTTATGATGTCAACAATGCCTCTCCATTTAAGATAAAAAAGGATTTTGCTTTAAATTATATAAAAGATAAGACCTAGACCAACCCATATTTAATTTGAATCTATCCAGAATATTGGTTAGTTTAGTTTTTGTTATACATTGTTTATTGTAAATGACAAATCTGAAATTGTCAACAAAGAATATTGGTTAGTTTAGCTTTTGCCGTGTACTAGGCCTTTTGTTTTTAATACCAAATTCCTAATTGTTTAGACTCTCAAATTTTTGCACTTTTTTTGGAAAGCTTTGTTTTTGTCTATAATTTTATTTATGATTTTTTTGTTTTTGATGGCCTTGCTCTTGGCATGCTTCTAATGCATTACAATTCTCAAATTTTGGTCCAACTCAAATATCTTATTTTTAGTAGTTTCTTTTTATCGTTTATTCATTTTGTGTTTTGTAAGAACTATCTTAGTTTGTTGTTTCCTATTCGAATTGGTCATGACACACCTATTTAAGATAGGCTTCAATGACACATCTAATTGTACTTGGTGGACAGCTATGATGGAAACTGCTCGAAATCGCCCAACAGCGTCTAGGAGACGTAATGTTATACTTTCTCAAAAAGTGGCTAAGAGACCTCGACGCACTCGTAAGACTAAGGATCAAGGTAGTGGAGTTAATGAACATCACATGAATGACATAGGTGCTGCTCTAGCAAAAACGGTTGAGGTTGAAAACGATGGGGCAATCAATTGAATGTGAGTGACATGGGTGATGATTTGGGTGATGACCCAATAAATATGGGTGATGAACCAACACACATAGGTGATGAACCATCCTTAACGTATTTAATATATCGTCTCAATTCAGAAGGGAATGCCTCTAAAAAGCAATTTGGATTCAATGATCGAAGTCGATGAACCTATCATAAGCCAATGCCAATGTTAGACAATAAAGTAGATAACATGACACAATTACATACCTCACTAGTAAACAATGTACCTTTTCTTTCTTCTTTGTTTTCACCTTTTTTGTTGTTATACTCGCCTTGGCAATGACTTTGGGTGAATAACTATCTTGTGCTGAAGTAACTACTTCAAACATAGATGGCTCACGACGAGTGGAGGTCTCAATCTTCAATTTTGGCTGACCCCGTGGATTAGACTTCACTTCCGGCTCAATAAAAAATGTACGATCAGGTTTGGCTAACTCCCTCAATTTTTGTAACAAAAACCTCTTCACATCTGGATCCACCTCCTCGAATCGTTTGACAAACAATTCTAACTTAGGTGTACAAGTCCACTCTTCACTTACAGTGTGTGGGGTACTCAACATATCAAGCTTAGTCCAATATGAATAAACCGAAGTGAGGGGAATTGGCCGATTTTCCCTCATGTAATTTGCTACCTCACTTGCACATGGCAAACCATGAGTACGTCGAACAACACATCCACATGCAGTAATATCAATACCAACAGAAGATGCTCGTTTAGACTCGGCCAATATGATATCTAATGCAGTAATTGAGACATTATCACGAAGCTCCTTAAACTGCGCAGGTTTGAAATCATGTTGCACAACTATGTTGCTTTTCTCAAATGATGATTTTATTTCACTATGTTGCAATTCAAGTAAATTGTGTATCCTTGTCCAATTCGATTCAAAATTTCCTTGACTTAATCCAAGATATCTTTTAAGTTTTGCATGTGAACTCTCAACCCTATATATGAAAATAAATTGTTATAAAAATAATGTTATAAAAAACCAAACAACTAATAAATTTAAATGTTCGTATTTACCTATTTGTTGTACAATTTCCAAAGTACATAAATGTGTCAATCCAAGCAGCCACAAATTTCGACTTGTATGTATCCAACCAAGATGAGGTAACATAATGAAGTGCATCTTGATAAGTACTAAACTCACTATATAACAAAAACAGTCGTTGCATGCATACTTCTTCAGACGATGACATAACCAACATATTTCAACTCATTATAAACATTTCCCATTTATCCTTTGTCTCAAACATCTTTTTGCAATTAGCAAGCACATTTTTTCCAATATGCCATCTACACAACAAATTTGTAATTGCAGGAAACATCGTACATATGGCATTCATAAGGGCCAATTCTCTATCTGTGACAATAACAGAAGGAAGAGTATTTTCATCCATGACATTACGCAAAAGACCAAGTGCCCATGTATAGTTATCCTCCTTCTCATACCGGAGGTATGCAAATACAACTGCAAAGGTCATGTCTGTCGATGTCACACCTACAATCTACAAAAGGGGCAACCGATATCGATTGGTCTTATAAGTACAATCCATCAACAATACTTTTGGAAATGCACGTAACAAATTCAAACTAGTAGGATGTGCAAAGAACAAATCAGTCACTGTCTCAGTATCTGCACAGCTCCTATGCCACTCAATGTACTTGTTTATCGCTAACTGACCTAATAGTTGTTGCATTTGAGATCTCCCAACTTTCTCAGCAACTTTATACCTATGACGTGTATTGTAAATTATTTTCATTGTGGAAGCATTTGCATCATCACGTTGTTTCAATATAACCAATATCTCACTCAGTCGTACCATACTCTTCAACATGTCTACCAACAAAGAGGTTTCCTCATGTGACAACCTTCTAGCATAAGAATGACCCTCAAGATATTTTGCAGCAGGATGATTATGCACACTACAAACAACTATCAAGACCCAATCATCATTTGTGGCTAATTTTTTACCCTTCAATAAAAAAGGGCATTCACATTTTTTTTTGTACCAGTCAGTCTTACTTTTTTTTGTCTTAGGCTTGCTGTTTTTTTCGAGTGTCCCTATAAGATCCTCTCATCTCATAAGCTAAGCTAAGTCTTGCCTTCCTACCTCGAATAGCACCCCCATCTGATTTCTGCACGACAATAACGAATTCATTTCTTCTTCTAACTTGATGTGTCCATAGAATTAACTCATCTCGACTCTTGAATATCTGAAATAAATAAATTAAACTAACCAATTATTGCACATAAAAAGGTACATTATTTGTAAAACAATCAAAGACTCACCTCATGAGTAACAAATTCATTACTATAATCCATTACAAGTTCTGAATCAACCTTATTGCCTCTAGTCGAAGCATCACCCTGAAAACACGTGTGAACGTAATTTCAGAATTGAAAAAATGATGTTCATTTCAACAGTTCCGAAACTAATGATTTTGTTTAGTTCAACAGTAACGAAAATAAAGATAATATTCGGTTCAACAGTACTGACTATCTGCATTAATGTTCGGAACCTATGTATTGAACGAAAGGATTATGTTCAGTACTGTATTACCGAATATAATTATAATAGTCAGCAAACCAGTACCGAACAACTCAAACGAAACAAGAATGATCGAAAACAACCGAAAACGACCAAGAATGTTAATACAAGACAGATAAACTTACCAATGGAACGCCGGTCTCACTAGAATTGTTGTCCTCGTCCTCCATTGCTTTACACAGTGAAATAAGTGATGAAGTATACGTTATACTTAAAGCAAAACTTTCAAGTTCAATAGCGTTGATGATGGTGATGAAGATGACACATTCAGGATTTAAGATGATTATGAAAAACAGTAGATTTAGGGTTTATATTGGTTGGTTATGAAAAGTAATAGGTTTAGGGTTTACAAACATGGAATACGTATAGTTGGAGTTGGAGTTGGAGGTGGAGGTGGAGGTGGGGGTGGGGGTGGGTATCCAATATTATAGAGTATTAGTTCTTATTGATAGGTGGATGTTCCATTTAATAATGTTTTTTAATGTAATTTTACTTTAGGGTATAATTGTAATAAAAAAAATTATAAAACGGGGGGTCCAAAGAATTTTGGCAGGTGCTAATAGTAGCACTCTTTAGTTTTTTACCCATTTTGGGTCACATCGCCTCTCACTTTTTTACCCACAAAAAGACAAAATAGACTAAAAAAGTCAAAAACTCAATTTTTTTTACCAACTTCTCAAAACACTCTATAGTCTTGGCTTTAAGAATTAAAAAACTACTATATATAAGTTGTTGGCTTGGTTAATTTGCCAGAATATAGTTTTAGCACGTGTTTAGATTATGAAATTTGATAGAAATTTTGAAAGATAAAAAAAAAATATAGGTAAAATATAACTATATTTTACTAATTTTTATTTTTTTAATTTTTCTTACTAAAACCCTACTCAATTCATTATCCAAATACAACGTTAAGCATTGTGATTAATTTGGGCATTGGAGTACCCCCAATTGGACACTAATGATGGTTATTTTGTCAATCTTGAAAGTGCAAAGCTGCAAAATCTATTTAACCAATATGGAATTTGACCTTGGTTTGAAACTTGACCACTAAAAAACTCCATTGTTCTTTTGTTTTTTACATGACTCCAAGAATTTCAACTTCCTCAAGAAAGAAGCAAACAAAGAAATCGCTTGCAAAGAAAACGTGGAGTGTTTGGGCTAAATTGACTTTGGGCTTATTACATTGTGCGATGAAGGGCAAGGGGTTGTCCATATTGATATGGATTTTAATTAGTAAAAAGGACACCCAACTAATCCCCTTTGTCATCTCTTATGAAATGGCCCAATATGTTTCATTTGTGGTTATGTACCAGTGCTGGTTAGATGTTTGCCTACCTGTTTGTAGTGTTTTTTTTTTTTTCTTTTTTTCCAATTTTATTAATTATAAAGATATTTTGTTTGTTTAGAATAAAATATTGTACATAAAGAGATTTACAGTTGTATCCAGTGATAAAAAAATAAAATAAAAAACTGATTTATATATTATATTATATTTTTATATAATAATGTTTTACTATTTGGAGTGTATATATTAAAGTCTCATTATTGGCATTAAAAGGAGTTTTGTACAAATAATATAATAGTGTAATGTTAGAAATATTAAATTTTTTACCAAATAAATAATCAAATGTCTCACATAGGTTTGTGGAATCCACACCCATGTGTGATATTTGGTCATTCATTTAGTGAAAAATTTGGGACATATAGCAATTTCCTAATAATAACACATATTCTTGATTTCTATGTACTTGATATGGTATCAGTTTTGCCATTAATTTCATCCAATCGGTCTAAGAACAATATGTTTAAGAAAAGAATATAATATTAAAGAGAAAATTGAATTCATAGCCAAATTTAATGATTTCACAACCATTATTATACTATTAACTTTATAATGTCGCTACACTATCACTGTTATTTTAACTTTCATCACGACAATTGCCACCACCTTTACCTTCACCTCTATATCTATGTTTGTCTCATCACTATCACTATTAAGGGGTAGTTTGAGATGATCTAAATAAATATACTTTTTGACTTTTTATGAAATATGGGTTGGGTATGGGCTATGTTTGAAGTGATGTGGTAGAGAGGTGATGTGATTTAAATAAAATGATGTGATTTAAATAGAATAATAATTTTTTAACTTTTTAATTTTTTAAAATTATGAAAAATAAGGTCTAAATACAGGGGGAAAAAAAATTCACATAACGAAGCGTTAATAAGAAAATTGAGCATGGTAGTGTTTGTGAAAGGGAAAGGAGGATCAGCGAGAGATGATGGAATGGAGGTAATAATAGAGAGAGTGTCTTAAGAATTTTTTTTAACATCTCTTAAATAAGTGTATTTATTAAGTCACGTTATTTTTGTATTTTTTATATATTTTTTTATAAAAAATTAAAAAATACATTTATTTAAATTATTTCAAATAATTTCTAAAAGTATAGAAGTTACTGATTAATTTAGGAATAGTGTCATGTGATATTTTACATGCATTGTGATCGGTGGAGATGGTAAAATCTATAATTTTATATTAAGGGGTCTTTTTGAAGCAAAAAAAAAATCAACTTTTAACTTTTTACTTATTTTGAGTTATATCACCTCTCATATTTTTTACTCATAAAAAGACAAAATAAATTAAAAAAGATAAAAAAATAAACTTTTTATTAATTTCTGAAAACACCAATACAAGTGATTAAAAAATATAAAAAATTTGATAAATAATTTATGAATGGTTAAAATGGTTAAAAATACAGTCATGTGATTCTTTTGTACTAACCATTAATTTTTCTTAAAAGTAGGTGTCGGCGATGCGATGATGAAGTTTCGCATCAGCTTTTCCTTCCTTCCTTCCTTCACAAATATAAAAACGTGGCCTCAGAAATTCCCACTGTATTTGCAGTCATTTTTATCTTAAAAATAATAACTGTATAAATGTCTCTGTCCTTTCTTTCTCTGTATGTAAAGGACTACAAGCAGGACAGTCCTTTGCACCGGATTCTCTTTTTTCTTTTCTTACCGGGTGGATCTTTAAGAAGTCGAGTTATTTTAATTTTTGATTATTTTAATAAGGTGACGTTTGATTTAGATTTTTTTAATTGATTTTTTAATTTTTTTTAAAATTTTTTTAGCTTGAAATTTTTTTAGTCGTTTGATATTTTTATTTGATTTTTTTGACTTTTTGATTTTAGAATGACAAAATTACCCTTAGTATAGAATGATTTTTTTTGACTTTTTGTTTGTATATAGAGTGTTTGATACTTTTGTAACTTTTTTGTCTTTTTGTGATTTTGTAACTTTTTTTTTTGTCTTTTATAATTATATAGTCTACAAAGAAAATTAAAAAAAAATTATATTTAAAAAGATAATTAATTTTTTTTATAATTAAATGTAAAAAAAAAGTGAAATAATTATAAATGTAATGTAATATTTTATATTACTAATTATTTTATTTTATTTTATTTTATTTTATTTATTCATTTATTTTTTAAAATTTTAATAAAAAAGTTAAAATTTAACTTGCCAAACGCGACCGGTGTGTTTTTTGTATTCACCAACAATCACCATAAAATGCCAATTTCAGTCAAATCACAATAACATATCGCATCTACAATCCGTCAGGTGTTTGTCTTTGCATAATAAAGTTAAAAAGTCTCGCACCCGTATCATGACTGCTAGGAATTAAGACACGAGAAAATAAAGATTAATCTGATTTATTCTATAAAATACAAAGGTATATAAGTGTGTTATTTGGACTGGTTTAATTCGAACAATTTTTTAAAATTTGGATAAGATATTTTTAAATTTAGTATGAGTTTGGGTAAAAATTCAGAAACTTGAATTAAATTTTGACAGACTTTGACAAAAACATCAAATAACTTGAACAATCCGAATTATACATATATAGATATATAAAAAATATTAAATATACATATAAATTATTATCCATTACATGATATTAAAGTAATTTAGATTATTAAATTATATTGAATATATATTATTATATATATAAATGACATAAAATCTTACTTTTATTTTTTTATTTTCACTCATAAATTAGAAAGACTACTATATCAGCATCTCTCTTACATTATATGTGATGCAACTAATCATAAATTAGATGTGATGCAAATTATTTGTTTTGATGGTATTAATGATTTTCTATAAAATAAATATTGTAAATAGAGTTAAATTTTAACAATACAATAATGTAGCTGCAAAAAAAATAAATAAATAAATTCATTTACAATTCGGTCAACTCAGGCAATTCAGGTTTAACTCGGGTTGGGCTTGGGCAGGTAACATTGGGTTACAATTCGGACCTGGGCAGGTTTCAGCACAACTTGAGTTGGGTTTAAACAACCTCCCAACCTGACCGAACCTGCCCGAGTAGCACCCCTAGAGGTATATTTACGCCTCATTTGAAAACAAGTTATTTTTGTAATTTTTAATTTTTTAGCTAAAATATAAAGTAAAGAAATTTATATATTTAGAATGATTTTTTAATTTTTTATAAAAAAAATGTGCAAAAAGTAGAGAGAAAATAAAAATTTTGACTTTTTTTTGTATAGGTTATAAGTTTTTTAATAACTTTTTAACTTTTAAATTAAAACTATTACTTCCCAAATGAAACTACTATTGTTATAATTTTTACATACGATGATTAAAAAATATAAGATGCAAGAATAATTATTAAACTCTCAGCTATAAATAATAAAAATTAGAAGAATAATACAAAAAGTCGATGATCAATAGAATTGACACTACCCAATACAAATTATACAAATACATAAATTTTGTATTTTATATAAATTGATGTCACAGTTCTATTAGTTAATTGATGATAAAGGTAAAATTTTAAACATCAAATGATATCATGTCAATGTTCTTTGATACTCCTTCTATTCTTAAATATTAATTTGTTATTTCATTTTTTATTATTTTAAAATATTAATTAATTTTCAAAAATTAATGACTAAAATAATATGAATTTTTTATTTTGTTATTTTTTAAAATTTATTAACAACACAAAAAGTACAATTATGACAATTGATATTTTTCAAAAATGTACTATCAAAAGGTAATTTTGAAAAATTAATATTTTTAAAATGCAATACTTGTACTATAAAAAAAATTAAATTTTCCAAAAGAAACTATTATTTTGAGGTGGAAGGAGTAAGAAAAATGATAACGACCATAGTTGTCCTTCATAGTAGTATATATATAAAAGAAATGAAAAGATACTTTGAAAAGTGCAAAAAAAATTATATATTTTTCTAAAATTTTGTTTTGTTTGTCGACAACTTAACGACCTTCTTTTTTATAGTAAAAGTCCTAATTTCTATGTGCCGTTTTGGGAACTTTCATATAAAGCCACGTTTTTTTTTTTATCATTCTTCAAAAACGTAAGTGGCCAAAAACGCAACAAAATTGGTTTGGAAATGGTCAAAAGTACAAGTGTAAAATTACAAATTAAGGCCTATGACAAAAAAATTAAAAAAAAAATTCTTATGTTAGGTAAGAATATTTTAGTCATTTTAATTTGATTTGACACCATAAATAAATATTAAACTAAAAAGCAAAAAGTCAATTTTTTACCAACTTTCCAAATCACTTTTCAAAAAGCTAAAAAACTTGGTAAAAAATTAAAAGTCAACTTTTTACTAACTTTCCAAAATGACCCTTAGTTGGGCAGCATAATTATAATAATAATATGCACCCTCAGGGCTACAACTATTATTATTTTTTATATATATATGTATATAGGCTTGTCTCTAGTTCATGTAAATTTAAATTATTAAAAAAAAAAATCAATGAATAAAATAACAGAAATTTATTAATAGTTGTAGCCCTGAGGGTGCATATTATTATTATAATTATGCTGCCCAACTAAGAAGCTAGCAACGTGATTTTTCCGAAAATTCGATTATAACAATAATGTTTACGAAAATTCGATTTTTCCGTGTACTTATGAGTGATTGTCAGTTATGCATATGCATTTGGAGAGTCCTTTTGCTGAGTGAAACTACCTCTAAATTATAACAATAATGCTCCAAAAATGATAAATAATTTAAGAGATCAGTGCACTTTTTTGGCAAACATGCAATTCCCAAATGAGATCAAATGTTGATATTGCCATTTCTGTATAATCAGTGAGATTCACAAATAATTCTTTTTGATCAAATGATAGTTTAACAACATTTCAAAAATATAACCTACTTATTTATTTTTTTGTCAGTAATTTGCATCACATCTAATTTAAAATATTATGATTAGTTTTTTTTTTTTTTTCAATAAACAATTATCAAAATATAATTCTAATTATATTAGAAGAAATAAATGAATACAGATTATGGTGACTTTCTAACAACTGACAATCACAGATACAGTGAATCATTGTCGGTTGGAGGCATTTTGAAGTTGAATTTCTTTCTTACACCTTTTTATTTTAAGCCTCATTTGACAAGTAACTTTTTTAATAAAAAAAATATTAAAAAATTTTACAAGTCAATAATTCATACTAAAAGTTAAAAATTCTTTTTATTCTCTATTTTTTATATATTTTTTTTTATAAAAAGTTAAAAAGTCATCTAAAACATACTAATTTTTTTTACATCACATTTTATTCAAAAAATCAAAAAATTACTTAAAAAGCATGTTCCCAAACGAGACTTTAGTGTTGAGAGTTTTTTATGGATTTCGGTCATCTTCTACATATTTATAATAGAAATATAATCTCATTAGATGGGCACATAACAACGTGATTTTCCTAACTTATATGATAATTTATGGTAATTTGATAGGATCACAATCCGTTTTGTACAACCACTTGCCCATATTGCACCGTCTTAGATGAAATTAGGGGTGGCTTGGAATATTTTAAATAAGTGTATTTTTTAAATTTTTATAAAAAAAAAATGTATGAAAAAGTAGAGAAGGTGGTTAGAAAAGTAGAGAGAAAATGTTGATTGATATGACCAAAATAAGTGTACGTAGGTAAAAAAAATACACTTTTCTAGTGTACACTTTTTAGTTTACTCCAAACACCTACTATGTCTTGTATCCAACATTTTTTCAAAAGGTAAATTACAAACACACCCCTTGAGATTTACTTAAATTACAAATTATTCCCTGTGATTCTAGAAATTACATTATACCCCCTAAGATTTTTAATTTCATAACAAATAGATTATTTTATTAATAAATCATCAAGTTAATTAACAGTTTTTAATAATGTTAAAATTTTATTTCAATTAATAATTCAGATAATTTTATTATTGTATAGGTAAATAGTTAGAAATTTCACTTTTTTAATTAATTCTGTTAAATAAAAAATTTTGACAAAACGACATTTGTAATTTTTCAAACCACAAAAAATAATTTATATTTTAAGTAAATCTTAGTGAGTATATTTGTAATTTATCATTTTTCAAAAAATGACTTCCGGTAGTGTTACCTTTGATTTGATCCACTCTGCTTGAGCCTTGCCCATTTAAACTCCAGAATTGACCAAGGAGATGGTATGATCAATTTTTGCAGTAGAAAATAAAATTAATTAGCCAGGACATTGTAGTTAAATGGAATCATTTAAGACATGATTTCCTAGCGGTTTCTTCTGATTAGAATCTACAGCGGTGAACAAGCTTGCTCCTCGTGAGAAATATATTAATCACTTTATTCAGTTTATTAGTACTCTTTCATTTTATATTAGCATATTACTATATGATGAGACTACAATTACACTTAAATCTCATTTGATACTCCCTAGGGCTTCTCACTCAATGCCAGCTGTAGATTAGTGTGGTCTAAGCGGTTTTCTGGGTCCAAATCAAATCACAGATATTTGTCCCAAAATAAAATAAAATAAATAAATAAAGATCACCACCAAAATCATTATTGCAAATCACTGAGATATTTGTCCTAATAAAACGCATTAAGCCTCCATTTGGAAAGTTGATTTTGAGATTTTTTTAGTTAAAATAATTACAAAAAATAAAATAATTTTTTTAATCTAATAAGATAAAACATCACATTTAATTTAAAATTATTATATTTTTCTCTCATAAAAATTTTTAAAAAGTCAAAAAAGTTAAAAACTTTTTCCAAATTAGACTTTTTAGTTCCAGGCTAAAATAATCAAAAAAATCAAAAAGCCAAAAAACCAATTAATTTCCCAAAACCCTAACGCTGTGTTTGGTTAGAGGATTTGGGGAGAAATTTGGAAAGGGAAAGGAAAAAGTTAGGTGAAATGTGAATAAAATATACCTACATTTCACACACCTTTTCCCTTTCCTTTTCCAAATCTCTCCCCAAATCCCTCTACCAAACACAACATAAGTGTTGATGACTGGTATAAAAAATTATTTTTAAAAAACATTTAATAATATATATATATATATATATTTTTTATATAACCAATGAGAGTTCTAAGAGCACCGATTAAAGTCACTAAATGAATGAAGATTTAAACTAATGATTAATACAATAAAAAATAAATGTGAAATGCACTAAACCTAGCACACAGACTTGTAGAAAAGTAATATTATATAAACAAATAAAACTAAAAATTGTTTTTACAATTTGATTTGTCAAGTTTGGGTCTCATTTCACAAACTAGAAGTTTAATTATTGAGATTCTCAATTTAGTTTTCTAAGAAAAATTTATTAAAAAATGCACAATTTTTTAAACATATACTTTTAGGATATATGTTAACAAATATATGAAGTTATTGATATACGTTAACAAATATCTAAAGTTATTAATATAAAGCAGTTTATAAATACAAAAATCAATTATAAAATTGAACATAATATTCTTACATGAAGTGAGTTTAATACCCTTTTGTCTAGTTCTATAATTGCGCACTAGTAAAAGAATTTGTAAAATTAAGGGTGGCCAAGTGAGTCTCGTACCCTTTTGTGTAGGGGTAATTTTTCAATAATCTTAGAATATAGACACGTGATACTTTATAGTATCATGATTGGTAGAGAAGGTAGGTAGGTGGGATACTTATAAAGAATTTGTAAAATCAAAGGGTAGCAAAGCAACTCGCATGTGTGCCAAGTGTCTTGCATGAACTAACTTGGAATAGCATATTCAAACAAAATAATTGTCAATACCATGGAACTCAGCAATTTTTCTGAAAGTTCCACCGTTCTCTCTCTCTCTCCTCCCCTTTGGCAATCTCAAGATGTCCCATGAACAGAATATCATGTTATGTAGTGTGGAATTACATGACTTTTGTATTTTTTCAAGACCCAACACCCTGACTTTTGGGTCCCAATCTTTAAGTCTGGACTCCCAAGGAGACAAAAAAGATTAAAACCCACCATTCAATTTTTTTGCCATTTAACCGACTAACATCTATTTTTACTCATTTTCTGTTGCTTCTACAGTTTCCTACTCCTTGGAAACAGTTAACAATTCTTCTCATACATCATGTTGTGTACTCTCCCTCATGTGCATCTGTCTGTCTCTATGAGTAGTATATATATACACACACTAGCAATGTGTGTGTTAGTGGTAAAAATTTTAAAAATTTTATTTGAATTTGATTTGAATAGATATATGGGAGTAAGAAGTTACATGCCATTAGATGTAAATTTTATATAATAGTATAATATCTCTCTATATATATATATATCAATCTATTGATTTTGGTTTGGTGGTATGGGAGCAAATAATTAATGTATAGAGTGCAAGACAAAAATAATAATAACAGAAATGATAGGATCCTATTTTTCCTTAATCTCCACAACTCTCACAGTCACATGTTAATGAGTGATAAGTGGAAAAAAAAAAAAGAAAAAAAAAAAGAACACAAAGCTGACTAATCCCAATACATTAGGAGTGGTGGGTGTCAAGAAAAAAAAGAAGTTTCAACCTTTTTCTTAATAATAATAATATATATTTTTTTCCTTTTCATAATTGCCCATTAGAATGACATGGTGGCCTTTTTATAAATAAAATACAGCTTACTAGCTTTTAAGTTTTAAAGTGACAAGTCCACAATATATATATTTTGTATATATTTTATGTTAGTATATTATTATTAAATTGTCATTCTTTATTGTTCAAAATTTTAAATAAAATTAGCGATCAATAATTTATCATAATATCAAAACAAACAATAAATCTTGTTTGAATCTCAATACTTAGACCTCGTTTGGGAACATATTTTTTTAGTTATATGTTAATTTTTTGACTAAAATATAATATAAAAAAACTAGTATGTTTGGAATGACTTTTTGATTTTTTAAGAAAAATATACAAAAAGTAGAGAGAATACGGAATTTTTAATTTTTTGATACAAGTTCTTGACTTTTTATTTTTTTTAGTAACTTTTTAATATTTTAACTAAAATCATCATTTATCAAATGGGACCTTAAACTTTAAATAAATTAATCATCAACAAAAGTGTGGCATATTGAGAGTTTTCTGTTATAGAACATAATTCTATGGAATCTCGTGACACAACCAAGTGGTTGTGCCATCTACTGCACTAGCTTATAAACAATGCATGCCCTGTTGTTCCTACAGTTTCGACAGTGAATATAAAAATAATAAAAAAACCATTGAAGAAGAGACAAAACCTCAACTGTTCATCGTTCAACACTTTGATGGATTGTAGTTGTTGTTGTTGTTTTTTTTTTTTTGTTTAAAAAAAAATATATATATTATGAAAAGAGATTCCGCAGACGTAGTGACCAAACTGGGGGACACATCCATCCTTTTCACACCCTTTAGTGACAAGTCCTTTGTCGCTACGCCTATCCTCGTGGAAGGACTTCTTCAAGTTAAATAAGTGTGTAGTGCCCATTATGGAGCAATTTGAAAATTTGATAAAAAGTTGTTTTTTTTTTGACTTTTTATCAAGTTTTCTCAAAAAAGTTACAAAAAAAAAAATCATAAAAAAATCAGTTTTTTTTGTCAAAAATCTCACTAAAAAAGTTAAAAAATTAATTTTTTATTAACTTTCCAAAACACCTCTATAAATATGGCATTAATTGGGATTTATGCATAATTACAACCAACTTAATCTAAAATACACAATGCATGTGATTAGATGGGTGGGGGCTCAAATATAGCTTGTTCGAGAAACTATTCAATTTTGTATGCGTGTTTATATCATAAATGAATTGGTATTATTTATTTGTGAGGAATGTGACAGGTAACACTAGCGTTTGGAAACATGTTATTTTAATAATTTTTTAATTTTTTAATTAAAATATGAGAAAAAAAATTAGTATGTTTGATGTGACTTTTTAACTTTTTACGAAATGATATACAAAAAGTAGAGAAAAAAATAGAATCTTTAACTTTTTGGTATAAGTTATAGATTTTTTGACTTTTTTAATAATTTTTTGACTTTTTAATTAAAATATTAACTTGCCAAATGAATAATTTTTTAAATCGATGAATCTTTTGAGTTTTTTTAAAGGCTTTTGTTAATGCTTTTCCGTAGGACATATGTTAATAACTATAAAATGAAGTATTAAATGAGAATAATTACACCCATTTGTATTGGAAGAATAAAAGGTTTAAAAATTATCCCAGCTCAGTAAATGCTTTTATAATGAGACCAAAATGTCCCCTCTATTTTTCTTTCATTTTATCTCTTCACATCACATCTCTTATTTTTTATATATCTTTTTGTGTAAGAACATAATAAAGGCCCCTTTTGAGAAATGGGTTATTATAATCCACTTCCTCTCTCACAAGAAAGCTGCTTATAAATAACTTATAAACAGCTTTTAATCAAAAAATTGATTATAATCATCTTTTCAAAATAACCCAAAATATATATATATATATAAATTATATATGCATAGAAATACTAGTGAACAGTGAGTTAAAAAGTTTCAAACTAAAATCTTCGATCCAAAACTCGTTCAGGTGAAAGTAGACAATAAACTTTTATTCATGGATCATGATTGTGTTAGTAATTACATTTTTTTGAGTTTTTGTTGGAATTTTGATTTAGATTTGTTAAAATACACTATTAATTTGATTGAATTTTTAAGATTTTTTTAAAAAAAATTAAAAATTAGTTTGACAAAAAAATTTAAAAATTAATTTGATTTATTTTTACATTTGTTTTATCGTTGGAGATTGTTAAAATTATTTATTACTTTCTTAACATGTGTCTTTAGTGTACATGTTAACAAGATCCTTTTTTAATTGGACGATAATGCTTGAATATATTTTTGAACGAGTTAGTTTCTCTCTAGTTGACTCATTGTTTTCAATTAGACAACATTTTTAAGAGTTTTTGAATTGGATAATCCAATTAACTAAAAGAAGTCAAAATTTTCTTCCATGAATTAATAGTTAGAAGAGTTGAGATCATGAAGTTCAAAATGTTCTAATGTTCTACAGTTGAAGTCGAAAATGAGAGAGAGCGAGAGACATAGTTACACTACGTACCAGTCGGTTCGCATCGGAAAAATAGAACATCGCGACGGATATAGCCCGGTATAGCGTTGAGATTGGAAATTGCAAGAGAATCGGTCGAGTCCCGGTACGTAGTCGTCTGTAACTGTTACACAAGCCGTTACATAAGCCGCGACGGGCCGATATTTACCAGTTCGGACCAGTACGGAAAAGAAAAAACTGAAAAACTTGTGAAATAATTTTTAAAATTTCAATGCTACGACACCCGATTCTTTGATACGTACCAATCGATACTACCGATACTGATACTCTGCAATTGATACCGTTACGTTACCCGATACCGCAATTTAAAACCATGAGAGAGAGAGAGCATGAAGTAGTAAATGAGGAGGAGAGGGGAAGGCAGCTTCGTGGTTACTGTGGTAGGGAGAAGAAGACAAGAAAGATGAAATACACAAGTGAATCAAGAAAAACCAAAAGGAGACAATATCTTATCACAATCTATGTACGATATAACGCCTCTATATATAAAATAATATATGCATATATATAGAGAGAGAGAGAAAGAAAGAAAGAAAGAAAGAGAGAAAGTCTCACACGTGTGCATGACCTGGAGACACGGCGGAATGGGGGGGCTGTATATGGTTACGTCCAGTCCGAATGAATTCAGATCTTGTTGACATTTCTTTTTGTCTTCTTCTTTCTAATTTTTTGGGTATTTTTTTCTGTTACTTTATGTTATGTTACATTATTATTATAAATTAATAATAAAACCCATATAGTGTCGAGTCAAATGTTGTAAATACTTTATGTTATATTACATTAGTATATGGTGCAAGTGTTGTGGAGTCATATAGTGTCAAACGTTAGACTTTGGACATGGTCAACTTGGAAGAAGTAACTTTGGAAGAAGAACATAGTGAACTTATAAAGCTCACTTGCTTAATTTGAAGGCTAACGTTCTGTAAAGTTACTTCAAATCCATCATCTCCAAGTCTCCATCCCTCTTCTCATTTACAACTCTCCTAAAGTTGTCTAATTGGGATAAAAGCAATACTCAATTAAAAAAATAAAAAAATAAAGAATTTTCTTCCAATTAAGCTAGTTGAATCTTTTGTTATAATGTTGCAATTGTGGTATGTTCAATGTGATATGAAGATGACATTTTTTTTTTAATAACCAAGAACCAATCTTCGGCAAAATTCTTTTTTAACCCAGTTTACTTGAGCAAACTTGACATATGTGTGTTTTATCAAAAAAAAAAATTATACATATGTGTGACTATTGGTTAGTCTCGTATATGGGACAAAATAAGATATCAAGACTCAAATTTAAAACCTCTTGCATAGAACTTGAGCGACATTTGAGTTGATGGTCATCCACTGATTGAGTTTCATTTTTATTTATTTATTATTATTATTATTTTTTTGTGTTTCTAAAATACAATAATAAAAAGTTCAAAAACAACCATGCATATTGTCTACCCCCAACACACACACAAATCACAATTTAGTCTTGACGGGGAAATTATCGAACTTTAATACCACATTGCTTTTCAAAATGTTCACATCTATCTATCTATTTATATATTATATAAGGTAAATGAGATTTTTAGTGAAGAGTATTATGAGAGTTTCAATATCTCATACTAATTTTCTTAATTTTCTTAATTTTAAACAATTAAGAAAATCTCTATTAGTTAGCTAATTAGTCTATGATTTATTTGATAATTCCATATAAGAAGAAGAAGGAAAAAGTGAATTGTTTTATTCATATAAAGTGAATCTTATACTTCCATTTAATATTGTAGTATTGTATATGTTTCAATTTAATATAATTTAAATTTTAAAATAAAATTTAAAAGTTTTAATTAATTAATTAATTTTTGTGTAAATTGGTTAGTCTTTTTACCTAACCGATTAGACTGAATCATTTTTTATTTAACTAGTTTGTTGGTTTAACCGCGATTTTAGCAAATTATCAAAATATATTCATTAGATTTGTTTAATTCGAAATAAACTAAAGATTGATCTAATTAAAGATTGAACGACTGAGATTGTTTGATTCGAAATAAATTTTCCGTCTAAATAATTGTTAACTTTTATTTTATAATTTCACATCGGGAAAATAAGGAAAAAATGAGTTGTTTTATTTCTTTAAAGTGAACTTTAATATTGTAGTCTTGTGCATGCTTCAATCCAAGCCAGATTAAATTTTAAAATTAAAATAATATTAAAATTTTTTAATTAATTAATTTTTGTATAAGCTGGTTGGTCATTTGACCTAACCGATTAGGCTGAATCGTTTTCAGTGAGGAATATTGTGAGAGTTTCAATATCTCATACTAATTTTCTTAATTTTCTTAATTTTAAACAATTAAGAAAATCTCCATTACCTAACTAATTAGTCTATGATTTATTTGCTAATCCTATATTGAGAGAAGAAGGAAAAAGTAAATTATTTTACTCATATAAAGTGAATCTTATACTTTCATTTTGATATTGTGGTGCTGTACATATTTCAATTTAATATAATTTAAATTTTAAAATAAAATTTAAAAGTTTTAATTAATTAATTTTTGTGTAAGTTGGTTGATCTTTTGACCTAACCGATTAGGCTGACTCATTTTTTATTTGACTGATTCGTTGGTTTAACCGCGATTTTGGTAGTTTTATCAAAATATATTGATTAGATTTGTTTGATTCGAAATAAATTAAAGTTTGACTGACTGAGATTTCTTGATTAGAAATAAACTTCCCATCCAAATAATTGTAAATTTTTATTTTATAATCCCACATCGAAAAAACAAAAAAAGTGAATTGTTTTACTTATATAAAGTGAACCTTAATATTGTAGTGTTATGCATGCTTCAATTCAAATATCATTTAAAAGTTTTAATTAATTAATTTTTGTATAAGTTGGTTGGTCATTTGACCTAACTGATTAGGCCGAACCATTTTCAGTTTGACTGATTAGCCAGTTTAACCGCGATTTCTCATATTGATTTTCTTAATTTTATTTTATAATCCCACATCGGAAAAGAAAGAAAAAGTGAATTGTTTTACTTATATAAAGTGAACCTTAATATTGTAGTGTTATGCATGCTTCAATTCAAATATCATTTAAAAGTTTTAATTAATTAATTTTTGTATAAGTTGGTTGGTCATTTGACCTAACTGATTAGGCCGAGCCATTTTCAGTTTGACTGATTAGCCAGTTTAACCGCGATTTCTCATATTGATTTTCTTAATTTTAAACAATTAAATTTTTTTTTTCCCATTTGCTAGCTTTCATTTAACCATGTAAAAATAAAATTCTACATCAGAAGAAGAAGAAAAAAAAATTGAGTTGTTTTACTTATATAAAGTAAATCTTATACTCCCATTTACTATTGTAGTGTTGTGCATAGTTCAGTTCATGATAGTTTAAATTTTAAAATAAAAACTCTAGTTAGTCTATGATATGATTTATTTTATAATCCCACATCGAGAAAAGAAAGAAAAAGTGAGTTGTTTCACTTATATAAATTAAATCTTATATTCCCATTTAATATTGAGTGTTGTGCATGTTTCAATTTAAGACGGTTTAAATTTTAAAATAAAATTTTTAATTTTTAATTAATTAATTTTTGTATAAGTTTTTTTTTTTTTTTGGTTATAGGAAAATTCTCCCTACTCTCCTGCAGGTTCAAGGCAGCGCCTCTTGTAGAGATCATCAGGGTGTCCTGTTAGTTGCTCTGAGCGAGAAGATTATAACCTGGGAACTTGCCCCGATCTCCCAAGACAAGTTCCGCTTAAGTTAGGACTCGCACAGCCGGGGAGTATTGAATCCACACCAAGTGCTAATTTTTGTATAAGTTGGTTGGTCTTTTGACCTAGCCAATTAGGCTGAATCATTTAAGGTGTGACTGATTCACTGATTTAATTGCAATTTTAACGGTTTTATTCGAAATATATTGGTTACATTTGTTTGATTTGAAATAAATTAAAGATTGACATGATTAAAGATTAAACGACTGATTGCTTGACTAGAAATAAATTTTCCGCCCAAACAATTGTTAACTTTTATTTTATAATCCCACATCGAGAAAAAAAGAAAGAAAAAGTGAGTTATTTCACTTATATAAAATGAACTTTATGCTCATTTTTAATATTGTAGTATTGTGTATATTTTAGTTCAAGACAGTTTAAATTTTAAAATTAAAATATCATTTAAAAGTTTTAATTATTTAATTTTTGTATAAGTTGGTTAGTCTTTTGACCTAGCCAATAAGACTGAATCGTTTTTGATTTGACTGATTCACTGGTTTAACCGCGATTTTAGCGGTTTTATTAAAATATATTGGTTAGATTTACTTGATTCGAAATAAACTAAAGATTGACTTAGTGGGTGTTTGGGAAGTGGATTTTTTTGAGGTTTTTTAGTTGTAGATTATTATTGGATAAATTTTTTTTGTGTTTGGGAAGATAGTTAGGTTTTTTTGTGGTTGGATGTGATGTTTGTGAGAGAAAAAGTGAAATGATTATGGGATTTGATGTGATATTTTGTTTGACCTTGTTTTTTTGATTTTGTAACCAAATTGTCTTTTAGTGTAAAAAAATCAAAAAAAAAAACCAAAAACAAACTTCCCAAACAGCGCCTAAAGATTAAATGACTGATATTGTTTGATTTGAAATAAACTTCCCGCCCGAACAGTTGTTAAATTTTATTTTACACAATCCCATATCGGGAAAAAAAGGAAAAACTGAGTTGTTTCATTAGTTATATAAAGTAAACATATGCTCCCATTTAATATTGTAGTGTTGTACATGTTTCAGTTAAAAATAATTTAAATTTTAAAATAAAATAAAATTTAAAAATTTTCATTAATTAATTTTTGTGTAAGTTGGTTGGTCTTTTGATTGATTTTAATGATTTTATCAATATAGATATGTATATTGTTTTATTTCTAAAATGTATGTTTAAAATTTATGACAAACTTTAATATAGAATAAACTAAAATTATAAAATTATAAAATGAAATTTATTTTTATTTTATCATTACTATAATTTATTTTTGTAATTTATTCTATTTTTTTCATCTTTACCAATTATTTTTATTTTATGACATCTATTTCTTATTTTATCATATAACAAATGAAATTTATTTTTATTTTATGACATATATTTCTTATTATGAACTTAAAATATATAATTAATGACATAACAACTGCAATATATATAGTAATAAAATGGTTAAAATTTAATTCATTCTAAATTATTTTTATATACTTTTTAAATAAATTTTATGTTATTATTTAATTTTAAAATTAATTTTAATTATTTGTTTAACCCGTGCTGGTAGGTTTTGAAGGCAATTTAATTAGATTTATTGTTCTGGATTCCCTTATACTTGAGGGTGAGAAAGAGTTGGGGTTGCTAACTATATAAAATTGAATACAACCCCAGAACATTGTTAGCGAACTACTAAATATATTATTTACACACCAACACCCAAAAAAACAAAAAAAAAAACTTCTTGATGGGTTTTATTTGTGATGGATATTTGGTAGTTCATCAACTCGATACAAAACAATAATGGTTACTATTTGAAGATGGAAGATATAAATGATTTAATGCATGGCTGCATAAAAATTAAAGTGGGGGCTGAATTAGCTTTTATTATTAATCGGTAGGGTTACATATATCAATTAGTGTATCAATTAGTGTTATGACATTATTATTGACTCAACTTATTATACAAATTACAAATATCTAAAACCTCTAAAATTATACCACATCATCTATTAGTATACTAGTTAGTACACTAATTAATGCATATAACATTATTCATTATTAGCTGTCTTGCCCTTCTTGAATTTTTTGTATTTTTTTTATTTGTTTTATTATTTTATATTTATTTTATATAAAAATAATTTAACAATCTCTACATTAACAATTATCATCAAAACAAATACAATTTTACTTAATCCTCTCATTATCAATCTCCTTACTATGAATTCCCTCCATTCTACCTCAAAAAACAAACGAAGCCATAGGGTGTTGCACAACTCTTAATTCTCTTTACCAACTAAATTCTTGGAGGACATACATTAATGCAAATCTTATTGACAGACATTAAGGTTGTGTTTCGAACTTAAATTTTTGAAAACATTGAAAAAATAATTTTTATTATGTTCACTTTATTTTTAATTTCTCCACCAATTAAAAATCCAATCACAATTTAATTGATATGAATAAAGAGTAATTTTAGATAAGTATAAATTCTATAAAGAGTTTTCATATAATGACACATTTCAAAATATTCAATATTGTGACTGATAATTTTTTAAATATACATCATTCCAAAAGTCGGCATATATATCTCACGACATCCTAATAAAAGGGTTAAAAAAGGAAAAGAAAAAGAAAGATATTGGAATCACATGTTAACCAAAAAAAGGGCCCTAATAATGAGATTTGGCTTGCAAAATTATTGATTTGTTAGTAGTTAGGCTCTTCGATTAATTTGATGTGATAGGTACAAAAAAGTGGAATAAATATATTTGTGTTATTACCCATGCTTTGTGCGTGGGTGAGCATCTATTTATTTATTTATTTTCCTCCCAAATGTTTAGAAATTGGTCATTGGCCCTAATTAATTTTTGAATATATATAGTCTTTCATTTCAAAAATAGCAGGTACGCTATAAAGAGGAAGTGGAAAATTAATTTTTTTTTCATTAACTTACCCCTTAAGATTTAAATTCATAATTTTACATAAGCAAATCATAGGCTGTGGGTGACTATCAATTTATTTTATTTTATTTTTAAATGTGGCTTTTTTCTTTTGATATATAGTCCTCGTTTAGCATTGATTTTTTTAACTAGCTTTTTTGTGTTAGGATTTTTTTAGCCTGACTTTTTTAGTCTCGTTTGGTTTGATTTTTCTGATTTTTGTAAGAGAAAAAGTGTAATGATTATAGTTTAAATGTAATATTTTATCTTATTAACTTATTTAATATATTTTGTCATTTTGTTCTTTTTAACCCAAAAATAATAGCCAAACGAAGCTATAGTGTTGTCGTTATTTTATTGTAACCATAAGCTGAAGAAAGCATGATAGGTGAGAGAATCATTTTTTAAGGATTATGAAACACTAAAAGGGCCTCCATGCTTGGTTTGGTGTATAGTGTATAGAGACTATCATTATATTTTTTTTCTTAAACACGTAAAGTTATTAGATATTAATAAAAAGGGAAAATACATACTTAGTAAATTATTATTTATTTTGTTATTACTTAATAAAAGTAAATTAACATATTTTATCAATAACTAAAAAAATCATTAATTAAATAATATTGTATAATATTCTAAAATTATTAAATAATCATCCGATCCGATAATATATGATAACTTAAGTCATAATCAAACGAGTTTTTTTAAAATTACGTAGTATCATCAAATGAATAGGATTGCACACCTACCACTTTTTAAGCACACACTCACTCTTCACCTCTCTTTCCACACCACACCTCTTTGTTCTATTATGCACTTTTGGTAATGGTGGTTGCTAATCAAACTAATGGGCTCTGTAAGGCAAACCAACCACCTCTCTCTCTCTCTCTCTCTCTCTCTCTCTCTCTCTCTCTCTCTCTCTCTCATGATTTCAGGTATTTAATCAAAATGGGTAATGGATGGCCGACCACTCACTCAAAATAAAGTACTCCTCTCTCGGATAATTAACAAAAGTGATCACAAAATTCGTTTAGTTGAGTTTTTAAAATTTATTTTTCTAATAATTTTTAAAAAAATTTAAAAACTAATTTAATAAAAATAAACATTATAAAAGATAATTTTAAATTTCAAAAAAAATAATTTATAGCTCAAAAAAGAGATCATATGAAAATAAATATTTTTCTATTTTTATTTTCCATAAAGTAGATTATGAAAACTCAATCAAACATAAATTTTAAACTAATTTCATTTCAAATATCACATTAAATTTAAAGTTAGACCATAAGTTTTATTATCTAATTAATTTACAGATATATAACTTTTTTTCGTTAATCATTAGGCACCTGTTCTACTTCTTCACTTATCATCTTAATAAGGGTTCCTTTACTTTATCATGAAATCATTTAAATAGAGAGAGTAAGGTATATTTGAATCCACTTTATTAAAAGTAGAACCAAACGCCTCCTAAAAATAAGCATTGTTAAGAAACCAGTGAGTAAGGTCAAAAGGCTACTTCACTGAAAAGGGTTACTACACTCGTAATCAATTTTTTGTTTTGTTTTGTTTTTTTTTTTTAATCTTTATTAGTTGTTAGGTATCTTTAATTTAATCCCCAATTGAATGGAGGCTCTGGAGCTTCTATAGGGTAGAATCTAGCTTTTACTGTATAAATGTGGTTTTTTTTTTTTTAAATGTTTTACAGTGATTAGTGTCTAAAGTGAGAATATTTAGGCTTGCCCACCACTTTGTGACAGGATTAAATATTATGTGAATTAACCTAAATTATTTAATTATTATGTAAGCTTATAAAGCATCAATGTTTCCCTTGATCTAAAATCTATGGACCCTTTTGATAACGTTTTGAGTACTGGTATATATTATCGGTTTTTCATTATAATAATGTTTATAATTATCGGAATGTGCAGTAATATATTTTCATTAATTATTTAATAGATATTTCCAAACAAACGAACTAATCACAAGTATTTACGTAGGAGGTGATATAAAATAGAGACAAGGAAATCGTTAACATATAGCATTTTTTCTAACATTTTTACAAAAATTTGTAAATTAAAATAAAAATTTGTTTGGTGTCTATTTTTGTTTGTAAACAATTACAAAATTTTGTTAGACTTTAGAAAACACACACACAAAAAAAGTTTATTTACTCACATTTTCATTCATTTTTCCCTCTCTTACCTTTTTCAACAATCACCCACAGTTCATCACCACCTTCGACCACCGTCGATAGTGACGCCATTCGATCATCGCAATTGTTGTACTCTAGAGAAAATTATTGTTGGTATGTAATCCTACATACCAGAATCATTGTTCTACTAGAATACTTAATAATGTGGCCTGTTGAGGGGATGGGTGGGATGGGATGGAGACATTCCTTTCATTGGTAAAATTTGGACAAGATGAGTATCCCATGCTCCAACCTTCATGTCAATGTTGGTAAATAAAAAAAATGCAATTATTGGAGGGGCTTTTTATCCCCAAACCCCCAGCATATACCTCAATCTCATTTCACATTAATATTTTCATAAATATAAAACTATAAAATTATAATTCATAACAATTAAGGGGACAACTATCAATATTTTGTAACAATCATACGAGAAGAGCTTATAAGCTTCTTTTTTAAATAAATCTTAAAAGCCAAAACTCATTTGCATTCTTCCATTTTCATCAAAAAAATCAACTTAAAAAATTTATTAATAAAGTCAAAAAACAAAAAAGATGTTAAACCAACTAATTTTTTTAAAACATATTTGTGAACTTATAGGCTAATAAGCTAACTTATAAGGCTGAATAGCAATGGAAGAGAGCAATAATAATGAAAAAGATCTTTTATGAAAGAATTAGGAAGATCAGTACACAAAATAATTTTCAAGAGTACTTATCAAATTAGGCAAA
Source organism: Camellia japonica (assembly GCA_030407325.1). Classification (NCBI taxonomy): domain Eukaryota; kingdom Viridiplantae; phylum Streptophyta; class Magnoliopsida; order Ericales; family Theaceae; genus Camellia; species Camellia japonica. The sequence goes on from JAPPVO010000003.1 coordinate 21,805,392, forward strand.
TGTTCTAAATCAGATTATTTTTATTGCAAGATCTATTTTTCCCGTTTGTGCCTTGAATCATTTTGCACTTCAAAGCGCCTTTCCCAATATTTTAATCACCCAAGTAGTAGATAAAAAGGTCAATTATGCAAATAGCCTCTAGTTTACATGATATGTTAATTTAGTTTTTGTTGTTTTAATTTGTTCAATTTTATTCTTTAATTTAACGGATTGTGTCATATTAGTCCAATAAATAATGACGGTTAGGTTTGGTGAATGGAAAGTCTTCAGATGCTGAAACGATGTGTCAATTTGATCCCTATTGTTTTAATTTGCTTGATTTTGATAGGGACCAAATTAACACATCGTACAAACTACAGATACCAAATTGATAAATCGTTTGATTTTTCTGTCCACCAAACCTAACAATTGTTATTTGTTGGGTAAATATGACACAATCTGTTAAATTAAGAGGTAAAATCAAGTAAATTGAAACAATAGGAATCAAATTGACACATCATGTAAACTACATCGACCATTTGCATGATTTATCCTAGATAAAATTTACATTATCAGAATCTTGCTAAAGATACGTTTTCGTTTGGGATAAATTTTTTTAGTCCGACTTTTTGATTTTTTTTGATTATTTTAGCCTGACTAAAAAAGTTGTGTTTGGGATAATGATTGACTTTTTTTTATAGTTATTTTTATGATTGTGAGAAAAAAATAAAATAATTATAATTTAAATATAATATTTTATCTTATTAATTAAAATAACTTATTTTATTTTTATTAACTAATTTAACTCTCAACCCACATCCAAACGAAATGTCGAGTACCATTTGATATTTTCATGTTGCTTCAAAGCTACAAAAGCAAACTTGCACTCATTAGAATTACTTTTAGAAAATCAAAATTTCTAAACAAGCATTATTTTGAGAGACAGTTATTAATTAATATGATAACTATATATATATATATATTAATTAACTTTGTTATATATGAAATGCTGTGGTTGTTTCCATATCAGCCAGCTTGGCAGAGCAAGGGGCCAAAACCCTATTAGGCAATCGGAAAACAACACTTGTTTAAGCCGTAAAAATTGTCTTACAAAATGTCATTATCATCCGATTAAGATAATCTGAGTAGGGGTATATTCTACCTGACTTAAGCAATAAAATGAATAATTGCATTAAAATTTCGAGTTTATATGTCACAAAGGCTAAAAAACAAAGGGAAAGACACAAGGCAACAAATTAGGGACCATTTCATACTAGAGAGATAGGAACCAGTGGAGAAGTACACTCCTTGCGTTCCAAAAAAAAAGTAGCTCCTTACCAAACATACCTACCAACTGAATTGGAATACAACAATTCACCAGTCTTCACTATAATGTGAAATCATGGCGATAAATTTACCCTTTACAGTGGACATTACAATTTAAGTAGTTAAAATTTTTACAACTATGCTATAAATATAGAAAAATTACTTAAAATTAAAATTTGTGAACTTGATTCATTTTGTATGTACTTTTCATTCAGTGAGTGGCAAGGATGAGTGACTTACGCTTTATTTGATCGAAAGATTTGGGAAATGATTTGGAAAAGAAAAAAAGAAATAGGTAAAATGTGAATAAAATGTACCTATATTTCATCTAATTTCACACAACTTTTTCATTTTTCTTTCCAAATTTTTTCCTAAATTCTCCAACTAAATACAGTGTCAGTAAATTTTTTTTGTTTATTTTAATATAATGAACTTTTAATAAATTATGAGAAGTTTGTTTTAAATGTTACTAAAAAAAATTATTAAATGCACAATTTTATACCATATCCACAACCCCTCACTTTTGTCGGCAAGATATATCACTTATTCGCTTCACAGTCATGATAAGACAACTAAATTTATGTGTCAAAATTTTGATACTTTTTGATGTATCGCAAATATATAAAATGCGAGATTAAGTTTGACAATTCAAAAATAATTTATTTTTTTATCTTTTTTTCATCACATCACTTTTTTATTTTTTTACATATCTTTTTATAAAAAGATAAAAAATATACTTATTTAAATCATTCTAAACAAATCCTAAATGTGATACTTAAATTGAGAGTCTTTTATATTGAACACAGATAGACCTGTCCTTCGGACGGTAACCGATTGCTTAAATGACAAAATAGCATTTGCTTTTTCTCCATAATGGGAAGCTTCCACTTTCTCCATCTCATTAGATGCCCACCCCCGCTTCACAATTGGAAATGGACTTGGGCTGAAAAGATGTACACAGTTGGGGTATATCCAGTGTGATTTTAAAAATAAAATTATAAATTAAATAATAAATTGTGATTTAGTTATTTTGAGTGAATTGACGAATTGAATAATATTTTAATCAATTATCAAACATTTATATCATATATAGGGTTCATTTGGGAATCGAGTTAATTTTTTGACTCTTTGACTATTTTAGCCTGAGGCTAAAAAACCTCGTTTAGAAATTTTTTTTTAGTTTTTTTAATTTTTTTTGAGAGAAAGAATGTGATGAATATGGATTGAATGTGATGTTTTGTCTTATTGAACTAAAAAACTTATTTTATTTTTTTTTTGTAACTATTGTAGCAAAAAAATCCTAAATCTCAACTTTCCAAACGAGCTCTTAATACTAATTTGTATAATATTTTTCATATATATAATACAAACTAATTTTATTTAATATATTTCATATATATAACTTCTAATTTGTAATGAATTTCACATCTTAAATTTCTCTCACTCATTTTTATTTTGATATTTCATTAAAAGTTAAAAATATATATGTATTAATTATAACGGAACGTAATGATTTTAGAGACGAATTGTAAATTTTAAAATTTAATCGGTAATTAATGTATAAAACGGTATGAATTAATGTAAATTGATACAATTTTAATAGATCAGCGAATATTTTATAGGGGAATTTTTTTTCAGGTCCCTGGTATTAAGACTTTACAGCATAAAGGACACTCAATATTTTCATAATGTCTAAGGTCCCTCAAGTTGATCCAGAGAAAATTGGTCCAGAGAAAATTCCTCAATATTTTCATAATTTCTTCACCTGTTTGAATTTGTAGCGTTACCACCATGGGTTTGTTTACATGGTCCAGAGAAATTCTTTGGTTTAGACTGAATTTTTTTTGGTCTGAACTGAATTTTCTCTGGACTTTCTCTGGGTTGGTCCAGAGAATTTCCCTGGTTTGGTTGGTCTGAATTTTCTCTGGGTTGTTGGACTGAAATTTGAGAAACTGATGCATACTTACCTTGATTGAATTACCCATGAGATTTGTGATGATTTGCCGAAATCTACCTGGATCTCCATAATACTGAAATTCTTGAATCGGGAAAATTCAGTTTAAAAACCAAAGAATTTTTCTGGACCAACCCAGAGAAAATTCAGTTTAAAAACCAGAGAATTTCTCTGGTTTCAACCCAGAGAAAATTCAGTTCAGGTGAATGGCCATGGCTATAGGAGTTTCCCTGTCTTGAAGCTGTAGCAGTGTTAATGGAATGTGAAAATCCAGTGAATTCTCCACTATACATGAACACCAATAGTAGTGCTTATACTAGTTGTATTAATAAAACAGTCAAGTCTTCTTCACAAACCCATTATTCTTGCAATTTTGCACAACTTGTGGATAAAGATTTGCCATCATCTTCATTATCATCATAATGAGTGTCAGCAATGGTAGTAGCCACAATCATTGGTTCTGAATGAATGGTTTTTTTCTGTTACCACATCATCTAGATGCACATGAACCTCAGGATCTGATGGATGATCTGGAGAATTTTGGAATTCAGATGGCGATTTAAGGTCAGAATCGTCCCTTCCAACCATACCATTATCAGAGGAAAATCCACAGAATTCCTCGCCATATGCCCCCATTAAAATCCCTATAAATATTTCTCTCTCTAGAATATGAAAAACCAACTTCTGAATCTGGTTCAAGTGGCCGACCATTTTCTATTATTTCTGGGAACTGCTGCTTTGCAAAGTCACTAGCCTGTGGACTATTATCTACTGCTGAAGTTGAGCTAATAGCTATCTCCCCAAACAATGGAGAACCATCCACTCCAGAAACTATGTCATTGTGCTCGTAGCCCATGGCTGCCACTCTAGGGGCCGTCGTCATCACCGAAGACCAAGCCACCTTGCATACCATCAGCGGTCATAGCTTCGGTTACCATTAACGTCGCGACAGCTCTGGCTACCATCGGTTCATGCCGATACCATCTCCACCTCATCTTGGTGCTTCACTTCAGACTATCACTCGTCGGAGTCGGATCCATCGATGGCTATTTCCATAGGCGTAGCAGCAGAAGAGGAAGACGCAATGTTATTATTGGTGGGGCTCGGCCTTATCTGATGAAGAATCAACAATGCGAAGTCGAAGAGAGAGAGAGAGAGAGAGAAATTGTGGGCAAAGAGTCAAATTTCTCTGATATATGTTTAGGGTTCTTAGACATCAAAAAATAATTTTGTGGATCTCTTCCATTACGAAAAGTGAAGAAGAAACCTTAGACTAATTTTCTCTATTTTATACAGCCTTACATACACCTCCATGAATTCATTGGATCAAAATTAAACCGTACGGCCTTGCTTCACAGCAGTCATGATCATTTTGTTCAAACATTTTAAAAATCTAATTACTATACTGTTACAATAACTGAACTAGAAATAAAAAAAAAAAAAATACAACTAGTTGAGGATTAAAAGAGAGAAGCAAGTGAGATGCAATACCCAATAGGACACTACTATTATTCTGGATATCTAACTTAGCACTGGAGACAACGGTTAACCCCAGGAAGGTTATAACAGAACAAGGGGTTAACTGAAAAAAAAAAAAAAAGACATTGACAAAACTAACGGCCGTTAGCAAGAGGACTAACGGCAGTCAGAACTGGACTAACGGCGGTCTCCTTGCACGGACTAGGTGGTAGACTGCTCTTTCCCGCAGCAACAAGTCGTTGCACGAAACTTTCGATTCTCTCTCCGTTAGTCTCCGTCAGCAGCCGTTTCCCGCCAAACGGTAGCGACTCCGTGCCTCTCTCTTTCAGCGCTCCCTCCGTGCTGGCCACACCGTTTGCCTGCACAGTTAACGCCGTCAATTAATTTATTTAATAATTAATTAATAAAAGTCAGATTAACAGTTGAATACTACTGACAGCAGCGATCAGATCTAATTACCTGAATTCTGACGTAGTCCGTGCGATTCCAACAGAAAGCGTTTCCAAGCATTTGATCGACGGTCTCCGAAACTCCGTCCAGAACGATGTCCACAACTGACGCCGTTGAGCAGTCGCCGTTACGACTGAGTTTGAGGCTAGAGGTGCTGTTTAACGGACCGTTACCTAAAGAGAGGACTAACAGGTCTTCGACGCCGTTAACGGAGGGGAAATCACGTTTGTTGTGCAAAACGTGAGTGACGGCGGCGGCGGAGGGGTTGTTCATGACGAGACCGCCGTCGACGGCCAAACATGAGGTTTTTCCGTCAACGGAACTTAGGTTGAACGGCTTGAACAGTGACGGAGTCGCTGACGTGGCACGGCACACCTTCCAGAGCTCGAAGTCGTAACTCGGCGACTCGGTCGCGTCGGCTCGGGAGAAAACGAACGGCGCGCAGCTCTTAAGATCAAAGCAAGGGACCAGGAGAGGCTTACACGTGTCCTTCAAGGTCAGCACCTTACCGTCCTCTCTCGTCAATGCCTCCTTCAACACCTTATCGATGTTCTTGCCGGAAAATCTCCGTTGCCGGCGAAAAACACCGACGTGTTTGACCTTATACAGTTCAGACTGCTTTTCGGTGACGAATTTGACGGCGTCTGTAGCCGTGAAGAGAGGACGTCCGTTTCCGTCTTCGGCAGTCAGCATTGCGGCGAAGAGAGCTCCGATTCCAGTTCCGGCGACAATGTCGAAGAAATCGGCAATGCGAGAATGACAATCGCCGGTTTTAGCTCGGATCTGATCCTCTAAGTGTATCAAGGCGGCTCCAGCAAGAAAACCAGTGGTTCCTCCTCCATCGATGCTGAGAATCCGCGTCTTCTTGCCCTCGCAGTGAGAGAGCCACTTCTGCTCAAGCTTTGAGAAGATCTCCAGCGTCACTTGACTAAGTTCCATCGAAGAGAAGAAATCGATCGCTTAGTGTATCGTTTGATTAGGTGAATTTTGAAACAGGACTCTCCGTGAAAAAGCAACAGGTCACGCTTTCTTGCTGTGAAGCATTAATGGAGTACGAATGCTCTTGAATCCATTAATGGAGTACGAATGCGCTTGAATCTCACTCTCTCTCTCTCTCTCTCTCTCTCTAAAACAGTCGCACAGCACAGTGGATGTGCTTTCTCTCTCTCCAAGTCAGCGTCACAGTGTGTAGGGAAGGAAGGGAGAGGTAAAAAGGCAGGGAGGAGAGTGGGGAGGTTTCAGGTGTAGTTAGTTATATAAAGGCGCGGATTCTTTTGTTTATATCGCTCCATTTTCGATATTTGTTGGTGTAATTTATTGCGGAGTAATCTATCGTACCAATGTAGTTCACAAAAAAAACTATCGTACCAGTACTCTTTTTACATTATGGTTATTTTATTTTTACCATTTCACTTTATTGTCATTTTAACCTTCTAATTTAATTTTTTAATTTTACTAATTTTAAATTAATAATTAATTATTTAAGAAAAGTGCACCAATGCAAACTCACAAATCAACACAATTACAGGAGTATTTAGTGGTTGTTTGACATGTGTAAAAATAACATATTCTATTTTAACACATTATTATATTTAGATCATAATTATCTTATTTAAATCACATCACTTCAAATTCAATTCATATTTAACATTTTTTTCGTAAAACGTATACAAACCTATTACTTCCCAAACAATCCCTTAATATAGATTAAATAAGTTGTTTATAATTTATTTTAATTTAAAATGTGTCAATCTTATAATTTATTAGACATATATACCTTAAATAAAATGAAAAAATTAATTATTTAAAATCTAAAATAACGATTATTAATTTTTTAACAACTAAAAAAATCCATAATGGGAAGAATGAAATTAAAATTTTACTTTGACAATATTTGATTCCCAACCTCTCAAGTGAACTCAATTTATTTTATTTTAAAAAATATTAAAAATTTACAATTAATTAAATTTTACATAATTAAATTTATCACAAATTAAAATTGACACTAGTTATTTTTTTTTTCCCTTTCCTATATAGAGCCTAGGTCTGTGTTCTGTGGGCGCACGTGCTGCTGCGTGTAGACATTGGATTCCGGGCAAGCACGATTACCGGCTCTTTGATCGGCTTCAAGCTTGGTAAGCAAAAAATTAAGGATTTTTTTTTTTCTTCATAAACATCTCTACCAGTATTTGTTTTATTTCTCATTTTCTTAACACAATCAAATTGCCATCTAAAAAAAATACTACATAATCAACAAAGATTTATTTTCTTTTTTCTGCCAAATATTGAAAATCCAAATATGAAGTACCTACTAGTTCGAGATATAATAATTTGCCACGCTCTTTTTTAACTTGTTTCTCTTAATTTGTTCCATACAAATTTTACATGTGTCGTTAAAAAAATAGAGAGACATATTTATAATTTAATTTACCAAAGCTAGTAATAATAAAGCACAAAAATATTCATATATAATATACATTCTTCTTAAAAAATCTTTGCATCTCAACATACTTACCAATCTTTATTCCTCTATCATTTCTTTGATTAACACACTCCTCAAAATGAAAAATTACTTTGAATCCTCCCAATCTGGAGAGTGTTTGATCTGAAGTTTATGAATAGGAAGGCGATTATCTTCATTATCAACCCTATTATTTATCTGAAACCCAAATCAAAAACATTTCCATTCATATCCAAATGCATTGGGATATAAGAGTCGGTAAATTTTAATTTTGTAATAATCTCTTTTCAGAATAAATCTTAAAGCTACAAATCTACTAGGGATAAAAAAAAATTTAAAACCATAATTACATATTTTAATTTTGGAAACCAAAAGTAAAATTAAATAAATTCTTCCTGGCATGCACTTAATTTTACTCTATATACAAAAATGGAAAGACAACTCAACAACCAGAAAGTTTGTTCAGACCAATAACATCTACCACCCAGAGTACATTTATGACTGAAATTATGAAGCATATGATTTATTTAATTTAAAGAGTAATAATATACAAATTAATAAATTTTAGAAACTAAATTTCAAAAATTCTTAATTAAAAGATGCACAAGTCAGTGAAGAAATATAGAAATTTCCTAATCCAAATTCATGTTTGGAAAACAGGGCTCAATATTAACCGATGTTAATATTGATTATTGAATTAAACTCTACCTTAATGCTGTGTTTGGTAGAGAGATTTGATAATAGATTTGGAAAGAAAAAGAGAAAATGTGTGTAAAACTAAGTGAAATATAAGTATATTTTATTCAGATTTCACCTCCATTTTTTTTTCTCTTTCCAAATCCCCCAATCAACCACAGCGTAAAGAAGAAAAACTGCTTTCTCACAACACGAGCAGTCCAATAATCATTTTCCAGTTAACAAGCATAGTTAAGAAGTATTTTTCCAACAATATTCTACAATCTTGATTAATATTTCTCAACCTAATAATAACAATCTCTCACTATCAACCGTGACACAACACGAGAACATCATTTCCATGAGAATGACATGATTAAAACAATATTGTAAGTTTCATAGATGGATAACAATGCATTGGCTAAAAACATCGACAGCAAACATGACTGTTACAATGATTTCTTACCATTCACCTTAATTACATTGCAAAATCAAAACAATGATATTATAATACCTACAATTTTCTTATCATGTTTGTCTATTATATCAAGTATCAACCTTAAGCATAACTTGTGAGACTCGTTACACTAATATATTGTTAGACATATAAATTAATTAAAACAATATTTTTTTAAACATAATTAAACTATTTTAGCCGCATAAATTATACATGAAGTCGTATCAGACATTCTATGACACAGGATCATTATTGGTCTCAAAACTGCTTGAAAGCTATCAAGGTCAACTACCAGACAATTTAGAGCATTTTGCACCCTAAAGTTTCTTATAGACCACAACTCCATATGAAAGTGACAGCATTTTGACTGAGGAAGACCAACAAAATGTGTATGTCTGCATGGGTGCAGCAGATCTGACCAACTTCCACATCAATGAAGAAGACAGGTTAACAATCTAATGACAAGACTATATCCAGCAGTTTAGACAGATACAGAAGAAAAGCAAAAACACAAATTTTTAATGAACCATGAGAAATCTCTATAACCAGGACCAACTTGATAAATGCTCGAGTTGTTGAACTATCTTCCAAAAGATGAATATGGACAACCATATTGGAGGTCCATGCAGGTGTAGGCTGGTGTCTTAGAATCATGCTTGTGAAAAAAATATGCACATGCCACTTCTGGCTAATTTGAAATTGCTTTGAACTTTGTTTAACATCAACAGTTAGAAAACATTTCATCCAGTGGAATTGCAGCTGAGAGAAAAAAACATGCAAACAGGGTCTTCAAAACCACTCCTGCTCTAAAATTTTCATTTCCTCTAATGTTGACTACAATTCTTCAGAACAGTACAACAAAAACAACAAAAAAGCTTCAATAAATATACATTACCTTTAGGAAGCTGCAAATGAAAAAAAAACTCGCCCCATGTAATTAATTGGCTTCATAATATGAGAGCAACATTAGTCAGTTCTCTCACCCTCTCACCAGTTTATACTATTTCAATATCAAAAACCAAGACCACAACATCCCCCTCTTTTTTTTCTTCTGTTTTTTTCTAACAAAAAAAGAAAGGAAAGAAAATACCAAGCACAAAAGATTAAGATATGTTCCGATTACTATATTTCCCATATCTTCGAGAGACCCCAGCATCAGATAGTGTATCCCACACCTGCATATATGAGCCAAAAAAAAAAAAAAGTTACTTCCATTCCACACAACTTTTAGAGGGGAAAATAGAGAGAGAATTGCAAAAGCATGAAGCATAAAAAGTTACATCCACTCACTTCCAATTTTCCCTTGGAGCCTCCTATGGCTAGCAAGAAGGGGCTATCCTCTGAGAAGGAAATGGAAAAGACAGCTCCCTGATAACATTAATAACAGGATGACACAATTCACCTCAGATTAATAATTATGTAGAATATTACTATGTCATAATTATAATATGTATTCTTTAGAAAAAGAAAAAGAAAAGAAAAGACTATCTCAAAGAATCACATACAGCTTTTGGATTATTAGATGCAACACATGATGGTTGGTTGTTTGACAAATCCCACAATTTTACCTGCAGCAATCAAGATTAACCAATTGAGAAAGTACTACTATTACTATATATGGTTTGTGGGAATATGGAGGCCAATAGAAATAAAGAGACACAAACTCAAAATCAGAAAGAGAAAATTACCATTTTATCAGTGGATCCAGTTGCAAGAAGCTACAAAAAACAGAGGGACAAACAGTTAGTATAGCAAGTACAGTGAAGTCGAGTAATAAAAATGTCTATAGAGGAGAAATATGTACATTTGGTGCCAAAGGATTATAGGAGACTGTGCAAACAGCTTTATCGTGTGCATGAAGAGTGAAACTTGGCTTTGAGTCAGAAGATTGATCAGACTTAGCAGCTCGGATATCAAAACCTTCAACTGTACCATCTTCAAGACTGACCTGAAAACACAATTAGATAATGATAATTCTGTTTCAAGAGGACATCTCCAAGAAAAACTAAATTAAGATGTGCTTAAAAAGAAAGATCCTATAAACCTTCCCAATTCAAAATGAAATCCCCTGTGCTTTGCATACTTGGAAAACAAAAAATGAACACAGCTCAAGATAGATACAGTGTAAACACAGACCACAAATGAATGCTCAGTGTGTGGATCCCATGCTACAGTTTCAACATCTGCTGAAACTGACCACTTAAATCCTGTATGAGAAGGTATCCTTCCATCCTTCTGCAATCACATAAACATAAATTTAATCAAAATAATGCTGAGGCAAGGCAACTTAGCAAACTGAATGTGCACGCGCGCGCGCGCACACAAAAAAAAATGCAGGAAAACAATAATTTTGAAGTTCATAATTAATAAACAGACCCAATAAAACATTTCCATTACCATGACTACTGTATGATCAAAGGATCCACTAAGTAGAACTTGTGGCACATGATGATTCCATGCAACGGCTTGAACCTGAAAATCAACTATAGCAAGGTGATAAAAATTATAAACAAATGAAGTTTTGCGACAGTAAATACAGAAGATTTGAATCCTGAAAAAAAGAACTGTCAGCCTATAATTTGTGGATACAGATACAAATGCCGAAACAGATATAAGGTGTCAGACTCTGTGAAATGGAAACCTCAAAAAAATATAGACACTGGGACATGGCCATACATATGCACATTTCTATATATTCATGCTTTACTTTGCATATTTTATATTATCCTCTGCATAGTTCCTATGTGAAATTTGTAGTTTTAATACACGTTTTTTGAACTTTAAAAAGTTTTCATGTTAATTGAAATTAAGGGTATAATTGTATTTTGCAAAGAAATTACTAACTCAATTACAAATTTAAAAAGTATGAACAATAGTTTTACTGTGTCCCCTACATCATAGATATTGACTGCCAATAGAAAGCACCCATAGATGTCTGTAAGCATATCTTCCATCAGAATTAGTTTATTTAAAGATCTCATGAGGTAAAGCTACTAAAACTTTCTAGTCATCTTTAAAATTAACAAAAGAAAATGGCTTCTCCAGACCAAACTGAAATGAAGGTAACTGCTGGAACTGAGAAGTACATTTAATTGACCCCGGTGACTTTCAACACAAATTGTTCTGGTTGTTTTGACACTTTGAAGGAGAACTAGGTTTCAAAAAATTCACTTCCGTAATTGTGTATATTACTAGTCAGTAATGAAGCCAGGGGGTCAAAAGATTGAGGGCCATTAACATTCTAAAGAACTATTAGTTTTAATAAAGCTTATATGCTGATACTATAGGTCCCACTCAAATATCCACAAGTAGCATAAAGAAAAGGAACAGATCCCATCAACATTGTTACCACCTTTATCATCAATGTAAAAGATCAACTTAACCAACTAGGCCTGATCTAGTTGGCCACCATACCTTCCTTTGGACTTAGTCCCATGACCTCCCCTTATGGGGGTTGAATTAAGGGAGTGCAAGTCCTTAGATGCTTTGCTAAGGGTAGGGAGATTTTCTCCTATAGATACTAATCTAACAACTAACCACTAACATTTGCCGATCAAAACAAAAAAACAAAAAAAAAATGTAAAAGATCAACTTGACTCAACAATGATTCCCATGATTTGTGTTGTTTACTCAATATTATATAGGTTTTCACCATTCCAAAATCCAGAACAAACATCAAAAGGCTCCAACGATACTTTACCCATGACTTCTGGTTTTTCTTTTTATACCTTAGCCAAGCATTTGCAAAAGTGCAATCTGAATTCAACCCACTTAGAACTAAAAATATTTTTCTATTCAGTATTTTACATGTCAATACTCATTATTAACATTCTTTATTATGTTATCTATATGATTGAACTAACAAGTGAACCAAGAAGGAGACAGAGAGGAATTTTCTAATACTACAATTCACGACACAATTAAAAAGATGTGTTGTAATCTATGAAGCACCAACACTTCAAAACAAGTGCCGTAATGCACGAACACTTCGGGGACACGTATGGGACATACCACATGGTGTGTCCCCTAATTTAATTAATTTATTTTCAAGGGACACACCGGGGACACTTCAGGGACACACTAAGGACATGCTGAGTTGTCTTTCCTCCCATCTGATTTAGTGCTTTTGATGAATGTTGAATGTTTATTATTTTTTTCTTATATTTAAATACTTAATAGATCATCGATATAAAAAAAAAGATATAAATTGTAAGTGTTAATTTAAAAGTACTTTTTTAATAATAATAATAATAATAATAATAATAAAAAAAAAAAGAATTAGAGCTACTTTTTGTTAATATTGATTGTTTGTGAATATAATATTAATCTAGATAGCAAATAAAAATATATGAAAACATATTTTATTACTGTGTCCGTGTGTCCGTGTCCGTGTCCTCATTTTTTTGAAATCGCCATGTCCCATGTCTGCATCCGCATCCGTATCCGTGCTTCTTATAATGCATCCTCACAAACAGCATAGAGATAAAACTACAATAGGGAGAGTGAAGGGTAACTCTTGCCTTATCTGTATGATGCTCCATGGTAATATCACATTTTCCAGTAGCCACGTCCCAAATCTTGACTAGTTTGTCAGCACTAGCACTGGCAAGTATATTCCTGTACATAGATTTTTACTTTAAGAGAAAAAACGGAGTGCTAAAATTTAGAAAAAGCATCTCACTTGTTCATACACAAACCAAAAAACAAGGACTAAAGTTCCCCAGACCTGACCTGTACTCCTTGTTCCAGGCGAGACCAAGTACTGAATCAGTGTGGCTGCCTCTCTTGTACTTGATTGATTTCTAAAACAAAGCAAGTATCCATAATGGATTGTGGCAGGAAAAAGACGAATCCGTATTAGGTAAAACCGAAACATGGAAACTAAGTGCGGTGAAGGTGAAATTACAAGGGAAGGTGACAATAAATATCCACATTACTTAACAAAAAAAGAAAAGTTAAACATTGGCAGTGAAAACAGCATTCTTCACTAAAAATCATTTTATTAGATAAAAATAAAAATAACAAGAAAAAAAACATAAGTAGCAGGTGGTAGATCCGACATTTGATTGGCTAGATATAGAATACAATGCAATTTAAATCTTTTTAGACATCCAGACAAATGTCAAGTCAAAAGTCAAGAACGAATGTCAGAAAGATATTAGCAATTAATTTAACATATAATCAAATATAACGATCCAATGAGATGTTATGCCAATCATATAGCTAAGGGGGAAAACCCAAATATCACACCCAAAACAGCCTGAATGGGTTGGTGGGCTATTGAACTCACATGTCAAATGATTTACAATTTTTACAATACACTCAATTTTGCTCAATATGGACGCAAAACAAAAGTTTGACAACAATATCCAGTAAAACATGCATGCACAAAATTGTAGGAGATCTTAAGCAAACCCAAGATTCTAAAGGCGCTGAGTTGGGAAGAAATTCACTAACTGACCTTTCCTTTTTTCTTCTTCTCAGAAATGCCGCCTAACACCACTGATGGCTGGACTTCATCCATCTGAGAACAATAAAAAAAATAAGAATTTTTGCAATAACATCTCCACCAATAGCTTCATCAGCCTATACTTTACTTAGGTCAAAGTCCATAGTGCACATACAATGTCAAGGTCCCATATTTCAATGGATGGTTCCATTGAACCTACAGCTATGAAGTTCCCTGCCAAAAGAAAAAAGCATTTGAGACGGAAAACACACATGAATTCATTGAAAAGAAACAAAAGAATGAGAAAAACAATGATCACTTGAGTTTCAAATAAAAAACTAAATGATCCAATCCAAGTAAATATCACTCAAGTTTCAAACAAAAACTATACGACCTAGGCAAAAAGGAAATCTAATAATCTCGAAAGAAAACAAATGCAACAGTAACTGGAAAAAGATAGTCTGCGATATGACAGTTATTTCCTGACCAATAAAATAAAACAAAGAAAATCTAAGGCAGCTACTTGGACAAAGCAAGTGCCTCCACAATTAAAGTTTCCCATATGAACTAGAACATGGTATCAACAACACCATAGGAGCTACAGTAAGCATCTTCATAGACCACACAATCTTCTTACATCAAGTGTATCTCAGAAATTTAGCCATATGAGAGAGAAAATTAACATAGTGCCTCCACAGGTGGGAACTTTCAGCCCCTCCCATAACCTAGTGATTATTACCAAGACTGAAATTATCAACATTTGATCCCATTGAATATCCACAAGGAATAATCTTAGCCAGGTTAAATCCAAAGAGAAGAAAATGCTCCAATCCAAGCTTGCAAAATGAAGCAATACTTTACACATTAGCTTCTGTATTTCTAAAATAAAACAATACATATATAGTTCTATTGTAGCTAATAGGACCACATTAAATTTGGAAATCAACCAAAAACAAAGAACAAAGGCCAAAAGCAGCTTTTTTCAACAAAGAAATGTAAGTATGTTCATACCTTTTTCTCCACCTTTAATTGGGCAATCAAGCCATGCTGTGCAGAGGGGAAAAGCCGGAATGATGATATCATGGTGAACATACATGTTTGAATCATCATCAGCAGGGTCCTCATAAATCCAAACCTATTTGTACACATTGAGCTCACCAATTAAACTGGTTGGCTAATATAAGAAGAGATGGGAGAAATGAATCCATATATTCTCCAACTAAGTACTACATGCCTCAAGATGGCTGACATCATCTTCGTTACGAGCACAAACTATGACAGCATCCTCAGCTGTTATGGTCATGTCCTCAACCTCTTCAGAGTCATCATCCTAAAAAAGGCAAGGAAATAATAAGACAAAGAATTCCATTTCCTTCAACAAAAACAAAAGAAGTAACAAAAGTCAAACAATAATGTACAACATTGGTCAAACAAACTTACATTCTGATCCTTCAAATACGGGTCCATGTCATTACTTGGATAATAAGCATCCCCAATTCCCGTGCCAATCAGCTCAACACCTGCAACAACCAAGAAACAAATGCATGCTTGCTTAAAAGTTCATTTGATAATTTTTGCACATAAATAAAAAAGGGACATTTGACCAAATAATCATAATGCTTCAAGATTAAGCCATGCCTTCAAATATACAGAATCAAAGAAACTATTCCCCATTAGAATATAAGAAAACGGGAGGTGGGTTACCATCATCCTCTTCATCATAGTGTTCCATGTCTAGTTCCCGCAATGAATCTGCTATGTCCTGAAAAGGAACTGAAGTCGTGCTCAAGGAGGCTTTGCCAAGTGCATCTGCAGCAACTAATGCATGGGCAATTTCATCACCCTGTTTAGCAGCATCAACAACCATATCTTCATCATGGTCCTCATTTTCACTCTCTTCGCTGCAAAAGAATCAGAAATACATACGATAGATATACTAGACCAAAATTACATAAAATCCCATTCTTTTACCGCAATAAATTACTTTGTCTATGGAACTAAATAGTATCCTTGTATAAAGAACAACATATTGGAATACAGGAGGGGGTGAGGGAACACGGTTACAAACAAGAGGTGCACTTCTGTATAATCATTTTCCTTTTCACATTTTTATTTTAAATTTTTTTAGTAACACATCAAGTAATGTCAAGAAGCTAATCACAAATTAACATCTAAAACGACAATGAGAGCTGATTCTGTCATTCCAAGTTACAATCATAAGAAGAAGCAAGAGAAATGGGTGGAGAATGGGGGGCAAATGGCATCTAAAGTCAACTGATTTAGTTGCAAAATGTCTTTTTAATCCATGATACTGTATACAAAATTACCCAACAGAATAATATTCAGCTAAATTGAAAGAAGTGAGGATGTAAAAAAATTTACCTTCTCTCAAAAGTCCTGCTGTTCAAAATCTCTTCAATTTCCTCTTTTGAAGGAGGCTCAGCCACAGCTGGGATAGACCTTGAGACCCCTTTGGGGACCCAAGAAATAGCTGCTATCATATTCTTTAGACCAAAGGTCTATCTGGTCTATCAACAAACAAGAAAAGAATCTTTTAAAAATAAAACTCCCAGAAAACATACAAATGAGAACTCTTACTAAAAGTCACAAAAACACAAACTATAAACTAAAACCAATCTTTAACTAAAACTACCTATTTGAAACCAGAATGCAAAAGTAACACAAAGCTACCAAACATGTTACAACAGGACCAATTGTGGAAATAAAGAACAAGAAAGCCAGTGGTGAAAACTCTGTTGAGTGTTGAGTCCAAAAACACAATCCTGTAGCAAGCTTATGAGACATACTTTGGCAAAATCAAAACTCTAATGCTGTGTTTGGTGGATTGAAATGAGATGGAATGGAATGATCCTTCCTTTTACAATGGTCTATTCCGTTTTGCAATGTGTTTAACAGACATGGGAATGAACAATTTGACGGAATCATTCATTTCATTTCATTCCATCGAACCAAAAACTATCTGACTGTGAAAACCTCGTAATATCCTAAATATCGAGAAATTGAAGCTACCAATCTTTAGGGCAAAGTTCTATCAATTAGAGAAGGATCGTCCCAAATACGAACAGAGAATCTGTAAAAAGAAAAACATGGTGCTTATACAAATACATGTATGTGTAAATGTATATATATATATATATATATATATAAGCATGTATCTATATGCAGTTGAGAAAATAGATGTAAGGGGAGGGTTACCTGAGAGAGAGAGAGAGAGAGAGAGAGAGAGAGAGAGTCGGGCAGAGGGAGAAGGGGCTGGACTGAGAGAGAGGGGAGCTTCGGTGGTCGGCTATGGAGGGTTTAATTAGGTTTTATATATATATATACTTGGTCGGTTGCGGTTGTGGTTGCGGATCGGAAAAAGAATATCCACCCGCCCCGAACGCCTGTGATTGACCAAACATACCATAACCCGCCCCGCTCCCGGTTTGGATGTTTGATCGGTTGGGTGGGTTCTCCAAGTTGGGGTAAAATTGTCATTTCAATTTTTGATGATATTTTAGTTCTTTTTATTATTATTAAAAAAGTTAATTCGTTTAAATGCTAACAAAGAAAATATATTGGTGAAGCTTGGAGTTTGAAAATGTTTTTTTTCTTTTTTTCGATTTTAATGAATATTTCTTTTTATAAAAAAATTACTTCTAAAATATTTCTAGACTAGTAGAAATATCTAAATAAATAAATTTTTTTAAAAAGGGAATGTAAGTTTAACCTCATTTTTGGTTCTTCCTCAAAATGACTTTTATTTTTTAACCCATTTTTAAGAAATTGAGGAAAAATTAGAATTTAAAGATTATTTTATTATTTATTTAAAAATTATAAACGATTTCCAAACATAGTTTTTTTTTTGGTGAATAATTTCCAAACGCTGTTCATATTGTTAAACAAGTGACTTTTTGAAGGGTATGAATATGAAAAAATCATACCCTTCAAACTCCACACAAAAAATTAAATATTTTAAAAAAAAACTCCAATATCTCTTATTCAATCCATTTTAATTTAGCAAACTTTTTTTAAGGTCTATGGTATTAAGATATTTTATAATATAAAAGACATAATATTTTCATAAATGTTGTGGTCTCTCAACATTTTTTTAGAGAGAAATTTCGATTTAAAAAAAATTCAAACTAGAGAAATTTTTAAAATACGGAAAAAATATCAAAATTTATCTAGTTTGATCAATTTCTATGATTTAAAACACAGAAAAAAATTTTCAAAACACAAAGAAAATCATAGAAATTGAGCAAACCAGAAAAATTTTAAAATTTTCTTTGCATTTTGAAATTTTCGTGGGTTGAATTTTCTCTGGTTTGCTCACAAATTTCTATATGATTTATAATTTTCTCTATATTTCAATCAATTTTCTTTGATTTGTTCATAATTTTCTCTGTGTTTTAACCAAACTAGAGAAAATTGTGTCTTTTCACAGAGAAATTTCAGGCAACCTTCAACAAATACATACACAAAAAGAGATTGAGAATTGAAAATGATCTTACTCAAATTTATGCTTGAATTTGAGTTTGTCCATTGAGTAGTCAAATTGAGTACAATAACAAACTCATAAATTAGTCACCATAGTGAGATAGGAGCAAATCAAAATCAAAATAAAAAATCATATTGTGTGTGTTTGGTTTGAGTTTTTTAGATTAAATTTTTAAAAATTGTTTTTTCGTGTTTTTTTTTTTTTGCTTTTAGTGAATATTTTTAAAATTTTAAGCATTTTTTTTACCTTTTTAGATGCACCCTTATAGATGTATTTTAAAAAGTAAAAAATGAGAAAACATATTTTTAAAAAATTAATAAATACATAAATATATGAAAAATATACTAAATTCTAGTAATTTTTTTTTGGTATTTTTGGCATTTAGTGAATTTTTAAAAGATTATTTTTACTAAAATTATACATTTTATGTGTATTTATGTTAGCTGTGTCTAAAAATTAAAAAATTTATTAAAATATTAAAAAAATTTAGTAAAAAAAAAAAACATAAAAAATAAGAAAATAAAATTTCCTAAAAAGTTATTTTAGAAAACCAAAAACAAGCAACCTGATTATTTTTTCTTCACCCATTCACACCTTATTTTCACACCACCCCTTCTCTTCTTTCTTCTTCTTTCACACCAATCTGTGGAAATAGCACAAAATTGATTCTCTCCAAAATACTACACAAGGCAAGGAAGTCAAGATCACGCTTGCTCTTGGTAATTGTCAATTCTCAAATCCTATTGGAATTAG